>CM053169.1:9050197-9413036 GCA_012977825.3 Pteromalus puparum
GGGGGGGGGGGGGGTTTGAATGAATCTTGTGTGTCGGCGCAGGCATTTGGAAACAGTGCGCGCGAACGAACATTTGTGCTAATGTCACTATATGATGTGTACAACAACGTCGAAATGTTATAAGGTTGTTTTTTAACAAATTTCTTCTTATACACTGCGTTGTATATAAGATGATAATTCAACGAGTGTAAACTACTACTCGCTATGATGTATCCGCGGTCGTAAAGTGCGCAAAGTATGAAGAGAAAGTATATACTCGTGTAGACGGACAATTTTCAATGCTATAGAGTGAAATCGTTGCAAAAGTGTGTATACATCGCGTCAAAAAGCGAGAGAATACAAAAGTCACTCGACACTTTTCTACGACGAAGCTGTAAAAAAAAAAAAAAATTACAAGGAGAAGACGTGTACCGAACTGTAAAAACTCCTGTCCAACAGGATAGCCGTCCGGTATAGTCGATAAGACGTTCTATACAGTATATAGTTTGTCAAGCGAGACGAGTCGCGAGTTAGCAAAGTTTGAGATAATAAATGAGCGTAAAAAAGGAAAGCGCTCCTGTAGCGCGTCGAGTAACGAGGCGAAGCGAGAGCGATTCTCAATAAAAGTGTAAATGACGAGAGGTCTCGGTAAGTAAGTAGCTATATGCGCAGCAGTAGCAAAAAATCCAAGAAATAAAAATCGCGTCGCATTAAGCCAGTAGACAGAAGTTTTCTTTTGCTCGAGTAGGCAGAAAATAGAAAAAAAGAATCGAGTCTATATAGAGAGGACAAGTATATAAGCTGGAAGAGGGGAAAAAGAGACAATCGCGAAGGTACAGAGAGCTGCGACGAGTCGCGCATACTGATACGGGTGTTCGATCCTTCCGTCGATTTTTTCCTCGAACTACGCGAACTTCTTGAGAAACGGACAATGCTGTTTGCTATAATACTTACGGGCGTGTGCAACTGCATGGTAAAATCGCATTGAAGCGTCGTACGTATCTTCGAGATGTAAAAGGATGCGAACGCATATCACGTAATAGTTAGTCTAGGCGTACAATTTTTATTGTTATTCTTGAAACTTGTATTTTAGAAATAAATAAAAACTCGAGCGCAGCGATGAGCGACATCGCGCGAAAATCAGCAGCGAAACGCTCGGTCTGGTACCTATACCTAGCCCTCTCCCATCTCATGTGTAGTGTACATATTTAAGTTGAAGCTAGGTTGTCATATCGAATATTTACAACATGTCACTGGTCTGAGAGTCGTATCGTTTCCAGTTAATCGATTATTATACTTCGTACTTAGAATTCGTCGACGGAGTATAAGTAAGTACTCAACGGATACAAGTTTTTTTATCATTCTTATTTTTCTGTGCCTATATTGAATCATAAATATATCGTTTCAGCGAAAAGACGCCAGTGTCGGAAGCATCATAACCTCTCTTACGTTGCATACGTTATTCGCAGCGTTCCAAATTAATTAGACAATATTAGTATAAGGTCACAATGTCTGAAAAAAAAACCTCGGAAATAACAGGAGAAATTAGTGCCTGTACAGTAAAATATCAATGGGTAATCAATTACGATTGTCTGTTTAACAAGAATGTTGGAGATGCTTTAAAATCCCCTATCTTTGAAACACTCCATATCGATGAAAATCATGAGTGGCAGCTAGAGTTGTATCCTAAAGGATTAGACAATTGCCAAAACATTTTCATAATTTATCTTCATCAATTAGGTCCGATCAAATCATCCGCGACAGTGTTGGTATCATATAAAATATTTAATAATGAAGGTGAAAAACTCGGAGAAGTAGCCAGAAGAAACGCATATCTTTATGATAAAGCGGCCTACGTTGGACAAGGGTTTCAGAGATTATCAAAATTTTTAAACCAAGCTGAAAAAAATAACAAAGAAGATGACGGTAAATTGACGATAGTGTGTGAAATAATTTTGGAGGAGAATGAGGAACAAGCAGATTGTAGTAAGCATAGAAATTTAAAAGTCGATCTCGAGCAATTAATAGACAACAAAGAGTTCAGTGACGTAAAGTTCACGTTTGGAAATAAAGAGTTGCGGGCTCACAAGAGCATACTAAGTGGAAGAAGCCCCGTCTTTGCCGCCATGTTTCGCAACGAGATAAAAGAAAAGCACGAAACCGAGGTAGAAATCGTGGATGTGAGGCACGAGGTTTTTCTAGCGATGCTACGCTATATTTATACCGAAGAAGTAATAAACGACATCGAAGAGATAGCCAGCGAGCTTTTGGCCGCAGCTGATATGTATTCGCTCGAAGGTCTCAAGCTGATGTGCGAGAAAAGCCTTCGTAGTAATCTGAACGCTGAAAATGCTTTGGAAAATCTTCTACTAGCTGATCGACACGGCGCTCAAAGCTTAAAAATTAAATGCATCGAATTGATTGTTACTAAAGCGGCTGATATCGTCGACAAGCCGGAATTTCGACAATTACCTTCTAATATTCTATGCGATGTTTGTTCTGCAGTTTTAACCGACAAGAAAGAATCATGATTTTTGTGAGATTATATATTTACGTAAAACGATTAATATTAATAAAGTAAGTTATATGTATAATCTCTTTTGAAAACTGCATTACCGATTCTTGTATTACATTAAGAAATATTGTATTGTAACTTTTGTTTTTATTAAAAAATAATTTTACAAACTCGAGTGCGTGTTGTTGACGACTAGGCGATTTTTTTTCTGTTGAGGTATAAAAAGCCCATGACCCATGTCAAGTACTTAATAGGCGTAGCCCTATCAGCACACAACGGTTAATTAACGTTTAAAAAACGTGTTGAAAAACACCAATAAACGTTTATTTTTAACAGTTAAAAACACGTTAAAAAATCGTCGAAAAAACGTTCAAAATGTCCGTAAATTTTGCAAATTTATTTTAATAAGAAAATAATAAAAACGTTCATAAAACGTTTATTTAAAACCCTTCTCACAATGTTAATGAATGATCGAAAGTTGGACGTTTAAAAAACGTTTATTGTAGTTATACCGCTAGATGGCGTTGATATTTTTCTCGCAAGTGGTAAGATTTGTTCTCGGTTACTATATAAGGGCAAAGCGTTCAATGTATTATATATATGTTTGAAAGCGTCCGTGTAATAAATGCGGTAATATATAGTTAGTCGTAAATACATAAAAAGCTTCATAGAAATAATTATATATTTTTAATAATTTTAAAATCATCGAAACGTTTTAAAAACGTTTTATGAACGTTAAATAAACGTTTTTTATTTTCTTTTGAAATAAATTGCATATATTGTGTGGACATTTTAAACGTTTTTTCGACGATTTTTTAACGTGTTTTTAACTGTTAAAAATAAACGTTTATTGGTGTTTTTCAACACGTTTTTTAAACGTTAATTAACCGTTGTGTGCTGATAGGGAGGTGCATGAATCTGCGTGAGCACAGAAGAGTCGGCGATTGTTATTATTATTCACTAAGAAAATTCACTAATTCAAGCGCAGAACGCGCAGACACAACTCTGTAATTTCATAGAGATTATTTTTTGGGTGTACGAAGACTTACAAACTTACATTTAAAAACATGAATAAAAAACACATAGAACTCGCGTGTAGGTATCAGCATCGCAACGCTCGGTCCGGTAGGTGGCGCGGATGTTTCGGTCGTCGAGGAACTTATAACCTCTGTAAATAATACGAAAATATTATTTATTACACATGTATACTCGTTCTCACGTATATAAAACCTACAGAGCTTCACAGTTTTTCCAAAATATAAGTTACATCCACATGGACGCAGCCTATGATTCTCTCATGTGTGTACTGTATTGTATACACACGTGTCATTATGTAAGTTAAGGCATAGGTTGCCGTATTGAATGTATACAAAGCATAGAGAGATTACAAATAGAGTATGGGCAAGGAATTCGAGGTGTTGCGCGAGCCCTATACGCTCCATGTTAAAGGATACTTATTTTAGTTCTAATACTGACCACCCCATTTAATTTTACATGTATTTTGTGGCGCCACCCATCGCATACCATCCCGAATAGGGACCTCTGTAAGAGCAAGCGTACCAGTCTCGGAAGAGGGATAGAGAGCTACTTTTCCCTCCATCCTTGTCTAACGCGTTGGCGTGCGAACTAAGAGCGCTTGGAGAGGGGGAAGCGCCGGCTCGAAAGGCAAGGATGCAGCATATACCCTACCCGTCCTCTCCCTCTTTCTATTAAGCTGGTACGTTTTCAGAGCCCGCTTGCCCACTCTTATCTGTAATATCTCTATGTATACAAAGTGTCTCTGCGGTGTTTGGTGAGATTGAGAATCGTATCATTTCCAGATCGTTTATCAATACTTAGTATAGTTCGACGACGGAGTACTTACAAGTAAGTACTCACTTCACGAATACAACATTTTATTTTTATTCTTATTTTTCCGTGTCTATATTGAATATATCGTTTCAGCGAAAAGGCACCAGCATCGGCAGCATCATAACGTTTCTTACGTTGCATACATTATTCGCAGCGTCCCAAATTAATTAGACAATATAAGTATAAGGTCACAATGGCTGAAGAAATAACAGGAGAAACTAGTGTCTGTACAGTAAAATATCAATGGGTAATCAATTACGATTGTTTTTTGGGCAAAAATGTGGGAGAGGTTTTAAAATCCCCTGTCTTTGAAACACACTTTGTTGAAACACTTAACTGGCAACTTGAGTTGTATCCAAATGGATTAGAAACAAAGAAAAACGTTTTTGCAATTTATCTTAATCAATTCAATAATCTATCAGGCGAATTGAACATTCCGGTATCATTTAAAATGATAGTAAATAATAAAGGTGAAAAAATCAAACATGTAACCTTTGAACGCGTATATTGCGGTGAATATAATGGCAGATGGGAGTTTCTGTTTTCGAACTTTTTGCAACGAGATCTCGCGGAGAAAAATAGCGAAGAAGGTGGTGGTAAATTGTCGATAGTGTGTAAAATGATTTTGGGCACGAATGAGGAAGAAGCAAATTTTGGTAAGCATCGACAATTAAATGTCGATCTTGAGCAATTAATAAACGACAAAGAGTTCAGTGACGTAAAGTTCACGTTTGGAAATAAAGAGTTGCGGGCTCACAAGAGCATACTAAGTGGAAGAAGCCCCTACTTTGCTAACTTGTTTCGCAACAAGATGAAAGAAAAGCAGGACAATAAGATAGAAATCGTGGATGTGAAGCACGAGATTTTTCTGGAAATGCTACGCTATATTTATGCCGAAAAAGTGAACGACATCGAGAAGATAGCTGGCGAGCTTTTGGCCGCAGCTGATAAGTTTACGCTCGGCGGTCTCAAGCTGATGTGCGAACAAAGTCTTATTGGTACAATGGATGCTGACAATGTCTTGAAAAATCTTCTACTGGCTTATCTATACGACCTTCATATCTTAAAAGTTGAGTGCATTTATTTTATTGTTACTAAAGCAGCTGACATCGTCGACAAGCCAGAATTTCGTCGGTTACCCTGTAATATTATATGTGATGTTTGTTCTACAGCTCTAGCTGACAAGAAAAAATCATAATTTATGTGGGATTATATATTTACGTAAAACGGTTAATATTAGGTAAAATGTGAAAAACTGCATCACTGATTTGTGTGTATTAAATTTAAGAAATATCATATTGTAACTTTCATTTTTTATTGAATAATAATTTTACAAACTCAAGTGCTTGTTGTATACTTACTGATTGTATAGATTTATTAAGAAAAAGAAATAATAAACAAAAATTATTAATATTTGGGTTTGTATTATTTCAATTTTTGAATGTCGATTCTTTGAAAAATATCAGTATCTCTTCAAAGTTTAAAATTTTTCTTTCAGCAGCTGTATGATTTATTATTAAATTTTCATCGCAAGCCGTTGCATGTCGGCGTACTTTTCACAAAACAAACACGAGCGCGAATCGCGATATGCAGAAAAGAAAAGAAAAGCGAACGCGCTCTCAGTGTAAATAAGTGCATGCGTTGTCGAGTGCGTTGTTTTAGTTGAGGTTAGGTAGCGAATGTTTACAACTGGTCTGGAAGATATCATATTGTCGTACCGTTGGCTTGGTGATTAGTATTTTGTTAACGTAGTTGACAGACGAACGTACGTATACTGACTTCACGAACGCAATTTTGTATCATCCTCATCTCGCCGTGTCCATAACTAAACCAGAAATATATCATTTCAGCAAAAAGTCGCCAGAACATAACCTCTCTTACGCTGCTCCCACATCGTTCACCGTATCTCAAGATTAATTAATCATAACTATACGAAGTCGAAATGGCTAAAACTGCCGAACGTGTTACTGGTGAAATAAGTGCATCTACTTGCACCGTAGAATACAAATGGGTTATCGATTACGATTCTGTTTGTTGGAAAGATGTAGGAGACGTTATAAAATCCCCAATATTCACAATCGATAAAATCAGCAACACTTGTCACTGGCAAATTTCTTTGTATCCAAATGGCATATTTACAGATCACGCTGGCTTTTATTCTGTATATCTAGACCTTAAAAGTAACGACGAGTTTAAAGTAGAGCCATCATTCAGATTGCTCAATGACAAAAACAAAGAATTAAACAAAAGATCATGCGGCGTGCTCGTATTCAACGCTTGCTCGAGAAGCTACGGGTTACCTAAATTTTTAAAACGAGATCGCGTCGATAAAGACGCAGTGACAAGTTCTAGCGATAAATTAATACTCGCGTGTGAAATTACTGTGCGTGAGAGTAGAGGACAAACAGAAATCGATCTATTCAGTCATCATCAACAATTGATCGATGATTATGAGCAATTGATACGCAGCAAAGAGTTTAGCGACGTTGAGTTTTTGATTGGAAACAAACAGCTACATGCCCACAAGTGCATACTTAGCCAAAGAAGCCCCGTTTTTGCTGCCATGTTTCGCAACGCAATGAGAGAAAAGCACGAAAACAAGGTGCAAATCACGGATATCAGACTTGGAGTTTTTCAGGAAATGCTGCGCTACATTTACGCAGGAAAAGTCAATGGCATCGAGAGTATGGCTGGCGAGCTTTTGGCCGCAGCTGATAAGTACTCACTCGACCATCTCAAACTGATGTGTGCGAAAAGTCTCTGTAGCAGCGTAAACGCTTACAATGCTTTCGAAAATCTTCAACTGGCTGATCGACATTGCGTTGAAAGCCTAAAAATTAAGACCATCGAATTTATTGTTACGGAGGCGACTGATATTGTCAACAAGCCGGAATTTCGAAAGTTACCTTGTAATATTGTATGCGACGTTTGTACTGCTCTAGCTAACAAGAAAAAGTAGGAATGAAATTACTTTTCCTCGATAATGTATCTTTTTCGTATTTTAAATTTAAGAAAGAATGTAACTATAATGGGTTTTAGTTATTGTAACTGTTTTTATGCACGTGTGTACCGATCGATAACAAACGATCAAAAATTGTTAAAAAAAAAAAAAAAAAAAATAGACTGCTTTCAAAAATATGTTAGTTATTATTTAGTACAATTTAAGTAATTGATATTGTTGTACGTAGTTTTGAATTTTATTCACGGATTTTCCACCCACTCATAAAATATGTCATCTGTGATGCTCCAAAGAAAATTCATAGCCTTATATTAGTTATTTTAGGAAACAAATTATACGTATCATTTTCCAGTGGCTTGAAGCGTCGTACAAATACGACCATGCTTGAATTACGGATACCTGCACGTACAGGATGTACAAAAAACACCATGGACAGCAGCGCCAAATGCTCGGTAGGTGGGCAATCAGGAGCACGTTCGTCGATCGTACTCACGCATCAGCGATATAGCAAATATAAATAATCGTTTCAAGTAAAGGTGGGGTCGTCATAGTCTTATGTTTACAAGTGATACAACTGGAAAGTGACCTGCAGTGGCTCACATACCTATTATCTGACATCTTTACTTCTTATCTCATTGTCAGAAGTAAGTATCTTAACTCGCTTTGTGAATAAAATTATTTTGATCATTGTCATCTCGCTGCGTATAAACAGGTTATATATAATTAAACTATAAATATATATTTTTTTTAGTAAAATACTGCCCAGAATTGTTGCAACGTGAAAATCAACGCTTCGTGATTTTTGACCCCCGGTGTTTACGACGATTAATATGGGTAACTCATGTACATGGCAAATATGGTTGTATCCTAATGGCGATATAGAAAACGCCAAAAACTTTAATTCAATTTCTCTTCATATTGTAAGTTCTGACGAAGTAAAAGCGCAAGTCTCATTAAAAATGATCGATAATAAAGGTGAAGTACTAGTAAAAATCATGATTTTTGTGAGATTATATATTTACGTAAAACGATTAATATTAATTTATATGTATAATCTCTTTTAAAAACTGCATTACCGATTCTTGTATTACATTAAGAAATATTGTATTGTAACTTTTGTTTTTATTAAAAAATAATTTTACAAACTCGAGTGCGTATTGTTGACGACTAGGCGATTTTTTTTCTGTTGAGGTATAAAAAGCCCATGTCAAGTACTTAATAGGCGTAGGTGCATGAATCTGCGTGAGCACAGAAGAGTCGGCGATTGTTATTATTATTCGAAAAGAAAATTCACTAATTCAAGCGCAGAACGCGCAGACACAACTCTGTAATTTCATAGAGATTATTTTTTGGGTGTACGAAGACTTACAAACTTACATTTAAAAACATGAATAAAAAACACACAGAACTCGCGTGTAGGTATCAGCATCGCAACGCTCGGTCCGGTAGGTGGCGCGGATGTTTCGGTCATCGAGGAACTTATAACCTCTGTAAATAATACGAAAATATTATTTATTACACATGTATAGCCATTCTCACGTACATAAAACCTACAGAGCTTCACAGTTTTTCCAAAATATAAGTTACATCCACATGGACGCAGCCTATGATTCTCTCATGTGTGTACTGTATTGTATACACACGTGTCATTATGTAAGTTAAGGCATAGGTTGCCGTATTGAATGTATACAAAGCATAGAGAGATTACAAATAGAGTATGGGCAAGGAATTCGAGGTGTTACGCGAGCCCTATACGCTCCATATTAAAGGATACTTATTTTAGTTCGAATACTGACCACCCCATTTAATTTTACATGTATTTTGTGGCGCCACCCATCGCATACCATCCCGAATAGGGACCTCTGTAAGAGCAAGCGTACCAGTCTCGGAAGAGGGATAGAGAGCTACTTTTCCCTCCATCCTTGTCTAACGCGTTGGCGTGCGAACTAAGAGCGCTTGGAGAGGGGGAAGCGCCGGCTCGAAAGGCAAGGATGCAGCATATACCCTACCCGTCCTCTCCCTCTTTCTATTAAGCTGGTACGTTTTCAGAGCCCGCTTGCCCACTCTATCTGTAATATCTCTATGTATACAAAGTGTCTCTGCGGTGTTTGGTGAGATTGAGAATCGTATCATTTCCAGATCGTTTATCAATATTTAGTATAGTTCGACGACGGAGTACTTATAAGTAAGTACTCACTTCACGAATACAACATTTTAATTTTATTCTTATATTTCCGTGTCTATATTGAATATATCGTTTCAGCGAAAAGGCACCAGCATCGGCAGCATCATAACCTTTCTTACGTTGCATACATTATTCGCAGCGTCCCAAATTAATTAGACAATATAAGTATAAGGTCACAATGGCTGAAGAAATAACAGGAGAAATTAGTGTCCGAACAATAAAATATCAATGGGTAATCAATTACGATTGTTTTTTGGGCAAAAATGTGGGAGAGGTTTTAAAATCCCCTGTCTTTGAAACACACGTTGATGAAAAACTTAACTGGCAACTTGAGTTGTATCCAAATGGATTAGAAACAAAGAAAAACGTTTTTGCAATTTATCTTAATCAATTCAATAATCTATCAGGCGAATTGAACATTCCGGTATCATTTAAAATGATAGTAAATAATAAAGGTGAAAAAATCAAACATGTAACCTTTGAACGCGTATATTGTGGTGAATATAATGGCAGATGGGAGTTTCTGTTTTCGAACTTTTTGCAACGAGATCTCGCGGAGAAAAATAGCGAAGAAGGTGGCGGTAAATTGTCGATAGTGTGTAAAATGATTTTGGGCAAGAATGAGGATGAAGCAAATTTTGGTAAGCATCGACAATTAAATGTCGATCTTGAGCAATTAATAAACGACAAAGAGTTCAGTGACGTAAAGTTCACGTTTGGAAATAAAGAGTTGCGGGCTCACAAGAGCATACTAAGTGGAAGAAGCCCCTACTTTGCTAACTTGTTTCGCAACAAGATAAAAGAAAAGCATGACAATAAGATAGAAATCGTGGATGTGAAGCACGAGATTTTTCTGGAATCGCTACGCTATATTTATGCCGAAAAAGTGAACGACATCGAGAAGATAGCCGGCGAGCTTTTGGCCGCAGCTGATAAGTTTTCGCTCAACGGTCTCAAGCTGATGTGCGAACAAAGTCTTATTGGTACAATGGATGCTGACAATATCTTGAAAAATCTTCTACTGGCTTATCGATACGACCTTCATAACTTAAAAGTTGAATGCATCCGTTTTATTGTTACTAAAGCGGCTGACATCGTCGACAAGCCAGAATTTCGTCGGTTACCCTGTAATATTGTATGTGATGTTTGTTCTGCAGCTCTAGCTGACAAGAAAAAATCATAATTTTTGTGGGATTATATATTTACGTAAAACCGTTAATATTAGGTAAAATGTGAAAAACTGTATCACTGATTTGTGTGTATTAAATTTAAGAAATATCATATTTTAACTTTCATTTTTATTGAATAATAATTTTACAAACTCAAGTGCTTGTTGTATACTTACTGATTGTATAGATTTATTAAGAAAAAGAAATAATAAACAAAAATTATTAATATTTGGATTTGTATTATTTCAATTTTTGAATGTCGATTCTTTGAAAAATATCGTATCTCTTCAAAGTTTTAAATTTTTCTTTCAGCAGCTGTATGATTTATTATTAAATTTTCATCGCAAGCCGTTGAATGTCGGCGTACTTTTCACAAAACAAACACGAGCGCGAATCGCGATATTTACAGATATTATGAAAAGAAAAGCGAGCGCGATAGTCAGGTCAGCTGGTCAGCTGGTGGTGCTGCGAGACTAACGAAGCGAGTTGCCTATTGTTACAGCTTATTCTGAATATTTAAAAACTAATCTATTGTGAATTACAGATATACATACGTATACGTGCAGAGTTATGCAGTTTTTGCATGGCTCTCTCAGTGTAAATAAGTGCATGCGTTGGCGAGTGCGTTGTTTTAGTTGAGGTTAGGTAGCGAATGTTTACAACCGGTCTGGAAGATATCATATTGTCGTCCCCTTGGCTTAGTGATTAGTATTTTGTTAACGTAGTTGACAGACGAACGTACGTATACTGACTTCACGAATGCAATTTTGTATCATCCTCATCTCGCCGTGTCCATAACTAAACCAGAAATATATCATTTCAGCAAAAAGTCGCCAGAACATAACCTCTCTTACGCTGCCCCCACATCGTTCACCGTATCTCAAGATTAATTAATCATAACTATACGAAGTCGAAGTGGCTAAAACTGCCGAACGTGTTACTGGTGAAATAAGTGCATCTACTTGCACCGTAGAATACAAATGGGTTATCGATTACGATTCTGTTTGTTGGAAAGATGTAGGAGACGTTATAAAATCCCCAATATTCACAATCGATAAAATCAGCAACTGCACTTGTCACTGACAAATTTCGTTGTATCCAAATGGCATATTTACAGATCACGCTGGCTTTTTTTCTGTATATCTAGACCTTAAAAGTAACGACGAGTTCAAAGTAGAGCCATCATTCAGATTGCTCAATGACAAAAACAAAGAATTAAACAAAAGATCATGCGGCGTGCTCGCATTGAACGCTTGCTCGAGAAGCTACGGGTTACCAAAATTTTTAAAACGAGATTGCGTCGATAAAGACGTAGTGAGAAGTTCTAGCGATAAATTAATACTCGCATGTGAAATTACTGTGCGTGAGAGTAAAGGACAAACAGAAATCGATCTATTCAGTCATCATCAACAATTGATCGATGATTATGAGCAATTGTTACGCAGCAAAGATTTTAGCGACGTTGAGTTTTTGATTGGAAACAAACAGCTACATGCCCACAAGTGCATACTTAGCCAAAGAAGAAAACAAAGTAGAAATCACGGACATCGAATACGAAGTTTTCTTAGAAATGCTGCGCTATATTTACATCGGAGAATTGAAGGGCATCGAAAAGGTAGCGGGCGTGCTTTTAGCCGCAGCTGATAAGTATTTACTTGGTAGTCTCAAGAGGATGTGCGGGAAAAGTCTCATTGATAACATGAACGCTGGTAGTGTCTTAGAAAATCTTCTACTGGCCGATCAACACAGCGTTGAAGACTTAAAAGCTGAATGCATCGAATTTATTGTTACAAAAGCGGCAGACTTTGAGCAGATTTGAGTATTTTGTTGACAGAGTTGGCATACGTATACGTTAGTACTGACTTAACGAAAGCCATTTTTTATCTTTCTATCATCTCACCGCGTCTATAACTATACCAGAAATATATCATTTTATCAAAAAGTCACCAGCACATGAAATAATTTTGATCGTTGTAATCTCGCTGCGTATAAAAAGGTCTATAATTAAACTAAAAATATATTTTTTTCAGCTAAAGATGCCTAGAATTTCAAAGTGAAAACCAAAGTTTCACTATCTTTGTGTTCAAGTTTAGTCGTCAACCGGTGCGCATAACCTATGTTAAGTTGTATGTTCAACATACATTTCGTCGTGTTTCTGATATTATAATCTATCAAGACATATAGTTACAATGGCCGAAAATATTATCGGAGAAATTAGTGCTACCGCTTGTTCTCTAGAATATAAGTGGGTCATTGATTACGCTTGCCTTTCTGGCAAAAAAGTGGGAGATGTTTTAAAATCTCCAGTGTTTACGACGGTTAATATAGGTAATATAGGTGTGTACGGCCCTTGTCGGTGGCAGATTATGCTGTTTCCGAATGGCTATGTAAAAGAGTTCGAAAACAGTTTTTCAATGTTTCTCACTCTACTCAGTAGCCACGAATGTAAAGTGAACTTCACATTTAAAGTAGTTAATAAAAATGGCCAAACAGTGAAACAAAGATTAACTGCGAATCAAGAATTTAACGCTGTCTCAAAAAACTGGGGGTGGCGTCATTTTGTACAGCGCGATCTTGTTGAAAAAGATAATACAACTGGTAGTAATAAATTAACGATAATTTGTGAAATGACTGTACCTGAAGAACAAAAAAATATTTTAAAGATGGATGTTTCTTGTGAACATCGGCAGCTGATTGACCATTGGGAACAACTGCTGAATGACAAGGAGTTTAGCGACCTCGAGTTTACGATTGGAGATAAAGAGTTGCGAGCTCATAAGATCGTACTATGTCGAAGAAGTCCAGTCTTTGCTGCCATGTTCCGTAACGAGATGAGAGAAAAGCGCGATAACAAGGTTGAAATTACGGACGTCAGATACGAAGTTTTCCAGGAAATGCTACGCTACATGTATGCCGAAAAAGTGAACGGCATCGAGAAGATAGCCAGCGAGCTTTTGGCTGCTGCAGATAAATATTCGCTCGACGGTCTCAAACTAATCTGTGAAAAATATCTCAGTAGTAACGTAAAAGCTAACAATGTCTTGGAAACTCTTCGACTGGCCGAACTACATAGCGTTCAAGACTTAAAAGCTAATTGCATCCAATTTATTGTTACAAAAGCGGCAGATATCGTCAAAACGCCAGAGTTTCGATTGTTACCGCCTAGTATTATATGTGATGTTTGTTCTGCGCTAGTTGACCTACAAAAAATAAAATAGTCAATAGAATCCCGTAAATTCCGTTATGATTTTAAGTAATATTATGTGAATTCTTTTATATAAAGAATTTACATTTTTTATGCTATTTTAGTATCGTTTATTTTAGTAGTAACTGAACAATTTTTATACATATAACCGTCCACTGATTAGAAATAATTTTGTATGATTAGCGATATTCGAAAAAAATTGTTTAAGAAAAATAAATTACTTTCAACATTATAAAAAATTTGACTTTTATTCAGTACAATTATAGTGTACGTTTCCTGAAATAAACGAATTATTTCTTTAATTTCTTGTAAATTCTTGTAAACTGGCTTATCAATTGATATTCTCGAAAAAATTGCATTCGTAATTGCGTTCAGATTAAAATAATTGTCGTACTTTGAGTATACTTCGTGCATGCGTCGCATGTAACTTCCCTATTCCCAAGGATATGTCTAGAAAACGTCTCTATGTAAGAGAGATAAGGCGAGACGGTTTAAATTGTGGACAGTGACAGAGTATAGAGTATAGGGACGTGCTTAGAATTCTTTACAGAGATAAAAATGTTTTAGGAAAAATGACTTAACTTTCTAGTAATGCGAAGACAGACTCGCATTATAAAGAAAGGAGAATGCCCTCGGCAACACGTACACGATGATCAAGTCAGAACATGTAGCATCTTTTATCAGTATTGTTTTATAAACAAAAGTGGAAGGTCCACGAGTGAAATAATATTTCCGTTGGAAAATGTATTCCATACTCGATTTATAGCTGTAATTATGTCACGTTATTTTGTTTGTTTTCATTTTACATTATTATTATTATTGTATTAGAAATTTCACAAGCTAGGTCAGATAAATTATTCCGGTCACTCCCAGGTACTCGAGTAGTAAATTTCAAACCACGAATAAAAACTTTGAAATATCCGAGCTTAGCTTTCACAAGCTCTCTTGGCATATACTTAAAAAACTTTTTCTCGAAATTGAAGGTTTATCCGCTTGCTATTTCTTCTTATTTGTTTTGATGAATCGTGTATTTTGAACTTTATTACATATGACACACAACATTCAAAATTCGGAACAGATAGTTATACCAGCTTCTCATACGTCACGATCCTGTTCAAGACTGTGCAAATTATGGTATCAAAGCAAAGATTATGTGGACATAGACCAACTATGAATCAAATTGATTAAATATCTTGACCCTTTGATGTCTAGTCTGGGTTTCGCGTGCTTCGTAATCAAATCAAATGCATTCGATTATGCAAGTCATTTTTTCGCTGCCACTGCGAGTTATTAGTATTATGAAAGTACGAAGGCATCTTAATATTTCAGATCTCCTTACAACAAATCGTTCCATATCAAAATTGCTGTCAAGTTTCGACTAACAAGAAACAGTATATTCCAGAAAACGTCCCCCTTTAACGAAAGACTCTCTTCTGTAAGTTATAGCGCAATCGATATACCTATCCAGAAAATTCAATCAATGAGATTTTAATAAACATCATTCTCTGCATAAAGAATTCACCCTCCCTTTATTGAGACGAAAACATAAATATTCATAATTCACGACGTTCACTCGAATTATCGACTTAAAATTTTAAAAGGCACAATGATGTTGATGGACGCCGAATGCATAAACCCGATATTATGAAAACAAGTGTTTACGACCATACGCTGATCTTTTGAACGTGACAGAATAATGATAATAAACCATCATACGCTTTCTCGTGTGTAACATTCTATTTGCCGAGAAGCATATACACGCGCGCAGAAGAATCGGATATAATTACAATATTTTGATTTATATGATTAATTAAGAATCATTTAATATCTTCTAATGAAACACGACCTAAGTCGGTGTCGTAGATAAATTCCAAAGAGAAATTTCGCACTATTATTAACGTCGAATCGATGCACACAAACGAGTTATGTTGATTTTCAGAGGGCAAGCACATTATTATTCTCGAATATTTCCTCGGCTTTTCACGTTACGTTCGATTTGCAATCAAAGAAGCAGAAAATTTCCACATAGATATATGCGACGGATATATACGTCTTTATTCTCTTTTATACGTCCGAAAATACACTATTGTGCGACCGCGAGTCTCGAAGAGTGAAAGCAATTTTCCAGGAGAACGACATTTCATTGTAGCGAAAAATACTGAACGTCCCGCGTGTTTTGGAGATATAACACAACGATATAAGAAAATATAAAGTTCACTGTATACAGCAGGGAAATTTTGAATCGAATAAATTAATTTTTTTCATTGTAAATACGTCATCGTCATAATTCAATGAGCTTCATCTCCAAAGTGTTAATTTCCACGTGCTCTTCGCACGTCGAGAATAATAAGTAGATCAACGACTGCAAAATGTATAGAGGTAGGGCTTATTTCCGTTACGAGAGACAAACGTTTGATTCCACATCGCACGTCGGAACAGTTACTTTTAATATACAACGCGTATATATACGATTATCATTATTATACACCCATTTCGTTCCATCGCAAAAAAAAAACAACTCGACAAACTTTTACACACACACACACACATCTGTGTACATCAGTCACAAGTCGAGCTGTACACGAGCTCGCAAAAAGCGAGAAGTTTCTTAATAAGGAAGAGGCTAATTCGGCGTGTACGCGTCGATCCAACGCATCTCGCATTAAGCAAAAAGTCCGCCTTACATACACACACATAACGTATACTACATTACATACAAAGAGGCGCGTCTCTCGTCGGAGAAAATTAGATTGACGCGATAATGTAATAAAGCGTGCTCGCGCCGTTGCCCTGATGCGATGCGCAATGCGCTCGTTGTACCGTTAAGACAATCGGCAATTTAGATGATATAACCCCGACGTACTTACAGGCGCGTCGCGCAAAGAAGAAAAAAAAAGAGGTAAGTACGCGCTCTCTCCGTTTTAGCGCGAGCCCGACGAGAGAAAGTTTTCAAGCGACGACGACGACGACGACGACGCTGCATCAAAAGTGTCTCGTCAAGTTTTTTTTTTCTTCTTCTTACGTCCTGCTTCTCTTTTTGTACGCGTGTCTTTGCTCTCGTCTTTCACTCGATATATATACACGCGTCGTTGTAAACTTATATATAATCGCCGGGTTTATTTCCCCGAAAAATGCACGACGTGTATATGTATATACAATCGATGCGTGTAAATAAGCTATATTATGTGCTAGTCACTCATGTGTGTGTGTGTGTGTATAGATAATGGCTACGGATGTACAGCTAGCCGAGCGATAGCTTGACCTATATTCGTGAACCTGCTTGCGAGAGTGCGTTTAACCTTTTCATTCAGAATTTCAGAAGTGCCGCCGATGCTCGATCATCGTCGTCGGTAGGAAAGTAGGTTTTCAGGTGTCTCTCTTGCTTTGCTGAGAAATCGCCACCGCTGCCGTCACCGTAAACTTTGCTTCCTTATATTATTATATCTGATGCACACATGACGTTTATTTACTCGCATTTTTGCACGTGTGCACTTGCAGGATATCGGCTGTGTTTTTATATGACTCATACTGCGTGAGATGAATGAATTTTGCCGAATTTTGTTCCTTTTTTTTTTAAATTTATAATAGATAATAGTAAAGTAAAATCCAATATTCAAATGGTGACATATACTGCGCGTTATACACACTACATATAATATTCTGCATAAATATTAAGCGCATATACCATAGATGTTACACGTCGCCTTGTTTATATGAAGAATTACGAGCTTTGAACTAAGTTAGCCTTGCATCCGGGGCCAACCTCGGCTCGGCGACAACGTGCTCGGAAAATGCAAGGATGAACAGCTCGACGAAGGTTAATGTCCAACTCGCAATGAACGACCCCTAAAATACTTTATTATAAAAATTCCTACGATTCCGCAAGGAATAATCATCGAACTTAACAATCCTTCGCAAATTAAGGCTTCCTATATGTATATATAATACGACGTTTGCCGGAATATAACGGCGGTGATAAAAAGAGAAGTGACTTTCGTTATATTCGTTCTGGATGTCCCATCGACGTTTCCGTCACTACAGGTGCTTTGTGGGATAAAAGCAAGTCACGTTCGAAATATCCTCTGTGGAAAACGTGTATAGCTGTAGTTGCTATATATAAACGTAGCCACAGTCGTGTGGCAAAAAATTAACTGCTCAGAAATTGCTCAATACAGTTCTTTTTTTTCCCCCGACTGCACGATTATTTTTTTTTATTCTTCTCTTGTCGACGGTTGGTGAAGTAGTGTGCTTGGGATGCATAAAAAGGTTAGTAGACCACTGAATGTCATTCGACAAAAAGCGACTCGATTTGAGGGAAATAGAGGTGTATATACTTATGTGCAGTGTATGGCATGTAATGTATTTCTGAAGAGCGAGTTATACGAAAATAATATTTGGACTGAATGAAAGTGAGAAAAAATTATGCAAACTGTTGTGTCTGCGAACCTGTTGAACCAAGAGACATTTAACGCTTCGAAAACCGTAATATCTCACGTCGCGTAACTGGAGCCAGAAATCGTTACTCCAAAATTAAGACACACGAACGTATAACGAGAAGCTTGAATTACCGTCAACTCTCGTGCCAAAGTCAACATCGCTGCTAATGGAACATCAGCTTTAGGACACGCGTAACCCAGTGCGAGCAACATATTTTTATCATCCAAAATTAGAATCATAACGAAATATTATCCTTCGATTCGCAAATCTCGCAACGATCGTTACGCGAAAATCAATTTCATCGCCTCAGGATACATCGTAATCAAAAGCTTCACATACTTATAGTAGCTCTTTTTGTCAAACGCGACACTTTCATATTCCGAACACTCATGCTTGTCATCGCGCGAAGATAATGCTTATTCCCCCCCGAAACAGCCGTAAAAAGTCGTTGCCACACTGTTATCTCTTCTTCTTCTTCAACCTCGACTCGCGACACAATGACTCTTTCACGCGGAGTAGTACGTATAATAGGAGAGAAGCGAAAGTCGCAATAAAAGTTCAACGTGAAATTACATCCGATTTCGAATGTCATTCCGTTCGACTCTATACATTTACTTCGTCACGTCTCTTTTCACGAGAATTGAATCGTAAAGCTCTGCAGTGATAGAGTCGAACGATACAACATAAGAAACTCGATTATACAGTCGAGAGAATAAAACTTTTCTAATCCGACCAATCAAAGCTAAATGAATCCGAGAAGCTGATGTACAGCAAAAAAAAAAAAAAACAAAAAAAACAAAAGGAGAGCAGTACCGAGAGACGGTAGCCGGATTACGAAAATAGAGTTGCGGGGGGCTAACTCGGATTGTTTCTCGCGTCGCGCGCGCGCGCATCACCGGGAAAAGAGAACCATCAAGCTATATATACGTGTGGCTATACGCAGTAGAGGCGAACGCCCGCGAGTTATATAGCGGACACGAGACGGTGCAGCATAGTACGATGGACAGAGTAAAAGAGGAGGGAGTCGTGTCACAGCTAATGCCCCGGACATCGTAGCTCCGTGTATTTACGGCGATTGCTCCGAGCTGTTACTTACCCGGAAGAGGTCGCGAGACACACATGTACACTTATACTGGTGGTTGATTTTTCTTTTCTTTTTGGGATTATTTTGAAACCACAGTAGTGTATTGGGTGAAGGAGATTTTTCAATTTTTTAGAGAGAGATATTTGCCTTGACTCTATAGCCTTGACGATAAATACAGTTCTATAATACATAAAAATAATCTCAGCTATACGCATAAAACTCACGTCCGAAGGTTGAAATCGTACGTTTAACAGCCCATTGATTTCGCGAATTAACAGCGCCGTTCGATAAAACCGCTATATCCAGGAACATAGTGTACACATATAAAAAAAGAGAGTATCGCACACACGACAGCTTTTTATACCTTCGTCTCTCATTATCCACCTATACTAATAAATAAAAGAGAAGGTGCGACGATACAGGCATGATATATAGGTATAACATGATCGCAGCTCACATACGCGTCAAACGCATCAGCCATACGAGAATAATATCCGTTGCTGCTGCAGGCGAGCATATATATATATACGAGATCAAACAGTACATATAGCTCGACCGTTCGATCAACTCCGTATGCGCCGCGTATAGAGCGTGCGAACTTGCACATGATGCGTAAGTACGTTTCTGTTGCAGGCTTATGTGTGTTATGAGCGCTGACACGGAAACGGTAAATCTGCGACCGCGATTCTTTTCATATTTTAACGGAGAGAGAGAGAGAGAGAGCGGTGGATGTACGGGAGAGGTTGTATATGCTTAGATTTTCGCTGAGTTGAATCTTTGTACTGTGATTGATTTTCGACTTGGCTGACGTGTGATTTTTATTTTAGACACTAACGGTGCAATGAAAAATTACACGAAATGTAAGTTTTTAAAAAAAATTTTAATCAAACTAAACAAAGAGCCTATTTTACTATAAATAACAATTCCTAATATACATACAAACGCGGCATTCGTATACAGGCCGCCACTGAAAGTATATATCGCAGCTCGTTCAATTCGATATGACACGCTGTCTACACGACCTTAATAGTCCATACTGATAAACCCAACATGTGAGAATTATTATTCGAAAATACCCGACACACACACACACACACACACTGGCGGACGCTGATAGCGTGCACTATATATATATACGCACGCGCGACATCATTATTTCCGCACATATAGAGTCTCTCCAATGGAAAACGGTCGAATGCAAATATAAAGTAGTTCCAAGCCTTGCGTATAAATGCTATTAGGTCGTATCTATAACAATTTTAGATATTCTGACGTCGCGAATTCTCCGAACGCTTTGAATTAACTATTTAAAACAAAGTTTAGAGCGAATAATAGAAATCGGAGCGCAAATCGTACTGCGCTTCTAATGAAATCATTATTACGGAGGTATAAATGAGTGTCACAGCTTATTCTATTTATTTAGGGATTCGATACTCGGTCAGTTTTACGTTACATTTTTATTTATTTTACATCGTTTGTTCAGTTGTGTGAAGTATCGCTTTATTGTTTGCAAAGTGTCGTGTACGTTTTACACGCGATGAATTACACGAGTCGAACTTCCTTTATAACCAACGCACAAAGCGTATAAGAACCAACAAATCATCGGTAATCGATCGATAAGCACAACTTTTTTTCACCGCCCTAAAAAAAACCCTTCCATAACCTGTTACCCGCCTCCAAAAAAAAAAAAGAAAATCCCAAAACGATACCCCCCTAAAACCCAAGCGCAACAGTCGTGAGAGATCTCCCTCTACTCATCGACTCACCCATCGGTGAAAAAAAAAAGGCAGCTCCAAAAGCCCGTAAATCCGGCGATAGGACTCTCTCTTTTTTATTTCAGGCCCCTACTCGCATCATCATCATCATCATCATCATCATCGCTATAAGAGATAAAAGTCTGCTGTATGCGCACAGGGCTCTATAATACATGCAGTCTCTCTCTCGGGCGGGGCCCCTGACGACGATACCTACCCGTACAGCAAAGGCCCCGCTATACTGCACAGCGAGCGAGTTACATAGAAAGTGAGAAAGAAGCCAGTGGTAAAGCGTATACACATACACTTGGGAAAGCGGAGGGGGAGAGAGAGAGCGAACGAACGAACGGAGGGGGACTATGGAGTATACCTACGTGCTGCGCCCGATCAAGAGAGAGAGAGAGAGGAGTAAAACGTAGCGGGCCGTCTCGTGGCGTCTCAGTCGCAAAGCAGCACGCGTTCCGTCTTCAACCGCCGCGCGAGTAAGAAGAAAATTGTACAGCTTTCCGTCCGACTATATCTATTGCTTACTCGATATAATACAGTGTATACTCTCTCGGTCTTCCTGTGTGATACACGTACTATTTTATAAAACACACGTACTTAAAACACTCGGTATTGTTTTTGACGATCGTCGTGCAGAGACAATATTATTTTTATATATACGAGAAAAGAACGAGTGCAGCAAGGCAAGAGAGAGAAGGAAGCCAGTGTCTGTGTGTTGTTTTCCTGCATAATCGTTCGGTGGTTGCGCGCGCCGAAGCCGGTGGATATAACCAACAGCATCAGCAGCAGCAGCAGCAGCAGCAGTGGAGAGTTCAGTTTGATATTCCATCTCTTTCTCTCACTTGGGGGCCGAGAGCGAGTTGAGGTTATGTGCTCGAGGAGGCGTTAGAGGACGACGCGGCGCAGGACGAGAAGGAGAAAGAGAGAGAGAGAGAGAGAGAGAGAGAGAGAGAGAGAGAGAGAGAGAAAACACACCGCGAAGGAAGAAGAGAGAAGAGACTAACGGCCTAGCGGTCATGCGAGTGACGTAAGGTAACGGATCCATGCGAGAGAGTGTGCGCATCTTCGACCCTCCGCCGTTATGTTTACAAACTCGCGTCTTTCTATATACCTTACATATACTCATATACTTTTTTTCGCTCTCGCATCAGTGACTCAGATGTCGCGTTGTATAGCCTGATGTCAAATCGCGAGAATAGAGAAGCTCGTATCCTTTCGGGACATCCTTTTTTCGCTTCGTCCTTGGCTGTGTCGCGCCGGCGCGTGTCACGAAGTGCTGTCTGCATAATTCACGCTTCGATCGGGAGCTAATCAGCTGTCTGTGTATTCATTATTTCGCGAGCGCGGCGGCGATAAGCCGGGAGTGAGTATTGATAAGTATCGATCGGGTGTTTGTTTTTACAACGAATCTCCGATGCTAAAAACAGAGCTTTGTTTACATACCGAAAAACACGAAGAGCATCGTAACGGAATCTCAGCTCGATCGCGCGAAATTTTTGCAGACTATAACTGTATACCCCATCGAGTTTTTTTGAAAATACAACAATACCTAGAACGTCTATCGCCGGGAGATAGTCCGCGATGAGAATAATACAAACTGTACGTGAAGAAGGCGGCTTTTAAAACACTACTGAAGCAGGTCCTCAAGAGTCCACTTTCGGCTTATAACTTGCTTGCAGAAGGCAAATCGCGTGACACGCTCTTTTACCGGCGCTGACCCCTCGTCGCCCTCCACTCTTGGAGACGACGAGTATCTGTGTATACAACACGTATCCACTCGCAAGCGAAGAAAGGAAACGACGGAGGGTGAGAACCCGAGAGAGAGAGAGAGACAGAGAGAAGAAGCATCACGCACAGGTTGCCTCGGGGGCACAGGAGCGTAACTTTTCGGGGGGCAGAGAGAGACTGTATATACGATATTATAATGTATGTACGCGCTTTGCTGGCGGCTGAATTCATTTGAATTTTTATAAGCGAGGGAAGGGCCCTGATTCATTGTGTTAGCATTGGGAGGGAGTATTAAAAATGTTTACTAAGAGAGAGATTTCGATCGAAGGCTTCGAACTTTTTTTATAAAATCGGAGAGAAGCACTACAGCAGTGTGTGACTCATCGCACAAGACTCGCTCTGAATTACTTGTATCCCTCTGTTTTTCCCCTGCATATATACACACACTCATGCATAGATGAGGAGAACAAGAGGAAAAAAAGAAAGAAACTGTGACGCAAGAAGTATAGAAACCTATAGCGATGCAAGGGGTCGATCTTTACAAAACTAGTCCCGTCCTGCATCTTGAAGCAGTAAGGCGCGTCTTTCTCTCCCTCTCCTTAGTTTCTCTGAAACACATGATTACAGATGCACGTACACATGTAAAGAAGAGGCTTCAGCGAGCGGCGACCGGTCATATATGAGTCTCTCGCTCTCGGCTCTAATTTCCTCCTCCTCCTCCTCCTCCTCTTCGCGCTCGATACTTGGCGCTCTCCGGAACCGGTTGTGCAGACGCACGCACGCACGCACGCACGCACGCCGCAGACGGACAGACGACCAAAGAGAGACAAAGACACACACGAAGCGCTGCTGATGCTGCTGCTGCCGTTGCAGCTGATTTCAACCCACTCGCTATAAAGCGATATTCGGAGAGAACGTGTGTGTGTGTGTGTGTGTATGCGAGATGTGGCTATATAGCGCCCACACGTAAAGCTTGTTTATTTTCTTCTTTGGTTCGAGAGAGCAAGAGCGCGCAAAGAGACTTTGTTGATTAATCGTTTGTGCACACGGCTTCGCGAAAGAGAGCTCTCTGGTTTATTGTCTCTAATTGCGGCTAATTAGCTGGAAAATCAACTAGGACACGGTATACAATTAGACGCTTATTGTTCGATGTATCTGCATCTTGGCTTCTCTCTCTCTCTCTCTCTCTCTCTCTCTCTCTCTCGGTGTGGCGGCAGCGGCGTGGCGTATTGACTTGTGTGTATTGCTAAATAAATTTAAATTGATTAACCCACTTCTCCATCGCGCGCTTGCGCGTGATTTTATATATTAATGAGCGAGTTGAGCTCTCGCTGAGAATATGAATTTTTTAAACTGGCTGCTGTGGCAAGCAATTAAGGGTAAATCGGTTGACGAAAAAAAAAAAAATTTCGCATGTATCGCACGATTACAGCATTGAGTCACGCACAAAACACAGGTTGTTCCCATCGTCGCGGTTGGCTGTACGATAAAGTCGTAAGTTCAAGGCCGAACACTGCCGATATGCGGCTCACGCACTTGCATATTGCTGAATTCCTAGAAACGAGCGATGATTGTCCTCGAGTCTCTTCGTTATGGGCGACGTACATTCGCGCGTCTCTCTCTCGTATTTATCGAGTATTACCGACACGTTCGCGATCGATCTTGAAGTGGCTATATTTAGATCTGCCGAGAAAGAGGTTCGATTGTTCCTTTATTCGCGAATGTCGAAGGATACAAAGTTTTTCGAAGATGATCGGTAAAATCGTCGCGTAAAGAATCACGATTTCTAATCGATCTATTGACTCATCCGACGTCGATTATACCCCTGACTTAGAGATAATCGCTTATGCACACAAGGCAATTTAGATTAGCCACGATAGAAAAAAAAAGCGCTCAAGTGTACAAACAAACGTTAGATCACATCCTCTCTCTCATCAACGCTATCGATATCCCCCAAAAGACCCACGCACAAAGTATCGCGTGTCGATGTCTCTCGAAAATCGTCGCAGCTGATATCGAGTTACACCACCAGAGAGAGAGAATCTGCCGCACCTGCATTTCGCAGCGCATCGACTCATCCTCTCTCTCTCTCGTCACTTTCGTTTCTCTCCCGCATATTCCAAGGCATTTCCGCGTTCGCTTGCGCGGCAGTCGGTGTCAACGACTTGCCGTTGAAAAATTACCCCGACGAGAGAAGCTTACATAAAGATCGTTTTGCGCGCGAGCCGCAGATGCGCCCAAATGGAAAAGCCTCGACGTAATCGCTTGTGTAGTGAGAGAGAGGAGAGGGACAGGTCTTTCGTGCGAATGACCGACGCGCAAATAGCTACGCTGTGACCCAAATTAGCCGTACCTCGAAAATACGCGTCCGTTTGTTTATGCTCGGTGTAGTGAAGATGGATACACCGAGAAACGTTTACCTCGATGCACATCACCGCGAGCGACTATTTGCAGCGACTAATTAACGCGTGTGTGTGTGTATTATAAGACTAAGCTCGCTCGTCGAGGTGTAACGTTACACGGAGTAGTTTTTCCGAAACAGACATCAGAGAGAGATCGTATTTTATTACACTGCAGCTAGACGCGATTGAATAAACGTAAGAGAGCCTTGTCGTTTTCGAAGCGAATATTGCGGATGTGTGTATATACGTAATACCGGCGCGTGACCCCTTACTGCATCAGAGAAAATCAAACGCCGGGAAAGAGAGAGAAATAGGCATCATCGTCGAAAAATACCCTAGCGCGTTCGTTAAGCTAACTGTATACAGACGAGACACAAGCTGGCTTGTCGTTTTCGCAAAAATTATTGTACAACGAATATAACCACAGCAGCTCGCTCTCTCTCTCGCGCGAGAAGCCTTATTAAGAAGCCTGTCAATTATTTTCACTTTACGGCAGCGCTTTGCATTGCCTGCGCAAAAAAAAAAAAATGAACGAAGGGGTATAATTATAACGATTCCGGCGAAAACAAACGTCATTAAGACTTCCCGATAATTGTAACGCGAGAGCCTTGCGCTTTTAAAAACGCAAATCGCTCCTTTATACCGTACTAATAAAGAGAAGAATACCGCGCGGCGTCAACGGAAGTCTCTCTCTCTTTCTCTCGTTATTTATTAATCATCCCGGCAGCTAGCTTGAGAGAAAAAAAATCGCGCATATAGTAGCAGTCGTAAAAGAAAATTGGCCGCTTCCCAACGTTATACTCGCGCGCGCTAGCGCCTTATTGTGTGTCCAGGATGATAAAGGATTAGCTTCTATATACGTGTCGTCGTCCTTGAAAATTCGAATATACCGTTGCGCGCGTTTTCCCTCGGGCCACTGCAGTTTTCCTCTAATGATGTCCTCTTCGCTATAACGGCCGCATGGCTTCCTTCTTTGACTCTGTATGTGTGGTGCAGTATATACGCGGAATATTATAGCTTGTGCTGCGGCGCTATGGTAATCCGGTTAATTTGGATTCAGGCCGGTGATTCAGCGCGCTTGGACTCACGCATTGCTTGGAGTGCGTGTAATCGTTTTTTTTTTCGCGGTTGTACGCGCTTGATTGTAGAATCAAGGCCAGAGTTCTGCGTTTGGCGACCAAAAATTAGAATAGGAAAAAAAAATGCGTGGAACTGGCTACGCTATCGTGAAAAGAAAAGTTCGTATGTGTGTGTGTGTGTATACCCATACGTAAGTTCTCTCTCTCTTCTCGACGTGACTACCTGTTATACGAGCCGCGTTCCCACGGTGTATCTCCTCTCCTCGGCGTGTGTATAGTAAGAGAGGGAGCTCTCCTCCGCGAGAAGGAAAGAAGTCTCACACACACATAGACTGTGTAGATGCGAAGAAGGTATACTCCCCTTTTATCTCTTCCTCGCACGCAGAACAAACCCGGCTAACGATTCGTTTCTCTCCTAGGTATACGTCTAAGTGCATCTCTCATCTGCTCATCTCTGGCGCTGCAGGTGTATACTGCAGTGGGAGAGAGAGAAAGAGAGTAGAGGAATTTCAGTTGGGAAAAGTGTGGGATATGTCGCGCGCTGCTGCATTTTTTGTTTTCAGGGGGGATGATTTCAGGCGATCGGGACTGATCGTTTTGTCCTATATACACCGCACGTGTATCCGTATAAACAAACTTTCACCTTCGAGACTGAATATGAGACGTGTATGGGTATGTAAGCCACATGCGATGACCACAAAGTGGAAAAAAGCGTTAAAACATTGTGTGTGTTATATATACGTGAGATAGAGGGAGAAGGTCGAGTGACACGCTGTGGTTTTCCTCTCTCTCTGGAATTCTTTCTCACCTTCACGCATGTGACTCGTTTCCTCTCATTTTTCTCTCATTCTTTCTGCTGTTGTTGACAAATTGCCGTATTTTCTCTTTGTCTCGCCTTCGCACCGTGTAATTGTATTGTCTCTCCGTAATGTTTATACCTTTGCTTTTTATATCCACAAAACCGTATATAGAACTTCCACTTGATACCACAGAAAATTTTTCCGAATCATATAACGGATCACGCAATTAGCGCATATTGCAAATAGTATACACACAACGCCATTAATCCCGCTTATATACAATTTGTTTACGAGGAAGCCAGTACACGCGCAGCGGTGGCAACGATATTTTCCGCGAATCTCCATAACTGTAAATAAAGACTCGTTAAGGTAACGCAATAAATGGCCAATTTGAGGCCAGTCTTTTTTTTTTTCTTTCACCGCCAACAGCAGCAGTCAAGTGGAACCGCAACGCAGTAGTTTCGCATCTGTGCGTGAAGAAGCGGCAATTGATTTGCCTCGCGAAGACGAGAGAAAAAAAATAATCCCATAGCAGAGAGAGAGTTCTGACATTAGGCGTAAGCCAAGCGTGAAATATCTCAGGACGCGGAAATTTTCTAAAACGCCGCGTGCAGAAAAGATTGATAAGGCAATAGGCGCTAATGGATAACGCGCTGCATCCCTCAATCTTCCCTCCTTTTATAATTCTCTCTTTCTCTATCTCTCTCTCTCTCTCTCTCGCTGTTGATGTTACTTCGCCACTGGCTTTTTTTGTCGGATTCTCTCTCTCTCTCTCTCTCTCGTCACGACTCTGCGGTTTAAAATTGAATTTACGCGTTATATACGAGAAAATCTCTGAGCTGACGCTTATTCTTGGAATTTCTTCTTTTCGCGTCGCCCTCGTTCTCTGTTTGCTATCTCGCGCGCGAGAAGCGAGTGAAATGGGATTTTTGCCGGGTCGGAGGGCTTATTAATTAAAATTAAAACTTTCCTAGCTCTCGCTGTTCTTTCGGCCTGGAATAATTAAACCGACGCGCTGGATTAGCTGCTGTAGTTGGTATGTGAGGGGGGAGGTGATAACGTTTATAACTCTGTAATGAATGGTGGGATTGGTCTCTTTTTCTTTCAAAATCAAAGGATCTAATATATATCCCGTGAAAAAATTAACCAACGAGCTTCTCTTTCTGATTAAAAGAATTCACTCGAAAAAGATTCCTTCAAACATAAAAGAAAGACAAAAAATAAACCGAAAGAGTAAAACGAAAAGAAAATCCGCAGCATCTCTCGCCGAGAGCTCAGAAATAGATCCCGAGTGCGTACACTATAAAAGAGAGCTTGCTCCTCAAGAGATGTAACAATATAACAGCGTTTCCACCAACTGCGCTCGAGTCTGATAGTTTCGTATATACACACGCGGAAGATTGCCGCTGTCTGGGAAACGGTGGGAATCTAATGAAAGCCGTAATCGACGCGCGGGTTTCATTGTGCTCTCGCGCGCGCGATGAAGGATCGAGTTTCGCAATTACGCCCTTTTTTTTTTTTTTGGGGGGGGGGGGGAAATACCGAATACTATAATAGCTGCGTGCGTAGTAGCCCTTACTCTTTTTCACACGCTCTTCCTGATCGACAGATTTTTTTTTTTTTTTCAAAAAACGCTCTTTATAATATACTTTGCTAATGCGAACAACTTGTTTATAAATAGACTGTACAGGCAAGCGCCTTAGCGCAATTAGCCTTCGAGCGAGAAGAGAGCGATTACAGGTTGACAGTAAACATGACCATTTTACGAGAGTAGAGTGTGAGACGAGGATGTTGACGATTAAGCGCTGCTGCCTTGGTGTATAGTGCGCTAACGAAATCACCGACATCCTCGAAACTTTATACATATATATAACGCCGCTGTGTGGGCTATACTCAAGGGGATGCTGTGTTAATATTCATACTCTCTATTTGCCTTCTCTATCCCTCTATACTCTCCTTCGATAAAATAGCTGAGCTATCAGTCATTAGCTGGTTCTCCTATAATGCGGCCGGTAAATAAACTTGGCTTATCGTGTATAATAAATCCGAGAGAGAACTTTTTTTCGCATTGCGCGTAAATCGCCGCCACAGCGCGTGCATAACGCAAATGAAAACGCCCTGCGTATATATCCATATACGCACTGTGTAGATTTATAGCTGCTCTGGGCCCTAATTGAATATACTCGCGATAAGCATCTCTCTCTTGCGTTTAACGTCGTAAACAAAGCGCTGGTATATAACACACACGCAGAAAATGCGCTTGCGCTCTACATACGTCGAGAGAGTGAAAAAAAAGTATAGTATATGTGTGTGTGTGTGTGTGTGTGTGTGTGTGTACTTGTATGGATGAACTCGGACAGGAAGCGGAAAGAGCATTATAAAATCGAGTCGTTCCACCTGCGGGATCGTCGTGACTGACGCTTCTGGGTCGATAGCTCGACCCTTGTAACTCGTGTCTGTCTGTGAGAACGGAGACTACGCCTCCCACTCGCTCTACTACTACTTCTTCTTCTTCTCGACTTCCTTTCGCCTAATATACAGCAACCGGCTTGCTTGCCTCTTCTTCCCCTTCTTGGGACTGCACGCGATGTCTCTTTTTTTTCCCTCTAGACGCGCTGCTGCTGTTTTCGACAATTAGGTCTGCCGCCTCTGCGTGTGTGTGTGTGTGATTTTCTTTACGTTTTTATCCTCGCGTGCCTTCATCGAAGCTGTGCAGAGATGTGCGAAGGTATAGTCGATAATTAAGAGGTTATCGCCGGAGTTCGGAGGAAACGATTTTTAGAAGCTAAACTCTAAAGTTACGCTTGTAATCAAAACTTTTCAATAAACAATTGAGAATTACTCGCTGCATAATCCCGGCAGCAGCTCGAACGCATAAATTAAAAAAAAAAAAAAAACAACGCTACACACACACACCCATACACAATCAAAGTAGGTCGAACCGATATCCCGATTGACAGGGTAATCAAGCATTTTGAAATAATTAAGTTTTCGCCACCGCAGCAGCATGTCCGCAAACACACACACGTCTCTCCTCTACAAGCTCTGATGCACAGGACCAGAGCGAGAGAGAGAGAGAAGGCAGAGAGCGGATCGAGCCTGTGTGTGGCCTCTCTCATCAACGTGGCCCGTAATTACAGCCGACAGTCTCTCACTGCATCAGTCAGTCATCCCCCTCCCCGATGGAGACAGAATTGTTTGCTTGAGGATTAATATTAATTATCGGGCCGGAAGAGAGAAGCAGCGAACATGTCAACCGCTTTACATAACTCGAGAGAGAGTTGAAGCGTTCGCCCGTTTATATTATGCGTATAATGTACATCATAACTGTTCTTATACATATACAGCATACAAGCGTGTGTGCAGTTTCTCATTTTACGTTGCGCAATAATATATAACTGGAGCTCATTAAGCTTTTGGTGCGCTGAAAATATTTATCTTCGACGCGCTTCTTGTTTTCAAAATAAAGACAGCGTTTTCGTCGTGGACGTGTTAACATATATACGAGAAAGAGCTGCGAGCGAGAAAAGTGTAAATTTCGAGCAAGTGCACGAGACGTGTAAGAAAAAATCGAGGAGGAGGAGATCCTCGTAAATCAATACGTTACACCCGCTTTACGTAATCGAACTGCAGTGCGTTAATATTTCGACGACTAACGAAGTCGTATTCAAATATTTCGCATTATTATTGCTGCGATACAATATCAGAGCCAGTAATTTATCGCTGGCATCAAAAAAGGGCGACTCTCCCGTTATACACGCACATATGTATATATAAGAATGCGTTACGCGACTCGCACTTGCGCAATAATATAACGCGTCGTGTATCTCACACACGTGCGTATTACACTCGAAACTTGCCGGTCCCGTTTTCGTCTTGATATACGAGATCAGGTTTTGATGCATAACACACAACCGATCGAAAAAAAAAAATTTAATCATTATTCTCAGCTGCGACACATATACACGTATAAAGTTTGACTCAAAACTTTTGACGCCGACTGTACAAGCACGACTGCAACTGACGCGTGTATATCACTCGTATAAGGGAGATTGAGTGACGAGCGGAACCGCGAAAGTTGCAACGTTAGGATTTCGGAGTGTTACATATATTATATCTGATAATAAGGCACACGCTCTCGGTTCGGTTTTTGTCCGCACACGCTCGGGATAATAATTAAGCCCCGTAATTAGTTGTTTATCGATAGCAGAGTTTCGTAATAATTCGGATTAATTTTGCAAGGCACACACACACACGTGATAAAATCGACTTCTTATGCCAAGAGGAAATTAATCGCTGTTTTTATCAGCCTCGATAAGCCGTGCGTGACTCATACACGTGTATACGTGAGTGTATATCAATCGGAAAAGCTCTCGTGCAACAATAATAAAAGCCCCGACAAAAGAGAGACTATATTTACAGTATACACATCGATTGAAAATTCGAAGAAACCGGCGATTCAATCGCGTACATTAAAGAGCGCACCGCTCGCCAAGCTCATCAATCAAAATCATCGAAGCTCCATCGATTCCCTTTAAATCTCCCCCTATACATATATACAAACACGAAGTTTCAAAGCAACGAAGAACGCTTTGCGCGCCGATTTTTCCATTTGGAAAGTTGGCGCGAGATTTCACGTCGTTATCATAAGCATGCTTTTCATTCTATTTTGCTCGCTCGCTTATGCTCGAGGGGGAGAAAGACGACGAGCATTAGCTCTCTAGCTCGCGAGGATAAAAAAAAAGTCGAGAGATAGAGAATACGACTGTATACTTACGCGCATAGCTATAGCTGCTGTGGTATGGTATATACGGTGCGATGCTCGCGCGCATAATTATGCATTCTAATTAACCCAGACGGCTTTCTCGCTGGAATATGCACTATAGCGGTTCTGGAGATCTACGCGTTGGTATGACTACTGCTGGTAATGTGCTCGTCATCCGCGTGTGACATCGTCGTTGGGAAAATAGAGAGAAAGGGGGTCGTTGGAAGCGCTCTCGCGTAATTGGAATGAGTCGTGTCACGCCCTGAGACTGCGAAAATGCGAGCTTATTCTTTTTTTTTTGCGAGAGAAGAGAGCCACTTTGCGAGGAGTCGGGGAATGCACAACGGGAAACACTCTTCGAGAAAGAGAGAGGAAAATAGGTGCCATATCCGACTGATATATAAAGAATCGGTATTATATAGTGCTTGCGCGCGCGCATTTTAAATACCCCGCGCCCTCTCGTCGTAAGACCCTTTTATCGCCTTAGATTAACGAGCTGAGAGAGCGAGATGTCATTTCCAATGTGGTTTCGAAATTGATATAATTACACTTTTAAAGCCCGACGCTGTATATATACAGCTATACACAGCTATATCTTTCTCCATGCATTTCTTATGTGCGCCGTCGTGTCGTAAAAAGGGAGAAAGAAAGAGAGAGAGAGAACCGTTCGCTTTGATGCTCCTAGGCAAATTACTTCCGAGACGTTAACGTTTCTTTTCCAATTTTCTTTTCTCTTCTTTCTTAATCTCAAGTTATACTGCAGCCGCTACTGTGGCTCCCGACGAGACTTTTATTTAAACGACCCCGCGCGCGCTTTATATTTTCCCGGACATAGTCCGAGATCTCTCCTCTCGCGGCTTCTTAAACTTATTACGCCAAGCGCGCGAGCGGTGAACAATGCCAATCCGCGCTGGTTCTAGCTTTCCTATATTCATGTTTTCAGAGAAATTCTTTCTAATCTACCGCCGCCTGTCTTTCTTTCTCACAATTATTTCGTTTGTTTTCTATAATGCCGGAACTGTCGTAAAGATTGTGCGATGGGTTCGGATGGTAATAATATATATTCTGTATACGAATATTGCGGTGTGCTTTGAAACTAATTTTTGTTTATTTTTATGTTGCAGGTTAGTACTCTAAAAACAAAATCCATGATATATTCCAGTTGGCTGGCGATGAGAGTGTGAACGTAAGTAAATGCATATATTGTAGTAACAACCAACAAAGCCCCTCGCAATTTTCACACCATATATCAGCCAAACTTTTCAATCAGAAAACAAGCTTGCACTGACGACGCCTCGCGATCGCTATTATTATTATTATTATCATTATCTCCCAAAACTATCAGCGGCTGAAATCTGTTATGCATACATTATATTATTTTACGCGCAACTTTCCACAACCCATGATTACGCTCTCTCTAAAACCTCGTCATGCACATATAACTTTATTCCACGCCTTTGCTACCGCAGTGTTAAAACACTGTCTAAAAAAAAATCCAAAAATTCTCTCAACGCAAACGACGAATCGTAAAAGCAACGAGAGAGAGATATACGAAGGTTAAAAAGTATACACAAAGTTCAGCGCGCGTTAAAAGTCACGCTATTGAATATCCCGCGAGCGTTTTCGCAAGTTTCCGGCAAATTGCGCGAAAGCGCGCGCGCGCTCACTCTTGTGTATAACGATGCGCTTGGCGGCGAGTGAGAAAAAGGAGCTCCTTTACACTTGCTATCGAGTCTCTTGATGAAATTGGCCCTTACGTAAGACTCTCTCTCTTACTCTCGAGGGAAAAACTCGCGCGCGAGAACGTACGCAACAGCTCTCGCGTGATTTAATGTATCTACATTGTTTCATCTGCGCGTATACGTATATATATACACGTACAGCAGTTTATATAGTATATAAGAGAAAGAAAGAACTAACTATGAGCTATCGCGTCGAGAGAGTTAAAGATTTGCGTGAGCTAGCGAGAGATGATCTTCATCGCACACTGTGGAACTCTTTCACCGCGTTTACTTTCGATTCTCTCTCGAGCGGGAGCTTGGAAAAATTCACTCCCGCGCACGACTTTTCAGATTGATGTTATTACTGCGATGCGCGATTTTTTTTTTTTTTTTTTAACGAGAGTGAAAACTGCTATTCTTGTGTATTATATAGGAAGTAAAATAGAAATTCTATTATTATTACGCGTTCTTATATATACATTCCGTGATCGACGATTAACGAAAAGCCATTAGCCGTTAATTACTCCGTGTGCGCGTGCGTTTGTCGTTGAAGCTTAACGAGGATTCGATTTTAAAATTAATTATAGATAAGCATCGTGAAAAGAAAGTCCATTACCCCAGTCTTCCTAAGGAAAAAAGCAGCAAACCGAACGCTTATTATTTCCAATGATTCAAAAGCCGCTCGTTTCAACACAAAAGAAAAAGCTATATAGTTCTAGCTCTCACCTCGAGCGAAAGTGGAAAGAAAAGGGTGGAGCTACGACAGCGACAGCGACGACGCACCTCTCTCGGCGAATTTCCTATCAAGATCGAGATTCACTTTTGTTCGCACTCTCACTTTCCCCCCTGGCGGCGAGTACAGCAGCTCCGGAATCAATTAGCGTCGGCTTTTTGCGCTGCTATTCGAAATTCCGATGCGCGACTGGAGACGCGTCAATCTATATATCCCCCCCCCCCTCTCTCTCCTTTCTCCCCTTTTCCGGCCTTGCGAAATCGCTGCTACTGCTGCCTGCTGTGGATTCCCATATAGCGCTTCTGTCCATCCATCTGTCCATGTGTGTATGTGTGTGTGTGTATTTACGCTGCTCGAGAAATCGCGAGAGGGGCTTCCGCACTCTTGTCGCGCTTTTCTTTTCCAGTCCGAGCTCGCGTCGGCTAATGAATCGCTCACGGCTGTCTTTTTCTCTTTCTCTCTTCAGTATATAGTATCCTACTCTTCTCTCATCCGTGTGTGTATGTGTTGAGAGACACTTGTGTGTGCTGTATCGGAGAAAAGTTTCATTTTGCGCTTCTTCGAGGCAATCCGGCTTTTGCTCGCTTGGAAAATGCGAGATTTCATTCCGCCGCGTAGAGAGAAAATGCTTCTTTTTATTTTTTATAATCTTCGCGTATAGTCCACTTTTTTTTTTATCTGCGCTATGCGCAGACAGCTTTATACTTTACTTTCGATTTAAGACTACCTCGTGTGCGCGCGTACCACTAGCTCCTTTTTTCGTTCTTTTACACAGAGCGAGAGAGTTTGGTCGTTTTCGCGAGGAAAAATACTGCGTCGTGATATTTACGAGGAAATCGTGTGTACATAGCAACGGCGAAAGGGATATTATATCGTTTGTAATAATTTTTCACGCTGTATAAAGGCAAAAAAAAAAAAACAACGGAGAATCAATATGCGCCGGAATTTATATCGCGAAACAATTTATACGCGTATATTATTATACAGAAAGTGTCTAGCGTCGTCCCTTTATTTTTTAATGCGTATTATATCGTTACGCTTTTATCGCGGTGATTTTTCACGCGGTTGTACATTTTCTCTTACACCCGCGGCCACACAGCGCTGAATTTACGTCCTCTCTCACGTTTCAATTATGCAGTACAGCAACGACGAGAGAAGGAACGCGATGATTTACGCATTTTTTGGCTTCTCGGAAGAAAAAAAAACACAAGGGTATTACATACGCACAGAGGAGACGAGAGTTTAATACAGTCGTAACAATATGCTTGGAACTGGCTCGTCAATCAATTGCGTTTTTCTTCTCTCTGAACTTCCGGTGTATAATACAGAAACGAAGGTCTCTCCACAGCAAATGGGACGAGAATGACAATACCTTCGACGAGATTTTAAAAGGTACGATAAATTAGGTTTCGGACAGTTAGCCCCCCGCAGTCTCTCTCTCTTTTTAAAGACACTTCTCCTCGGGGAGCTTTTCTCTCCGTCTACGGCACTGCCGACCGATCGCCAAGGGGGATGATGCAGCCGAGGAGAAAAAAAGAAGAGAAAAAAAGACAGAGAGAGAGAGAGAGAGAGATGGCTCAGGCAGGTAGTCTTTAAAGAGCTGCGCTCGAGGGTCCGACTTTCGGGGCCGCTCTCTCGCCTTTGAGATCGACTCGTTCTCTTTGAGCTTGGTCTATCTTTCTCGAGGAGGAGGAGGAGAGGAGAAGCAAAGGAGGAAGAAGAAGAAGGAGAAGATGAGGGCCCCAATCGCGTGACCACCTACCTGCCAGCTCGAAATTACTTTCTCGGAAGGCTGCTGCTGCAGCTCTTCTCGGCCCTTTTTGGCCCGATGTATATATACCTGCTGTTTCCTCTCCGCTTTTTAACTTTGTTCCGAGCCTCGCCTCTCTCTCTCTCTCTCTCTCTCTCTCTCTCTCTCTCTGTGTTTGTTCTATTTTCTCTCGGTTGCAGCGAACGGAGAGTTTATTGCGTCGATCGACCTTTCCTCCTCTAATTGCGCTGCACGATTTGGACTCTATGTAACAAAGAGTCCTGTGCGCGCCATCTGTGAAATTCCGATTTTCGATTGTCGCTTTTAAAGTTTTCAAGTATGTGTGTGTATAACATCGTATTACACATAACGTCGTCTTATTAATCCGATACTCGGCAAAACTCGCGTTCAAATATAAGCAAACTTTTCGTATACGTTATACGGCGCTCACCATATCCTCCAAGGATTAGCGAAATACTTCGGGACACCACTGAGCGGCTAACTTTGCCCGTTTAAATAACAATCTCTCCTCTTGGTTGTTCCCTACTACACCAGCAGCCTCTAACTACTACACTATTATACATTATTATATCGGATGATAATAATCCCACTTCGTGAGCTATACTCGTACGAGCCAATCTTTCAAAGTACACATAGCTTCTTTGAAAAAAAAATAATAATAATAAAATTCGAGCTTTCGACGCTTGAGAATCGAACGGATGGAAGAGAGCGACACAATGAGCGCGATTGAATCGCTTCTGCAGCAGGTACACAGAGCGAGAGAGAGAGCCAGAGCTGTATGAAATCTAACGAGATCGATTATTATAGAAGGGAAGGGGCGCCGCTGCTGTAAAGAAGTGTCCCGATAGAAATCTAGGTGAAAAGAGCGCCGACGCTGAATGCTACTGCTATGTGCTATATAACGACAATATTGATCCGTGGAGAAAAGAGAGGCAGGGCCTGCTGGAACGAAACATTTAATATAAAAGCGGAATAGACAAAGAGAGCAAATAAAGGAGGGAAATTGAATGGGCACTTTCTCGAGTGGCTCCTCATTCTAGGAGGCTGGGCTCTCTCTCTCTCTCTCTCTCTCTCTCTCTCTCTCTCTCTCTATCGATGCGAGAAAGAGAGACTATATATTTTACCAAAGTATCGGCCTATGCAGTTCACGCCTGTGCACCTCACGAAAAACGCTAGTCGGTCACGCTCCAACTGTACATAAACCAGCGGCAAATTTTTTGGTATAAAAACAGATTCTGCATAGACCCGTTGTGTCTTTTCTTGATGATCTCTTTTGGTGTACAATAACTTCTCCTGTGTGTATTACGTTTATAGCGAAACTTGGCGCTGTGTCGATGAAGAAAGTTTAAGCTTCGAATTATTAAAAAAGGGAGCGCGAGCTCGAACGAAATTATGAAAATATTTCCGTATATAAAAGCGGCAGCGCAGAAGTGAAATTATTATTAGAGTCGAAAGTTTAAAAGTGAATCAGTCAGGAGTATGACGACGTTGAAACTACGTCTTCGGAAGGAAGAAGAGACAGAGGCTACTCTACGCCTATATATATACCGATTGATCGGAAAAACACAGTGTTCTTTTTCCTCGCACTTCTTCTTTATCGGAAAAACTTCCGCTGAATAAACTTGCGAGAGCTACCTAACTTCTTCCTCAGTCTCTTTCGAGACGGTTTACCGTTTACCTTTCTATTCTCTCAAAGAAACGTCGCCGCGCGTCCAAGAAATTTTATCAAGGACTTTTTAACGGCTGCATAATGCAAGAGGACACGCTGCCGATTCGTTTCTCTTTCCTTTGTATGTGCGTGTGTGGGTGGACCCTTTTTTACGACGTCGGTGAAAGCTCTTATCGATCGTACCCTACCTCTCTCTCTCTCTCTCACTATATACACTACAGTGTATATAATTAATTTTGTAAAATATATCGTATATAACATTGAATTGTTTTTCTCAATGCATCCCTTCACGACGTGGCCTTCGCCGATTACGTTATTTATTTGACGCAGGTGGAGAGCTGCTAATGACAGACTATATACTTTCCAAGCGATATGTGCATTGTATCCTTGATACACACAACTCTCTACTCGTGTGCAATCGCTATTGATTCGGTCCGTATCTTTGTGCGTTTGACAAACGCAAAGCTGTCGACTCGCGTTTCTAAAATTGATTCCTCGCTCGATTGCACCGCTCATGTGTATATGTGCGGTGTTTTTGCAAATGTAAAACGAAAGCGACACAAGCACGCGGTAAGCCGAGCTTAATGCGTCGATTATTGCCTACGACGTGGATTCAGGAAAGGAGTCGTCGTTACAAACACTTACACGACGATTCCTCGTATACACATAATCCTCTGTATACGATAAGCTAACGGTTGGAATCGAGGTTGGAATCATAACAGTTTACCTTCTCCTCGTATAGAGACAAAGAACTTGAAACTCTCCAGTGCTATATGTATAGTTCCCGGAAAAACAATTGAATCGCACAGCGGCGCGTGAAAATCCTCGCAGATTTTCATCGGACTCACAATGACGCAAGGTTTTACAAGAGCGTTTCCGCACATTCTCACTTTTTTTACACGTATAAGGTATAATTAGTATATTGTATACGAAAGACGATACCGAGAAAACTCTATATAAAGCTTTGATCAATGGTGATCGCCTCCCGGCCTGGAAAACTGGCCTCTCTCGTATATATACACATGCGAACACCCGTTGATTGCTGCGGAGAACCGACGACGCAGCGCATAATTGTCGTTGGCGTGTATGTATCGAGTCACAACAACAACAACAACAACAACAGCATCGCCAGCAGGACGACGCTTTTTGCCCACGGCTCTGATGCAATTACACGCTGCATCGATGGAGAAATTATTTTATAAGCCTTTCGACACTTTAATTCGTTTTCGCGCTGCTGCAGTTCTTTTTTTTCTCTCTATAGCTTGTTTTAGATTGTAATAACGCGTTACACGCGCAGAGATACATCGTATACAAATTTGGTCTCTTATATCTCTTACCGAGAGAAGCTCTTCGATATTGGAAAAATGATGTATACGTGATTCGAAGTTTGAATTTTCCGGCGTTGTATACAATGGGATATCAATAGCGTCTATGTATCGCACTTTCGGTATACACGAAAAGATCGAAGTCAAAGTGTGTTGTATACGGCCAATCTCCAGGTGAATTACGTAAAAAAATAAAAAAAGCCGTAAAAATGTTATACACTATACGTGGTCGTTTTACGACAGGTGCGAAAAATGAATTTCCGTCGTTAAAGAAAATATTTTATACGCGAAGTACAAAAGCGTTATATTCGCGGACTTTTTCCAAAGTCTTTGTGTCCACGTATTCGTGGCCAGATCGATGTTCCACACGCGGATGATAAATCTCGAAAGCAAATAGGCCAGTGTTTAGAGAGCTATACAAAGACATGCTATGAAAGGCAGTTTGTCTTCTCTGAAACTCGATATTGAGCCGTGTGTTAAACTGGCCTCTGGGCAGTTTTCCAAACGGCGCCGTCGGTCGAAATCATGGCATTATGCCGTATATACCCATCAAATTAGCCGGAGTTATTCTCTGAAATGGAAAACAGACTTTATGTGCGAAGATACTTACGTCAACAAAAATTGATTGCCGATTATGCTCGTCATCATTTAGGTATAATACAAGTTATTATGAAATGTCAAAAATAATATTAAATTCATACATTTATTATAAATAATCAAGTGACAATTTAAGAATAATATGTCACTTCGTACATTTAATTCGTCGCTATACAATTTTAATTGGTATTGTGCAGCCTGCCCGATGATTTAATGAAATTCGTATTTGTAATCTGTATAGGCATCCAAGAGCTAATTGTAATTTAGTATTTTAGAGGAAACAAAACAAAATAAAATTGTCGTTCAACTTCTTGATAATTTTGCATTTCATTTGTCCCGCTATAGATATACATGGCACAGTTCTAGCAAGCCTGTAATCTGTAGGTAATTAGCAGCGTCGATGATACCAAATAATATATTGTTATCGACCTTTAAGAAAAATGACACACGTTGTTAACAATAATGAATTTATGGATTCACATGTTTGTTATGAGTTGAACAACATGCATGGATGCAAGTGTTTCTAGTGAGTAAGACGCACGTAAAAAATTACCTCTAGAAAATTCCTGTCCCACTCAGTTATATCTTTAGCCTCTTTGTAAGCAGGAGGTTCGCCATTGTAATGAATAACCCAGTCGATTATTTTTTTAAGAACTTTTCCGTTTACCTCTGGAATCGGGATTTCTTCTTCTGGATCGAAATTCTTCTCATCCAACAAAGCTTTGATAGTCTTCATACACTTTTTAACAATTTCGGAATCAACTGTAACGGATACACCATCCTCGCTTAAGAGCTTGATTTGTTGCATCTGCAATAGTGTATAAAAATAATTGTCAACCCTCGTTTATCTTTATTTTAAAAAACGAAAAATTCGTACAAGATATTTATTACAATACAAATATTAAAAGTTATATACCTTGTCAGCGTTTGTGTCAACTTTAGCCACCAAGTAGACTTTGATAACAGAAGCTTGTCTGCTTATGCGGTAAGTTGGTATATGACTCTCACTGCAGAAGGCGCTAGTGTCTTATCACATGATCGTGCGTCAGCTATGTAGAATAAGAGTGTGTATAGAAAACTAATGCATAACGGCGCCACGAAATTGCCACGAAATGGCGCCGTTTCACACTTTTTAAATGTTTATTATATTAATTATGATGTCGAGTAAAAACATCAGTTTTGATAACCTTGCATAATGACAAAAGCATAAAAAACTAATTTCATTTAATGAAATCGGTTTTTTATGCTGTTTCCAAATTGCGCAAACTGGTTACAAGATTTTATTTTTAGCGTATCTGTAGCTATACGTATGCGAGTTTCAATAATCCCCTCATATTATACGTGTGTTTTATTAATCCTAATTGCAGTGAAAACGCATAATTTCCCGCTACATTATGTGCATATGACACTGCGCGTTTGCATTTATTGAACACATGTACTTGAAATATGTGTTTGAAACAATGACAATTGTTAGGAGTGTTTTTATACAGCATAAACAACTAACATATGTGCAAATCCATTGCCTATATAGATTACGGTTCATTTTAGCCATTTCGAACATGAACAAATATGCGTACACACACCGTTAAATGAAACTTTGAATTCTGGAGATTCCCGCCGGCTCTTGCCGCTTGTTAACTGGGGCAGACGCGCATGCGCTCTATATCAAAACGCGGCTACGCTCGTACAGCGCATGCGCGTCGACTCTGGATATCCCCAATTAACCTGCGACCGGTACTGGCGGGAATTTCCAGAATTCAAAGTTTCATTTAAAGAAAGAATATCGATTTAAAAAAAAAAAGTTGTTCAAAATAAGTACATATAAAAGCATGAAAAAATCGTCTTGCATTTTTACAGCTTTTGCCGGCGGTTTACCAATGTAATAAACATCGGTTAAACTTTATTTACAGCAGAAACGATGCATTCTAACGTTATATTAACGTAAAAATTAAATTTTTGTAAATCTGCGTTTATCAAATTTTATTTTCGTTTCATGGTAAACGCACTCGGCGTCCCAAGCGCTGCAGTGCACAGACGCGCCCCCCCCCCCTCCGCTGTGCCTTCTCTCCCTTTCTCCTATACAATGATGAGCGTACGTATATGCCCGGCTGCGCAGAACAGCGCTTGAGCCATCTACCTGAATGTCTCAGAATTTTCGAGAAACTGCGTAGTTGTACGCGCATCATCAACCTGACAGCCCTTCCTCCCCCTTGATCTCGGAACGTACGCTCCTCTGTTGGGACGCAGGGGTACTAGGGCCACGGTATATAAAGGCCTCCATATAGCCATGGAAAATCATTCTGGACTCTGCTCTCGAACTAGAACATTCAACAGTTTTTGCTCTCTAGTTTGCCTTAGTCGCATCTCTCCAACAACCAACAACCAATAAGGTACGTACTATTTAACATTTACACTACATAAATTTTGCTGCTTCGTCAAGATTTCTTGGCATTTGAGATTACTTTCTGATTGTTTGCATTTATATTTCAAACAGCTAAGGCTCGATATTTATAACATATTTTCACGTGCTTTTACAGATGGCTCAAATCAAGCTTAAAAGTTCCGATGGAAATTGCTTCTCAATTGACATCAAGATAGCTAGGACATCGAAGACGATCAAGGAGATGCTCAACCAGTTGGGCACTGATGGGTTAGAGACCGAAATCATCCCACTTCCTAATGTAAATAGCACCACTTTAACCAAAATTATAGAGTGGGCAAATCACCATAAAGGCAGTTCAGTCCTAGAGGAACAGGAAGATGACAGGATTAAGACAAAAAAGACCGTGCTGACCGATTGGGATATAGATTTTCTAACGGTATGTATTTTCACGCAGCTTTTTCAATACTATCTTGTACTCGTGTGACTGGTTATTAATCCTGTATGTCCTTTCTTAATTCCAGGTGGAAAAAGAAGAAGGAAGAATATTTGATTTAATTTTGGCTTCTAACTACCTCGACATCACCCCGTTGCTGAACGCGTGCTGCAAGTTCGTTGCAACGCTAATTAAAGACAAAAATATTGATGAAATTCGTGAAATATTCCAAATTAAACCGCCAGAGGGATGTGATAAGCCCGCCCCAGCTACCGAAGCTTCAACTAAGGCTTCAACCAAAGCTACACCTATTGAGACAGAAATGAACAAGGAGAACATCTGGAGCGAGAACAATTCCAATTTAGCTGCCAATGATCGTCCTGGCTGCTCGACTAAATCAGCGTAGACAACGAGTTTGGCAGCGCCTGTCCGGCAACTTAGGATTCACGGCGTCTAGCGTACAATTTATCCATGCATTAATTTTTTGCTGGTTCAACATTTTACCACCAAAATCATGGATATTAACGACGAATTCTGCCGCTGCAGTTTCGTTTAGATGTCGATACAGACAGTTTTAGAAATCTTTTTCTGTTTTATATTCTTAATATTTTGAAAATTAATGTAGACTGCGATGTCCAATATGTGAACATGTCATTTTAAAAATGTTAACAATTTTGTAAACACAACTTTTTAAAAATGCTACCAATTTTGTAAACAACTCTTTACACAATTATAATTTTTAACATTTTTAAATTTTTTAAATAAAACTTTCATGATTAACAATAAATATGACTTCAAATTTGTAATTTCTTGAATTCAAAAAGAGTTATTTTCATCTAGTAATATTTAACACTTCACTATGTCAATAAGTGTAAAAATAAATGCGATGCATTATTAGAACACACGACAACACTTTTTCGATCTTCGCTTGAAGCTTTCTTGTGTAGTGCTGAAACTCTTACGCACGACACAGCCAAGCGAGACACCTTTTCAAACCGATTTTTGCGTCAACCACCAGTGCACTTAGGCATTAATATGCATACAATAGAAAGTCGTTAATGATACGTTCGACGTACGCGAATTGCGAAAAGAAAGGGAAAAAGCATCTTTGCGAAAATGCGCCGCCGTACGCGTGCCATTATGACTCTCGAGAGAGTGAAAGTATATGAATATTAAGTCTACACCGAATGAAAAAGCACGACTATATATACCGCAGCCATTAAATAATTAAATATATTCTCGCAAGTCTTAGGCAAAAGGCTACTTTTCGCCTCTAAAACGCAGAATCAAAATTACAAGTCAACTCGTCGCTGCAAATCTAAACCGGCAAGAATCTCATTTCACGACTTCGCGCATCACCGCAGAAGCCGTGTCTGCGCTCTGATATACACACACACACACAGACACGCGCGCGCGCGCGCGCACACACACACACACACACACACACACACACACACACACACACCACACACACACACACACACACACAGTATACACACCCAGTAAAGCATCAAAGAAGAGAAGTCGCCCATAATACAAATGCTCGCGGATTAAAGTCCGTACGCTTTTTAATTACGCTGATTTCGAGGGCTGATTGTCGACACGCTGCGCCACTATTTCGCGCTTATAATTCATTGTTCCGCGTGCTGCTAGATTCGAGATACAGCACTATACTGTGATTACGAATTATTCTCTCCGGTATAATGCAGACCATATCTATTGCCAAATAATACGATACCGTCGCACTGATCGAAGGTAGTGGTATGCAAGTGATACGATACGCGCGATTTTTCGATCGAATAACCTTCTACGCATATATACGACGGCGTACGACCTTTGCTGTTATAGCGTAACGCGATCCTCTTTTTGATTCGCGATTCGAAAGAACCCGATACAGGCTATATACGCAGGAGGAGAGATGAGAAGAAAAAAATTGCATTGTGAGAAGTGTAATATAGCCGCTGCAGCAGCTATTCGGGAAATCAAACGAAACTACCTAGCTGTGTCTCGGAATTATAACATGGGAAAAAATGCGTGTATTAAGAGCGGAAACGATTGATGTTATATATAATTGACGAGATTATAAAATGTAACCGATCGCGGAAGCTGCTGTTACAGGTATAAAATAATAGATAATCGATCGTACATACCAGAAGAGATTGTAAAAAAGAACAGCTTTGATAATTCCGAGTGTTTTATCAGATTTTTCCGGTCAAGAGCGCGAGCGCGAGCAGGCGATAATCAAAAGTTCAGCGAGCTCGTAACGCGACGCGGAATCGATCGCTAGTGTATGTATATATCAACACACACACACACACACACGGCTATATATATATACAGAGCTAATAAACGCATGTACCTTCCTGCGTTTCATTGTGTCTATACACACATGTGATTTTGCTCGTTAGTACGTTGCGCAACTCTATACTGTGTGCGCTATTATACTCGCTGACATCATACGTGTGCCTTTCTCTCTCTTCTCTCTCTCACTTCTGATGCAGATTTTTTTTTCTCTACCGTATTTTCCTCGCGCGCGGAGAAGATCTCGGCTGAAAAAGGGCAAAGCTCTTGTACCGCTATTATGTTGTCATAAGAAGCGCTGCACCGTTGTCGTGTTTGTCTCTCTCTCTCGTCCGATCTCCACACGGCGGTGTACAGTCACACCTATTTGCGTGCGCAATTCAAACGTGAGCGATCAAAGATTTCATTGTGCTGATTTTGCATGTGAATGATATATAGGATTGTAGAATTCGAGAGAAAACGCGATATATCTCGCAAGCATTGTTGAGAGGTAACGCGTGTATAATACCAATTATCGATACTAGCGTCGTCGAATGTATACATAGCTCTACGTTTATAATGCTTTATAAATTCGATATCTGAAAGCATATACGTATATAACTTCTAATGAGATGCACACGCTGAGTTATTGAGTTGTCGTGAGAATTTAAGAGTTAGTTGCGTGATTTAATAACTTTTTTTCTCGTTTTACAGCGCTTAGATATATATTACACACGCGTCTCGCAACTGATGTTGCTTCTCAACAAAGACATAAAAGAGACAATCTCTCTCTACTATTTACTACTACTGCTATGCCTCTTCGTTCTGAAAAATGATGACAATCGCGGAGAGGAGAGAGAGAGAGAATAGACGCGCAAGCGGGCTTTTATTACGTCTATGCGAGAGGAGAAGAGAGCGGAGTCAGCGAGTCATGAAGCAATGACCGAGTGTTTATTAACGCTCTCGTGCAGCAACAGCGGCCAGCAGCGAATTATTATCTGGCTTATCGCGGTGCAGCGAAAATTGAAGGTTACCCGCGCCGAGAGAGAGAGAGAGAGAGAGAGACCCGCGTAATTTTAAGGACGTGATAAGCCGAGGAGGTAAATAGCCAAGCCGTCGCACCGCTGCCTGCAACTGTGCTAATGTTTGAGTGGCTTTCTTCTCTTCTTTGATGCTTTACTTGTGTGTATACTGTGTGTGTGTGTGTGTGTGTGTGTGGTGTGTGTGTGTGTGTGTTGTGGTGTGTGTGCGCGCGCGCGCGCGCGCGTGTCTGTGTGTGTGTGTGTATATCAGAGCGCAGACACGGCTTCTGCGGTGATGCGCGAAGTCGTGAAATGAGATTCTTGCCGCTTTAGATTTGCAGCGACGAGTTGACTTGTAATTTGATTCGCGTGGTAGCGAAAAGTAGCCTTTTGCCTAAGACTTGCGAGAATATATTTAATTATTAATGGCTGCGGTTATATATAGTCGTGCTTTTTCATTCGTGTAGACTTAATATTCAATATACTTTCACTCTCTCGAGAGTCATAATGCGCACGCGTACGGCGGCGCATTTTCGCAAGATGCTTTTTTCCTTTCTTTTCGCAATTCGCGCGATTCTCTCTCTTTTCCTCCTCCCCTCCTACCCGCAGCCTCTGGTGGCGAAATCGAGGGCCTCCATGATAGCCGCGACATCTCTGACGGGTGTCTGTGTTGGTTGAGAGAGATCGCCGACTTGCGAAAAAGAAGGGAAAAAGCATCTTTTGCGAAAATGCGCCGCCGTACGCGTGCCATTATGACTCTCGACGAGAGTGAAAGTATATGAATATTAAGTCTACACGAATGCAAAAAGCACGACTATATATACCGCAGCCATTAAATAATTAAATATATTCTCGCAAGTCTTAGGGCAAAAGGCTACCTTTTCGCCTCTAAAACGCAGATCAAAATTACAAGTCAACTCGTCGCCTGCAAATCTAAACGGCCAAGAATCTCATTTCACGACTTCGCGCATCACCGCAGAAGCCGTGTCTGCGCTCTGTATCACACACACACACACACACGCGCGCGCGCGCGCACACACACACACACACACACACACACACACACACACACACACACACACACACACACACAGTATACACACAAGTAAAGCATCAAAGAAGAGAAGGAAAGCCACTCAAACATTAGCACAGTTGCAGCAGCGGTGCGACGGCTTGGCTATTTACCTTCCTCGGCTTATCACGTCCTTAAAATTACGCGGGTCTCTCTCTCTCTCTCTCTCTCTCGCGCGGGTAACCTTCAATTTTCGCTGCACCGCGATAAGCCAGATAATAATTCGCTGCTGCCGCTGTTGCTGCACGAGAGCGTTAATAAACACTCGGGTCATTGCTTCATGACTCGCTGACTCCGCTCTCTTCTCCTCTCGCATAGACGTAATAAAAGCGCTTCATCGCGCGTCTATTCTCTCTCTCTCTCCTCTCCGCGATTGTCATCATTTTTCAGAACGAAGAGGCATAGCAGTAGTAGTAAATAGTAGAGAGAGATTGTCTCTTTTATGTCTTTGTTTGAGAAGCAAACATCAGTTGCGAGACGCGTGTGTATATATATACTCTAAGCGCTGTAAAACGAGAAAAAAAAGTTATTAAATCACGCAACTAACTCTTAAATTCTCACCGACAACTCAATAACTCAGCGTGTGCATCTCATTAGAATGTTATATACGTATATGCTTTCAGATATCGAATTTATAAAGCATTATAAACGTAGAGCTATGTATACATTCGACGACGCTAGTATCGATAAATTGGTATTATACACGCGTTACCTCTCAACAATGCTTCGAGGATATATCGCGTTTTCTCTCGAATTCTACAATCCTATACTATCATTCACATGCAAAATCAGCACAATGAAATCTTGATCGCTCACGTTTGAATTGCGCACGCAAATAGGTGTGACTGTACACCGCCGTGTGGAGATCGGAGGAGAGAGAGAGAAAAACGACAACGGTGCAGCGCTTCTTATGACAACATAATAGCGGTACATCAGAGCTTTGCCCTTTTTCAGCCGAGATCTTCTCCGCGCGCGAGGAAAATACGGTAGAGAAAAAAAAATCTGCATCAGAGTGAGAGAGAGAGAGAGAGAGAAAGGCACACGTATGATGTCAGCGAGTATAATACCGCACACACGTATAGAGTTGCGCAACGTACTAACGAGCAAAATCACATGTGTGTATAGACACAATGAAACGCAGGAAGGTACATGCGTTTATTAGCTCTGTATATATATATAGCCGTGTGTGTGTGTGTGTGTGTTGATATATACATACACTATGCGATCGATTCCCGTCGCGTTACGAGCTCGCTGAACTTTTGATTTATCGCCTGCTCGCGCTCGCGCTCTCTGACCGGAAAAATCTGATAAAACACTCGGAATTATCAAAAGCTGTTCCTTTTTACACTCTCTTCTGGTATGTACGATATCGATTATCTATTATTTTATACCTGTAACAGCAGCTTCCGCGATCGGTTACATTTTATAATCTCGTCAATTATATATAACATCAATCGTTTTCCGCTCTTAATACACGGATTTTTTCCCATGTCTATAATTCCGAGACACCAGCTAGGTAGTTTCGTTTTGATTTCCCGGAATAGCTGCTGCAGCGGCTATATTACACTTCTCACAATGCAATTTTTTTTCTTCTCTATCTCCTCCTGCGTATATAGCCTGTATCGGGTTTCTTTCGAATCGCGAAAATCAAAAGAGGATCGCGTTACGCTATAACAGCAAAGGTCGTACGCCGTCGTATATATGCCGTAGAAGGTTATTCGATCGAAAAATCGCGCGTATCGTATCACTTGCATACCACTACCTTCGATCAGTGCGACGGTATCGTATTATTTGCAATAGATATGGTCTGCATTATACCGGAGAGAATTAATTCGTAATCAACAGTATAGTGCTGTATCTCGAATCTAGCAGCACGCGGAACAATGAAATTATAAGCGCGAATAGTGCGCAGCGTGTCGACAATCAGCCCTCGTAAATCAGCGTAATTAAAAAGCGTACGGACTTTAATCCGCGAGCATTTGTATTATGGGCGAGTGTTGGCCTGTCGTCGGAATATTTATTGTAAAATAATAATAATTCGCACGTGTATTCTCTCTCTCTCTCTCTCTCTCAACTATCAGTCCACTTTTCACGCTCTCGATTCTCCTTATCTCCGGCTATTATCTTCCCTACGCTATATATGCATCGTATTATAATTCTGTGAGAGCTAGTACAAAACACGTGACAACAAGCCAGACCCACTTCCCGACTAAGACCGACGAGTAATAAATTTAATAAACAATTCTCCCACTTGTCCGTTTTCTCGGAAACTATACGATGCATCGGAGCTCGATAAACAATTACCCAACGATTTAACGCCATAATTCGACGATATAAAATCATCAAAGCGTACCGTACACGTTCGATATACATACTAAATACATACGCTCCGATAAAGCGAATTACGACTGTCTTATCAACAGCACATTCATCATCACCTGCGAATACCATCGCGTCCGTGCGCTAAATCATCTCTCTCTCTCTCTCTCTCTCTCATCGCGTGAAAAAAGCTCTCTCTCACTGAAAATACGCGCAAAAATAACAACACCGCTCGCAACGGTTATTGCAGACGAGGATCGTGAGAGAGGCGCAAGAAAACAACGCTCTCATTAATTGACCGCGTTTCTCTGCAGCCGCGGCTTTATCTAGCGGGAAAGCTGGCCTGCGCACATATATACCGCTGCATAAATTACGGAACAGCCGCTACTGCTGTTGTCCACTTAATGAAACGCTTTTAATACGCTCCACACGGCTATATACGCGCTTACGTCGTCGTGCATATGAGATTTTCCTGTATATACACACTAGTAAAAACACACTGTATACACACGATAGAGTCGAAAAAAGAGGGCTGGTATGTATACAGGGAGAGCTTTTCGCGGGGCGATAAATTTTCCACGGCGTAAATCTTCCGCGCTACACTCGATCGTTAAGGATGTCGCGTATACGTCTGATTTACAACACGGCGCGACGGTCAATCCCGTAACGCGCGTGTAAATTGATTTAAAACACGGAACCTGCGTGTATGTTTACGGATATAGTTAAGAAAAAAGCAAGCAAGCAAGTGCAGGTGAGACGCTTTTTCTCGCGGAGAATACTCGCAGAGTCATCGCGGGCGTTGTATAGCAGGACGATGAGCGAGTCGGAATTCAAATTTCCCGCCCATTCGACGCCCGCGCGTATATATACTGCTCAGTGATGCTTTATAGGTCAGCGCTAATCAATTCCGCCTTCTTTCCGTTCCTGCTGTGTATACGACTCTTTTCTTTTTCATCGCCTCTGTGTAACAGTCTTAATTCTTCTGCTGTAATATACCTATATATATAGCCACTACTGCAGCGACGAGCCAAAATGAATTGCCGGCGTAATTTCCGACTTAATTACCCGCTGCTGTAGCTCAGCTTTCCTCGCGTTAGCTATATTTGCGATACGCCTTTTCATTCGAGAAATTTTCGCCGAAGACGAACCTCTCGCGGCTTTTAATTTTATCATTCTCGTTTCACAGCTAGTTGAACAGCTCTCAGTGATTCTTTATTGGCTGACGATTTTCACGCGCCGATATCGACGAGCTGTGCGATGATCTAAATTTCTACGCGGATTTGTAATAGACGACCGAGTATCGCTCTAATATGCTTATATATATATATATCTCTCTCTCTCTCTCTCTCGTAAATTAGTCGCGAGCCTGTATCGCGTGCGAGGTATAGATTAAAAACTGGTGGGTAATTCATAGGAGACATTTATTTGCCGATATACGTATAACCCATTTTATACTTATTCGGTGAAAACGCGCTTATTTATCAGGCTTAAAGCGAGTTGCTTCGCTCTCTTTTAAATGCCGCTATTAAATTAGTTCTGCCGATTTAAAAGCCGAGATAATTATTATAATCCTACAAACGTCGCGCGTAAATCTTCGCTCTCGTTAAAAATGCAATTTGTGCAACCAGCTGTGTAAGCTCGAAGAAAATATTTTTCGAGCGCGGTTAATCGATTATACTTATACTGTTCGATGTCGTGTGTGATGTGGCATTTATTTTCACGCGTGTGTAATGAAATTAGGAACGAAGATCATTTGTTGCTTGTGATTTTTTTTTGAGAAAGCTCAGAATCCGATTTCAAGGTACAATTGGAGCTAGAAGATTTTGTTCGAGTAATAATTTAGATAAAATATGGTATCGTGTAAATATACGTTAATACGTATAAACTGGTTCGGATTCATGATTTTAATATCCTTGATATTACTATATACCATTTCATATAAGTCAACGATAGAGGTATACTTGATATTTATTTACAAACGAATACACTTCATAGTAACAATCATAAACTAATCACAACTGCGATATAAGCTTAGTAAGGTTAAAATACAATCGAGTCAAGATAAGCGTGGTTAAAATTATTATAATAGATATATCATTAAAAGCTATATACTAGTTAAAAACTATTCGTAAACGATGTAATAAGGTAATGCGTGTTGATACCTCGGCTTATAAGAGTTTGTATACGGCTTTCCGTATTCCTCTATGGTTAAAACATTGGAATCCACAGCTTATCCTAATAAAAGATTCTAAATATTGTATCACTCTCACAATTAAATATAAAGTGTTGGTCGCAATTGTTGACAACGTACAACTGTCTCTTTAAGTCGCTTTAAATTCGCTGGTTACAATGCATCGAGCAGCCAGGTACTGCGTCTTGATGCACCGACTTAGTCTGCTTTCTTCTCCTTATATCCCTCACTCTACATTCAGACGTGGGTATTATTCTGACCAGACTGGACTGTTCTGTTTTCTGTCGCGGTTTAAAGTTGTAACTTTTCATTATCTGTTCGAGGCTTTGTTTTTGCATTCTAGGCGCCAAGTATTTGCAGAATACATCTGTCAGCGGAGGGATGTCGAGGTTGTAAGCAGCCTCCATTATATTAAACATTGAATCTTGGTTCATCTGAAAGTACGAAGCGACGTACGTGGTTATAATAATCAGTACAAAATAATATTAACTCTAGCAGTATGCCAAGTGGCATACAATTTTTTAGATTTAAATGATACCTCGTGGAGGTACGTACCCCGACAAAATTATTATCCCATTCGCTTACAGCAGCGGCGGGGTCGATATCGAAAACACTCCCTTCGAAAGGTGGATCGTCTTTGCGATGAGTCACCCATTCAATAATTTTTTCAAGAATACGTCCATCGACATTTGGAAGCGTGATGATTCCTAGTTCCTTCAAGTCTCGACGTTGAAGCATAGTCCTGATAATCCCCATATGATTAGCAATTGCGACGTCGACTGTAAAACGCTTGTTATCGTCGCTTTCAAGGGTGATTTGTGGCATCTGTAAAAGCACATAAATAATTTATTGTTTAACGTTTTGAATGAAAGTCAGGTATATTCGATTGAATTTCGAAACTTGTTGGCACACCTCGGAGAGCGGCATATCCTCGTCGGAGAGCTGCTCCTCGTCGGACTCCTCGTCGACCGACTGGTTCATAGAGGACTCCTCGTCAGACTCATCGAAGCTGGACACCTCCTCTTCGGACAACTCCTCTTCCTCTTCGTAATTCTTCATTTTCTTTTTGAACTTCTCATCCACTTCCAAGTTTTGTACATGAATTTCGAAAGATTTGCGTATGACGGCTATCGTTGTGTCTTTGTATTTTTTCGCCATTGTGATCTTCATAAATTTGGCGTACGTGTCCAGCAAAACGTTAACTTGAAGTTTTTGGGCAACATCGAGTAACCGATAAAATGTACCTTTTTTTAGCAACTGAAAGCAAAAAAAATAACGAAGTAAATAGTTAACCATCAATCGAACAAGTGCAAAATATTATTGAACAACATGCCTAACAGCGCAAAATTTGTTAGATGCAAATGAAACGACATATGAAAATACACACTTTGTCTAGAAATTTCTTATCCCATTCGCTTAATTCAGTATTTATATCCATCGTCGATAGCTCGTTCTTGTGGTAGGTTGCCCATTTAAAAATAGTTTCCGTAACATCTTTAGTCAAGCAAAGAGAGGAAGTTGGAAGCTTGACGCTACCACCATAATATCCACACATGGAAGAGAAGACAAGAAAGTCCTTGATTATCTTCGAACATTTTGCTACTTCGACTTCAACTTGGACGACCTCTCCATTACCGATTATAAAGTGGATTATTGACATCTGTAACAACAGACGCTATAAGTCTCGGTTTCATTTACTTTGCGACAACTGTCTCAATTTTTCTTATTTATAATCTTAATTTGAAACATTTTTAATAAAAACCACATATTTGATCGAAAGCAGCGGTAAATTTTTTACAGCACTTCGGGTACACGTATTATTGTATACAAACAACATGTACAACGGAAATTTTACTATTTACAAAACTGGATACCAATCACAATATTGGCGACGCAGTAAGATGCAATGAAAATATAAATCAGTACGTGCCTTTTCAATTTTGCGAGAGATACATCGAAATTAATCAAAGCGATGAGACACACTAGAAGAGCACTGATGATGTTGGTCCTGCGAGAGATGAGAAGCACGCACTGTTATGAACTTAAAATTTGCGGGATAAGCGGCAAATCAGATTTAAATGAGTATAACACTAGCGAAGGAGCACATATCGATCTAGTCCGAAAGCAGAGTTGAAAATGCGATCTATGGCTATCAAGGGCTTGATTAGGATTTGGCGTCAGCATACAATATAAATACTCACGATTCGAGGAATAGAAGCTAGGAATAGTATATACGTGGGACCTTGACATATCAGCTGTTTGCGTCGAATAACTGATGAAATTTAAAAACGTCATATTTGAATAAATATAAATAATGTATGCGTTATAATCGAAAGTATATTCATTACGATATTTTTTACTGCATATAGCAGTGCATTGTCCGTGTGAACATATTCGGATAATATTCTTAACAGCAAGTTAAATTTCGAAACGCTCAAATAAACGTGTCATCTAACACCTCGTTCAGCAGCAAAAAATTCAAATCCAGTCCCGTAATCGTATTAGCAACAATAACGATAACACGCTTTCCACAAGAGCACGACTTTTCGTCCGTGCGGCGAAACGACTGTTTTCGCTTTAATAACGCGTTCCGGCATTACGCCACTTTGATAAAAGAGACGAAAATTGCATTACTTTTAGATAATAACAATTTCTAAGAAAATCTCTGCATTTGCTTAAAATTTTCGTCGACGACGTATACAGGGCTACAATCTCGAACTTCGTATAACGACGATTCCGAGTGTTTATATCCTGTACATTTCCATTTGCACAGATATAACAACCAAAGCACCTCCTCACAGCTGGACTTCGAAATTTCACCCAGCCCTGCGGTCGTACGCTTGGACAGTAGTATACGTTTGCGGAAATTGCAGATCCCAACTTTATTGCTGGGTTGGGTTCATATACCTGCATCATCAAACGACAGTCTGGATTTTAAAGGTTGCCAGTGGGTGGGGCAATGACCGACGCGTTAGTGTCCAACTATGCTATTTATGTCGTTTGGCAGACTCTGTTTTGATAACACGCAGATATGCGGATAAATTGTCGCTCTGCTCCTTGCGAGAAATAAGAAGGCTAAGGGAACGAACTATGAAGCCTATATTAGTATCGTGTTCGTGTACATCTTAGCTGGAATTCATATTTACGTTAGCCAGTAATTTATTGCCTCATTGCAATCGTCTACGATAACTAGAGCAGAAGTGCTGACACGTGTATACCTATTTCGTACATGCTTTAAGTCCTCTGTATATTATTATTCTTCGTCGAGTTTAAATTTTTCAAAACACGAAATAAAATCTCGCCAGCTTGTGTATCTGTACCTCATGCCGCGTAAAATTTAAATAACCACGTAAAGAAGCGCAACAACCAGTATACCCATATTGCAGAGCACAACAACGTATAGCGGCAGCAGGTTACGCTACAGGTGCAGCGCACGATATCATCCGTCGCCTCGTTCGCCAGCTACGACGCTTTCTCCGTCCTATGTGTATTGCCATTATATTATGTACCTCTCTATCTCTGTCCCATACACACACGTACCGTCACTGTTGCTACTGCCGTTGCTATCATTATCACGATCATTACAATCCGCGACTCGCGAAAAAGTACCGCAAACGAGGCTGTCCGCCGCGTGCTTTTCAGTTTTGCTGTTGACTTTTAACGATGCAGTCCGATATAATATAATCCACAGAAAAATTCTCTTTGATCACGCACCGACTCTATTTTGAAAGCTCGTTTGTGCGCGAGAAGTGATATGTATCGCGCGCGGGTATATCTCATACACCACACGCGGATCGTTTGTTAGTTTTTCTTTTAATATTATATTTTAATTTAATGTCATGCATAATGCCGTGTGTATACGCGCATGTATAATTTGTGCCTCGGTAGCAGTCAAGATCGTTACAACGAAATGATAAGCGCATGATATCCCCCACCGCTTGTCATTGTTTTTGACTAAACTCAAAATCCGTTTATTATTAGGTACAACGTATGCTATTGTGTAATAATGCAGACGATATTTGGATTCTGGTATACTAATAGTAAAAAACAATTATTTTAAAAACTTACACACTTACATATATTTGAGTAAAAAGCCTACTTACAATTTTAAAAAATAATTGAAAACTGAAAGATTCTGAATATTTTATCACGAGCACATTACTCTTATACGACAACAAATCGAAATGTCTAAAAACTCGTACACAATACAATTAGCTTACACACCCTTGATACCATTTAAGTATATACCTATTTGAAATATTGACAATTGAATATGAAGTGTTGTGTGTAATTGTCGTCTCCGCTTCAAACTCGCTGGCTACAATGTGTCGAACAGCCAGGTACTGCGTATTGATGATCCGATTCAGTGTCGACTTTCTTCTCCTATCCCTCAGCCTCCATTAAGACGTCGGTTATACCATTCTGGCTGGACTGTTCTGTTTCAATTGAAGACGAAGTCCGTGGAGTATTGAACCTTTCCCGTATCTGTTCCATGTTTTTGCCTTTCATTTCGTCCGCTATGTATTTGCAGCACACATACAGCAGTGGCTGGATGTTGAGGTATTCAGCAGCGTCGATTATTTTGAACAATGCATCTTCGTTCGCCTGAAAGTAAGAAACGACGAACGTGATTATAATAATCAGTACAAAATAATATTGAATCAATGCATATGCTGAATCAATATGGCATTCAATTTTTCAGATTCAAATGAAACCTCGTAAAGGTATGTACCTTGACAAAATTCTTATCCCATTCGCTCAAATCAGTAATTTTCAACTTTCTCTTGAAGATATTCCCTGTGAAGACTGGATTGTCTTTGTGGTGTGTCGCCCATTCAATAACTTTTTCAAGAATACATCCATCGACATTTGAAATTTTGAAGTTTTCATCTTCCAGCTTGCGCATGCCTACATCTTCAATCATATCTCTGATAATTCCCAAATGCTTAGCAATTTCGACGTCGACCTTGAAACATTTGTTATCGTTGCTTTCAAGGGCGATGTGTTGCATCTTGAAAAGCACATAAAAATGTATTATTTTATGCTTCGAATGAAAGTTAGGTACACCCGATCGAATCTTGAAACGTTGTGATACTCCGAGTACACGTATTCCTCTCTTTAAAAAATGATGGCCTTTGTTGTGAAGCATTTAATACGTGATTCTGATTGGTTGCTGGTTGGTTGCCTAGGTAACGAGATCAGAACCGTGCGCTTTAAATTCATAACCTCAAAACAGTCATAACCCAGATTTATCAGACAGGGATAGAATCAAGTAAACAAACAGCTTCCATCACAAGTATTTGACTGTTTGAAAAAATGACACGAATTTCTAGAAAATCACCTCAAACTTTAAAATAAAAATATTAATCAGTGTGTACCTTGTCGGTTTTGCGTGAGATGCGGCAAAATAGATCCAAGAGAAGCTGCAGACTAGCGAGTACTGTTGATCTTGCGTGAGCTGAGAAGGAAGCACTACTGAACTCGAAATTCACGAAAGATGCGTCAAGGCAGATCCAAGTGAGTCGATGTAGTGTGCGAGAACTACTGAACCTATTGTTCTACTCCGAAGTCTTTAGTCCTAGTATCCTCGCGTTTCGAAGATAAGAGAGGAAAGGTACAAGTTTAGGATCTTAGTGAGTCGAATAACTATATGGTAGTATAATGTTTTTTGAAAACACTGTATTTGAATAAATATAAACACTATTCATGGGATGAGCGATTGAATGCATTTTTACTTTTATAAAAACAGAAGCTCAAATAAAATCGTGAGTCAATAGCATATATTACTTAAAAAATATCAAAATTTACGAAAATGCAGCCACAGAGTCCTCTCTTTCCCTAGTATAAACGAACTAGAGAGACGAGTCTGATAAGGTTGCACAAATATTATTTCAGTGAAAGCAGTAATTACAATTTTTCCGGTTTGTGTCTTCTTCGTCAAATATTCGAAACAAGGTATTCTCGGAATTCAAAATGGCCGACATAAGCACACACGACTGCTGCTGTTGTTTGTTATCATTATCACGAACACATGTAATTGTTTTTGTCCAAATTCAAAATCCGTTTATTATTATAGGTACAATATGATGCTGCATATAATAGTGCAGACAATATTTGGAAAAGGTACTAATAGTAAAAAGCAATATTTTAAAAACTCACACACACTTACATAATATATTTGAGTAAAAAGCCTACTAACAATTTTTAAAAATTTAAAACTGAAAGATTTTGAATATTTTTTCACAAGCACATTATTCTTGTACGACAACAAATCGACATTCCTAAAAACTCTACACAATACAATTCGCTTTATTATTAGCTTACGCGCGTTTGATATCATGTAAGTATATATACCTATTTGAAATATTGACAATTACATATAAAGTGTTGTGTGTAACTGTCTTCTAAAGCCGCTTCAAACTCGCTGGCTACAATGTGTCGAGAAGCCAGGTAATGCGTCTTGATGTGCCGACTCAATTTGCTTTCTTCTCCTGTCTCTCAGCCTCCGTTGAGACATTGGTATCATCAATCGGCCGAAAATGTTTGAACATTTCCTTTATCTGTTCGGTGGTTTTGCCTTTTATTAAGTCCCCTATGTATTGTTTGTACGCATCTATCAGTGGTTGGATGTCTAGGTAGTTAGCAGCCTTGACTAGATCACCCATTGCATCTTTGTTCACCTGAAAGTACGAAGCGACGTAGTTATAATGATCAGTACAAAAAAATATTGACTCAAGCGGTATGCAAAATGGCATACCATTTTTTAGATTCGAATGAAACCTCATGAAGGTACGTACCTCCATAAAATTATTATCCCATTCGCTTACAGCGGCAGCGGGGTTGATATCATGAAAACTCCCTTCAAAAGGTGGATCATCTTTGCGGTTAGTCGCCCATTCAATAACTTTTTCAAGAATACGTCCATCGATATTTGGAAGCTTCAAGTTGACATCTTCCTGGTTGCTCATGCCTACATCTTCAATCATATCTCTGATAATTCCCAAATGCTTAGCAATTTCGACGTCGACCTTGAAACATTTGTTATCGTTGCTTACAAGGCCGATGTGTTGCATCTTGAAAAGCACATAAAAATATATTATTTTATGCTTCGAATGAAAGTTAGGTACACCCGATCGAATCTTGAAACGTTGTGATACCCCGAATACCGTATTATTGTAAACAAACCACTTAGATAACAATTTTACTTTATTTGAAAAATTGACACGAATCTCTAGAAAATCACCTCAAAGTTTGGAATGGAATATAATAATCAGTATGTACCTTGTCGGTTTTGCGTGAGATGCGGCAAAATAGATTCAAAAGAAGCAACCTAGCGAGCAGCGTTGAACTTGCGTGAGCGGAGGAGGAAGCACAACTGAATTCGTAATTCGCCAAAGATGCGGCAAGGCAGATCCAAGTGAGTCGATGTAGCGAGCGAGAACTACTGAACTTATTGTTCAAGTCCGAAGTCTTTGATGCTGGTATCCTCGCGTTTTGGAGATAAGAGAGGGAAGGTACAGGAGTAGGGCCTAAACATCAGCTGTTGCGCGTCGAATAACTAATATATGTATATGGTAGTATAGTGCTATTTGAAAACGCTGTATTTGAATAGGTATAAACACTATTCGTGCGTTGTGCGAATGAATGCAATTTCATTTTTATAGAAACAGTGATATCTAGTGAAATCTTGTGCCAATGGCATATATTACTTGAAAAAATATCAAAATTTACGAAAATTCAGCCACAGATTCTCTTTCTTTTGTAGAAAACACATAAAAAAGAAGAGATACTTAAGGATGCATCGATACTCATTTCAGTTAAAGCGGTGATTGCAATTTTTCCGGTTTGCATCTTCTTCGGCAAATACACGAAACGAAGGTATTCTCGAAATTCATAACAGCCGACGTAAGCACACAGAACTAAACTCAAAATCCGTTTATTATTTGGTACAATGATGATATCGTAACTATAATAGTGCAGATAATATTTGGACTGGTATAGGTACTAATAGTGAAAAATAATTATTTTGAGAACTCACGCACACTTACATATATTTGAATAAAAATCCTACCTACAATTCTAATAAAATTGAAAACTGAAAGATTCTGAATATTTTATCACAAGCACATTGTTCTTGTATGACAACAAATCGACATATCTAAAAACACGTTTGATATCATTTAAGTATATACCTATTTAAAATATTGACAATTAAATATGAAATATTGTGTGTAACTGTCTTCTTAAGCCGCTTCAAACTCGGTGGCTACAATGTGTCGAGCAGCCAGGTACTGCTGCGTCTTGATGCGCCGACTTAATCTGCTGTTTTCTCCTGTCCCTCAGCCTCTGTTGAGACATCGGTATCATTAATCGGAAGCATCGGCGGTATAATATTGAACCTATCCCGTATCTGTTCGACGTTTTTGCCTCTTATTTCGTCCGCTATGTATTAGCAGAACACTTCTAGCAGTGGAGGGATTTCGAGGTAGTCGGCAGCCAGGGTTATTTCGTATATTGCATCATCGTACACCTGTAAGTAAGAAACGACGTACGCGGTTAATGATCAGCACCATGAAACTTCGTGAAGGTACGTTTCTTGGCAAAAGTCTTATCCCATTCGCTCAAATTAGTATTTATCAATTCCCTCTCGTCGACATTCCCTGTAAAGAGTGGATCGTCTTTGTGGTGTGTCGCTCATTCAATAAGTTTTTCAAGGATATGTCGATGAAGTTTTGGATTTTCAAGCATACCTCTGATCATTCCCGAATACTTAGCAATTTCCACGTCGACCGTGAAACACTTCCTATCGGTGCTTTCAAAGGTGATTATTGACATCTGTACAAGCGCATGAAAACTTATTATTTTACGCTACGAATGAAAGTCAGCATTCGATCGAATCTTGAAACGTTGTGATAATCCGAGCACACGTATTATTGTTTACAAGTAAATTCGATAACAAATTTGAGACTATTTAAAAAATTGACACGAATCTCTAGAAAATCACCTCAAACTTTGTAATGGAATATAATAATCAGTGTGTACCTGCGGTGTACCTGTCGGTTGCGGCAAAATAGATCCAAGAGAAGCAGACTAGCGAGCAGTGTTGAACTTGCGTGAGCTGAGAAGGAAGCGCAACTGAACTAAAATTTGCGAAAGATGTGACAAGGCAGATCCAAGTAAGTCGATATAGCGAGCGAGAACTACTCAATTTATTGTTCATGTCCGAAGTCTTTGATTCTGGTATTCTCGCGTCTTGGAGGTAAGAGAGGGAAGGTACAAGAGTGGGGCTACTAATAGTGAAAAACAATTATTTTGTGAAAACACTCACATATATTTGAATAAATATCCTACTTACAATTCTAATAAAATTGAAAACTGAAAGATTCTGAATATTTTCTCACGAGCACATTATTCTTATACGACAACAAATCGACATATCTAAAACTCGTACACAATACAAATAGCTTAACTTTTCATATCATTTAAGTATATACCTATTTAAAATATTGACAATTAAATATGAAGTGATGTGTGTAATTGTCGGCTCCGCTTCAAACTCGCTGGCTACAATGTGTTGAACAGCCACGTACTGCGTCTTGATGCGTGGACTTTTTTCTCCTGTTCCGCAGCCTCCATTAAGACGTCGGTAGCATTCTGACTGGACTGTTCTTTTTACTGTTGCGGTTCAAAATTGGGACATGGCGACATCTGGTTAATGGTTTTGTCTTGCACTGTGGGCCAGGTATTTGTTGTACGCATCTATCAGTGGATGGATGTTGAGGTAGTGAGCAGCCTTGACTAGATCAACCATTGCATCTTTGTTCACCTGAAAGTACGAAGCGACGTAGTTATAATGATCAGTACAAAAAAATATTGACTCAAGCGGTATGCAAAATGGCATACCATTTTTCAGGTTCAAATGATACCTCGTGGAGGTACGTACCTCGATAAAATTATTATCCCATTCGCTTACAGCAGCAGCGGGGTCGATATCATCAATACTCCCTTCAAAAGGTGGATCATCTTTGCGGTGAGTCGCCCATTCAATAAGTTTTTCAATAATACGTCCATCGACAGTTGGAAGTCTGGTGATTTCTTGCTCCTGCAAGTCTTGACAGTGAAGCATAGTCCTGATAATTCCCAAATGCTTAGCAATTTTGACGTCGACCTTGAAACATTTGTTATCGTTGCTTTCAAGGGTGATGTGTTGCATCTGTGAAAGTACGTGAAAATTTATTCGCTTCGAATGAAAGTCAAATATATTTGATCGGATTTCGGAACTTGGTGGTACTCTGAGCACACGTATTATTGTATACAAACAACTTAGATAACAAATATTACACTATTTGAAAAATTAACACAAATGTCTAGAAAATCACCTTTAACTTTAAAATGAAAATATTAATCAGGGTGTACCTTGTCAGTTTTGCGAGAGATTAGTGCAGCAAATTAGTGAATAGTGGCGGACTTGCGTGAGCTGAGAAGAACTAGAAGCACTACTGAACTCGAAATTCGCGAGAGATGCGTCGTAGAGGCAGATCCAAGTGAGCCGATGTAGCGTGCGAGAACTACTGAACTTATAGTTCTAGTCCGAAGTATTTGATGCTGGTATCCTCGAGTCTTGGAGATAAGAGAGGGAAGGTACAAGAGTGGGGCCTTCACATCGGCTATATAATGCGTCGAATAACTATATGGTAGTATATAGTGCTATTTGAAAACGCTGTATTTGAATAGCTATTAACCGAGATTCGAACACTATTCATGCGTTCTATGATTGAATGCATTTTCATTTTTATGATATGTTTTTATTGAAACAGTTATTATATCTGATGAAATCAGTCTATAACAAACATTACTTGAAATAATACGAACCGTCTGGATTTTAAGCGCCGCCAGTGGATGAGGCGGCGTTCTTTGGTTACCTACTATGTCATTTTGCAGATCCTGTATATAAACACGAAACCAGCATCCTCTCTTCTCTATACATATGCACACGCGTACTAATACTATTGCTGCTGTTTATTATTATTATTACGAATATCGCGATCCACGACCTTGTGAGAAAACACTTCAGCAAGGCTTTCCGCAAAGAGATTTTGAGTTTTGCTGTTGAATTTTACTTATATGCAATACTGCACGTTCCATGTCTCGCGCCGCTATCAAGATGTTTATTTTCTATTTACGTTATTTCGTTGATGTCATGCATGTTGCCATAATGCCATATATTTACGCCGCCGGAGGATTATAAGGGATTATTAGGTAGAATACGTTATTGTATATAATATGCAGGGAATATGTGGGCTGTTATTTATAGTAACAAACTATCATTTTAAAATTTACAAATGCTTTAATATATTTGAGTAAAAAGCGCATTTACAATTATAAAAAGATATCGCTAAAAGATTCTGAATATTTTATCGCTAACATGTTCTTATATCGAAGACAAATCAACACATTTAAAAACTCGTACACAATACAACTCGCTTACACACTGCATTTGATATCATTTAAGTATACACCTTTTCGAAATATCGACAATTGAATATAAAGTATTGTGTGTAATTGTCGGCAACGTACAGCTATCTTCTTAAGCCGCTTCAAACTCGCTGGTTATCATGATTCCTAATTCGAGCACCCTGCAGGCATTGCGTTTTGTTAGGTCGACTCATTAGTCTCCCTTTTCTCCTCTTTCTCAACATTCATTGATGGGGCAACGGTATCAATAGCATCATACTCTTGGCTGGACCGTGGTTAAAGCGCGGGTTCATCTCGGGGTTCTTCTCGGGGTTCATCTCGGGGTTCATCTCGGGGTTCATCTCGGAGTTCATCTCGGAGTTCATCTCGGGGTTCATCTCGGGGTTCATCGTCCTCATTACTGTAAAATTGACGAATCTCTGGTAAGGTTTTGTCATTTATTCGGTTTGCCATGTATTTGGCGCACATTCTGTGTAGTAGTTCGATTTCTAGGTACCAACAAGCCCGTACTAATTTGAAAAATGATTTTTTTTCCATCTGAAAGTAAAAAAACGACATACATGGTTAATACGAAATAGTACATTACGATACAAGTGACCTAAGAAGCACTTTTTTGCACGGCGTGATGTTACGCCGTGCAGAAGTGTTACTTAGGTCACGAGTATCGTATAGAATTTTATAGCACAGCCTACCTAAGCCCGCTGTTACGCTTATTCGTGTCATAAGTAGTCCTGTTTTGCACCGTGAGGTTAGCGCACGAGCGTAGCGAGTGTGATAAATACGGTGCAAGAAAAGGACTACTTAGGTCGCGAATAGGCGTGACCTAAGTGCGGGCTTAGGTCACACTGTGCTATAAAAAATATTATTAAACCAACCAATATATGCTGAATGGCTTAAAATTTTTTAGATTTAAATGAATAACCCCGTGAAGATACGTACCGCGAGGAAATTCACATCCCATTCGCACAAACCAACAGACTGCAGATGTTCGATTATTTTAATCTCATCTTCAAGAGGTGGATCGTCTTTGTGGAAAGTTACCCATTCAATAATTTTTTCAAGAATGTATCCTTCAACATTTGGAGTCATGATAAAGGTATTTTTGGAGGTATTTTTGACTCTCCTTGTACCTAATGGTTTAAGCAAGCCCTTAATCGTTTTTGAAAACTTGGAAATTGTGGTGCCATCGACATTGATGTGCTTGTAATCGCTGCTTATAAGAGTGATTAGTGGCATCTGTAAAAACACATGAAAATGTTCTATTTTAACTTTTGATTGAAAATCAAATTTTCATCGAATTTTGAAACTTGATGGTACTTCGAGTACACATAATATCGTATACAAACAACTTCGATATCAAATATTAGACTATTTGAAAAATCGTCACGAATCTCTAGAAAATCGCCTCAAACAACGAGAAATCTGGCGGATGCAAAGGAATCTATAAGCTATGAAAGTATAAGATTTCTACCTGTTCAGTTTTGCGAAAGATGCTGCAAAATATATCCAGGTGAAACGAACTAGCAAACAGTGTTGAACTTGCGAGAGCTGAGAAAGAAGTATAGTAGGCACTATTAGGGCCTTATTTTTTGAAGAAGTTATATATCTAAAGAACTCATGAATTTGAAACGAAAGAAAAGACGTATCGAAATCTTTAGTCAATAGACGTACGCGAAATAAAGCTGATTTTAAAATCCGTAACGATTTTTCCGAAAGTAATACTGTACATTCCTATATTATATTTGCGTCGACACGACGACCCAAGCGTTGCCGTAGAGCTTGAATTCGGGTATTTCTTGCTAGGTTAATACCTGCATCGAACAGTCTGGATTTCAAACGTCCCCGGTGGGTGGGGTGGTGCCGCGTTATGGTCTAACTATACTATGCCGATTTGCAGAGCCTCATATTTACGATGACGCGTATAGTATTGTATACCAGCAACTTCGATATCAAGTATTTGGCAATTTGAAAAATTGATAGAAACGTCTATAAGAAAACCGCGTCAAACAACGAAAAATCTTTAGGAAGCGTAGCAAAATATAAGACATATACCTTTGGTTCCGGTATTTGTGGAATGGTTCTGTCCGCCGTAAATTTGTAGATCACCTTCTTTAGTGGATGGATGGCGAGGAAATTAGCAGCCACGCTTAATTCTGATATTGCATCTCTGTTCGCCTGAAAGTAAGAAACGATGAGCATGGTTAATGATCAGTACAAAATAACATTGAATTAATCGATATGACGATCATGGCATACAATTTTTCATTATAATGAAACCTCGTGGTACAAACCTCGACAAAATTCGTATCCCATTCTGTCAAATTCGTATCGCGGGAGATATTTATGACGCCATCGAATTTGACAGATAGATCGTCGCTGTGGTATGTCGCCCATTCAATAATTTTTTCAAAAATATCTCCACGAACTTCTGAAAGCGAGATAACTTCACGTTCCAGTCCGTCTATGCCTAGAGACATAAGCATACACCTGACCATCCCTATATGCCAAGCAACTTTGACGTCGACCTTGAAACGCCTCTTATCGTTGCTTTCAAAGGTGACATGTGGCATCTATGAAAGCACATGAATATGTATTTTTTTACATTTTGAATGAAAGTAAGGTATAATCGATCGAATTTCGGAACTTGATCTTCCGTGTCTCCCGAGTACACGGATTATTGTATACAAACAACTAAGATAACAAATTTTACACCGTAAACTTTGAAACGAAAATATTAATCAGTGTGTACCTTGTCGGTTTTACGTGAGATGCAGCAAACTAGATCCAAGAGAAGCAAACTAGCGAGCAGCGTTGAACTTGTGTGAGCTGAGAAGAAAGCTGAGAACTGAACTCGAAATTCGCGAAAGATGCGGCAAGGCAGATCCAAGTGAGTCGATGTAGCGAACGAAAACTACTAAACTAATTATTCTATTCAGAAATCTTAGGCCCGGTATCCTCGCGTTTCTGAGATAAGAGAGGGATGGTACAAGAGTGGGGCCTTAACATCACGAGAACAGCTGTGCGTCGAATAACTATATATAGTAGTAAAGTGCTATTATAGAAAACGCTATATTCGGATAGATATAAACAGTATTCATGCGTTAAGCAATAAAATGCATTTTCATTATTATAAACCAGAAGCTCATATAAAATCTTGAGCCAATTTCTTGAAAAAATATCAAAATCGGCCACATATTCTCTCTCTCTCTCTCTCTCTCTCTCTCTCTCTCTCTCTCTCTCTCTCTCTCTCTCTCTCTCTCTCTCTCTCTCTCTCTCTCTCTCTCTCTCTCTCTCTCTCTCTCTCTCTCTCTATAGTATAAAAAGAATTCAAAATACGAGTCTGCTAAAGGATGCACTGATACCCATTTCAGTTAAAGCGGTGATTGAAATTTTTTCGGTTTCCCTCGTCTTTGGCAAATACACGAAACGAAGATATTCTAGAAATTCATAACGGCCGACGTTAGCACACACGAATGCTGCTGTTGTTTGTTATTGTTATCACGAACATTGCGATCCACGACCCCCGCTTGTGATTGTATTTGACTAAACTCAAAATCCGTTTATTATTAAAGACAATGATGCTATCGTATAATAGTGTGGACAATATTTGGACTGGTATAGGTACTAATAGTGAAAACAATTATTTTTAAATCTCACACACATTTACATATATTTGAATAAAAATCCTACCTACAATTCTAATAAAATTGAAAAACTGAAAGATTCTGAATAATTTATCACGAGCACATTATTCTTAGGACATCAAATCGATATGTCTAAAAACTCGTACACAATACATTAGCTTTATTATTAGCTTACACACGTTTGATATCATTAAAGTATATACCTATTTGAAATATTGACAATTACATAATATAAAGTGTTGTGTGTAACTGTTTTCTAAAGCCGCTTCAAACTCGCTGGCTACAATGTGTCGAGCAGCCAGGTACTGCGTCTTGATGCGCCGATTCAATCTACTATCGTCTCCTGTAACTCAGCCTCCATTAAGAAGTCCATTATATCAGTCTGGCTGAACTGTTCTTTCTCAACCGGAGGCTGTAGAATATTGAATCTTTCCCGTATCTGTTTAACGCTTTTCGATCTAATTTCGTCCGCTAAGTATTTGCAGCATGCATCTAGCAGTAAAGGGCTGTCGAGGTAGTTAACAGCCTCGATTATTTTCAACAGTACATCTCCGTTCGCCTAAAAGTAAGGAACGACGTACATGGTTAATGATCAGTACAAAATAATATTGAATTAAGCCGTATGCCAAATGGCATACAATTTTAGATTCAATTAATATCCTTGTATAGAGGCACGTACCTGGATAAAATTATAATCCCATTCGCTCACATCAGTGTTGATATCGTCAACAGTCCCTTCAAAAGGTGGATCGTCTTTGTGGTGCGTCGCCCATTCAATAATTTTTTCAAGAATGCGTCCATCAACATTTTGAAGCTTGTATTTGTTATCCTCCAAGCCGCTCGTGCCTAGATTTTCAAGCATAGTCTTGATCATCCTGAAATGCTTAGCAATTTCGACGTCGACCGTGAAACACTTCCCATCGGTGCTTTCAAGGGTGATTTTGGACATCTGTAAAAGCACATGAAAATGTATTATTTTACATTTTTGATGAAAGCCAGGTATATTCGATCGAATCTTCGAACTCGATGCGGTTCTCCGAGTGTACACATTATTGTATATAAACAACTTAGATAAGAAATTTTACTTTATTTGAAAAATTGACACAAATCTCTAGAAAACCACGTCAAAGTTTAAATTGAAAATATTAATCAGTGTGTACCTTGTCAGTTTTGCGAGAGATCCGGCAAAATAGATTTAAGAGAGGCAAACTAGCGAGCACTGTTGAACTTGCGTGCGCGGAGGACGAAGTACAACTGAACTCGATATTTGTGAAAGATGCGGCAAGGCAGATCCAAGAGAGTCGATGTAGCGTGCGAGAACTACTGAACCTATTGTTCAAGTCCAAAGTCTTTGATGCCGGTATCCTCGAGTTTTGGAGATAAGAGAGGGGAGGTACCAGAGTGGGGGGTTAACATCAGCTGTTGTGCGTCGAATAACTATATGGTAGTATATAGTGCTATTTGAAAACCATGAATTTAAATATATATGAACACTATTCATGCGTTGTACGACTGAATGCATTTTCATTTTTATAGAAACAGTTATATCTAATGGAATCGTGAGCCAATAGCATATATTGTATTTCTCGAAGAATAATCAAAATTTACGAAAATGCAGCCACAAATTCTCTTTCCCTTTATAGCATACATTACTTGAAATTCCAAAATTAATTTTCCATTAAGGGTTGCCCTCTTATCTTTGGAGAAAAAAAATATTTTAAATGTTTATAATGGAGAGGAATGACAACAATGTTGATATAACGAATAAGAAAAACGAGTCTGCTTAAGGATGCACCGATACTTATCTCTGCAGAGTTAAAGCGGCAATTGCAATTTTTCCGGTTGGCGTCTTTTTCGCCAAAGGCACGAAACGAAGGTACTCTCGACATTCATAACGGCCGACATAAGCACACATGACTAAACTCAAAATCCGTTTATTATTTGGGACAATGATGCTATCGTATAATAGTGCGGATAATATTTGAATTGGTATAGGTACTAATAGTAAAAACAATTACTTTAAAAACTCTCACACTTACATATATTTGAGTAAAAATCCTGCTTACAAATTAAAAAAATTGAAAACTTAAAGATTCTGAATATTTTTTACAAGCACATTATTCTTATACGACAACAAATCGACATATCTAAAAACACGTTTGATATCATTTAAGTATATACCTATTTGAAATATTGACAATTACATATAAAGTGCTGTGTGTAACTGTCTTCTACTCTTTTCTTTGTTCTACTTTCTTCTCCTGTTCCTCAGCCTTCATTAAGGCGTCGGTTGTATCAGTCTGGCTGGACTGTTCTTTTTCAATCGGAGGCGGTAGAATATTGAATCTTTCCCGTATCTGTTTAATGCTTTTCCATTTAATTTCGTTCGCTATGTATTTGGAGCACGCATTTAGCAGTAAAGGGATGTCGAGGTAGTTAGCAGCCTCGGTTATTTTCAACACTTCATCTCCGTTCGCCTAAAAAAAAATAAGGAACGACGTACATGGTTAATGAACAGTACAAAATAATATTGAATTAAGCCGTATGCCAAATGGCATACAATTTTTTAGATTCAATTAATATCCCTGTATAGAGGTACGTACCTCGATAAAATTATAATCCCATTTGCTCACATCAGTTCTGATATCTTCAGCACTCCCTTCAAAAGGTGGATCGTCTTTGTGGTGCGTCGCCCATTCAATAATTTTTTCAAGAATACGTCCATCAACATGTTGAAGCTTGTATTTGTTATCCTCCAAGTCGCTTGTGCCTAGATTGTCAAGCATAGTCCTGATCATCCTGAAATGCTTAGCAATTTCGACGTCGACCGTGAAACACTTCCCATCGGTGCTTTCAAGGGTGATTTTGGACATCTGTAAAAGCACATGAAAATGTATTATTTTACATTTTTTATGAAAGCCAGGTATATTCGATCGAATCTTCGACCTCGATGCGGTTCTCCGAGTGTACGCATTATTGTATATAAACAACTTAGATAAGAAATTTTACTTTATTTGAAAAATTGACACAAATCTCTAGAAAACTACCTCAAACATTGAAATGGAAAATATTATTCAGTGTGTACCTTGTCGGTTTAGCATGAGATGCGGCTAAATAGATCCAAGAAAGGCAAACTAGCGAGCACTGTTGAACTTGCGTGCGCGGAGGAGAAAGCACAACCGAACTCAAAATCCGTGAGAGAAGCGTTGTAGAGGCAGATCCAAGTGAGTCGATGTAACTTATTGTTCAAGTCCAAAGTCTTCGATACTGGTATCCTCGCGTTTTGGAGATAAGAGAGGGAAGGTACAAGAGTGGGGCCTTAACATCAGCTGTTGTGCGTCGAATAACTATATGGTAGTATATAGAGCTATTTGAAAACGCTGTATTTGAATAGATATAGATACGCAAGTTATACGATTGTTCGGTTGATTCTTGTTAGAAATAAGGATAATCAAGGGACGGCCTTTGAGACCTATAGCCGATTTTACAACGGAAGAGAGAACCACAGCCGTGTGTAACAGCCAGTCTTCCCCGATGAGTTATAAAATCCTTCCAGAAAATTCTTCGAGCTTAAATAGCTTGTAGAGCAACAATGTTGGCGTGTGTATAAATATTCCTCTGTTATTGTTCCTCGATGAGTCTGAATTCTCCGAAATTTGCGCCAGCAAACTCAAAATAAAATCTCGCATTTTACATGTACTCTCTCGCGTAAAATTTACACCGGTATATCCCAGGAGCACAACAACAACATAGCGGCAGCAGGTTACGCCACAGGTGCAGCTCACGATATCATCCGTCGCCTCGCTCACCAGCCAGCTCCGTTCGCTTTCCCCGTCCGATGTGCATTGCCATTATGTTACGTACCTCTCTCTCTCTCTCTCTCTCTCTTCCCCATATGCAGGTATATACCGTCACTGGTATGGCTGCTGTTATTATTATCACGATCATTACGATCCACGACCTCGCGAAAAAGCACCGCGAGAGAACAAGGCCGTCCACCACGTGCTTTTGCCTCTGACTTTTACTTATACACAATAATCCACAGAGAGCTCGAGGGTATATAACTAGCTCCTTTAATGCCCTATTTCGTCATTCGTCATTATACTATACAGCAAGCGCGTGCAAACAATGACAGAGCTCATGTGCGCAGCTATATATAAGTGTGTCTTGATACACTATTATTTCGCGCGAGTTATAGTGCTTGCGGATAGGTGAGCGATGACTTTTTTTTTCTCCTACTTCATCGCGCAGCAACAGATCGAGGATTTATTTATCTCCATAGTCCGCGGTAGAGTTAGAATGCACGTGATGTGTGTGTTTTTTTTTCTCGACGGCTTCACTATTTTAATCGCTCGTTTGTGCACCAGAGGTGATATATCTCTCTCGCGCGCGCTATAGCTGCTATCTTGCACCATACGATATGCGAATCGAGACGTTTGTTATTTTATATTCATATATTTTTCCACTCTATAATACACTCTTTTTCAGATAGCACACTATTGTCTCGTCAGAGATATCGTTATTAACCGATTAATTCAGCGTAAATTCATTAATTCAACGGAGATCGTATATCTCTTCACATTATATTGCGGTTATAATAGGCTTCTCGTTCGTACAGCCACGAAGTATCATAACGGCGAGCTTTTTTGCGGCTCATCACTGCCGTCGCCTCTCTTTATAATACTATAATTTTTGCTCAGCTTCTTATCATCCCCGCGTTCCGCTATTCTGTTATTTCCTGCAGCGCACCTTATTTTCTTGGCTTCTTCGTTTTCTGCGCATACTTCCTTCGCAGATGGTCGAAGTCGCTGCTCTTTTTATCGAAACGAGCGCAACGGATTACACGACGAGATGGAGCGTAAACAGGAAGGGGGTGTCATTTCGAGCTTTTGGCTTTATTTCAGCGCACGCGATGCTACTGCGCGTTTCCTCATTCGCGTGACCAAAAATCCTTCCCGTTGAATCCTCGTCATCGGTAAATTTTAATTACTGCCATTCTCGAGAGGTTTACGACGCCGTATACACAACACACCCCTATACAAGCGAAGATTTACCGTCATTTTTCACTTACGAATACGCTTGTAACAATAAAATCGTTATCACTGACCACAACCGTTATTTATGCGTATACAGTCACAATAACATAACAGCGCTGGAAAAAAAAAACAAACGGAAAATCAATAAAAATCGCATCTCGACTCACAGCTGTGCACTCAGCACATCAGTCATATATACACATTCCACAGCGGCGTATAGCGGCTTCTAAAACATATAACCGACTGTCCATCGTTTCCGGCACACCATAAACCGCGCGATGGCACTTTACGCGCGGTTCTGTTATATGCTGCTATATAGCTCGCGTTCCGTTATCGTATACCTATACTCTCTCGACGCTCTTTTCGTGATTAATAAAACGGTGTCGATCGTTCGCTTCGCTACTCGTGATTAAAATTAATCGCTATGTAATGCGGTATCCTTATTTATATTGTATGAAATAAAAGAGACTCGTTGTATCCTGAGCTAAAAATATGCCTTACCCGCACGCAAAGCAGTCACAAAAGTACATAAGCAGTATATGCACAGCCTAAGAAGTAACAGAGAGCGAGTTAATACCGAATCGGCCAATAATACGCGTGTATTCCAAGTCCGCTTATAACCAAATAAACGTGTGCGCAGCACTGCAGTATAGCGTGTAATTTTCCAAGTTTCATTGATCATTTGCATAGCGATAATAATGCACCGCATCGTCGATATGTGCGAGATTTTTCCAGTCTCTCTCTTGTGGCGCCGATACTTTTAAGGCAATGATTTTCAGAGATCGTAAAAGTGCGGCCGCGCCGCTCTGGCCTTCGAAGTCGCGGCACCTATGGATGTGCGAAGGACTCGCGCGCGGATACAAAAACCACAGTAACGAAGTCCTTGTTATGGTATATAGTGTGTCGCGCGTGAGACTGGAGTGTTCTCGTTTTTTTTACGCTTTTTTGGGTGTATCAAGGTGTGGACAAATTGAATTATAAATATTAGAGATTATTTGATTTTAAAATTTATTCTCACAACACAATCTAACGCATTTCAATTTTTCTGATTACAGAAAATCAGCATATCCGACAGTTCTCAAGCACAACCAGACACGCGACTATAGCCCGAAGGATCGACCGATCCGAAGTAATCGACAAGTAGCAGCAGCAAAAGAATCATCACAACAAGAAAATGGGTGAACGTCGTGGTACAAAGGCGCTCGAGCTCTGGTGCAGAAGGATAACCGATGGCTATCCAGGCGTCAACGTCCAGAACATGACGACCTCCTGGCGGGACGGGCTTGCGTTTTGCGCGATGATACACCACTTCCGGCCTGATCTCATGTGAGTCATGCAGCATACACTTGACCTTATAATATCCACTGGCTATACTGCTGCGTTTATCCTCATATATGGACTTTTTTTACACTTTTTCTTTATCTGTCGGAGTAACTCATTGGAAACCGCGAAAATCACAGCGTAAAAGCTCGTTAACTCCGTTTTGGAAAGCTGCGCGCTAATGTCAGAATAAACGCAGACTTGCCGAGTTGCAATTACACTTTTGAGCAAATACAAGCGAAAGAAAGTCCGAGCAAACGTATATGTGTACAAAAAGAATTTCTAATCCACTCGGAAAAGTGAAAACAATAATTGCACGTGTCTGAATAATGCATAGACTATGTATACACCAACGATGAAAAAAAAAAAACACACGCACAGTAGCATAAATCGCTCATACCGATCGTTAATTAATCGCGTTATCACGGGGCCATATCGAATTTCCAAGCCGAAGCGCTTTACGGATCCATAGAGTACAGGTATATAGCTGACTCGAGGGCGACGCAATTACGGGCGAGAGCGTAATCATATGCGTGTGCACCGATCGCTTAATCGAATATAAAGAGAAATAGCAAAAACAAAAGCCGTCGTTCTACAGTATACCTGTATGAAAAGAAAAAAAACAAAAAAAAAAAAGAATCGTTGCTCTCTCGCACAACCGATAATTTAGGCCGAGAGCTAGAGGCTAATCAAAGTAATTAACGATTTCCCGGTCTCTCCGTCGTAGCAGTGGCGGTATAGTACGGGCTCATTTAAAAAGCCCGGCAATCACGCGCTCCTGCGCAGTCGCCCGCCCACGTGCAATTCCATCTCCCGGAGAAAATACTCGCGAGCATCGAGATCGACGCGCGGGATTAGATGCGCGTGTATGTATCTATATACCTACTACTATAGCGCGATGTAATTACAAGAGATGACTGTATATGTGTGTGTGGACACACAAGCGAGCAATAACCGCCGATATTTACCTCTTGTAGGCGCTTCTTTCATTTTTTCTTCCGCCGCCACACAACTTTCGCTGTGTTATACGTATGGTTAGTCGTGCGCGATGTAAGTTATTATTTCTGTGAAAGTTTGTTGTTGCTGAGAGAAAGAGTAGTGGAGGTGATTTTTTTTTCCGCGAGTTTGTTGTTTCGTAATTTGATTGAGTTGTTCGGATATAATATAATATGTGCAGTACTCGATGATGATGATGGTTATGATACAGTAAATCGTGCGGGTTTAATAAGGCTTGATATCGCACTCGCTAATTAATGAAAGGAAATACGAGGCTTTCTCGGTATCAACTGTGAGTATTTAAAGCGCGTTCGGGTGAGGAGACAGGTTTATTATGTTGTATATATAGTATACGGGAAAATGTACGATTTTGTGCGATGATTAAATTCGTAAGGGATTGTTATTTTGTGCAAGTTTGCTACAAGTTGGGTCGTTGAGACGATCGAGGTTTTAGCCTTATTCGGAAAATTGTGTTTTTTGGAAGCAGTAAACTCAAAGCAGTCGCTATTTACTCCACAGCAATGATATATTTTAAATTCTTGGTAATCAACACGTCATTACAACGTCGTCAGTTCAGCGAATAAATCTCAAGAATTTGACTCAAAAAGTAATCGTTATAGCCGACAGACTTATAATAACGCACACAATGAATATCCCACGAGTTTTCTCACTCTCTCACATCCGCAAAAGCCACAATAGTCGCGCGATTTCCAATCGATCGTTCTTAATCAATAATCGATACAAGCGAACCTCGACTGCACTTTGTTTTCAAAATCGAAAATTGTTAATACTGATCAATTTAACGGGTCTCGTGCTCGTATATAAATCGAATGCATTATAATGCTGGAATAGCGTGTATTCGATCTTTTGTATAAGCGCGTACTTATTGCGTTTCCACGCGCGTAATTACGTTGCGTATACGATTTTACACATATTCGAGCTTTCATCGATCTTGATTATTGTTCACGTGAGCTCGTTCGCTATCGCGTTTATTATGCTAAGCTATATTATAATGATACCAAAAAACCAAAAATAATTATTGGAAATGGGAAACAATTACAACACAGAATATATTCTTTTTATAAAATCAACGTTTAATCTGAGACGCATAGAAGGAGCAAGCACATCCGAACTCTATGGCATTCTGTCAGAGACTAACTATGGCTAGCGAGAAGCTCTCTCTCTCTCTCTCTCTCTCTCTCTCTCTCTCTCTCTACGCAGACATCACATTTTCGGCTGGCTTTTTCCCTCTAGAGTAATACCTCTATGGTAGAAAGGGAAAAACCCCTAAAACAATGGGCCTACTATATAACTCGCAGAAGGACTCCAGATGGCAAGGCCCACCGGGAAATCCGTAGGGCGCTAGAACGTGTCACAGCACGTCGTGGTGTAGCGCCACTACCCGAGCTTATATTCATAAAAACATAAACGCATAACTAGACCCTTCTTAGCTATAAATGCACTCAAGATTTAGTTTTGAAATACGGATATTTCCAACAATAATAATAAATTTCCATAAAAAGGACTACGTAATAAACATAACTCATCATTTTTTTCAGCGATTTCGGCAGCCTGAACAAGGACAACATTTACGGGAACAACGAGCTCGCCTTCAGAACAGCCGAGCAGCACCTCGGGATTCCAGCTCTCCTCGACGCCGAGGACATGGCTTCCTGCTCGGTACCAGACAGGCTCTCCATCCTCACCTACCTGTCGCAGTTCTACCAGGTCTTCGGTGGTTAGTATATATATATGTACAAAACATACTTGTGCACTTTGCCCGGTTTGCCCTTTTTTATTCGTATATATATATCATTATTTTTTGAGTCTCGGACACATCGCCGTATATGGCGCTGCGCGAGTCGTTCTCTTCTCTGTGTATAAGGTTTATTGGGGGGATAAATGAAAAGGTCGTTGGGAGAGGTGATTGGGTTATGTATATGTGTGTGTGTGTATACAGGCTTCTTGCGCTGTGAGAAGGATAAATTCGGAAGGTAATGCGGTGACGGACCTCGGTAAATTAAACGAGATACTTAATCGCTCGGCTTTAATATTCCGGCGTGTATTTTATATATTCAATTATTTATTATAGCTCGAATCGATAAATGATTTCTGTAAAGTCTATACTTCGCTTAATAATCAGGACACTGCAGTTATACACTTCATCGAAGTTATTAAATCCGTTACTCAAATGTACCGTTCAATATAATCCGAACATATTCAAATTTCCGAACTCGCAGACGCGAGCTGTCTACTCACATCGACTCCGCATAAAACAAGCGTCAAAACGTAATATTACAAATCGAGAGCTCAAAAGAAACTCGTAACTCATACACGCATAACGCGATTTTCGACACTGCACGCCGTGCAACGAGTCAATCAATATAACGCTGCCGCAGATAAACATCACTCGCCGATGTGTACACGCCGAAAAAAAACAAGAAGAAATTACACAAAGGCCACACACACACACACACGCTTATGTGTTCTTTCACAACGCTTCGTCTTTCTCCTTTCGAACGTTATAGTTCTCCAAAACAATGCTCCGAAAAACGAGAGCGAGTATTATATATAAATGTGTGCCAGGAAAAATCTGCGCGCGCGTGCGAGAACACGCACATATACTTACCTATCTCTAAACTCGCTCTCATATTCATCGCGATTTTTCGACCGACCGTACTGCATTAGAGAATAAGAGCGAGTTCTCTCTCTCTCTCTCTCTCTCTCTCTCTCTCTCTCTCTGTATGTGTCGATAAGGATCTATGTATGCTGGAGAGAGAACGAGTCGCGTGTATTATACGCGCGATCTCTCGCCGCACACACGCGCCGCTCTAAATAGGCCACACGCGCTTTCTCTCCGCGCCGCCCTCGGGGCTTTGGATCACGCGCGTTTCTGTATTTTCGCGGATATTATATTAAGCGTCGTGGAAATTCATCGATGTGTAGAGCGTGAAAAAGCCTCGATGTTCTTTTTTTTGAAAAAGTAAGTTTCATTAACTTGCAAAATTTGCATAAAAAAGCACTTTGCAAGCTCTCCGCGCCGTATACTAAAATTATGGTTGTTGCGTTTAATTTCAGCCAACAATTAGCAGGCAAAATACACGTACCGCTGTACACTTCCGTTATAATTTAATCGCTTTGTGCATCACGTCTGAAACCAAGAGAGCGAACTACTTCAAAGTTCTCTCCGACACGAGAAAAGTACAAACGCTCATATTATAACCCGGAGGTTCTGCTCTCGAACGTTTAACACAATCCCTAATACCGCAGCCTCACATACACTGATGCGTTTTTCCTTCTCACGTATACACACACACACACACATATTATACTCGGATCTTTAATTAAAATCTCGAGGCTGATTAATCGGCCGCTTAAAATTCGATGTATACGAAGATTTGCTCGTCACTTATTTTTTTCTCGCTCACACATATATAACTCGATGCAGCGCGAAAAGAGAAACAGTCGCGTATATATCGAAGCTCATCGCGTTCGCGTCAATTAAAACTTTCCTTTTTACGACGTAATTAGTTGCGCACATCTCAGCGCGGCATCTCACGCCGCGGTTGTCGATCAGTTTTTTTCACGCGTTGCCGTGTCTACCTATATACGTTGTTTCTCTCTTTCTCTCCCTTTTGCCGCGCCGACGCTTGACCTACATTCCGATATATATACGCATATGTGTATGCACACACGTGTCTGTGTCGCTGTTTATGCCGTTTCCTTTGATGTGCTTCCGATCGCTGCTGTGATGTCCTGCATAATTTCGCGCTTTTTCGTGCTCTCTCTTATTAAAGTGTATATACTCGAGGACGTTTGAGAGATCAGAGAAGTAAAGCGATCGATATTTACTTGGAATAAATAATCGTCGCTGTAGGGTAGATAACAGTGGAAACTCTTCGATTTCCAATATCGATTCGATTCTCTTCTCATTACACGTTTCAATATACTTTTGCGAAAACGAGCCGCAGCAGCAGCAGCAGCTATAATAGACTCTCCCTCGCGTATCATCGTTAATTGATAACAAGCGCAGTTACTTAATCCTCTCTCTCTTCTTGAGCTCGAGCAAACATTGGCACTTGAATGGCGAGATTAAATCACGCTTCTGCGGTGATTCATAATGCAATCAAAGGAGAATTTATGCGTTATTATTATGTCAAACTCTCTCTCTCTCTCTCTCTCTTTCTCTCGCGATAGATTTTCCTTCGTATATACCTACACGCCTCCAGTGATAAATAGGTATTTTCGAACGATTAAATTTTTCCCGGCTACACACGAAAACCCTACTATATACACGTGCGAGTATATATACAGCTATTGGCCAAGCGCTGGTGCGCTGCGGTAATTGAGCTTGGTGCGAGCAATTACATCGGGATAAATTGCGAGCGAAATCATAACAGAGGCGGTGACTGCGCTGTAAATGATTTTTATTGCCAGTTTTTTATTGTCTTATTGCTGGTGATAGTGTACTTGACGGAAAAGCGCAAACAAAAGAGTAGTTGAATTTTTGTAATGACGTTGCGTCATTTGTTAAAATGTATATAATATGAGCTTTAAAGCGCGCGGGACAAGTGTGTGTCAGAGCGAGACGCGATGGAAAGAGAGAGAAGAGACTCGAGAGTGGGTTCAAAGAAGTGGATTATTAATCACGAGTGTATGACTGGTTGAATTTAATGCACCGAGAGATGGATGTGTGATTTTAATATTCGCGAGCGCGTTGTTCCATAATCAAGACGACGAAAGTTCTCACGTATAGAGATTGATTCGTTGTACTTTTTCTTTTTATATCGTGTACTACTCGTAAAACATCAGCCTTACGTAACGGCCGACAATCACACTTATATTTCTACTTTCTTAAAGAAAAAAAAACAATTAAAAAGTAACGAGAATATAAAAGAATAGAGGGAGATTTCGGTCAGAGAATTTGCGAAAGAGACGACACTAGACACTGCAGAGAAAGAGCGTCTCTCTCTTTCTCTTCGCGCATCATGACGCAAGAGCAGCCGAGAGCGTAATCCACGCAAATGATGTGCAATTAGCGACGCGAATAATCCTCCCGAGTGTGCATACAAAGCCGTTGTATGCACGATCCTCTCTCTCTCTCTCTCTCTCTTCTCGTATAATGTTTTTCTGTCGTATATGTATATAAGAATCGGTTGCATCTCTCCATGGTGGTGTTTGCGCAGCTATCTCGTGTCTGACCGTCAGGCTGATTTATGCCTCGGTTATCGGGCGACATAACGCTTACTTTCACATATTTCGCGTATGTCGCGCACAAGAAGCCGCCGCCGTCGCTACAGCCTATAGATTTTCGATTGTCGTGATGCGAAGTGTGTGTGTGTGTGTGTGTGTGTGTATAAGAGTTGAGTCGCGCTCCACTGCTGATTTAGGGCTTCAAGTATATATTCGGTTATCCACCGCACTGAGAGTTCGTTTTCCGGGGAAATAGCATTGTTGCGTCGGACGACGATGAAAGTTCCCTCTGCGCTGATTAATTCGAAGAGTTTACGTAAGGTTTTGTCCACATTTTGCATCACTTATACTAAAACAAGATCTTTCTTCTGTTTACAGGTTCATCTCCGAGCAAACTAGCGCTGAACAGGACATCCGAGAGCTCGGGTGCGAGATCGGTGCCAGAGTCCCCGCAACCCAAGGTAAATCCAGTGTATAAACATACTCTCTCACCTATATAAACTCTTGCATTTCTTTTTCGGCCTCTAAGCGCCGCGTCGGCCTACTACCTACTTACTTCGTGTTTTCGCGCGAGAGAGCGCTTGAACCGTTGCGCAAAACAAACGTCGTCGTCGCTCTTGCAGTGTATAAGTAGATATGTACACCACGAGTTGTTGGAGAGAAGATTTTCTTGCGTCATGTTTTTTTTTTACTTGTCTCTGTGCTTTTTTTTTTTTTTTTTTTTTTTTTTTTTTTTTTTTTTTTTTTTTTTTTTTTTTTTTTTTTTTGTTTAGTTTCGGATTTAATTGGTTAATGTGAGTAATTATGCGCGAATGCAAAAGTCGCAGATTTTGAGAGAAATGTATAGTCGTTGTTTTGTGGTTGTCTTCTGTATTGGGCATGCACTGCTAAAAAAGAATATATTATAATTGAGAAAATTCTATAAGTAGTGCCAATTAAACGGCTGCTGAGAATTTCGATCGAATTAGAGTCTCTAATTACTCTGATGTGCAGCACACGAAATTTCAAACTAACTGCTATTGTGAAACAAAGGCCTGGGAAACTCACACGAGTTTCGTCTATAGGTACAGAACTGGCTTCGTTTATCCCAAACTCGGTTCATCGCCAACTTTGTACTTTCCGTTCAAAAAAAAAAAAAAAAAAAAAAAAAAAAAAAAAAAAAAAAAAACAATCAGACAAACTACAATCAAATTTTGCTCTTTCTCTCAGACGCGTTTCGCTCACGCAATAATACAGTAGACACTGCAGGCGAACGAGGTGGAAAGCCGCAGAAATCGAAAATCCATAGCCGCCGCCGACACAATAAAATAATTCAACGGCTGTACACTATACAACAGACTGTGTAACAGCGTCAATTTCCCCTACACACACACATCGTCGAAAGTAAATCCGCAATAATTACAGTCCTCGTATACGCGCTCGCAAGACAATATTTAATCAAGCCAACAAATACCAGCGGCAAATATTAGCCTCGACGACAATGGCAGTAGCTCTCGCGCTCTGTATACTAATACCGATCGACAGCGAGCTATCGGAATCGAATTAAACGTGCGCAATATCGCACAATAACTCGCTCGACACGCAGCTGCCGCCACCAAGAAGAGAAAGAGAGAGATAGAGAGATCTAAGAGGGGGGGAAAAGGAAACTCGAGCGCGACACGCAGGCGCGAAAAATCAAATCTGGTTTAACCGGTAACCGGCCTATCAGTCGCGCATTTTATTTTCGAGGGTGCACTACTATCGACCCGTACGAGAGCTCTAGTATGCGTGTCCCTTAACGAACCCGATAAACCCTTGAAATTTCTCGTTACGACTTTCGCAGCCTTCTGCCGCTGCCGCTGCGTTGCTTTTCTAATTGATGGGCTTGCTCTCAACTCACGCGCGTTCCACTTACTTTTTTTCATACTATCTCTTCTCTTCTAGCGGATAGATTGATTTTTCGAGATGTACAGAGCAGCTTCGAGAGGATATAACCGCTGGTATTAACGTTTCTATCCGCGCTCTTATAACGATTTTATCACCGTCCGTCTCGAGAAATTTCACGCGGCTCGATATCTAGAGCAGTAGCAACCGCGAGTCACTCAAAAAGAAGCTCTGCCCGATATCGTCAAAGAGAAATCCCCCGGCGATATTGCGCGTCGCGCGCTTCTTCTTCTTATCCGTCCGATTCATCTCTCTTCTCTTTCTGTGTGCATCATATATACACACATCGCAGCGGGTAATAAGAATTTCCTCGCTTGGAATTGCGCAACGTTGCCGCTGCGGTGTGTTTCATAAATTATTCCCTGTGTGCTATCTGCGCTGATCATCGCTGATTTATCTTCAGAGGAGAGAGATGCAGCTCGTGCGCGCCTTTTTTCGGCCTCCTTTCGACACCCGCGACGCTGTTGTCGCCAAGCTCGATGGGCTACTTCGTAGAGACTATTATAAGAGATCCTATCGTTTTGCCTCATTTTTTCTATCAAAGTGTCCTGATACACACCGCGCGCTCTTCATTTTCATAATGCATATTGCGAGTGAAAGGCTACTTCGTTTCGCAATAGTAGGACCTCGCTCGAGATTGTTCCCCGCGAAAAAGGATCCTCGAGCTCTATGACAAATCCAATAAACCGTAGTAGTAAAGCGAGAGAAAAAGCCTTTTCCGAGTAAGAGAGTGAGAGAGATTACGAAAGGAGAGCCAGCTCGAATCCGGAAAAACGTCGTTTAGCAGGCTTTACAACCGTCGCACAATCCCTGCGAGTATAGAAAGAAAAAGAGAAGAGATCACCGCGATTTCACTGAAAACTCATTTGTCTCTTTCTATACTATTCGAGTCGCGTGTCGTCGAAAGATTTTACGACTTTTATTGCTTCGAAGAGCGAATGTAAAATCGATGTGAGTATGGCTTATAGACACGGGCGTTTTGTCGAATCGATGCGCGACGCTTTCAATTTTCGCGCGCCGCTGCAGCCGTATACACTGCATACGCGCTCGATATTATTAGGGGAATCCCCCGTGCGCACTGGATTTCGTCTGCTATGCTACTATGAATAATTCAAAGGGTGTGTGTCGGTGGCGTTGGATTTTTGAATTTTGGCGGTATGACTAACACGTCATGTGGTGTCGGAGAGCTAATTTCAAAGTAATTTTTAACGTCGAGATAGGCTATTACGCTCTTTTGCGGAGACGAGTTGGTGTCATGAGAACCGATGCAAAAAAGCGGTTGAAATTATTTCTGCTATCTCATATTGTAACAGCTGTAATTGCCTCTGATGATAAAAACAGAAGCAGTGAGATTATCTATGACAATCTCTATTTGAACATTTATAATGTCCATCTAATAACCATTGTTCAAATGATATACAGTAATTTTTCTTTTTTTTTTACTACATTTTTGCTTATGTGCATGCACGTGCCGTCATATTTATTAGAGTATGTTATACATTGTCATAAACCACGTTTTGAAGTTTATTTTTCGTCACGCACATACATACATACATACATGCGCTTATAATATATTGTCCATCATTATACACATATATCGTAATTTTCAAATTTTGTTTTGATTTTCGCTGCCCGCTTGCGTAAACTTTAGTGTCTATTATACATTATAGTAAAGAAGCCTAACCGCATCACTATCTCGTTATAAGCATATATAGCTGTATTTTTTTTGCATAACAACTGATAATATAGCTTTTATGGTATGTGATAAATATTGTAATATCTCTAACGACGACTCGTAGTTGATACTGTATTTATGCATCATTAATATCTCGCCTCTCACATCATCATCTCTATGTGACTCTCGACCGTAATTTCGTTTATAGGAGCTCGACTAGTTTTCGTGAAATAAATATCGCGCACAAAGCCGTTTTCATCGCATTTTCACAGCTGATAACATATTACGTGGTGAATTAATGATTTATCGTAAACTCACACAATAGCCTCTCGCGTTATAACATACATTTTACAGCGTACGTACGTCGAGTTTATTATTGTTATTATCAGTAAACTGCGCGCATTCGCACCGATGAATATCGTGCTTTGTAAATTTGCAGAGACAAAAGTCGACTATCACATAACAGCGTGTAAAATCAATCGCCTCTGGTTATAGATAAAGCTGTGTGTTTGCATCGTGTCTCGAGGCTATATATATATATATATATGTGCACTCGATCGAGCAAAAAAAAATTGTCGTTTCTCCTCGAGCAGCAGTAGCTCATTTCACCATCGCGATTCGTCCTCGCGAGCAAATGTTCCAATTACCGAGAGAGAAAGAGAAAGAGAGAGAGAACTGCGCGTACGTGTTTCGACATCCATTTCATCAGAGCGACTATATACGCGAGAGTTTAGAAAATCCAGCGAATCTCGCAGTAGAGTCTAAAATAATCCCCCGCCAATTAGTAGAGACACATTTCGCAAATAGCCCAAGCTTCTCGTCGTTCGCGAAATATTCGTCGCTCTTATAGGATAGAATCGTCGGAAAAAGTGGGCTAATTTGCTAAACGAGAGTCACTATATATACCGCACATAAGTAACAGTATAGTGGCAGTAGTCATTATCGTCAATTTGCTAATCGCGTCTAAGGGTTTCGGCACGATTTTCAAATAAAATAAATCCTTGCCCGAAGCCGTGTGTGCGCCTGTATCGATTGTGTCTGTATATACTGGAGAGCTGGTATTAGCGCAATCGTCGTCGCGTATGAGAGACGGAGAGGATCTAATTAGCGGCCGGCAGTGCAGTTCTCTACTCTCTTGTAGACTCCGCGGATATGTACGCGATATACTGCAGAGAGGAGAGCTTATCGGTATATATCTATCTCGTTGTAGTCGATCTTTAGCAATCGGCAGGTTTAGAGTTGGATTTAGAGAAAGAGACGATCGATGTGTGTAGGTGCGAGCGTTAGCTCTTTCTCCACTTGCGAGTAGCTCGACCTACCTTTCTTCTCGGCGTTTCTTTTTTCTTCTAAGTCGTATAGCGTTGCACACCTCTCTCTTTTCGTGTTTAAGAGAGACGGAGTCGAGGAATTTTTTCTTTTAACGACTGTCGGGTGCAGTTTTATGGGAAATTCCTTGGGACAGAGGGCTTTTGTCATGCCGGAGGTTTGTCACTGTTATATAGGCGTACCTTTGGGTTGGAATTTCGAAGGAAAAGGATTATACGACTTGTAGTCGGGATTATATGACCGGAGACTTCATTGCGGTGTGTGTGTATGTGTGCACCTGTTGGTATATCAACGATTTTTTTTTCTATTTTATAAATAAAGTTACACTTTATACCAAAGATCAAAAAGATTCTCCGCCACTTTTTATTTTCCCTCGGGCTGCATACGTACACACATAGCTCCGAGCAATACTTTCCGTATTTGCCGAGAAAAAGCTCTATACTCGACGCTACGCGATTAAACTCGACGATCTTTCTCCTCGCAACAACCCCCGATTTCCTCTCGTTGGCTTTATTATTATTTTTTCTCGCGAAGCAGTGGTAACAGACGACTTTGCTGCACGCGATGCAGCCTCGAGATTACTGTCTTTTCTTCTTCTCCTCCTCCATGCGTTTTTCCACCCGAGGCTCTTTCGGTTCTTCGGAAACAGTGTATATGTGTTATATACTCGTTAGTTTTTATATACGTTGCGATGCAGGGGGTGTATTCAGATTTTATGTAATCTATGCGCAGATTAACTCGCTCCGGTTTCATTTGCATCTTTTCGAATTTGTCCTGATACGAATCGATATCTCGTGGCTGGAGATGTATAACCGACCCTTTGGAGAAATTTTCGGTTAAGTAATCCATGGACTTTATACGCTACGCGAATTAGCATTATATATTCGAGTCGTGTGGATCGGTCGAATGCATTTAACTCCTCTCCGCGTCTTTGTCACGTCGCCGGTAATGAGAGTCGTAAAGTTTATTGCCTCTATTGTGCGGATCAATGCGTTTATCGCGTTAAAATAATTGCCGCGTTGCATACAGTGTTATTAGACACTACGATCGCTCGCGGGTAACCGCTGTTTTCGCGGTTTTTATTACAAAATTGATAAAATATGTAAAAGAAAATTTTCACTTATTTTTCGAGAGAAAACACACGCTCCGAATCCATAAAATCGTTTTACGGTTCAAAAAGTTTCATCGCCATAACAGCGACGAGTATATTACATCCAATACAACATTTACTATTCAATCAATATCGAGACGCATAATAAAAATAGAAGGGAAGCTCGATCACGAAAAGCAGATCAGCGACGCGATCTTTTAATTCCGATCCCTGAAGTCGCTCCGAGAGATCGTTCACCTTGATAAAAACCGATCGGCTTGCTGCACCTTGAATCTCTCCGGCTACATTATGCAACTACTGCGCGACGTCTCGAAAAGCCCAAACACAGACATCGATGACGCAACGAATCGACAGAAAACAAAACGAAAAAAAAAGATCCAACAAATTGACTCACATATATGATAGCAGTTACCGCAGCAGACGGGACTGAAGTGACTTTACACATGGCTGTTTCGCAATCTGCATGACAAGTGCATATATAGAAAAGCCGGTACAGTCCGAATAGGATCGCATGAAAGATCTCATTCGCGTCGGAGAAGGGGGCAAATAAATTATTGGCGCAATCCCGTTCGTTTAAGAGACGAGAGAGGCAGATTGTTCTGTTTACAATATAAGCGGCTTTACGTAATATGTCTCGGTGCAGAGTATAGTGTCTCTCTTTTTCTCTTATATAAATATAGTACACAGAGGCGCATCAGTTCGAGAGAGCCAGGCATTAGAAAAGTAATAAAGATCGCTCTCGATGACGACGACGACTGTAGTGTGTATATAGACGGTTAATAAGAAAATACGAGATAGCTCTCTTTTTTATTGACGACGTGACGCGATGCGCTAGACTAGAAGCATGACACTTGGTATAGTGGCATCAGCAATGAAAAGGCGAAAGATATATATAAGTTGACGAATGATCTCGTTTATATAGTTGAAACTTGAAAGAGCTTCTTTTTTTTCTATATACGAATGATATTCTCGTGTGATGCAATAATTTACAAGCTCTAGAGTAGAAAGAGCGGAACAGCGGAGAATATTATACAATTCTTTCTTGCGGTTTTTCTTCGTCCTCCATTAGTTTTCATTAATTTTCACTCCGCTTTTCTGCATATATGCAAATTTCATTAGCCTGCGGCTTCTCCGCTTGAATCATATATATGCAACGCGAAAAATTATTCCTTCTTTTGCTCTTCTGCTCACACAGCAGTACTAGTAAGATAATTGCGAAACGAAATTCACGCGACGACAGCATTTTTTCGCTGAAATTTGATCGTCAGTCGTGTGAAAATACACTTTTATAAAAGGACGATAAGATTATATAGGTGTACAATTATAGGAGGCTCTACCGCATATACATGTGACGACGACTGCAACTATATACTCATCTCATGTTCATCAGAGGCCTTTTTCTCACACACACATGTCTTTTTTTGTTTTTGTTCTCCAGGAGGAAAGCTTGGACTTAATGGGGCAATATAAACCTGAAATATTCTGCTAGAAGGTAAATCGCTTTCTCGTTTATTTGCTGTATTCTCTCTCTCTCTCTCTCTCTCTCTTTTGCTTTGCACGCATACGCACGCACGCAACATTGCACTCTGTTTTTATTTTTTTATTTTTATTATTTTTCTGTATGTCTATTATTTATATTTACATTGTTTGCTCTCTCTCGCTATCCGTTTCCATTAGTTGCACAGCTCGTAGCCTTACATGTGTATAATTTACGTAACGCTTGCATTATCGCTATATTTTTGCTTGTTCCTGCGCACGCGGAGAGCAGCTCTTGCATTCGGTAAGCCAATAACCTTGCGGTCTTCGCAAGATATTGTATAGATTTACCCGAGAGCTCTCCCGTGTGTGTCAATGGAGTGTGAAGCTTTTTGTCTTGAACGATCGCTGCTTATATTATGCTTGTATAGAGGCTGTGGATATGCAATTTTAATAGATATATAACCAACTCTCTTGCTCTCTATCATAATGGTATTCTTATACGGCATGACGTAGAAGTAGTTGGTTAACAGGTGATTGGTCTCTTGCGTAATTTTTTTATGCTCTTTTGTTGTTTCTTTTTTTTTTTGTCAATTTTTTTTTCTCGACACACGTTCAATGGAGCGAACGCATCGATTAATATATCTTTCTCACGGTGTGTATAACTCACTCTTGTGTGATGCAAGTTTTTGCGTAACAATGAAAATTAACCATATTCTACTACATAATATTATGTGATATTCTCTGTAATACGAATTAATGCGAATGATTGCAATTACGAGCGACCGTAACGGTTGTTGTCGGAGCAAACAGAGTAGGTATATACAACAACAATTGAAAAAAGACTTTATCGAAATTATCATTAATTGAATATACTCGTTCGGCGAATCGTTCGCGTCATATGAGCTCTTTTTTCTGGGACAGGCTAATCAAGCGACGTCGGTGCAATTTCACTTAATGAAACCAAATGCGCGCGAAAATCCTCGATTTTAAAACGTCAATTCTCTCTCTCGCCACGGTTTTCATTCAATTGGGCACGTGCACGTGTATAATTTCAACTCATCCCTATATCAGACGTATACCAAAACGTGTACGTCAGTTATATAGTGTTACGTAACAAATGTTGCAGCGTATGTCTGTAGGTCGCATACGCAGTAGTTTCTCTCCTCTGAGCGAAAAAAGCTCGTCGTTCATAATCACAGGGTGTATAAAAAAAAAAGTAATTCTGCAGCGTCACCTCTTGAAAAAAAGCGCATCTCATTCATTATACGTATATATAAGCACAGCTCGAGAAATCAATTTCGTGTCGAAACTCTCGTTCCTCGCGCGCAACTTTCGAGTATATATAGGAGTCCAAAAGTTTTTCGAGAAGTATTGCTCTCTTCGGGTGAAGTTTCTTCCGCTCCGTGTTCTTGCGCGTCATTTTAATCGCAAAGTCCTTTATATATACGTATGTATATATCCGAGAAGATCGCGCGGTGTGTAAATTATTCCGGATATTTTATTCATAAACTATGCTGCCGCTGAATCTTTCCGCAGAATTGATACGAGCTTTTCCCTTTCGGCGTTGATTCAAGCTTTTCTTGAAGAAAAAAAAAGATTCCGGGTTAGGTTTTTGATTTATTAAAAATCGATCCAACGAAGCAAACCATCCCTACTCCTAACTGAGAACAAAGCGGAAAATTGATTAGAGCAAGAATAGCACGAAACTCGCGCATAGTAGCTATGCGGATCGACAAAATCGATAGCACGTATATACGCGCGGGATCGCGGAAATCGTGTCCCGGCGTCAGTAGCCTGAATGTGTGCAGACGTGCGGTGTGTATAGAAGCAAGTCGCCGATGGAAAAGCAGGCCAGTAGGCTAACCTGTGCCTGAGACCGAGACTTTTCACCAGAAGAGCGACGAAACAGAGAGAGAGAGAGAGAGAGAGAGAGAGATTTCCTTCGGTTCTGCTGTTATATACTGTTGGTGAATGTGTCGGTATTATTATGGATATACATATTTGTGTGTGTAATGGCTGCTGATGTCGGAGATGAATAAGGAGAACGTTTTTTGGTCGAGTTTAGCGTGAAAAACTTTCGAGAGTAAGAATAAAAAAAAGGGATATTATTCACGCTGAATTTTATCAGGAAAAAAAAAACCTCAAAAACAGTCTAATCGTCTCTCCGGAAGAAAAGCAGCCGAAAACGTGTGCGGACGCAACCGTATAATGCCATCGCCGCCGACGATGCGCCGCGACTCGCGGCTGCGGCGAGGCATGCATCAATTTCGCAAGCAGGTAATTTGTCGCCCGTACACACACACACACACAAACATAGTTATAGTCGCACATGTTCGCGCGAAACTCAGAAAGCACATGGAACATGACCCGACGAAATATCGATCCTATACACGGGTACAGCATAATTATGACACACAGGCCAAGGGAAGGTTGTCTGCGCGAAATCGATGACTTTGGCTCCTTTTTACTCGACGCTGAAATTTTAAATCCGCAAGCGTTGTCTCTTTAACATTCCAAAAGCATCGAGGCTATGTATAAGCGTCCGGGATGCGATCAATTTGTGAAAGCAAAAAAAAAAACGACTTTACCTGCAAACAAGCATGATACAAAAAGATTAGCAAGGATCAGCAAGAATAATATAACACTATACGCGTATATGACAGTGTCAGCTAGTAGACTGCATGCCTCGATATCGCGCCACGTAAGCGGCTCTAGAGAAAGGGAAAGAAGCATCAGCATAACGGCGGCAAAGGTGAAAGACGCGCAGCACATATAATTTCCGATGAGCCATCGCCGTCGTGCGGTATACAACGAATACGCTTGCGCGCATCACTTTTAGTCATACGCGCACCTTGCTTCTATACATACACATACGAGACACCGGCTTTGTTTTCTCTATATACCGTTTTGTTCGTTCGGCCAAGCCCTTTTTTTTCAATTCGTTCGACGAGGATTTCACCTCGAGCTTGACGTGACTTGGGACAGTTCCAGCTGAGATACCGAGAGGGAAATCTGCTCTTTCAATATCGCCGACACGTGAAAATTTTTCCTGTACTCTGTGACGATTTGTATCTCTATTTTACACATACAAGCCGACGCTGTGATTCTGACGACGATATCGAGAGAGGTTAATGTGCAGTGTACGTAGACTATGACGTAATGTTTATATTTAAGTGTGTGTGTGTGTGTGTAGTGTGTGGTGCGTGTTTCAGCGAAAGATTACGAGATAAAGTGTAGAGCGCCTTACTGTTTAATTCGAGCCGAAGTCGAAATTAGCATAATCCGCGAGTTCATTGTGAATCGAGCTTGACAGACGCGATAAAATCGTTTTCTTATTTTTTACTCTTTTCCTCGTCGTTATAATTATTGTAACGCGCGATTGTAATTATTTGGTTGCACTTTTTCCATCACTGTGTATAATCAGCGAAACGAAAAGTAAAGTGTCCCGATCGATAACGATCTCGTTTCGCTTTTTTATTAAAAATAACAAAATTTTATCGTATATCCACAAATATACGAGCTCGTTCGTTAGAGCTGCAGCTCCGTCGATTCAACGCATCCGCCAGCGCTCGAGTCGTAAAGCTACGTGACGCAATATTCGCACGAGAAATTCAATGCTTCAATAACCATTTCCTTTTATTATGCGTAATCTAGCTCGAGTAGCGAGTGAGCGTAAAACGAGAGCGTTCACAATTCCTCGCTCTTATATTCCTCTATATACGCTATATATATATACACGTAGAAAACTACGCGTCCCTCTCGTTCGCAGCGTGAGAATCGCCGAAATAAAAGAAAAAAATTTTCGCCTAAGTAATAACAATGTATAAAAAAACGAATTACAAGTGTCTAAGTATAGCTCATCCCGGCTTAAATAGAGAAGCGCGTCGGGCTATTTATAGCGTAATCCGGGCGCATTACCGCACCGCGATCGTATATATAGGTATATATATATATATATATATATATATAACGAGAAGTGCGCGCCACGGCCATTACACGCGCTTTAATTAACGCGCTCACAAGAGAGAGAGAGAGAGAGAGAGTCGATTTTCGTATATAGGCGAGTGGGAAAATCGCAACGCTTTTTGTTTTCTTCGGTGCTCGAGAATATATATATATATATATATATATATATATATAGTCGATGGAATCTTTAACGTCTGCGAGAGTAACGCATGTGGCGAACGGTTCTAGAGAAGCGACTTTTCGCATAAATTATATCAAGCGTGTCGCCTCTGAATTGCGTTTATGCGTGTATTACGAAACCTGCTGCTGAATTTTTACCGTATTTTGGAATAATCAAGGCTAGACGCTTGGGTCGCGGGACGGAAATTTATTATTTGACCTCGTTGAGTTTTTTTTCGGCTTTTTCTAATTAACGCGCGCACGCGCGTGATTAAGCTGCTAAGGTACGCTTGTACCGTAATTTTTATACGAAGATGATGTATATTAATCTTGTTATAACGACGTTAGCAGATTTTTATAATTGAGTTGTGAGGTATAATATGAAGAAATAAAATTTGTTGACAACTTGCGATCTTCTTTGTACACAATACAATACAATTTTTAATGCTAAAAAATATTCAAGCTCACAACGCATCCTCCAAGAAAACTTGTCAAGCGCAACGACACCCACAAGCTCTATACCGTCAATAACCGCTAATTCCCTCGCGCCCTCGCTAATTGAACCGCCGCGCGCGTTCTCTCTCTCAACATATCCCACGCATACTTTTTCTTATCTCGTCTCTCAGCAGCAGCAGCGCCTCAAAGCGGCAGACTCGGCCGATCAGCTGGCTTTTATACGCGCAGCTCGTTTAGTATTTAGTTGCGCTGGCTGCGGCCACCCGGACCGATCGCGCTCTCACTCCCGTCTATACAGCCTCGTATATACACAGATACAAAAACTATTTTCGTAATAATGTCGGGGCTGCTACCGAAGAAGAACGACATCATCGTGTTGCGTATCGACGAGGATGAGCTTATGCGAAGAAGTAGAAGAGCCAGTAGTGTCGAACTCGAGGAGAAGAGGTTACCGGTGTTGACCAGAAGAAATAGCTTAGATTATCTCGCTAGACGTGAGAAGAGGAATGACGACGAAAACATCGTTGCCGAACTGGTGGAGTTTTCTTCCGATAAATTTTCTGTCTTATTTTTCGTATACTTATACTCGACTCGGTGCAGCTGACGTGTCGCAAAGAGAGATATACAGGATGATTCATACCGGCTATAGAGAAAACGTTTTCGAGCTCCTTCTGGACAACACTACTGTGCTAGCGATTGTTGTGTGCTCATGTGTTAACGGGAGGTGTGACTTGCATAATGCTCTCGGTTGTATGTCTCTTTGGACCGAACTGTCGCACGTTATAATAATAATAATAAGAATAATAATCGTGTATATCGCATCGACTATATTTTTTTTTTCCTTCGCTCAAGTCCGCGCACGAGCTTATATCGACGCAAGTTAGATAACGTAAATTGCCGCTTCCTCGCAAACTTGAGTTGTCAAGAACGATACTTCTTCCGCGATATTTTGCGCGAATGGACGACTTATGTGCACTTAAGTGGAATTTATATAAACGCTACGCGAGCGGAAACAAAAAACTTTCCTGCTCATCGCTATCTCTGATGTGTGTAGACCGGTATACTGGAAAAAGCACTTTTCTAAAAATACACCGACGTCTCGCTGCGTGAAATTTCACGAACATGCTCTGACAGATGCCGGCCAGATAGTTTCGTCTTTGTGTGATTAGACGCTTCTATGTTAATTTCAAAACGTGTGGGACACGAGATACGACGTTTTATAGAAAGAGAATCAATCACTCGTATATCATCGCTTTTGTCGCGTTTTAATTGCATACGTCCTCGACGACTAGATTTTCCAAACCATCCGCTCATAAAACACATTACAAACTATATCTCGTCGAAGTAGGTCTTGTGTGTAGGCGCATATCAATATAGTCGCTCGCGCTTTTGAATCACAAGTTTATTTAGAGATATTGCGCTCGGTGACAGTATACTGGGTGCATGTAAACAAAACGACAACGCGCAATAATCGGTCGGTATCTTTCCGCGTCGCTAAAGCCCGGAAAGCGAAGAGAATAGAAATTTTGATCGTTTTCCCCAAAAATTTAATCTCGGATATACGCGTGTACTTATACTGCATTCAGAGACAGTTTTATTCTCGTTGCGTAACGTAATCCAGCGCGCTTTATCTCCGATAGATTTGAGTTCGGACGCGCGAAATATTTTCGAACGCGTTAGAAAGACGCTCGAGGTCTGTTTAGACAGAGGAGCTTAATGATAGCGCGATAAGCCGTTAATTAAAAGTCGAGAAGAAAACAGCCGGAACGAAGGGCGCCGTGGATAAGATAAGGAGTCGAGCGGCGCTTTTGTGTGTTATATGCGGGTTATGCAGTATAGAGATAGCGCGTGAAAATAGGACAAGTTCAGGAATAGATAATACTTATGGTTTATTTTTCTTCTCACGAGAGTCGAAAGTCTTTTTTCTTTGTTGTGTGTTGATGCTTGCTATTGTTCACGACGACCATACGAGTTATGCACTGAAAACTGGGGAAACTCGTATGCGCGGGTGACTCGTCGGCCGTGACGATTAGCACGAATTCAAGATCCTCTGGTGGAAAAAGGCGTTAACGATTTAAATAAGCCGATTCCATCAGTGTATCATAGATGTATCTAACAAAATTAATTTCTCTTCCAACAATCAACAGGTGAGCTCGCGTTTGGGTATGCGGAGGGAACCGTGCGCCAGCTGCGGGCTACCGGTATTCCTCGCGGAGAAGCTCGTGGTGTCTCGCAGCGTTTATCATCGGAGCTGTTTCCGATGTGCCCGTTGCCGACATCAACTGACACCGGGTAACTACTACGAGACAGAGGACGGCCAATACTGTTGCGAAGCCTGTCCAATCGACGACCGCGACCACGTCAGCCACGAGCTCAGCCCTACCGACAACAACACCACGCAGACCCAACTCACCAGCCATCGCGAGCTAACCACCGACGACCTTCCACAGCAGCAGATTATCACACCTATGACCATCACCACCACTACCACCAGTGTTGACACGCAGCAACAACAGCAGCACGATTCTATTAGCAGTTTGACATCCGACTCGGAGCAGCAAGCCGCAGCTGTACTCGAGGCGCCTCTCAGCGACGAGGAGAAGAGCAAGAGACAAAGCCTCGAGCGATCCGTCGACCGACTACTCCAAGCGCAACGCGAGAAGCTCGAAGTCGTCGCCAATCATCTCCTGGCCGACAATAACACTGCCGACGAGCAGAAACTCCAGCAGCTGGACAACGACAATACCGAAGTTAGCGGCCAGGTCGGCGACGACGATGGCAGCTTCGACCAGATGATCAAACTCATCAACGAGAGGATAGACGAGCTCACGACCGACGAGCAGAAGCAGCAGCAGCAACAGGAGCAACAGCAGCAGACTCTCCAGCTGCAAACACCCCAGAAGCAGCAGAGGCGCGACACGCGTGTAAATAGCGCGCCAAACTTCAGAGATGACGACGAGGAGAAGGAGGAGGAGAAAACGCCGACACTCCGCAGGAGCAGCAGCCTGAGGAGCAGCCCCGGCGAGCATACCAAAGATCGGAGCCAGGAACAGCCGAGGAGGCTGTCGCTCGTACAGCGCAGGCTCAAACTCTTCGAGCCTGATCCACAGCCGAGCAGTCCGGCTCCAGTCGCCGCAGCAGCCGAACCCCCCAGCACTAGCCTAGCAGAACCCCTGCCCGTCCCAGTAGCACCAGTAGTAGAACGAGTCCCCGACGACGACGTCGTTAATAGCAGTAGTCACACCGACGAGCAGGACTACCCCGATGACCTCAACCCCTTCGCCAGCGACGAGGAGGAGGAAGAGGAGGAAGAGGAGAAGAACAAGAAGAAGCCGACGTCGACCAATCCATTCGGCAGCGATGACGACGAGGTGGATGAACAACCGCCGCCAAAGCCACAGGCCAGAAGCCGCGCGCCCAAGAAGCGACTCCTCGAGGCACCGCAAATCAACCTCAACCCATTCTGGAGCGACGACGAGGAACCACAGAGCGAACCCGAGCTCAGATCGACCCCTGTTCCCAAGCCCAGGACCCTCAGGTATATACTCTTGTTCATCCTGAAACAATAAATTGTTCACACGATCATTGTCATTTATTCCGATTCGCTTTTTCCAGACACTCGCACCTCGAGCCCAGGTCGAACCTGACCAGCAGCAGTATCCACTCGTCCAACACGTCGATAGCGAGCTCCTGCTCGACCATTACACCAGGTGGCACCTACCGCAAGAAGAAACCTGCCCCGCCACCGCCACTGCTCAACACGAGTACACCCACCAAATCGCCCAACCCCGTGAGTATAACGCGACGAGCAAAATTTTGAATCTGTGTACATGATCCACGTAACTAAACGATGCATCTTTCAGAGCCTGTCGCCTAAACTGACGCCCAGGACGAGAAAGTCAAAACCCGCACCACCCCCGCCGATACCAGCGGCAGCCTCGACCCCGAGACAAGACGAGCAGCCTGTTACCCTCAGGCATCTTCCCGACAACGAACAGCAACACGTCTGGGACGAGGAGAAGCTGAGCAAAGACGAAGCGAATCGCACGACCCAAAGCTTGTCGTGCGTCGAACCGTCGTATCAGCTCGACAAGAGCCTCGACGGCAAGTGGAAACGAAAAAAGGGCCCCGCGCCCGCTCGACCTATGCCCCTCAGGCGAAAAGTGAGTTTCCTCCTCTCGCTAAAGAAGAAACTCTTCTGAGTGTGTTTTTTTTTTTTTTTTATATAGCTCCTATATAAATCCTCGTTACGTACATTTATACTCACGGCTGACTATAACTATGTGACTCTTTGCGCCAACAGATCAAAGTTATGTCGATGAAAGACGTTAAGCTAGAGCTCGATCAGATCGAGATGCAGCAGCAGGGCCTCGAGAGGCAAGGTGTGCGATTAGAGCAGATTATTAGGGATAAGTGCGAGTCGGGCACTGCTAGCGAAGGTAAACGAACAGCTTTGTTGCTGTCTCGATTTTACGTGATTGTTAATTATGCCTTTACTACTGTGTATAAGCGATCAAAAACACTACTCTGTCAATTGTTGTACACTAATAAATATTTAATCTTGCGACTCTTTCTCTATACGTCTCTTTACTTCCATTGTCCAACCCTTGAATAGCACATTTCACACACATACACTCAGTAGATTTTTAGTCATTGCAAAGCTGTGTACAGTTTTTTTTTCTTCTTTCACGCACTTGCAAGTGCCCATTCCATTTTTGTTTTTATCTTTCGGCTGATGAGATCGATTCCGATTCTTATCGACGACCGCGTCCTTATCTATGACTAAAATCCAGGAATTTTCTTATCTAATTCGTAGCGAAGCATCACGAATCGATTTGCATTTTTTCACTAACTCGAAAGCGCACAAACGTCAATTTCATTGACGGCCGCGCCTCGCGATTCTCAATTCGATTGATGTTTCATCATGTGCTATTTTTGGGTCTGACACTATACGTTTTGATCGCTTATACCGTGAAAACGCCAATGTGTATTTATTTGTTTTTAAACGTTTTTTTCTCGCTTTTTCAGATACCAGTTTAGGATTAGACGTCGAAGAACTTGTTTTAGAACTGTTCTCACTGGTGAACGAAAAAAACGAACTCTTCCGAAGGCAAGCAGAACTGATGCTGCTGAGAAGGCAGCAGAGGTTGGAGGAAGAGCACGCCGATATCGAGTATCAAGTAAGGTGCCTTATAACTCAGCCAGAAGCTACTAAGACGGACTTTGACAAGCAGCGGGAGGAGACTTTGATTCAGAGGTTGGTGGAGATAGTGGAGAGGCGGAACGAAATTGTCGAATGTCTCGAAATGGATCGCAGAAGAGAAATCGAGGAAGATCGCAGTATTCACAGGGAAATGGATTTATATGCTGGTAAATTGACAAAATCGATATTTCTTCCGAAATGTATGGCAATAAGAGAGCGACATAGTAGTAACCATGAATTATTTCTACATTACAGCCAGGAGCAAAACTGACCATGTCAACATGACTGATGAATCTCGTCGCTCATCCAAATTGAAAAAAGGAAAGATCAAGGAGAAAATAAAGGAGAAAAAGTCCAAGAAGAGCAACAAGAAAGATGCTGACAAAGACGTGGACGAAACCGAAGCGAAACTGAAACGCCATAGTTTAAGAAAGTGGTTTTGAAAAATGCATTTCGTCTAAAGCTACTGAAAGTGCATTTTCGTTGAATTTACTAAATAACGTTATAAGTCAATGTTTAATACTTTTATAAATATTTTTTTATGCCAGATAAGATATTTAAATTAGCATAGAAAATTAAGTCTATCAATAATAAAAACAAAAGAAGGTATTTCATACGTTTATAAATCGATCAGTGATTCATTTACTTTGCCTTGAAATTTTCAACATCCTTATTGGCGTCTCTTCGGTCTGTATAAATATTTGTAGCGTCGACGTTGTTTCTTCTTCGTATGCGAGATCGTATTTATCTGTAAAATAAAATATACATCTATTAAATATTGTTCGAGAAAATTTCTTTTGTGCATATAACAAAAGTTTGCTAACAAAAACTAATATTTACCAAGAATGTTCAAAAAGTCTAACAATGTCGATTCATTTCTAACGGTTGCCGCTATAATTGCGTAATTAACAGTCTTACACATTAATTGTTTCAAGCCTCGCGCCAATGCGTCAAATGTACTATTATCGTACAACACATCAGCAGCGATTACCACGTCAATTCCCATCTGTTCCACTTTTGATTCGTCAATTTCTTCCCATTTCAAGTTTATTACTTTGACCTTTATTTCCTTGTCCTTATCAGTTGCAACCTTTTCAAATTCTATCCTATCATTTGACAGGACTTCTTTCCAAGAATGCTCGTTGTCTTTACACAAAAGATTCAAACGTACGTTTTCTTCTAATGTCTTTAAAACTGTTGGATGACAGTCTGAAAAATAATACACTTTTGGGGCACAAAAATTGACGACTGTAAGCCCAGTCAAACCAACACCTGATCCTAGTTCTAGTACATTTTTCCCTTCAATCTCTTGTTTATTTGTAATGCACCACTCAGCTAAATGATAAGCGGCCTGTTTAAAATTCAAAGAGAATTACTATACTTCTATTAAACAGATTTTATTGCATTTACTCAATAGTTAATTCACCTTCCAACTGCATAATCCTGTGGTTCCTTCCGATATTATATTTGTACTTTCCTTAATGCTAAGAATACCACTATCTCCTCCATCGTTTAAAATGAAATGCCGAAAATGCATAGGAGCTTGTTCATCTGGACAAGCAATTGTTTCACAGTAAGTATTGTAAACATCATCGTCTATTTCTACTCCAGTTTGTTCCAACTAAAAATAAAGTAAGAATTCGTGATTTATCTCATTTCTAAACAAGATATTATTTTTATTCAACTAGTAAGCCTCACCTTATTTATAAATATTTTTAAGAAAGCCTTCTTGTATGATTGCTTAATCGCATACTTTGAGATAAGTTTACTGTTTACAGTAACATCCAGAATCTTTTTCTGTATGTCTACATCGAGTTCATTCATACAATCCTGAAATTCAAGATTAATTTATTCAGCAAGGCATTCGAAAAATGAAGTTTTTAGATAACTTCATTATTTCACAAATTGTACTTACGGGCCATTTAAATTTATTGAGAGGGGTACAACAAAGAAATTGCTGTCTTAAAAATGCCACACTTTTACAATCGTCCATATTGTTTACTTTGAACAATTATTATCATTAATAGTTAAAAGGTGCATTAAGTTGCTGATAAAAATAAATACTATCGTTAACAATACATTATATCAGAATTATCAAGAATATATTTTGTACAAAAAACTAATAACTAATCTACATCAAAAGGCACGCATGTTTATTTCTATTTTGAGGTTAAGTCAAACTAAAATATCACAATAGCAGAAGACATTACGAAATGCGCGGGGTTTTCAAGGAATACTGATTCAATCATAAAATTTATTTTTTTCAAACTAATTTAATAAAGTGAAAATAAAACCAAAAATCGTGAAAAAAACAATAAAGTAAACTACATATTTTCTTATGTAAAAAAAGTCATCGCGTTGTTATGTAAAAAGGAAAGTAAACTACATAATTTCCTATATAAAAAGTCATCGCGCAGTAAGTAGTTTTTGTAAGAAAAGGCTCGAAATATATCGAAAAGTATTTCTATATACGTGTTTTCTCTTTGTGAGCTCCAGTCAGTTCGCTACTCAGCAAGTGTCCTTTCAAATGACTCCACAGACAGTATTTGCCTAATCGCCGGCAAGCAGAGACGTGCAGGCAGCAGGAATCGCAGAAGCCGCAGTCAGCAAAGTTCCGATAACAATAACCGACGTAGATTGTCGAGACGATTGTCTCATATTTACGGTAAAAATCTTTTAATTATTTAGATCGATACATAAACGGATTGTATAATTGTTCAGCTTTTTATGAACGAATAACGAGGACGTTATCCAGAGCTGTTGTTTTTTAACCTAAAAGAATCATTTAATTTTATTCAAGTTCAGTGAATGTGCTCATTTGAATATTTTTATGTATAAAAAATTAATTATGGTGAAATCGTCGGCCGTGTCAATGCAGACGCGTTGTCCGATGTTTTTAACATTTCTAAGCTTCTAACCAATTTAGATCTTTTTTTTTAATATTACTCTTGCATTTGAACACACCATGGTGCATACTATACTTATATCAAATATCATGGCAGTATTCTTGAATATTCAAAGAACAAAGTGAAAAACGCACGCTTAACGGTTGTATACCTATATATACTCTTCTGGCTTCTTGCTATTTCTCGGAAGTATAAACACGGCGATAAGTATATATAGATATACCTGAACTTGTGCACACCATAATAAACCCTAGTCGCCGGCACTCGCCGCGACACCACGTGTTGCTTTGTTAGACCTTCAAAGTATAGTGTGGACGTTTTGTTTACAGATATCAAAAGGCAACCAAGACCAGTATTTTATACTCCAAAATGACGACAACCATAAAAGCTGGCGAGGGCTTTACTGTTGAGTAAGTTGACTGCTTAATTTTTTAAAACTTTAATTCAGATACAGAGTACAGACTAACTGAACTGATTTACTTGTTTATTTCAGCCAAGTGTTAAACAGCAATGGGTTCACTCTGGATACGACTGACTTTATAGATTTACTGGAGGACGATGATGATCTTGATTATTCAAAGTCAGTCAAGTTGAACAATGATGAAATGTTGAGGCTTCTGAATTTGGAAGATGGAAATGATGATATTAATAAAGAACCAGAAAATGTATCTTTTATTGGAATAGCATTTGATACTCTTAAACCCAAAATGCAAAGTGTATATGGAGATGGCGAGGTTGGTATAAATCTGAACTATCTTGGTCTTGAATAAGTTTCAAAGCATCATGCATATAATTCTTAATTTTTTGTTTTAGATTTTAAAACTCATTAAAAAAGAAGGCATGGGTGAGGTCATCCCTAAAGATGCACAAGCTACCGTAGAGTATGTTGGTTACTTTGAGTTCCAAGATGAACCTTTTGATTCCACACTCTTCCATCGTGAAAAACGAGCTACTTTGAGTTTGGGAAAAGGAGGAATGATAGAAGGCCTTGAACTTGCAATTGGTACTATGCGCAAATATGAAAAAGCCATATTTATCATTCAGCCTCATTTGGCATATGGAAAATTAGGTTGTTTACCAAGGATTCCACCAGATTCTGAAGTATTGTTCAAGATAGAACTCATTGACTTTCTTGATAATGGTTCTGCTGATTTGTACGATGAATTGAGTAATGAAGATAAAAGGAAATTCTCCAAAACTGAAAAAATAATACGTGATTTGATGAACACAGGACAAGATAGTTTTAAGAGGCAGAAGATTAAACAAGCTATAAGAGAGTTAGTACCGACTATTTTATTATAAATGCATTTCAATAGAATATTAAATTAGTTAATTTAATTTTTTTGTATTTTTACTCAGTTACAACAAAGCAATAGACTGTTTGGAAAAAGCACGTTTAGAAAATGATGAAGAAGAAAAAAAAATGAACACTTTGTTATCCAGGGCACTTACCAATCTTACAGTGTGTTACAACAAAGTAAACAAACCAAAACTTGCTTGTTCTGCATTTCAACGATTGCCAAATGAACCAACTGGCAAGGCACATTTCCAGTAAGTATACAATACTACACAATTCCTTTTTTTAATATTTCATACAATTAATCAGCAATTCAAAATGTTCAGGTATGGAAAAGCCTTGGCTCAATTGGGTGATTATGATAAAGCTATGGAATCTCTACTAAAGGCTCGAGCACTAGTACCTGCTTGTGACGAAATACGTACACAAATTCAAGAGGTATATTAATTTTTCGTAATTCATTTGCATTTCAATTTTTTTTCCTACTTTTATTCATTCTTAACTTTCTGTAATAGGTTGAAGTACATAGACGAAAATACCTGGAATTCTCCAAACGATTTTCTCAGAACTCTTTAAGGATGGTGGAAGATAAAAGTAAAAACATGGACGAATTTGAGAAAGTTATTGCAGATATGTGCGACTATTTCATCAAAGATAATAGTGCACTAAAATCGAAACTTCCTTCTGGTCTATCATCCCAAGAACTAGAGTGTGTTCGTCGATTAGCAGCTTCACGTAATTTGTCAATAACGAAACAAGATCGACTAGGTGTTGAATCTTTGTTTTTAACAAAGAAATCTTATTATTACAAAGATTCAATGTAAAAACGTTTGAACTGTAATTTAGTTGTGGAATCTTTAAAAGTGAACTTAGTAAAAATTACATACTTTTAGAAAGAAAATTAGGATAACTTAGTACCAAACATTAAGTATAAGAATTGTTATAAATCTAGATTAATAACAAAATCTCAGGGATGCCACTACTGTGATTACAGAATTAATGTGAAAAACTTTGATTAAAAGTAATAATTTTGTATGTAAGCTTTAAGATACGATCAAAGTATTTTTCTATCTCTTAAGTGCAAGACTGTGTAATACGACAAACGCACTTTTTTCCAATAAAACTTTTTATTGACTATTGAATTTACCGCTTTTCCCATTACGCCATTCTATTCTTCTTGAACATCTAGCTATCAAAACTATTCGTGCAACGTTAGCCTAATCGCTTTTAGCCGCTCTATCCTTTTTATCTTTTTGTTATAGTGCTGCACTGGTGCCAGAAATCGGACTTTTTCTCCTGTTTTTCTCGCGCGCGCAGAATTTGAGAAGAAAGTATCTACATAATAAACATAAGTATTATAGATCTTTACTAAGCCTATGGGGCATGCACTGATTAACATATATTTTCATACAATCATATTATAGTTTATTTCTTCGATTTAAAGTGGCAATTCAAAGTTGGAATGATTTAAAATTGAATTATAGTAATAATAATGGTTTTATTAGTAATTAAAACATAATAACAAAAATATATTTTTTACATTATTTTGATAAGTATCCGACATTTGTAAGATCAATTGTAATTTTAAAGTAGATAACTATTTGAAAGATATCTACGACTAATCGATTTTTTTTGAGACAACTGATAATCATAAAATCTTTCCTTCTTATTATAAGTACATGTGACTTTTAAAAATGACAATTAATTAATACACCGTTCAGTTCAGTTGCCAATCCGAAATATCGTCGACTAAATTTTCTGTCCAAACCTGTAAAAAATATAATACGATATGTAAGTACTATAAAAACGCAAACTCTTTGGCATGTGCGCGTGTCAAATTAGTTCAATGAACTCACCTCAATATAAGAATTATCCTCTTCATGTTCATACCCATCGACTTTTGCCTCTTCAACAACTGTTCTAGACATAATAATCGCGTGTTCGACTTTAGCGATTTGATGCCAAAGGCACTTGTTTAAATTCTCCCTGATTTCGTAACTAGCGGCGGGCAACTGTTCAGCCGTTTTACAAAAATGATCGTAAGCTTGTGTGAGCAGCTCCTGATACTTAAGCTTCATCTCCGCTGTCCTGTAGAACATGAATATAAAATCCTTTGACAGCTGCTCAGCAACAGACAGGTATATCTGTAAAATCAACGTGTTTATTCAAGTTAAATTTCGCATGGATTATAGGCATAAAAAATCCGTATTTTTGCTTATTCTTACTTTGCCCTTCATCCAGGACGCCATTACGCATTCCATCGTATTCAAACACGACAGAGCTTGTTCGTACTCTCCTCTATCTGCCAGCGCTTGAGAGGTTGATAGTATATTTTGCAGTGAATCTTGATTCATATTCTTTATGTTTGCGTTTCAAGATTTTTTTCAAGGCACTACCGGTGTATTATTATGTAGGTAGATTTACTTTATATCACTCGAACGACACGATTCACTTATTTTTTTATATCGCACACTGTATCAAAATAAATGATACACTGCGTGTGCCTGGCAAAACACGGTCAATAAAAATTGTATAAAAATGATAGAATTATATATCGTTATTTTAAAAACGTATAAGATGTGACAACAATATAACACGAAACTGCCGCGCAGTAACCACGATGCGCTCCGCAGAACTCCTATAGGTATACTAGCTGCTAGGCTGCTACCCGTTCAGTGTCGGCTGCTAATATTCGCCTTGTTAGTTGTTAAGCCACAGGTAGCTCCCCTGGTGGTATTTTTTTGTAAGCTTCCTATTGGTGGTAAACAAACAGACGCCTTGTTAAGCCACAAGTGGCGCCACAAAATACACGGGAAACCCCATAAGGCGGCCAAAATCGGAACTATTCTATTGGTGGCAAATACATTGGTTTATATGGGAGCTGTGACGTCACGCCTTTGGAAAGGTGTGCATGGATGCGTTTTTATATAAACATTGAGGAACTAAGCACTTCGACTTCATACTGCTAATCGTTTATTCATAAATCACTTTTTTTCACTTTTATCCTACTAGCAAGATCAATGCGCGCTCCGCGCGCTCTGCTTTAACATTTTTATAGGTTAGAAACTATCACGCGCGTCCCGCCATCTATCTCGTAATCTTATTGGCCAATCGACGACCAATCAGAGAACGAATAGAATAACAATAGGAGGCTTACAAAAAATACCACCAGGGGCGCTATCTGTGGTTTAACAAGGCGAATAGTCTGGATATGGGACGATTTCTTCATGATCACGTGTCAAGGCCGAATCTGGGGGGTAAGTTACACCCGACTAGAAACGAAGTTAGGGCGAACATTTGGGCCGGATCCGGTGGCTGAAAAAAAACATCCGGGCCGTACTTTATAAATGCATGCAATTTTTAAGGCATGTAACGGGGTGCGGATCCGGCCCATATCTGGCAGCCTTAAAATTCTAATTTTACTGACACTTCAATTCCATTAAAGAAAACAGAAGCATGATATCATTTTCAGTTTTTTTGCATTCTAAAGTACATTTAAAAACGTTACCTATCCTTGTTGTTAATTTGAACCATGATAATTAATTCTATCAACTATAAACTAAAAACCAATAAAAGTTACTTTTTTGGGGTTATGTTAAGTAGTAATTTTGGTGGGGAGACACATTTTCAGGTGATATTCCGGCAGTGGTCCGGTCACAATTTGCCGGATATGGCCCGGATCCGCGCCCCCCGTTACATACCGTTTAAGGGCCAAACACGGAAAAACGGATATGGTTCGGATTACAAATCCGGCCTGCCGTATGCAATTTCTAATCGGGTACAAGAAATTCTACATTGTTTTGAAGGAATGATGACCGACCTGAACCGACAAAGCGCATAAGGACATATGCTATATATATAGGTAACTTATCTGTGAGTATTACAGGGATCGAGAGAGAAAAACGGGGTCACGAATAATATGACAATAATTGCGTTTATTATACACGAGTTTTTGTTTTTGTATAATTTATTGACTAATTTTATTAATCATAGAAATAAGGAGTTCTATCAAACCGGAGTTTGCTGAATTTGTTATAATTATTGCTCAACATCTTTAGTTTTAATACATGCAATTAAGAATGAATTTAAAATAATTATCGTTTATTACAGAATTTGTCATTACCCAGAGGGAATAACAAATCTGATATGTGAATTTCCCCCCTTCAAATTTCGCGCGTTCTCTTTTGACATAGTCCGCGCACATCCAAGAAAATTATATACGATTCGTGAGTCCGTGCAGAGACGGCCGCAGAGCAATAAAGTAATTAGCAGTAGCACAGCAAGTAGTCGTCGCGACGGCCAGGAACGGCCCTGGCGTTTTGACAGATGCCAGCTGTTTGGCCATCGCCTATTGTCAATTCGCGTTTAGGCAGTGCTTAGCTGACTAAACACCCGGATTTGTCCTCCGTGGATGAAAAATGCAGTGCCTACGCAAAGGAATGTGCTCGTGACAGCGTCTCGTTTTTGCAGAAAGTGATCGAGCTATACCTAACACTTCGCTCCACTTTGTATACTTACCACTATATAAAAATCTCTCGTACGAGATTCACCCTTACGTTACAGACATAAAAGTGGGTCATAGAGGAATAGCTGGGCTAGGAAAATCGGGGATACATAATCGTACGAGGGTGAAAAGGTAGTATATAACATATATACGCTACATATATATACTGCTCGGACGAACGCGCGCGCAGTGCGCATCACTCGGAGCTGCAGAAATAAAAAAGAGAAACAGGCGACTGTGGCCCGGTATCGAGAAAAAATGCAGCAAGACTGAGCTTATCGCCTAGAAGACACAGCTATCAAACACATATACCTCTACCTGCAATCATGGCATCCGCAGCGGAGCAGCAGCAACAGCAGCAGCAGCAACAACAGCAGGCGCAACAACAACAGCAGACTACCCTCGAATTTTACCAGGCGATGGCCGACTTTAAGAATATGTTTCCACAGATGGACGACGATGTCATCGAGGTAAGTGTCTTCTGCTCTGTACTGTACTGAACGTAGATATTGCTTTGTTATTATATAAGTTTCAATTTCAATTCCTCAGGCTGTCTTGAGATCGAACCAAGGAGCCGTTGACACTACCATCGATCAACTGCTGTCAATGAGCACCGACAATGAGAATGAAAAGATTCGCAGTGAGATAGAGGAAAACGAAGATGTACCCAAATCTGATAAAACTCCCAAGAAGCTGAGAGTCGAGACAAGTAGAAGCATTCAAAAGTGGCAACCACCTCTACTTGGACCTTTGCCTGATTCTTTTTTACGAATTTCCCATCCAGGAGGTGACACCGCAGATGGCTTGGATCACAATGCAGCTCATGACAGCGGTCTTCTGGAGGACGAAAGAATTGCTATATTTTTACAGAATGAGGAATTCATGGCTGAGCTGCGTTGGAACGAAGACTTTTTAACAACTTTAGCGACTGGTATAATTTACTCATCTTTGTACGTACAACTATACAATCGAAATAATACTGAACTTCTATTCCAGATACAAAGATCCAAGGCAAATGTGAAACTGGCAATGAAGAAGACTTATTCAGAGAGAGACTAAAAAATATGGGCAAAGGTCAGTGATTTTGATGAAGAGATTCGCGAATGTATCAATTAATTTTTTTTCAATTAGTTTCTAATTCAAAATATTGTTGGGTTACAGCATCAAGACGCAAATTTGCTCAACTTACTAAGGTTTTCACTCGAAGCAAAAAGCGAGGCGGACGCCAATTGTTGCCACCAACAGCTTCTTGCGATGATTTGTTAGATCCCGAAGAGTCATCTAGACCTCGCACATAATAACGCTATTATTATTAGAAAGAGAAATCGGCAGATGCAAATTTCATAAAAATATTTTAATTGGCACGATTGCAGTGCCATAATAAAGTGATCAGAATCTCGGTTTATTTTTTGAACTATGTAAGATGATCTCGAAATACTTTGCACTTGTTAATAAGTATTGCAGCTTCTATTACAAATTTATCGGTATTATTATGACGCCCTAAAGTTTGCTTCTTCAATTAGCTGCTAGTGCACGCGCTAATCTTGCCAATTGGAAAATTCTATAATTGAAGAATCAAAGTTGTATCATAGAGAATTTTTACGAAAATTTTACAGATGATAGGCCTCTTTATTGTCATTGATTTATAAGTCATACGTTGTTATCTGTATGTAGTGATCCAATCATTCCATCACTTTTTGTTTTACTTATATATGTTTACATGTTTTTTATTAGTATATGTTACTTTTGTGTTGTATTATTATGGATAAAAGAAACTTAAGAGTGATAATTAACGTACTACACATATGCACATCATCTGTGTAATATGATGTAAATTAGGAAAATAAAACGGATCTTACACGTTAAAATTTAGATCTGAAACTGCAAAAGTTGTACAGAGCGCTCCTAGTCAACGAGTCTAGCCAATAATGCATTAGATAATAAGCATTGAGTAATCCATAATTATTGTTATTGTAGTGTGATATTTACAGTATAGATTATTCTATAAAATATACATACATTGCATCATCATGTCGTAAAGCACGATAACTGTTACTGACTGGTAATTAACAGTATAATGTTAAGCAGCTTCAATTATATTATTGTCATGTTATTTTACACTTTAAACTTCTTTTTTTAAAGATAGCAATATTTGTCATCTAATATAATACACTACAAGTGCTATAATTTTTTTTTTTTTTTTATTAACTAATAAATCTTTTGTACAAATATTTTCGAATATTTCTATTTATAAATAGCCAAATAAAAATTTATTGGAAATATATTTATATTATGTATAAAATTTACAATTCATAAGGTGACCGCCACATACGGTTAATAAAAATACGCGTATACGATCAATTAACAAAATCAACGTTAAAAACTTTGAAACGAGTAATAATATTTATAAACTAAATCGATTTGCCAACTAAAAATCATTGCGCATCTGGTTGCTTGAAAAACACTCTGGCCCCTGATAAACTGTAGAACAACAATTGAAATTCGGAGCTTCTCTCTTCAAGACGTTTCAAAGTTAAAGCTCTCGTCTGTTGCAGCTTCTCATCCTCGTGTTCGGCCTTCCCTTCGGCAGTCGACTTTTCAGAAGCGAAATACTGATTAACCGTTTTGAACCATTGCAGAGCATCCAATTCGTTGCTCTGATCCAACAGAGCGTTGATGTAAGCAACTCCAACGGCAAATCCGTCGTCCGTGAAAGCAGCCCCAGTTTTGTTCTTTTTAAAGAGCTTTTCCTTGTTCGATACCGCGTTATCGACAAAGCTGAGAGTCAGGGGTGGCACAATAGCGTAAAACTGCTGTAGGTGATGGCACTTGCTGCCATCCCTAAAAGCGGGCGCGAAAACGTCCACCAGGAGTTTGAAGTAGTGTATACCTTCGGTGAAGTTTCGCACCAAATCAGCGATATCGTCTTCCAAACGTTTAGCAGCCTCCTGAGTGGTCGCTGAGAAATTTAAGTCTTTGCACATGGTATCGAAGGTACTGGACGAGTTGATGTCAGGCAAGAAGGATATAGCGTTAGATGAAGCGTGTAGACCCCCGGAACGTATCAACCTGACGTAACCCAATGCGTTGCCTATCTGCGTAATCAGTTGACGAAATTGATCTAAATGACTGTGACCGTCAGGGGTCATGCCCAGCTTTCGAATTTCCTTCTGGAACTTCTCGGCTCGCTCGTACGTGTAAGGTGCCGCTCCTTTCTCTCTTTGAGCCCTTATGAATTTTACGTCTCGCATAAGGCGCGACTTTATGTGCTCATCGAAGAGAAACTGAGAGAACGTGTGAAGCTTTACCTGGAGAAATTGATACACAAAGTTTACGGTTGTACTCATGATTCCTGTGCCGTGAGTGCGAATGGAATTAGCTATGTGCCTTATGCCAATCGTATTCAAATGCTTGTTAGCACTTGTGTGCTCTATGAATGTCTGGGTATGCAGATTGTAGAGGTATCTTGAAACGAATACATGAATGTTCCTCATGATCTCCAGAGCGTCGAGACCTTGCTCCAGTGTCTGCGTTGGCAGATGGTTTTGCACCGTCTCAAGTGCCAACTTATGATGCGCCAAGGCGTGCATCGTTCTGTAGGTTTTCCAGTCGTGCAATGCCACAGTTGTCAGATTGTAAAAGGTGTAGTCGAGATAGTGTTCGATGTAACGCTTCGCGCATAACATCATGCCATCGAGAGGTAGTGGACAGGACCTTACGATTCTGTTGCCATCCTTTGCTCCGATTTTGAATGGGTTGGTGGAATCCAATTTCAAATGGGCGTGGACGTGAAGCCGAAGACTTGTCTCTATTTCTCGACAAACTGGCTCGAGCACATTCCTGATGAGGATTTTTTTTTGCTCCGAAATTTTGAATTCCGTCAGCTCGGATGGCTCTTGCTTGCAAATTGCGCTATTAAAGGCGTTGAACAGATGTACAATATGGCTAATGTTGGAATTACTATCCGCTACTAGAGACAAATAAGCAGGAAGCATACTTTGATGGTGTAAAAGTACAGAGTAATCACAAGTCTCTAGAACGAGATCGTAGAGTTCTACTATGGTATCATAGGTGTCCAAGTAAAATCGTAGCTTAACAACTTCTTCCTCCTTGAAACTCTCGGTCAGCTGACTGGCACATACAAGAGCGCAACGAAGAATCAGGCGACGATCTGCAGTTGCTGGTCCATTTATCAGTCTCATACTAGAGCCAATGAGCGACAGTGCATCCAATCGTTCTCTACTGTAGCTCTTATCCTTCTGTGTCAAACTTTTCCGCACTGTCTCTAGGATGGTTAATATCTGATAAGTCAACTGCTGCAGAACTTGACTTTGAGACAGTACCACGGTTGATGCAAGAGTGTAAAATGTTGTTTCCAAAGACTTTTGTACTTCTATCAGTCTGCAAATCAGTTGGACTGTACTTCTGCTCATTGGTTTCAAGAGAAAAGCGTGAAGATTTGTGACAAATGAAACATTTTCTTTGATCTGACGCATCAGAAGCAAGATTTCTATGAGTAAATTTCTCTTTCTTTCAATTTCTGAGAATATTTGTAAGCCCGTTTTTATCAAAAGAGTCTGCATTTCAATACCCCACATCATGGCTCTTTGGATCAAGTTACTCACGACTAAGGGCAGTCTCTGAATTCTCCCAGTAAGTAACTTTTCACCCACTTGAGTAGGAATTACAGCTACTCCTTCCCTTGGCAAACAATCTACCAAGAAGTCATTTGGTAGCCAAACAATATTTCCAACTAATGTAACAGCATACAACTTCTTGTTGACTTCTACTATTCTTTTCAATAATTTTTTATCACAAGTTCCAAAAAGTTTGATAAGGACAACAATTCCAACATTTACTTGAATCCAATTTTTGTTAATTGCAGCATTATCATTAATTTTGCTTTCTACATCAGTTATTGTATTCTTCAGAAAACAAAGCATGTGGTCACACATTGTCGTACTTTTATTGACATCCATAACATGTTCAATTGCCTTTAAAAACAAATTCTTTGATAGCAATTGAACATGCAGATCTTTCAAAAGTTTCTCATACATCAATATCCTTGCTTCTGGAATATTTAATTGGGCTGCATTATGAAGTACAGACCTGACTTTGACTCTGTAAACTTTCCATCGTTCTGCTAATGCAGATTGATTGCTAATTAATTCATCAAGTGTAACAAGAATAACAAATAAGTCCATTAAATGCTCAATCAATAGTGGTAAATAAATCTCTCTGTGAGAACTATTTGCTAGACTTGATAATTGTCTGACTGTCAAATGAACCACAGTATAAATTCTGTTAGTGTATATGGATAAATCTTGCAAGTCTGATAGTAGATTTTCCATTTTGTAGTCTTCCTGATCAGCGCAACGTTCTCCATGACTGAAGAGTTTTTCATAAAATTTATTGGCTTCAGCTTTCAACAGTCTTATCTGAAGTAAATATTCAATTATTCAATAACAGATTGATATTTCATGCCTGATAATTATAAAAAGTCTCACCTCTCTACATGTACCGCCAACACTGGCCAACAGTTTAGAAAAAGTTTTATTTTCAGTTTCAGCTAACGACAATATGCTTATATCTTCATGAACTTTGTAGATCAATCTAATTGGTCCTTCAATGACATACTCCAATGATGAGGATTGCTGCCAACATTTCTCTGCCAGATTTTCAAAAAATTGGCCATACTTTCGGAGATGTGCAGCTCCAGCAGCTTTGTAGATCGTGTCATCTCTTTTTGAGCCCCACACAGGTGCCTCGATCATCTGCAACAAATGGAAAATTACTGGGGCACTATAAGCTAACACAGTTGTAAAAATAAGAATGCAATTCACATCAGTACTTGATATACATCAATCAGTGAAAACTATATTATACTAATGAGAATTTCATAAAAGCATTTTTTTTAATTACCTTCGACAGATTATATCAACTTCTATTTTCAATCTATCATAACGACAAGTGTTTAAAACAACTTTGTCGACACTGACAGATGCCGAAAATGCATCTCGTTATTGCTGCAGTTAAATTATTAACCTAAAAATTAATTGTTAAGTTTAACTTTATCATCTAAAGAGTCACTACTTTACACTCAATGTGATCATACCTTAAAAAATTATAGAAATATGCATCAATTCCTTGGATCAATCAAACCGAATAAAAAACAAATAAATTGAAAGGCTACAAGTAGCAGCAACACACACCCACTACACTACTGTCGTCTAGAAAAGAGTCGGTAATAATGCATAAGGCGCATAGGAGAGCGCTGCGCTGACTACGCTCGGAATTTTCAGTAAAAGTGAAAATCTATTATATGCGCATGGTCCATGAACGAGCGGAGACAGTTCTCCAACGAAATATACCCCTACCCACTGTGCCACAACAACAAAGTCGCCTCGGGCTGACAAAGAAGAGAGTATACACAAGATTAGTTTACGCTCGTCAACGCGAACAACGATAAATACTTATTGGAGGGGATAGAGCGCATTTTTCAACAGCATATAAGCGCATATTATCGGCGCATTTTTCTCTCTCGGAAAGTGTGACGATAAATCGGAGCAAGCGAGAATTTGCATGGGCTGTGCTGCGTTCGATAAGCTGCAGGAAAACGGAGCCGGCTCGACCGAGAGAAATATGAGATACTAGGTGAGTCATCCCCGTATCGCTGCAACAGCCTCCCTCTCTCTCTCTCTCGTATACGTGCACAATATATTCAGTTCCCCCTCATTCGCACGCTTCGCTGAGGACAATGTTCCTCCATCAGTCGCGACAAGTCACTGCCATCCGTGTTTAATATGTTGACCAAAAACGCACGAGATCAATTTAGAATGTCACTGCTGTGAGTCAGTTGCCAGCTTGCATGTCGACACTACGAAAAGGTAAAAATTGCTTTTCAATTTCCTGACTTTGCTGTTGTCTTTAGCTTACTCTTGGTCACATGATCTTTTTGTAAACATTTTTAGTCGATTGTGATTTTTGTCTTCTTTACTTCCAGATTGCACCTTTCTGTGTGGTTACGCTCTGTGTTATACCAGTAATCTCTTTCATTTGCTTTAGATCAATTTGAGTAATCCAGTTTCAAAATACTCGACAAGATGGGCTGGACACACTACCAAAAAGGACTTGCCATAATGATGGTAGTCACTGGATCTTTTAATACTCTCTCTGTCAAGTAAGTGTGAGCTGTGAGTGTTTTTCTTTTCTTTGTTCTAAACTGCTTTTAAAAAAAATCAATTAATTTGTATTTTAGATATGCAGATCGCCAAGTAGTTGCTGGTGATGATGGAGAACTACGACATTTTACTCATCCTTTCATGCAGTCTTCTTTTATGTTCATAGGAGAAATGATGTGTTTGTTAGTATTTAAAATAGCATTCTGTTATTACAGTCGTTTGGGGGTAAGGATTACTATTCAAGTTTCACAGATGAGTCTGTACAAAGACATTAGCTTTTAATAATGATTCAAAATACAATTTCAGAATGGCACTGTGGATACGAGTAACTTAACTAAAGGATCACGCACGTTTAGTCCTCTGATCCTGTTTATTCCAGCAGCCTGTGATATGACTGCTACTTCAATGAATTACATTGGCTTAAATATGACTTATGCCAGCAGCTTCCAAATGTTACGTGGTGCAGTGATTGTTTTTACAGGACTTTTGTCAGTAGGATTTTTAAATAAAAAATTGGGAACAAGAGAGTGGACAGGAATCAGTTTTGTTATTTTGGGATTGTTATTGGTCGGACTCAGTGATTTTATCACTATGAAAGATCAAAAAGTTAATACAAACTCAGTCTTAACTGGAGATTTACTTATCATTACTGCTCAGGTATATTACAATATTAACAAATCTCATGCATAAGATTGCAGTTTGAAGTTTTATCAAGTGATTGATGTTATCACTTTTTTTTAATTAAGACAGCTTTGTATTACTGTTGCATTGCACTTTCTTTATAGATAATAACAGCAGTTCAAATGGTTGTGGAAGAAAAATATGTAGCTGGTCAGGACATTCCACCATTACAAGCAGTTGGGTGGGAAGGTGTTTTTGGATTTATTGGAATAGGACTTCTTATGATCCCATTCAATTATATTTCTGCTCCTCCTCCATTTGCTGATAATCCCAGAGGCACACTGGAAGATACTGTTGATGCTTTTGTACAGATTGGCAATAGTGGACGTTTATTAATGGCAATTATTGGTGAGTTTATTTTAAATGACTTAGCAAAAATCAATTTTAAAGGCATACTCAAAGATATTTTTTACAGGTATTATGCTGAGTATTGCGTTTTTTAATTTTGCTGGTATCAGTGTTACGAAAGAATTAAGCGCAACCACTAGAATGATTCTTGACAGTGTAAGGACAATAGTAATTTGGGCCTTCTCATTGGCATTTCAGTGGCAAAAGTTTCATTACTTACAGGTTAGTAAACAAAAATAAAAAAGTGTACCCTTTGATCAATACTATACGAAACTAACAGCTTAGTCATAAAATAATTTTTATAACAAAAGCTTGAAAAGTCATTTTTTCACATTATAAAAACTTTAATGCACACATTGTATCAAGGATGCCTTTCTTTATCATGTCTAATTTCATTTTTTAATTACAGTTAATTGGCTTTTCGATTCTTTTTATTGGAATGTCTTGTTACAATAACGTTGTTATTCCACAACTTGTAAGAAAGTGCCAATGTCGACTGGGACGTCATAATCCACCAGCAGATGAAGAACGTGTTGTCAACACAGCCGCTGACGACTTGGAAGAAACTCGTTGATTGCGAAATGCAATATTTTAAAAATAAAACAACTAAAAATTATCTAATGGTGCTTTATGCGCGCTGTACCTTTACATTAATTATATTTTGTTAAAAGAAAAATATTTTTTATAAAATCAAGGATTCTTACTGGAAACTTCAGACTGGATCAATTATTAAGAGAACATGTAAATATTTTAACGTGAAATTACTACTGGATGTTTATGATCTGATGATGATTGAATGAAATATCTTGATTAAAGAATAATTTTACCCTGAATGAATAATGCAATTTTCTGATCACGTGATATAATAAACTTTTATAATCAAAATATGCAGTATAAAATTTTTATTTAACGTTTCTAAAATAACATTATACATATCGTCTGTTGAATCTATACATACAAAAATATTTGAATCATGTAAGACAATCATTTATCGAAAATCAGTGTAGGCTTTTTGAAAAATTGTATCAAACAAAAATATAGTGAAATAGAAAATTATAAAAAGGTTAACAGTTGAAAAAGTTAAATTTTTAATGAATTTTCAATAAAAAGTTGTACTTACATGTCCGATCTACATTTATCACATAACGGTAGATTAAACTTAAAAATGTAGTTATTACTCAGTTTTTTTTTATGATTCAGAATGATTTTTAAGTCTAATGATTAGATGTAAAAAAATGTTTGGTATGAGTTCGTCAAGATCAAACTTATTAATAAGCGAAAATGTTACCACATGTTTTCAATTGTTCATATTTCCAGTTTGTACTTGGTAAATAAAACAACTTAAATTTAATTAGTAACATTCGCGTCAAATGTTGCTAACTTAGAAAAAAAATATAAATAAAATAAATTTGTAATAGCCATAATTTCGCATAAGGATGGAAATAAGGATGGAAATAACGATACAACTTTACAAATTTATTTTACTTTAACTACCAAGAAAAAAAATATTGTTTTAACAAATTTAGATGACTAATTTTTTTAAGGTAAAATAACGATAGGAAGTGTAAGTTAGTTACCTCGCTCAATCATCAATTTTCTATACTATACATGATAAGATAAATGGAACTAAAGAATCTTAATAGACTAATTAATGAATCTTAAATAAAATAGGTAAAATTACCTATTAAAAAAAAAAAAAAATCGCCTATTTACAAAAAGTACAAAAGCGTTTCAAGCACAACATCAGGCGATTGATGTACAGCTTGTGCCACCAAAAAGGCCAATTTATGAGCGTATTGGCAAGGTGCAGGTACTCGCACAGTACCACTCCAATTGAAGTACATGTGGCATAACTTATAAGTTAAACGCTGCAACTTGTCAGCGTCCATGCCGCAAGTATCATACACAATATTATAAGCAGTCGGGGTCACCGTACCTTGTGTTACATGTTGTGATATAATCATAAAGTCATACTTGGTTGGATCTGTAATCACGTCATCAATAACAGTACCTGGCGGTGGATTTTCATAGCCAGCAAATAATCTTGAGTTAATTTTTTTGGTCACAATAACGTAAGCCAGTTTTACGTCACTGGCATTGTCGTACACAGTTTCAAGCTTATTTGTGATTTGCTGTACTTCATGATTAACAACAAATGGTACTTGTCCTTCTCCAACACCATCACGGTAAATGACAATACGTTTAGGAAGAGCATTGTTGTAATGCTTAAATTGAGCTAATGCCTTGCACAAATTAACAGACAAATCGTTGGATAATTCTTCTCCACTTGTGTGACTGCTAACTGCACTGAAGTATCGTCCAAAGTGAGGATCGAGGGATGCTACCATGGCTCCTGTAAACATTATTTTAATTATTATTTTAATTTAAACATAACATATAACATATTATTTGTTGTTTTAACTAAGGAATACTGAAAACTTGCCAAAATCTTTATTTTTGGTATTTGTGTCATGGCACACATCAAAGCCAACAACCATTAAGCCTTTTAGAGGAATTGGAATACTCCACGGGATTCCTCCTATCTTGCAATTCATTTGAATGACTATTTTAGTAGCAATGGACATTGCATTTTTATTTTGCAAAGACTTTGCAAGAACAACTTGAGTTGGGACTGGACGATCAACACAGCACTTTTTCTTAATTGCTGCATATCTATCCATCCTGTTGTTTGTTGCTACACAGAAGATTAGCATTGGGTTACTTGTGCTTTTAATGTTTTCCAACATATCTGCATAGCTGGCAGCCTGGTCATTGCGAAGTTCTTTGACATACGGTTGCTCTATTCGGAAGCCCATTGTTGAAGCAACTCTTATCATTTGTCCAACGAAATTCTGCGAATGAAACAAAAAAATTATTTATTTAGAGAACGACTAAGTATGTTTAATTATTAACATTCATTGCAGTAATAATTTTGTGCAAAATATGAAATATTGATAAAAAGTATTTATACTTGGCAGTCGCGTTTCAATCTGTCCGGTACTACAACCACCCAGTTATCAAGAGTGCCACATTTCAGCAACTTTTTGTTGCGGAAGTCATTTGTCCAGTTAGCTTTATTGTTGACTCCTGACTGGTCGTTTTGATAATAAACAATATTATCCGCTGGGAGAACTCTTCCAGTTAAGGTGACTAGTCTTTTGTCTAGTTGCAGATTCCAGCTGTTTAACTCGGTTACTACATTTTGAACCGAATGTAAACGTTTGTTAAAATTAATCAACTTCTTTATCCTATCACCAGGCGAGACACGAGTATATTGAGCTAATGCGCTCATTAGTCTGAAATTATTGCGCATAATATCAGTTAGTCCTGTAAAAAAAAAAATAAATACGATAAGTACCATGTAATTAATAAATAACACATCATAAGATTATGAATAAATTATACCTGTGCTTCTGCACAGTTCCGGTACTAAATATACCAGTTCTTCTTTGCCTGCGCGACGATCTTTTGGTTTCGATTTAGAAACCAACAAGGGTTGGCGCATTTCTTTAATACGCAGGTTGTATCGACTTTGGTAATACTCAACATACGAAATTTCTTCTCCATTCTTTTTTCTAAAAGTAGACTGTGGTGTTACACTAAAGTCTACATCGTCGATTCTGTACGTGTTGTTGTTGTAGTCCGTAAGAACGACAACTCCAATAACTTGTTTGTTGAACAGATTCTATAAAAAAAAAGTAGAAAACAATGTTTTTATATTCATTGTATCAGTTAATATTTTTAATGAACTAAGAATAGCGAACCTTGTAATCTTGCCGATTTGCTTCGTGACATTGGATTAATACATCAAGCAATGTTTCATTGCGCATTACTTTGTGTGTTATTTCAGCACACATTAATATGTCTTGCTCATGTTGGCGGATAGACGTGATATACCCAGGCCAAAGCTCAAGCCTAAAATCGCGTACTTCGACCTGTAATATACAAAAATAGCGATAAAAATAGTTGTATTAAAAATAATGAAAAAGATTTTTCCTTATTTCTTTTTACCTTATTTCTGGCATCAAAATAGTTGCGACCAACCAGTTGAAGCTCAAGATAATCAAGACATTTTCTCATTATTATGTTGAAAAACTGGATGTAGTCGTGATCACCTCTGGTCATATTTCCGGTATGTTTTATTTTAATAAGCATAGGTTGCTTATCCCCTAGTCGTTCAGATGTTAATTCCAGGGCCTAGAAAAAAGTTTTCGTTTATTTATTTTTGCATAATGGTAGAATAAATTATAAATATTAACAAAATTACCTCTGGTAATCTTGTGCTGGTATACAAAGTTGAACCATCAAAAATGTAAGCACCAAGAGTTTCTCTGTGGGGTCTAAGAAGACCTTTGCAGACAACTTTTCTATCTTCCTCCGGAGAGAAGTCAACTCTGTACTTGTGCAAACACCAGTCAGTTGTACTCAATAGTTTGAAGTAATTTGCTGTTAATTCTATCGGTCGCCCAGTTACTCCTACAATAAAATGTTATTAATGTTTGTTCACAGATAACTAAACAAGTTAAAATAAGATTTTTGAATTAGAAAACAAACCTTGCTTGGTTTCAAGCGAAGTTGGTCTAGTGATAATATTTGCAGGCAAAACTCGCCTGCCACGCATGGCTCCTCTTGCCAACGTTGAAGATGGTGCTGCAGCACCATCAACTGATCCTGAAAATTTAATGATAAAATTGTATATTCAATTGAATAAATAATAAAATGGATATCATACTTTTAGGCCTATACTTTGAAAAATCTTAAGTTATATACTGCTTGATACTAAGCAATGAAATTACCTGCAACTGAAGCAGTGTCTGAAGCAGTTTCTGAATAAGTAGGCTGAGGTCTGTGCTCAGCTCTAACGGCCTCCCCACGTGCTGAACTCTGCATAGAATATAAAAAATTGTAAGATTAATCTTATCATCATATATAAAAAAAATTGAGAAAAAATGTAAGCATGTATATATAAAGATCATACCGGATAGCTTTCGGATATCTGTTCAGTTGGAGGGCCTGGACGGCGAGGGTAAGGTTCTCGATGCTGAGAACTTGAGCGCAACGTCTCCTGCGAGGTGCTTGGCTGTTGTTCGTCAGGATTGCGCCTGCTGCCGCGGTGCCCGCGGCTCATGGGTCGACCTCGGTCACTCATATCGTCGTAGTAACGACTGAAAAAATATAAAATAATTAGACACATTGCTTGATTACTTTGTCGATAACGTACATACAATTTTTTTACATCGTGTTTTAATTTTTTTAAATTGTGGACGGTTGTTTGAAATTTGGACTTCTTTTAATCGATTTTATAATATAAAACTGAATTTTATTGTTTATACTTGGACTTAGCATTTTTACAGGTAAACAATAAAATTAGAATTTGTAAGACATGTTTTATGCATGATACGGGATTTTCTCGTCGTTTTTTACCATTTTAAAATGGTGGGGTAATTTTTTAAGATAAGTCGATAGTGAAATTTTTCACTCATTAGACGTGCCTATTAAATTACTATTGAAATTCAAACTTTGGGATACTGTTACATTAGAAAAATCGAATAACACAGCGGGGCAGATGAAAATTACCAAACCAACTATCGATGAAAAAGATAACGTCAGAAACATAATTTCGAACCTACGCGAGCAATGAAATGAAAATATTTACGTTCATGTTTGGACTTGCACGCACCCGCCTTCGGCGTCATGAAATCACGTCAACGATGGAGGATAAAAACGCGTCTAAAAATCTTTCTCCACGAGCAAAACACAAAAGGATTATTGTCGCGCGAGAAAATAAGAAATATGAAAATCGCGCGCTTTTTACAACGCCAAAGTATTTAACAGAGTTTACGCTAGGTGTACACGCGCGTAGAAATATCGTACAAAAAGCCACGCTTTTCTCGTCTTCATCTCGTTTTAATACGAACCGTTTGTCGCCTGGATACTTCGGCATGATGAATCCAGTAGGTTATCAACTCGTGTCTCAGTTCAACAGGTGCAGGGGGAAATTGTCTCTGATCTCTGCTCGTCTATCTCAGCAGCGAACGTCTCTCTCCAACGGATTCATCAAGACTGTGCCCGAATCTAATGATGTATACGCGAGCCCTTTCGATCTCTGACTGAGCGCCGCCGGACGAAAACGTGCTGTGATCGGTGGTTCTGCTATATGCCGTAGCCCTCTCCCTTCGGCTCTTTCCACTACCATCACGCATTGCTTCTAAGAAATCAAATATGGCGACGCTGGCTTTGTTGTGAGCGCGTCTGCGTGAAAGAAGCCGACGCGCTTGGTATTGGTTAGCGCGCGCTTTTCTGTTTCCCCTCGCAAAGCGGATATTTCAAACGCTCGTGGCACGTGTTTCTCTTTTTTTTTCAATAGAATTTACCGCTTCAAGGATATACTCAATTCGCGGGATTTTCTGTAGTTACGTAACGCATCTGTATTGGTATAGATTTGAAATTCGTGTGTAAGTACATCCCAATGGGGGAGAATCACGCAGATGGCTTATCATTGAAACAGGATATTTCTCGGCTCAAGATTTCTTTGTGTATATTATCGCATTCACGAGGAATGTATAACTTAACCATGCTCGTTGCTTAGTAAAAACCAGCAAATAATACGGGCACGGGCCGTCGGGGTGTTTATTACGCTTTCACTTATACTGCCCATCCCTTCAAAAGCTTTTGTGACCTCAAGTGGGGGTGCAGAGGCTGAACGAAACTTCACCTGATGCGTCTAAGGTACCCCCGATTTTATCAGAAGGGGGATGGGGGGGGGAGGGACTTTTCAAAGCCTGAACGACATGCCGTGGACACTTTTACTCCCAGAGCGTCTAGTTCAGATAGAGATTGTAAATAGGGGGACGCGGATTAAAGGATTAAAATTATTTTATTGTTAACATAACAAAGCGATTTTGTTTCACGCTTATGATCTCGATGAAGCTTGGATAGTTTGCAAATATTTTAGACAAAGAAACAAAATATACAGGGTGCAATTAAAAAAGACAATTCAGCGGATTAAAATTGTTTGATAATGGCTAAAATATAACGCAATTTTTAACTAAAATTGACGCTCATAACTTCGATGAAGATTATCGAAAATATTTCACGCGAAGAGAAGGAATTTATAGTTCGAAGCGAAGTTTTAGATACACGAAACGTTTCTCATAAGTACGCGTAATCTCTTCTCACGCACAGGTGTTATTATTATTTTTTCTATATAAGGGTCAACGAGAAACTTTGTTTACGTCTGGGATTCTGTGAACTGACGCTTGAAAACTGCTGCGATGAACTAAATTCTATTTCTAAGAGGAACGCGTCGCAAATATTCACGACATTGAATTAAAAAATTTATTTGAACGTTGCTCGTATAATATTATGACGATAGTGATTAATTTAAAGAAAAAATGTTTCACGAGCAGAAAAATGCATTACACTGCTATTGCATGAAACGTTTGCTTATTTGACGAAAGTTTAAAAGTCTGCATTGCATTTTTCGGTAATTGGTTCATTTATATTTTGAGTATAGCTTTAGTAAAAATTCTCAAATCAAGAAAAAAAAGCAAATGTATGAGGAATCAAGTGTGTCCCCTTAAACAAAACACGACTATTTCTATTGTACTTTCTCTGTTTACTGCACGTCACCTTAACATTGGTGCAGTCGATAGAGGTTTTTTACCCATAACTTTTGTATGCTTGCAATAGCATAAGGTAATTACAACCAAACCCTTTAATCAACTTTACAACAAAGGTATAAAAACATACAACTACGTACTCAATCAGAGCCCGAGTGCTCTGCTGTTCGATACGAGATTTTGTTTTTTACGCATACCCGTTACATATATTTTTTGATTCAGAAAAATAAATTGCATTTACGCCCATTGAATAAAAAAAGGCATTTGAGTTGAACGATATTGACTTTTTCAGTCGTAATTTTTTTTTAATCCCTTGCATTTACATCCAATTCTTTTTACACGAAAGTCATTGTGCATTTCAATCAACAATATATTAATATTTCGCGCCCCCTGACATGCATTCTTTTATTCAAGGAAATGCGTAAATTCAGAGGTTGCAAAATGCGTTAAATCCAATTTTACGCCTACTAAATTATTTCAATAAAAAATGGACGATATTAAATTTGTATTATCTTCGTATTTACATTAGGTTTTTTTACACGTAAATTATTGGAACCAACTTCGAATTCAAATTGAATTTATTGAAAATATATCGAAACTTTGGTACGATTTCATTAAAAAAAAATTACTTTTTACAACCATATTTTCATTGTTTAACATTAATATTTGTAGTTATAAATCTACAAGGTAACAATTTTTCGCCGCTTGAAATACGCGAATAAATCTATATTTTCTAGCAGTCAATAAAACTGTTGACTCCTATAATATAGAAATTCCTTCAAAACAAAGATCGATTTCTACTCAGTTTATTATGGTTTGCCGCACACACTAGCAAGGGTCATTTAAAAATATGCAAACAAACGCTTGTCTAAAGGTCTCAGTAGGTAGTGGCTATATATAGACCTTTCATTATTTTCATTAGCAGTGGTTAGATGCTATTCGAACTATAAATAAATTACAAAATAATTCCGATTTCACTAGTCATAAAATTCACCTCATAATAAAATTAGGTACTGTAGCGCTGGGAAAATCGATACAGAAAAATGCAACTTTGCAATTGAATAAATTGCAAATAAATTTCGAAATTTTGTTTTCTAACAAAAAAAATTGTTTATTGTTTATTATTGCGAATTGAATAGCGAATTTAATGAGATTTCAACGATAGCATTATTTATGAACCATTTTTAAATGAAGTCCATTGAATAAAAAATTAATAAATTAATTAAATTTATTCTGATACAAGGACGAAATTAATCAAAATTTTTTTAATTAAAGTTTTCCATTAAAAAAACCATGTAGTTGCTATATGCAATGAACTTCATTCCAATGAAAAACGAAACCGCACGAATCCAATTGGCTGCAAAATATGCTTCGGAAAAAAAGGGAATACATTTTTGTAATGAGTAAATAGGGTAAAAATATGTAAGATGCATATACAGACACGTTCACCTGATGCAACTGCTGCGCCCTTGCTTATCGCTGTGCGACCTTTCAAGAAACGTCTTTTTCCTATATGACTGCACGTCAAACCACGTGCAGTTTCTTTGTTGCGGCGCATTTAGAGAACAAAATAACAGGAATTTAGCTAGCCCGACCTTTCCAAGGACGAAGTGTCGGTAAAAAATACATAGGTATGTAAAGAAATACTTCTAAGATGGCGGCTAGACAACGCATGACAAAAATCGTTCTTGCAACGGGAAAAATTTCAGACAAAAAAAACCTTTTTTTTTAATCAAATGCGGAAAAGAGAATCGACTGCAATAGCTTCGACTATCAAAAAACTTCGCACAAATACTGGAGCAATTCAGTGAAAAGTAAATTTTTTTTAACGGTAAAAAATGCACAAACGCTGAATGGATAAAACGCAAGAATTCACAAAGAGATTGTGAAGAGATTCGAGAAGATTCGCAAAGAGATAACTCGCGAAAATTCTGAGAGAAGTCGCGAAAACGATGCACACTCCCGACCGCCGAACAAAAACCATCGAGCGACTCCGATAGATTTCGGAGAATACAGTAAAACGCAAAAGCATCGCGAAATTTCTAAGAAGTCGCAAAAACGATGCACCCTCCGATATTCGGAACAAAAACCACCCAATACTCCGACCGCCGAACAAAAACTACCGAGCGACTCCCATCAATTTCGGAGAAATACACAAAAGCCTCGCAAAAATTCTAAAAAGTCGCGAAAACGATGCACCCTACGACAACCGAAACAAAAACCACCTAGCGACTCCGACCGATTTCCGAGAATACAGGGCGTGTCAAACCAAAATTGCACCAACGGTTTCTGTTACATCCGCGAAACAATAAAGAGCTTCTCCAAAATTTAAAAATGAAAGAATCGCGAATCAAGAAAAAAAAATCGTCTCCAAAAGTCAAAGATCCCCGAACAAAGAAACACCAAAAATCTATGCGGAAATGGCGAAGCCACCTCGTCGAAAAATAAACGTGCTCAGAAATAAGTGCACTTACCTTTCAGTCGATGCAACAACGATGAATAAAAAGGAATTAAAGGACGGCCGGTGTCCCTCCGTCCACTGCAGGTGATAAGACGATTTGCACTCCTATTGCTACGTACGTACTCTCCTACTGATGGATGGCGATGTGCTCTCTTTGGGATCTCTAGCACGATTAGTGGACAGTACCGAGAGCGCGAGCTTTTTTGTCTGGCGCTGCTGTAAAAAGTGTTTCGTTTTTTGAGAGCTCCCGCCCCCTGGTGCGAACTAATGAGCCTAATTATAGGTATTTTTCGACGTTCGATTTTTTAACCGTTGGGGATTTTTAAAATTTTTGGAAAAAGATTTCTTTCTTTGTATGGATAAAAAAGATTATGCAAAAACATTATGTTTAGTTGAGATAAACAGATTCGTTTTTCAAGAAGATTACTATTTATCCGAAATTTTTAAGAGAATTATTTTTAATAATGATTGCAAGTGCGCATAAAAACTCATGTCGTACATGCACATAAAATAATCGTTGAAACGGGTGGTCATTTAAATTATAAAACTAATTTACAAATTTACTGCAAAATTGACATTGATTAATATATATTTATTTTATTTTTTATGATAATGAATTTGTCATTAGCATATTTCTTGAATTTTTCAGAAATTCGGTATTACCCTAATAATCCCTGGTTGTAGTTATATATAATTTCACTCTCACTAATGTAATATATTTTTGCCGACTATGCAAAAAACGCAGTCTTTTTTGCTTGCATTGTAGTGCGTGTGCTGTTCATGTGACTCTGGCATATGCAAATGAGTATCGACGTATATATAGATATAGACGACACTGCATCGCATGCCGTACGCACACTACACTGGTTTAATCATCATACAACTCGCTATTGCTTTGATTCAACTTTGGAGCCAGCCACCCTGCAAAGCACGCGCCCGTGCGGTTGTATCTGTATTCTGCATCTAATCCTCTGGTGGAGCAAGTTTTATTTTAAGTGAAAATTATTAAAATTATCAAGAAAAATGGTCGAGGAACAGAGAAGACGGGTCGAAGACCAAATGACGAAGATGGTCGAGGAAATCGACAAAACGTATCTTCGGAAAATGCAGGTAATTCCGCGTTGTAGGTTAGCTTTTGCATCACGTGTAATGTTTTTTTTTAGTATAAAAATTAAATAATTCCGTTAAATGTATTAAAAACTTTAAATTACATCATCAGCAAAAGAATTTGTCCGAATTTTTCTAACTGATTTTTTGTTATTGTTTGTCTTTATTTTTTTTTTTTTTTACATCAACTCCCTACGAATGAATTTATTTTGAAAAAAAATCATATAGATCTTTAATGAATAATGTTTTTTTAGGGAGACATGCATAGATGTGCTGCAGCATGTTGTGACAACCAAACCTACAGTGTACAAAAAGTACATAGCTGCGTAGAAAACTGCGGAGCACCGTTAAACAAAGCACAGCAGTATGTGCAAGGAGAGTTTGAAAGGGTGCAGGTGAGTTGAAGATCTCAATATTTCTTATATTACTCTTCTGGATTATAAAGTACTTGATTTTTTTTTTTGCAGACTCGATTACAAAGATGTGTTATGGAGTGTAATGATAAAATAAAAGATCACATGGGACCAAATCCAACTCAAAGTGAAGTTGACAAATTCAGTGCGGACTTCGAGAAATGTGCAACTAAGTGTGTTGACACTTACTGTGATCTTCTGCCAGCATTAGAAAAAACTATGAAAAAAGTTTTAGGTAGTAAGCAGTTTGAATAGCAGTAATGTTTCACTTCTCTTCTTTAAAGAGAGTTGTAGATAGCTTCTTATTCTTCAGATCAAAGATAAATATTGGTTCAATATTTATAACAGAATTTTTTTAAGTAGCTCATATTTTCCAGAGCATTATTTGTGACTTGATGTAGAATACATTTTTTAATTTACAAAAAATAAGACGATTTTTTTAGGATTAAATGAATACAACAAATGCATGGTCATAATGTTTATTAACTGTTACACTGGGTTTACACGCCAGTGCGTTTTTTTTTTTAACATAACAAATTTACCATTGCAATTAATACAATTTATATTACTGTTACAATAGACATGTTGTTTATTGCACGCTTTTCCATGATATAAAACCTTCCCACTGCCGCTTGGTACAAACAATCTGTCAAAATGCATTGCAAAAAATTTGATCTAAAAAAATATGAATCTGCAAATAAATCGGTAAAACGAGAATAATTTAATATACATATAAATATCAACGTAATACGCTTCATTTTCTTATTGAAAGTTTCGTCAAAGTAATTCTCTTGTACAATTTTTGCCTCTTTGAAGCTAGATGCCTTTTTTAACACACGGTGCTATTTTCTTTTATTGGAATATTTATCATTTTCGTTGCAAAGCACATACGAGGGGAAATATTTGGAAATAACTAATGTCAGCACGTGCTTTTTGTATTCTGTTAGTTTGTTATATTGTAAAGCGGCGACTCAAATACCACCGTCGACATGGTATTCTGGATTCTCAAACGTGACGTTCGTCTGTTAAGAAAATATCAATCTCGCAATGGAATGATGAGTTGTTTTGCAAATAAATCGAATTTTAACATGCTTGTTACCAAAATTTACATGTTCCTGAGAAACGAAGTTAAAGGGAAAAAAAAAAGAAAAGGCAATGGGTATCAAGCAAAATATAGCCATATATAGGTATAATTATTTTCCAAGTTGGTATCAGTCAGAATTATCGGACTAGATTCTTCATGCCGCGCAACTGACATCTCTCATTTGTTACATGTCGGTCACGTTTGAGTAGTTTCAGGTGGGTTTCGGTAGAAAATAATCAAAAGGTACAAAGAGGATGTAATTCATCGTTATCAATTCACCAAGCTTAGTCAACCAATCGCTCGATATTTTCTGGAAAACCATTTGTGCATAAAAATCATGTCCCAATCACGACCGCAAGTTACATTGATAGCTGCGCTTTGTTAAGATTAGTAGACGCCACAAGTTTGTCCAAGCTTGGCGCTGATACGACCGATTGAAAATCCTAAATAGAATCGCGTCATTTGGTCCTACTCTGGGCTATCATTCATCGATTGTAAATTAGCTCCTCTGATTTCATTGCTTAATTAAATATCATATTTAGTGTGAGTGAGAAGATAGAACTGACAAGAGAGTTCCATCGACTGATTCACTTTGCTATCTCTATATGATCACAGAGCGAGGCAGGCGCTTTATAGCTGCTTGAAAGATATTTTAGCAAATCTTAGGGCCCTAAGACAGTGCACTGTTTTTCATTTTTTTAACATTTTCAAGCAGGAACAATCCCTCGGTCCTGCAGGAAAACAGGCACACGCTAGATTTCGGTTAATTCTCGCGTTGAGGGAGACGACCCCCTGTTCGACGTATGTTAACAAGATGGTTTAACGAAATTCGCTGCATCGCTCGGTGTTCTATTTATTAAACTCGCCTGCTATGGCTCATACTCAAGAATTGCTCACGACATAATTGCCCATCCAGATGCATGAATTTGTACTCTTTAAGTGTCCAAGCACTCTTTTTTGTATTTTTTTTTCGCCTTTTATAGAGTTCAACAACCAAACAGTTTCCTCTTTGAGATTCGTGTATAGAATTTTGCGTGTTACCACAGCAATCAATTATGAATGTGAGAAACAATTAAAATTGATAATGTATATATATATATTTATATGTATCACAATGTTAACAACATTGGTGGAAACCGTTGATGCAGCGAGGCAAGATATTTTACCGTGAACAATTCTTCTTTCTTTATTTTCAATTAAATAATAACTTTTTAGCCGACCTAGCTAATCTGCGTAAAAAAAGACTCTTAAACGACTTGAAAGACTACTTATAAAAAAGGGTGCGTACTCTTCAATCGGATGGTAAGCGTCTTCGAGGTTTGAGAACGTGTAAAAACTATCCGTAAATTTCGTTATTCAGAATTTAAAAACTATGTATGCAGATCTCATATAAATTTCTAAAGAAAATATCTTTTACGGTTTTGAGTTCCTTTAGGAATAAGTAGTCATCACACGTTCCGCATATTTCTTTTATCACGCAAAATTTTTTTTTTTTTTTTGTCATATTCCGTTTTTAGGGCTGCTCGTACCTCATTCGTGATTTCATTTTATAATAACAAATAACAATAATTCAATAATAATAATAATAATATCAATTTTAACATAACGTAAACCATGAAACAAGGTAAAGTTTTTTTAGTTACATTGTATAAAGCAACGTCGTCAAGTTGAATTTGGAGTAATTGCCCTATGCAGTCAATGAAAATCAATAAAAGAGAAATGGTGAAACAAAAAAAAAAAATATTGCGAGCAGCCCCCTTTTCTCGCTTAGTCTGCCAAGTAACGCTTAGATAAACGCTTAGAACACATTCTCGAATATCGATACCTGTAGGCGATGAGAGACAATTCAATGTATGCAACTTGCAGGCATACATTCACTCGCGTTTATTTGAAAAAACAAGAACACCATAAATTTTCAGTCCGCGTATCCGCTGGTGACAAGGTGCTCTCTTTCTCTCGTTTTAAACTTAGTCTAAATATGTCCTCTTTCACTGAACAAGTGATCTCATATTGCCTATATAATCGTCAGGAATATCCTCTTTACAGTAGCTTATCTATTCTCAAATTTTTTTAATACTGAGCAGTCCGTTTTTTTAGTCTTTTCTACAAAAGTGACTCAAGGTTTTTCACAGGAATAAGAAAAATTCGTAGACGCATAAACTGACCGTCGCACAGAAACAAGGCCGTGAAGCTTTTCTCTCGACTACAGAAACGAAAAGAGCGAGGGAAAATATATAGGCGAGGCGGGAGACTCCGCAATGAGAGTTCAATACTCAAAGAAATGGTTTGGAAAAGCTTGTCTTCTCAAAAGACGTGGAGCGAATGAGCTTTTGTGTACGGCGTCACGGTCTTATTTCGGCTCGTCGACAGACGGTTTGTGCACTAAGACACCCTCTCTCCTCTGGAAAAATGGCCTCTCTACAAAGATATAGTACCCGATAGGAAAAAAGTATGTAGACTTTGGAGATAGTCGAATTTTTGTTGCCTAGACGGATCTCAATAACAATCAATGCCTTCCTAACTCGCTTTCTCTCTCTTAATGTTATCGCTCGCATAGCTTCGACTCTTCTCGCCGTGCTAATCTTCTTGGCTAGCCATACGGTTTACCAAAAGGTGTAGCCACCCTCCGTTCCTCCTCCCAAGAACGAACCCTTTTTTTGCGAAAGTGCGACACTATGACCTGCCATAGCGGCCAATTGCGCGGCATTCGCGGCTACGCCGGGTGGAGGTGGAGGCAGAACAGGTTGTGATATTCCATCGAATCTTGCGCCGTCAAATCCATTCTGCTTTGGAAACAAATTTCAAGTTAGATTTTTCTTACTTATTTTTTTATATTTATAAAAATAGCAATTTGCAGTCATTGTGTATTCATATCAAATTCGTAGAAAACTCTAGTGATAAGCATGAAAGCAAATTAAATTAATGAAAACTTACGGATACCATAATGGTTGGCCTAACTGGAGCAGGCTGCATAGCAGTAGGATAGTATGCTGCAGCTGCAGCTAATGGTGGGTAATACTGTAGTGGTCCATAGGCTGTTGGGTAACCTGTCAAGTATCCGCCAGGATAACCTTGGCCATACATGGGTTGATACATCTGTAATAAGAGTTGGACACGGTATTACATTTCATCCATCATAATTGTTTTAAATAATATAATTTAAATGCCTTTAAAAAATAATAATAATAAATACCATCGGATGAGTAAGAGTTTGATCATATGTTGGCGGTGGTGGACCCTGAGTAGCATAAAGTTGTGGTTGGTTTGGGAAGACCCCATATGGCGAGGCTCCTGGCACTGTTATAGAAAAAATTTGAACATAAATATTATTTTTCAAAGTTTTTATCTTCAAATTTTTTTCCAAGATTAAATATAAATTACTTACCGCCATATGCAGCAGGTTGTGCTTGCGCTGGAACAAAGCCAGTTGGTGGGTGTGGGGCCACTGGATACGCTGCAACACAAATCAATGTATGTAAAATATTGTAGAAAAAGTGTTTTCAGTTTGATCTAAGCCAACGGTACATAGTACCACAGCCCAAAGAAATGATGCACTTTACATATCCACAATTAAATGTTTGTTGATGTATAAAGTGTTTGAATGTCCAAAACAATTAAATATGTCCAACTACAATCAATCAATCTTCAAGTTATATTAATAAAGACATTCTGTATACTTAAAACTATTTTAAAAAAAAGGGAAACTATAAATAATATACAATATTATGTTGGACACAATAAAAGTTTCAGACTGAAAACGGTACTCCCACACCCAAGTATATTTTACACATGACATACACCGTTTTGATTAAGATACTAATTTAAGCTCAAACAATGTTAGTCACTAAATAATGGTGAAATGAAATAACTGAAAGAACGGTATATCTTGCCCACTCAGCACCGCCCGAGTCTACAATCTATAATGAACTTCTGAGTAAGTCTCTTGAATCTGTTGGAGTTGTGCATTCATTTTGACAATTAAATTAACATTCCTTGGTTTTTCTATCGATGTAAACACGACTGATGTGAGTTGGGCTATGGTATTAAAGTGCATTGTCTACCTTCAAAGAATCTTTTATCAGAAAAATAATTTTTAACTTTTATGTATATCATCATAAGATAAAAAGTGAGTAACTTAGTATTCAATCGAAGGCACACAGACACATCTAACGTGAGTCAATCTTGAGAACAATTTTTTAATATTAATTCTTCATTCACTTGCAACATATCAGAAAAATATTCAAGAACTTATGAATGATTAGTTTATTAAAATTTTTAAACCAAAACCATTCTTATAATATTGACTCTCGCTTATTCCACCTACCTTTACTTCTAAAACTAAGGCATAATACGAAACCGATATCAAAGCAAATAGCGTTACGCAATCAAGGTAAAAGCCAAATACATTCGTCTAAACAATCAAACCTGAGAGAAATTTGCAAGTACAAATATATTCCAAAGTTTTATTAATAAACACGTTAGTTTAAAAGCATTATACATTTCAAGTACAACTAGAAATCAAAAGCGTAAATTTGATGCTCTTAGGTTTGATTGAAGTGAAAAAGGAATAATAAACTGAGCTAAAATAAAGCCATATGTAAGAAAGATAATGATCGATTTTGAAAAAATGATGATTAAACAAGCTAATCAACGATTATAGGTGGTACGTTTCTTTAACCAGACGAAAATTTAATTTGATTCAAGAGATTGACCGAGAAGTTGTGTTCGAGCGGTGAATGTGTAATTTATACAATGAGTACAGTGGTACGATGAATATGTATAATATATGTATATATATCAAGTTCCACACATTCAAAAAGTCGTGACAAGATTCAGCAAACCACAAATTTCTGCAAATATCCAATAAATAAAGATCAAACATGATTAAAAGACCTCGTATTTGCGTGGTATATAATTATTAGCTAGATAGCTTGCATTACCAACAGATGAATCTTTTTTAAATAATAATTTTATTCCATGAAGAGTACATTTAAACAGCAGACATTTTATCCAAATATATACAGACTTTGAGAGATTCGTCAATTTATCAATTTAACACAAGCTACCTAAAATTTTAAGTCTATAAATTATGCACCGTACTGTAGCAATATAGGTACGCAATATAAGTATGCATTTCGCAATATAAGTTATGCTTTGTTATTTTCACAAGTTATTATTTTAGTAAGTGGAAAGAGGAAAAAACAGACTCAGCAAGCATATCAATCTTTAGTAGATGATCAATCATCTTCATTTGCGTACAATGTTTGCTAACGTCCAGTAGCGGTGAATGGACATGTTGTATTCTAACATAGATGTCAGCCCACACCAAATTGTCCATAATTACTGAGCTTTCATTTACTGACAAGAATCGATAACGAGCAGTTCAAGAAATTCAAAAGCACAATTATTATTAAATATTCATAGACCATATTTTTGAAAAAAAAATCAAAGCATTTTAAATTAACAACAAAGAGTTCGATTCTTGTAACGAAATGGTGCTCAACATGTAAGATCATGTGTCAGTGCCACGGTGCAAACAATCATCGAATTCAATAACGATGGATTATAATTAAAATACTAATTTAACATTACTAAACAAGTGAAAATTTTCCCTGCCTCCCAAATTGTCCCATAAGCATTCGACCTAGTTTGCTTCCGAGCGAGATAAATAGCCGTTTTACTAAACATTATTCGTAACAGAGATTAAAATTAGTATTAGACAAATTCGTATGAACTTCACAAAGCTAAGAAGTTGTACATTCACCCATTTTGCTAAAGATGGGAATGTATCGAAATGCTTCGGTGGAACACTTGCTTGTCTTCAAAGTGTTTTAAAGCGATAAAGATAATTTCTTTAAATTGTGCAATATTTTTATTAAGAAATATTTGTTTTTTATGAAAAACTTCATTTGCAATTAATATAATATAATATCTCCTTTTCTCGCTCAACTATCACTGCGAAGACTTCCTGATACATTTCGTAGATTTTGTCAATTTTATAAAACGCTATTATAATTAAGCTCACTATTAACAGTATACACGTTTTGATGCATGCGCATGCGCGTGCTGACTTTGAGTGCACAAAAAATTTATATATTCTTGAACTTTATAATTTTCAAGATCTATTACCGAATAGAGAAAGGACCTTTCATTTCAGATACAAAATCTTAGACTTTTCAAATCATAAATTCTACAACATTATGCAATGAATAAATAAAATGTGTAGTACATCAGTTTCAAATAAAAACAAAATTAAATCATCAAAAATCATAGTTTTTTTTTACTATTACTTTATTGAAAATATATTTTTCACTTTCACTGAAAAGATATGCCTTATCTCTGCAATTGACTTAATGAACAAATATTATAAACTTCAACTTAATAGTAATTCATGCATTTGAAAAAGCTTGTGATAAAAATAGATCAAGATAGTAAAGTGCAAAAAATTGAATAACACATAAAGTCATGCTAAATAATTGTATTAAATTATACTAAATAATGCAAACATCTCTGTCTCACTATTTGAAGCTTCGTTATAATATAAAACATAATATCTGATATTTCAAATTTGACGCAGAATTTTGTGATTCTATAAAATCATAGACTTCAGTTGTTTGCAATTTTTTAAAATATTTTGATACTTATCATGCAAACTTAAATTATGATTTATTAAAATAAATGTAATTATCTATACATAAATTAATTGAAAAATACATTTTTCAAACGTAATTTCATCTTTGTTAGCATTGAATAGTACTCGTTACTGTAAATGGTAATGCAATAAAATTAACTGTTTGATTATAAAAATCATGATATTACGTTTTTTGAATTAAACAAAAATAACTGCTAAAAAAATCTTAACATACTAATTCTAACAAATAGAAAAACCAATCCATCTACGATCCTAAAAAATTTTTTATCTTAAGTTCATGCAAACATTTGACCACAAGTTTCTATTGATTTTTTAAAAATCAATCTCAATTTTTTATTATTATATTAAAAAGAAAGAATAGCAAGTTTAAAAGATTTGTAAGATAATAATAAAATATGTTAATAATAAGTATTTTATCTGCAAAACTTATGGTCAATGGCAAAGCACATGCACTATTGTTAAAAGTGAGCTACCGAGTTACTATTGAGTAGAAGTATTATAAATACGCCGAGCTTAGATACAGCATTCGTGTCCACCCTGCTGATTTGTCATCACTGCTCATGTACAGTTTTCTACATAGTGAACATATTTGTGTGCCTCTATTGAAAATTAATAACATTTAGATTGATGAACATTGAATTAAAAAATGTGAATAAATGGAAATCTGTACACTAGCAGGATACTATGGGTGTTAAAAAAAAAAGGAACAAAGTAAGCAATCAGCCAATACCACGGTTTCAGTACAAAATATCAATACACCCATATCAATATCTTACATTTGTATTGATTTGGATATATAACAGCCGTCGTCTCCAATTCAAAAAGTTTAGTCGATTTGCAAACATTCTGTAAGACTTACAAACCAGACTTGGTCCTAAATTACTTTTTAGCAGAAAACTTTTTCAAGTAATGTGCTAACAATGCTATGAGTTGAAGTAATAATATCTTCTATCATAACAATTTTGTATGCAGCGACTACTTATAGAAGAATGAAACTCATTCATTTTTCCAATCCAATCTACAGTCTCAGCCCTGCTATTTTTTAACCAAGGTATGCCTGAAAAATCAGGAAAAGAGCATTAGAGGGTTACCATACAGGCATTGCAAATCCAACGATTGCCTGATTTTGACATTCTGGGTCACTTAATCGAGTGCAAAGCTAATAATATTGAACTGTCTACTCTTGATAATTCATAACACCCTAGCAACACTTTTTGAATCAGGAGGCGCACGGTGCAATCTTATTTTCATATATATAATATATATAATTAAGTATATATATATGTATTAATGTTTGGTATAATTAAACACGTAGTGATTTAAGGTAATATATAGAGAAGCTGAGGTTAGATACGTGGCTTAGGCTGCGCGAGTTCCAATCTCCTAGGCTCCACCTACTGACTTGGATCAAATCGTCTTTGCTATGTCTTTGGTCCGCTGCAAACATATCGACAGCCACAACTGTAGGAACCATCCTTACTTATCTGACTACCGTCAGTATTGATAGTAAAATTATAACATTGGACTCACGAGGCAGTCCAGTGTGATAGTTTTTATTTGTCAATCTGCTTGATCGCTTAGTCTATTCTTATCTACCAGACTTACGCCTGTGCTTGGCTTTTTTGAAGTTCTTAATCTTAAATATGTGGAAGCGACTTATGGCAAGGGCATATATAGACACATTACATACCTACTGCGTAATTTTAAACTTAATAAAGATTTGTTAAGTGACCTTTGAATCTTGGCCTATATCTAATTTAAAATAATAACAGTAAAAAAAAATTAACAAAATAATTTTTGTCAATGTAGACCAACCAAGTCCTTTATCAAATTAAATTGTAAAATAAATTTATTAGAATCTTAAATCTCTTGTGGTAAAAAATCATATTTTTTGTGTTCTCATTTATAACAAATAGTATATTTTGTTATAAATAGTTGTTGAATTAATTTGGTGGTAAAGAGGATAGGAACATTTTGGAGCATATACTTAGTATAACAAATGCACCAGTTTCATATCCTTGTAAAAATTAATCGTTATTGCTCCAAAATGCTGGTCTATCGTGGCGCTGCAGCCGCACCCCTTGATTTTCCACTGGCTATACGTACCACACATACATATAGGTATATATACCGCCCGAGTACACTGACGTACTGTATATATATATATACGCAAGGTTCTCATACAAGTTTCAGTAGTGTCCGCATCGATTGCTTTGCCGAGCATTTTCTTCAATATGTTACATACTGCGCCAAACAAAATCGTGTATATATATACGATACAGAACAAAGTTTTCGAAAAAAAAGATTGGGCACACAGCAAAAAACTAAAAATTTCATTATTTTCGTCGCATGAAAAAAACGAGATAATATACGACATATTCGCGGGGGGTCGGGCAGGGACGGCACAGCCGAGTATAATATATAGCTGGAGGCCTAAACAAAGCCTAACCTGACGCCGCACACGAAGCCCCTGCGCGACTATTATCGAGCTTTTCGGCCTCTCTCGCTCATTGCGCGCATCGTTCTCTCTCTTGCCCAGGTCTCTCTCTCTCTCTCTCTCAGCCAATAATGTGTATATCCGTATGCATACATACATACATATACGATGTCCCTTTATATATCACTCCTCCGTCTTGCTCTACTTGTTTCGCGCAAGTATACACGCGCTGTCATGGCTATCTCTACTTATGCACATACCTATATACACTGCGTCTACTACGATTCGCGCCCGGACAAAGAACTCAGGGTATTTAATTTTCATCGCATCCTTCGCGCTCCAAAACGTACCCGATCGGAGCACTCGAAAATCACACGTTAAAAGCTAAAAAACGGTCGGACATCGATGCCAAAGGATACAAATTTATCCCGTCGGATCACGATATTCGCAATAAATAAAACCTCATCCCCCTACCCCTATTGTTGTAGTAGTAGGCATCCAGAATCGAGCGTCGTCCGGAATCTGCAGCCGAATGCGCGTTCGCGGAGGCCATTTTGTTTGTACACTGTAGCTATACCTACTAGCGCGCATAGTGTGCGGAAGGAGGAAGCGGAGCTCTCGCGCGGCGCGCGCGCAAGAGAGAAAGACGCAGAGGAAGCGGACAGAGAGAGAGAGAGAGAGAGAGAGAGAGCAGGATAGAGGAGAGGACGACGGTATTGATTCATCTGTCAGCCGTAGGAAATTCGCACTTGTCTCTCTTGCTTTTTCTGGGGTCCCCGTGCACGCAAGCGCGACCGGACGCTTGCGTTCACGCACCGGGCTCAGATATATATTATGCTTATACACGACACGCGTGTAAATACGCACGTCCTGTATGTACGATCTCGTATCTTAATATGCAGATCGCTCCGGAATGAAAAAAGGAGCTTCGCGAGCAAACAGGAGAGGAAAAGCCGCGCGCGAGCGTCATGGAGAGGGAGGAGCTGCTGGCGAAAAAAAAGATGGTCGGCCGAGGAATTTATAGGTGCGCGAGCGAGAGAAATAAAACGCCGTTGTGCATGGAATTTTGCTATGTAGCTCTCGGAGAGAGAGAGCGAGAGAGAGAGAGAGAGAGAGAGAGACAGAGAGAAGGCTCTTTCAAGCGGAAAGAGCGAGAACGTACCATTCGCGAATTTTCGTTTGATACGACGAGAGAGAATCGATCTAGCGCAGAACCAAGAGTCAGACGAGGAACGAAAAAAAAAAAAAAAATAAAAATAAAGGCTTGTGTTTATAAAAGGGATTTTTCGTGTGTGGTATGTGTGTATGTGTGTGGCAAATAACCGTCTACGCTCAGAGGCCTGTTGTGTATGTGTGTGTATATATGTATTTAATACTTAAAGAGTATACAGGATATATATAAAATAGAAAGAGATATATATAAGAGAGGATAAGGTGGCGAAGCGCCTGCCGTGGGTGTGCATGTCGGCGGGCATGGATCTTTCATAGTTACCTTTCTTGTCGGTCATTTTATTGCTTAACACAACCGGCTCTCTTATTCTCTATATCTTTCTCTCGCGCGCGAGCTTCTCAAACAACAATAACAACTAAGAGACTTGCTGATCTCTCTCTCCTGTACGCGCGTATTGACAACGATTATCAAGCTCTCTATTCTCTCTTTGTATTATCTCGACGGGAACAGCGCGCACTTGACTCTCTTTCTTTCTCTACTTTAAGTAGTAATATAAGGTACTCGTTCGTCACAGTTGCGCGCACAGACGACGACTGCCCTGCCGCCGCTGCGTTGCACGACGGACCAGCCGAGAGCGAACGCTCGCGCGCGCGCGCGCACATACACTTACACATATACATATATATATACATCAGATGGAGAGAGAGAGAGAGAGAGAGAGAGAGAGAGAGATGACGCTTGCGAGGGGGACGGTATTATAATATTGTGTATTGTGCGTTGCAGCAGCCGCGGGAGGATATAGAACGCGCTTATCTCTCGTCTGCGCGAGATGCTCCTCTATGGCTTGATTTTTGCGGTATTGGCAGAAATCGAGTTTTCCGTTTCGCTTGCTGAGTTATTGTATTTGTGTGTGTGTGTTGGATTGTTCCCTTGGTATGTCTGCTGCAGCGGGATAGGGTGGTGTAGCAGTAGACCCGTCAAACCTGCGTTACTAGGCGAGCACGTTCGATCGTCAGCTTCGGTCACCTGACTATACTTGGCGATGTTGTGGATAGCTGTAGCAAAATATTATCGCTCTCCCTATCAGTTTCGTTTAAATCATAATATTTAGCTCGTTGTTTGTATTTCTCTGTATTTATAGTACTAATGGTTCTATATTCTCAAAATTAAAACTCACTGAAGGTTCTACAGATACCTTAAACGACCTTTAACGACGCTTTTGTCAATTTCCAATCAAAAAGCAAGCCACATTCATAATCAAAATATCGTACAGTATCGCGACGCGAATAAACGTTTCGGAGCAGTGTACTTTCATATCCCTGAAAATCGGAGCAAAGCGTGACGATCGAGTGACGGTCAGACTTCTCGTAAAGTAATGTGTCGAGCTTCTCCAGTACGTATATAGGCGAATCTACACACACATATACTCGCGGAAGAGATCGACTAGTAGTAGTAGTGGTGGTCCTTAGGCTTTATCGAGCGTCGATGGTACTGCGCACATCCCCTGCTGCCTGCATCTCTCCCCCTTCGCACCGGTCGTGCTCTCACACAGTAGTAGTAGTGCACTACATTGAGGCTCGAAAGAGAGAGAGAGAGAAACGGCCTCGACCCCCGTGCGCAGAATTTTTTTTACGAGGGGGACGAGGACGTAGCCTCGACCAATGGCAAGGCTGGCCTATGAGCGACTATACATATATATACGATCAAAGCTCGCAGCAGCTCTTTCTCTTGCTCTCGCGCGCTGATATATTGTTACGTTATAGTGCGGGTGAGAGATGAGGCTCCGCTGCGCAGATGCTTTATGCGCACCTGTTTGCTCCGCTGGGAAATTGGGAAATGATGTTTTGTGGGATTCGTCGTGCGGATGGATGATTTTTTTTTTTTGTATTGTTTAATGGTCTTATAAGGGGTTGAGTTCTGCAGTAGTATAAGAGCTTATGTTTTGAGGGTTGCGGGTATTATATGGGGGTGAGGGCGTCATATATCTGCTCTGTCGCGTTTTTTATTTTTGTATGATGCAAAAATGATTTTGGAAAATAATTCGAGCAATATGTTGATTTTTTTCAAAATTAAGTGATTGCATGATACCATTATCTGCTTAATCATCTTATTTCCAAAATAACACATTTGAGAAAATCTGAATTGCATGCCCGCAATACTTTTATTAAAATTCTCAAAGAATTCTTTATGAACGCTTTTTTTGAAAACATATTCTAAAAGAATTCTTTTTGTTATCTTAGAATAGTAACGAATGTCCGGTGATTTCCTATTAAAGCATCGCTACAAGATGCGTTTGATTTTAACGCTACTCTTTTTGACGACAACAATAGCAGCCACAGAAAAAGTTAGCTATGAAAACTATAAAGTTTTTCGAATGGTCATAAAGAAAGACGAATAAATTAAGTTTTTGTAACACAAGCATGATTTTCGCGTTTTTCTGACCTATTAAGCGGGACTAAAGTAACTTTTTTCAGACCAGCGGGCAAAAAAAATGAAAAACGCCAGCTAACATTTTTTCGGGAAATTTTCTATATGTATACATATACACACACATATATATATATATATATATATATATATATATTAATTTATATACATTTAAAAATTAGTCTACTAAGAGTGTGGTCGCCGATTCTGAAAAAAGTTGCATCAGTCGCACTCAATATCTAAAAAAAAACGCAAAAATCTGTACTTGCGTTACAAAAAATATGGTGTGCACCAAGGGCTAAGTGGGCTTTTTGGCCTCGTGTGGTTGCAGTACTCGTCTGCAGCTCGTAAACGCCCTTAACTAACTCGTAAACCCCTAACTGGCCTTGACTCGTACTGCAAACTCCACACTCGGTCTAAAAAAGCCCACTTTACGCCCTTGGCACACAATATACTATTTTAAAAGACCTCGTGGAATCTCGCGATGGCGTGAGTATACACCAGTGCAAAATTTTTATATATCATCTCTATGATATCCAAAATTGAAAACAATTATTGATCTCACATCTGAGCTTTTGGTCTGGTCCAAGCATTTCCATTCCAACCGACATTATGTCAGCTTCAAAAGCCCTAGATTATTTCACCGAACACATGAATGATTCAGGCATAAAGTACGAAAAGTTCGTCGATAACGTAAAAGCATTAATCGAACGACAAAAGGCTGGCAAAGAAATAACCTTCGGCTGGAATAGCTACCATACTCTGGACGAAATCTACGATTGGCTTGACAGCCTCCCAAAGAAGTATTCTGAAAAGGTGTAAACAATCATCGGTGGTCGTACATATGAAGGACGAGATATCAAGGGTGTAAAGATTTCGCACAATTCAAACAACCCGGGAATTTTCATAGAGGGTGGTATCCATGCTTGGGAATGGGTTTCACCGGCCACAGTCACATTTCTGATCAATGAATTGCTTTCTAGTGATGAACTGGCTATTCGCAAATTAGCCGAATCTTACGACTGGTACATTTTCCCATCGACCAATCGCGATGGTTATGTTTACACTCATACCTCGGTAAGTATTTATTAATTTACTCACAACCATCGACAACCATAAATTATATTTATCCATGTTTCATTATTATAATCATATAGGATCGAATGTGGTCGAAATCTAGATCAAAGTCAGAATCAAGCTGTTTTGGTACAGATCTTAACAGAAACTGGAATTACAAATGGATGGGTAAGTTTGCGTTGAAAAAAGATTAATTTCTTAATTCTGTATAGACGCGCAACTTTTATTAATATTATGTACTGATTTTTGTTTATAGTATAATCGGTGCTAGCAATGATTCGTGCGACCGAAGATATGCAGGAGCTAAACCTTTTTCTGAAATCGAAACAAAGATCTTGTCCGAATACATGCTGTCAATTAAAGATAAATTATTTTGTTTTATAAGTTTCCATAGCTTTTCTCAACTTATCATGGTACCTTACGGCTACACCAAGGAGCATCTTGATAACTATAACATTTGTTTTAGTAAAAACATTTTTATTTTATTTAGTATTCAATGGCTGTGAAAGCTACTGCAGAAGCAATATCTAAGAGATATGGTAGTAAATACATTCCTGGATCTTTAGCTGAAACCATTTGTAAGTTTGTGCAAATGTAGTTTTATCATGTTATTGTAAATTAAAATATACCCATATAAATTTATGATAAAATTAAAATTTCAGATCCAGTTTCCGGAGCATCCGTTGATTGGGCAAAAGGAATATTAAAATTGCCATTATCTTCTGCCGACTGGCCAAGAAGTGATCGATTTTTTAATCGTTCTTTTTGAAGAAGGTAGAAAATTGAGATACCCTTAGTCACAATACGTTTTTGCGTTAATTTTTTTCAGCCAATAAATAATGAATGATGGAATTTTTTATTGATTTTTTAAATATATATTTCCATACTTTCCTTATTCGTTTACGTATGAACATTAAACGCTAATTTATAGCAGCCATTATATTATTATGTCGTTCGTCAAGACGATATGTGTAATGAAAATTAAGACCTTTTAATTGCTCCATCAAACATACTCGATCGTTGTATATTAATAAGTCGATTTCGGACATCATTGCGATCTGTAATGTAGCAAAAACACGCAGCGACCATTAAAGTGCACAATGTTTCATCAGCTAAAATAGTATATACGAGTCATTTCACATAGGTCATGTCTAAGAGCTTTACCCTCAACGATTAGTCCTAGGATTAGTCCAATAATCTAATAACACAACATTTTTCCTATAAATCTATAATAAAAAGTCAACTATTTTGCACTCACACTGCGTAAGCAAGATATACCACGCATTACATTATTAATGTCAAAACTTGAATAATTTTATCTACCACATCTCACAAGATAATAGAAAAATCAGATCTTAAGAATGATAAGCAAGATTATCATAGCTGTATAGTATTATTTCAGTTTTTTTATGTGAATCACGAACTTTCATTGAGTTGGGCATAACGTTTTCCGATAAATACGCATGACTTGAATTACAATAGCATTCGTCCTCGTTGTGAAGTTTCGATTGCCAAGAAGACAACTCCGAATCGGGCTTCTCTAGTTTACAAATTAAACACGCAATTCGTCAATGTACTTGAGATGCGCTTAAAAGTAAAATTCTACAGCAAAATTTATCAGTCTGGCGTTGCAGTTGTTACAAGCTTGATTGTTTCTTCGAAAGTTAAAAAAGTAAGCAGCTTAGAATAAATCATTTTATAATATCTTACGATATTTTTCTTTTAACAATCATACCATTAAAAGCAATACAAGTTGACACACACACACAGAGTTATTACTTTTACGATCAACGTCATATACGTCTTCCTCCGACGTATAAAATAGATGCATCAAGTTTGATCGTCTTTCTTACTGTGACACGATGAATCGGTTACTTGTGCAGTTCGTGAGTGTCGTGATGATCAGTGCATTGGTCTTTGCGAAAAATAATTTGCCGTATCGTGATCTCTATGGTTTTACGGAAAATAATGCACAATTTACAGACGCTTTGTTTCAATTGTCCATTGGTGCCATGAATTTCTTATACGAAGGTGACCAAAATTTAAACAGTGAAGTGGTAGATAGTACCCCGAAAAACGAGGAGGAGTATGATTTTATCGTCATCGGCGCTGGCAGTGCAGGGGCTACTATTGCCGCAAGGCTAAGTGAAATAGAAGACGTCACGGTTCTTCTGATTGAGGCTGGTCGTCAGGAAAATCTGCTGATGGACATACCGATCATCGTGAATTATCTTCAGCTCAGTAACGATCTGAATTGGAAGTATCAGACTGAACCATCTGAAAACTACTGCCGAGGTATGACGGGTCGAAAGTGTAACTGGCCTAGAGGAAAAGTTATGGGAGGAAGCAGTGTTTTGAATTACTTGATCGCAACTAGAGGACATCCTTTAGATTACGACAACTGGGCTGCGATGGGTAATGAGGGATGGTCTTACCATGACGTGTTGAAGTATTTTAAAAAACTCGAAAATATCGCAATAGAAAGATTGAGGATAGATGAAGAAATGCACAGCACTGATGGACCTGTTCACATCACTCATCCTCCCTATCACACACCATTGGCAGAAAGCTTTCTTAAAGCAGGTATAGAAATGGGATATCCGATAGTGGATTACAACGCCTATAATCAAAGTGTTGGATTTTCTTACATCCAGACTACTATGAAAAATGGAATGAGGATGAGCACAAATAGAGCTTATCTGTATCCTGCAAATAACAGGAAGAACCTGTTCGTAACGAAACTAAGTCACGTCGATAAGATACTTATAAATCCCGAAACCAAAAGGGCCTACGGTGTGGAATTCACGAAATTAGGCAAGAAAATTCGTATTATGGCCAGAAAAGAAATCATCTTATCTGCCGGTGCTGTCGGCTCGGCGCAGCTCTTGATGCTCTCTGGCGTTGGCCCATCCAATCACTTGAAGGAAATGGAAATCGACGTCGTTCAAGATGCTCCGGTTGGAGAAAATCTCATGGATCATATAGCCTATGGTGGCCTTGTATTTTTGGTCGATCAACCTGTCGGCATCGTTACAGAGGACATGGTTAACTTTGCTAAGCCATATTTAAGTGATTATCTGATCAGAAAAACGGGTCCCTTTACCATTCCAGGTGGCTGCGAAGCATTGGCTTTTATCGATGTAGATAAACCAACCAAACTAGACGTGTTTCCTAACATAGAATTGCTGTTTATCGGAGCCTCGATTGTCTCGGACGCTATAATCCACGAAAACATGGGCATCTCAGATGAGTACTGGGATAAAATTTATTCGAATATCTCGGGACAATACTCCTGGACTATTTTCCCAATGCTCATGAGGCCTAAAAGTCGAGGAAAGATTTTACTGCGAAGCAACGATCCAAATGAAAAACCCAAAATTTTCGCTGGTTATTTGCAAGATCCAGAAGACGTTAGGATAATGGTGAAAGGAATTAGAGCAGCGATTAAAGTCAGCCGGACAAAGGCTATGCGAAGATTCAAGTCACAACTTCACGAAGTCCCTGTACCCGGATGCGAAGATCGGCAATATGATTCGGATGAATATTGGGAATGTGCTTTGAGAACTTTTACCGTCACGATATATCATCATTCTGGGAGTTGTAAAATGGCACCGGAAAACGATCCAACGGGTGTCGTCAATCCAAGATTACAGGTACGTTGCGTTTTCTATATGAAGATTAATTTATAAAAACTTGTGAATTGTGATCTACGTAAAAATAAAGTTATTAAAAAATGTCAAACAGTTTTTTCGCTTTGAAATAAGTGTTGTTCTTTGTTATAAATAATATGCATGATCGAAGTTTTTATGCGATGATATTATAGAATTAATAAACATTATGGAATTAATGACTCTACTTATATATTTCTAGGTCAAAGGTATTCAAGGATTAAGAGTAGCAGATGCCTCAATTATGCCTATGATCATTACTGGGCATACGAACATTCCAGTAATTATGATTGGGGAAAAACTCGCCGATATGGTTAAAGAAGACTGGGGATATATGACAGAGGTATAATGTCAATAAGTATAGTGTTGTATATATTAAAAATGTTTTGTATATCTTTTTGTAAGAAAAAATTAATGCACAATATAAATAAATAAATGAAAAGTTCAGAAACAATGAAAATTCGTCATTTCGTGCTTTGTCTGCAAGAAATATTTTCTAACGAGATGAAGTAGACATCAATGCCTTGAAAAAATTAATCATATTAACCTGGCCTTCCGGCCATTTAGAAATAGAAGACATTTTGTTCAGAAAATAATAGGCCGAAAGATAAACTGAGGATGTAATTACCAATTATTTTATAGCTGAAGTGTTTGAATACGATCTATGTGGGAGATACTTACCAAGAGAAAAAAAGATTTGAATCGAATATTTATGTTAATGCTATAGTGTATATTTTGTTTATTGTACAAATATATAAATAATAGCATTATTGACATATTCATGAAATATTTATATGCATTTCTATATTTCATAAAATTATTCTGTTAATGTAAAAATATTGAATTATATTTTTTATGATACGTGCATGAAAAAGACCCTTTTTCATTCATGTAAAATGAATAGAAAATTGAGTATTTCATAGCAGCTGGAGAGAAAATTTTCTAAAAGAAAAAAAAAAGAAAAAAAAGAAAAAAAGGGTCTATTAATTCATGCCTTTATCAAAAAAAGTACGGTGTTCAACAAGCGGGGAGTGGCTTTTTCTAGCGAGGGGCACTCGTGCTCAAAACATCACCTTCGCTAGAAAAAGCCAATTTTCCCCCCTAGTTGCACAATATACTATTACAAATTAACAGTATAAAAAAATGACATTGCAAAAAGCTAGATTAAAATAGTCGCCTTATTAGCATGGACCATATTTGTTTACCTAACTTGGGCATAAACTCATCCCAAAAAGTTTTTATTCAAGCTCTATACAGTCACTATTGTTAAGAATATATTATAATATATAATATAATGTTAATTAAAAGCAGTATAATGGGCGAATCAATCTAAAATTATGCGTGTATTGTTCATTACTCTTAGAAAGTAAAGGCGTAAAGGGGCAGATGTATCTAGTAGACCACTTCAATTCAAGGTTGCAATATTGACCCTGTAGATAAATATTTTCATTGGGTGAATATATAGAAAGTCATCGTATCTTGTACCCTGAGGTTGTGCAAGCATGTAAAATCAGCGTTATAGTGCCGATAAATATATATAAATAGCCGTAAAACAAAACAGCTTTGAACTCGCTTTTTCCTCGGACTATATTAACTATAGCAGTTTTCGACCTATTCCAAAACTGCCTTGTTAGGCCCACTTGGGCTATTCACATAACTGTAATTATAACAGCAGACCTTTTTTCTCCGTGTATGTATAGTACATTGCAAAAAGAACTTACAGAAACCTTATTGGAAAGGACGAAGAATGCATCGGTAAAAAGGGAATACTCTTCACACTTGATATATAAAACCGATTGAGCTTTCTAACCTGAAATGAATGATCGAGTAATTATTGCCGTTCAAAATAATCTCTGTGTATTTAATAATGTAGCAAAAAGTGCATGTCTTCCCCCTTCTCGCGATTACAGGGAAGTGTATAGCTGCGCAGCTGTAAATACCTATAATATGGAAAAGCTGGCAACAGAAGTGCCGCAGCCGTCTATACGGCGAGCTCGTATCACTACATTATGAAATGAGTACGTTTTTTTTTTAAATATATAATATGTAAAGCAATAAAAAATATGTGTTCAAGCGACTTGCTCGGACCCGGAGAAGCTTGAGCTTAGACCGAAATGCGCTTTGTGCTTGGGCTTGAAAACTCATTACCGTTCGCTTACTTTAGTGTAAATGCAAGTGTATTATAAGACACAGATAATGACAATATAAGTATACTATAAATTTACTATAAACTACTATAGGTTTACTATAAAATATAATTATTCTGCTTCAAAAATTATCTCTTATAGCGTTGTTATAAAGTTTTCGTAATTTCATAGTCTTCACGGAAAAAACCGCGAACATTTAAGCGTGTTTAAAAATTAAATTATTCATAATTTAATATATGCATACAATATCTGTACTAAATCTTCAATATATTATAATGAATGCTTTATAGGTACTTTATCTATATATTGTCTCAAAAACTTCTAACATGGAACATCAATAAATGCCGGTAAAACGTGCATGTATGTATACTTATAAGAATACGTACTGTACTTAATTGCAGTTACTCCTTCACCATACAGTTTACGATCCCACAAATAGAAAGTTCAGACCGATTAACTGCTCGACATCGTCATCTTTCAAAAAATTGTTTCCAAACCTACGAGTATATATATCTCTCTACCTCATTCCCCCTTATAAATAAACCGCGACAGCACAACGGAAACTCCCTAAAAATACCAAAGCGTGTATTTTCGTAAAACCATTCAACACTCACACAGCCACGGAACTCTTCCAAAAAAGACGAAAAAAACCATAGCACGTCTGCGCGTAACATCCACCATCAGAGAAAAAAATAAAAGACGTGAGATACAAAGCTGGGAGCCTTGATAAATGCTTCGAAAAGGCGCAAAGAGAATTCTCCCCCCCCCCCCTCTCTACAAGTGCCTATTCACACGCCGCGTACATACAGCTCTCACTTTCCCGTAAAGGTACTTCTACGCCGTCATCATCATCATCAGCTGAGAGCGCGGTATATGGTGCACGCGTCTCCCGATATGACGTCCCGCATACTGCGTGTGTATGCTATATAGGTCTATTATATCTCTCGCACCTCGCGGGACTTTCGTCGTCGCGGCGTTTGAATATGGCGCTGCTGCTTTCTCCGACCGCGGTCTTCGTTACGGCGATTGCGCACGGAGGAGTATAGGTGCCCACCTCACCAGGAACGTGTTCGTCGGAATGTTTTTCTTCCAAAAAGATTCAACGCGAGAAAGAATAATGCCGTGTATTTTGTGATAAACTCGGGTCGTAACATTGTCATCTCGGCACGTCCAACAAGTATCGATATCACTGCAGCAAATCTTACCTCAACGTATATATAACGATGGCCTCCAAGAAGAAGAGTCGTAGGGTCTAGACTTGGAATAGCTCCGCCACTGGCCAGTATCACACACATACCCATACGCGAAGGAGGCTGGAGATGTGTGCGCGTGTTCTCATCGCGACTCCGATTCCAAATGTGATACTTGCACACAGAACCATACCTAATACTTACTCTAGCGGCGGCGGCGCGGTGAGAGAGAGAGAGAGGCTCTGAATCTGAATCTCCGCTCGTCGGCGCACCAACTCAGTTCACTCTCGACTCTCGTCGCGGCACGATATACCCCCGCGCGCGCTTCTTGTTTTTTATTTTCCATTCCATTCCTCCCTATCAGCGCAGTGTGTACATCATCGCCAGTATATGCTATGTTGTATACTCGATGCTCCCTCCGCCACTATGTTCAGAGAAGATAGTTGACTGTTTTTCGCTCGTGCATATAATCAGCCCGCATCACCATCCGCAGTTTCGGTCCGTTCGGCCGCGGCTATACGATGTTGTGGCCGCCGCTACTCTCCGCGGCAGCAGAAAATTTTCCGTGAAAGTGTAACAACTCCTCTCCTATCTCGTACCTGTGTATACCACCTACTTGCTTCTCTGTCTTTCGCTCTCTGCTCTCAATTCACGAGTCAACGACGACGACGACGACGACGACGACGACGACTCCAGGAACATAATCTATAAGCTCTACCCCTCAGTTGCCGGATAATAATCGTCGTCATGGTCAGGCTAACCGAGGAGATGGTCGCCGCAAGGACCAGGGTGTCTGATTGCGCGGCTGTCAAAAAACTCAACTGCTGGTGAGTCGCGCGCAACCTTATGACTAAGATACGCTACACGCTGCCTTTGTTGTTGTCCTCTTGGCCGCTTATGTGCGAGGGTGCATATCAGTTAATTTTCTTTGTCTTTACAGGGGAACCGAACTCACCGACGTTAGCATCCTGCGCAAAATGAGAAACGTCGAGGTCCTGTCGCTCAGGTGAGATTCCATGATGTTTTCTTCAATCATCACTATTGTGATGGATTTGCCGATGGCTATTGTCATTTACATTGCTAAGTTATTAATTTGATCGCTGCTACTACATGACTCATCTGTCCTTAAATGGTGTCCTTAAGGTCTTTTGTTTTCAAGTTCAATGCTGACTCAATTATGTAGCTAAAACCCTCTGGGATGTGAGCGTACTGCATGGAGCTGTGAAATGCAGCTCACACGAGATCTCTCTAATTGCTTGCGTGCTCTTACTTTCACTTTTTAATCATCATACTTATCTCTATTTATCACTGCACTATTTGTAAACTGGCTTAGAGAACTCTCCTGCTATGGGCATATTTGTGCAGTGCAGCTCATGGTCACATCCCACAGATCAAGAACTTGTTCCGCCTACGCATTCCTTCATTGGTAGCAGGATGTCTTTTCTAGTTTTGAATGTGTAAACTAAGGCTACTTAAATTCATGAGGACCCGATGATGGCTCAATGAATCATTCATTCCTTATTTTCATTTAAATTCAACAAGAGTAGAAAAAATAACTTTTTGTACAGTCATTCAAGCTAAAAAAGGGATTACACTTGGAAAATTTCAGACATCTGGTACATGTTTTTTTCCACTTACCTGCTTTTTTAAAAAAAAATCTAAAATCGTTTTTAATCATCACAATTAAAATGTTGAACAATAATTTGTTAAGCAAAATTCAAGTATTCCCAAAAAGCATCCTTTTTTTAATTGAAAATCAATACTCTGAGAGTAGAAGACATATATCTATGGACATGAGATTGAAAATGAAATTCATGTTTATTTATGAAATTATAATGCAATAAACACTTGTAATCTCTCATTTCAGTGTTAACAACATCAACAGTCTTGCCGATTTCCAAAATTGTGTTGATCTCAAGGATCTGTTTGTCAGGAAAAATAACATTAGAGATCTGAATGAAGTTTGCTACCTTCAAGCACTTCCAAACCTTAGGAATTTGTGGCTTGGTGAAAATCCCTGTGCAGATGTTGATGGGTAAAATGTTTTCAACTTAAGTACAAATTTATATCATAATCTGTTTTCTTCATTTTATCAATTTTTTTTTTTTTATTCTCTAGATACCGCTTAGCTGTGATCAAAGCTTTGCCCAACTTGGAAAAATTAGATGATAAGATAGTCACCCCTGAAGAAGTTCAAACTGCAATGCTGCGAGGAAGATCTTTGATACATCCGTTAACTATGATGCAAGCAGAATCTTCTTCACCACAATCAGGTCGAGGAAGTCCTGAGGTAAGATCATTTCAAAATAACTCAAGCAATCCAGTTTTGTTTTGACTAAAAAATAATACAGTGTGTTGAATAAATAACGTTTTACATAACTTTTTAACATTGAGATTATGATTTAAAATGTTTGATGCTTTCAAAGACTGACAATATATTTTTTAAATTCATGCATGGCATAATAAATGCTTTGTAATATTAGGTTGTCATGGCCAAATATGCAGAAGATCAAGATGTGGATCAGAGGCGAAATTATAGTTCTTCTGATGAGCAGGTACAGTACTGATGTGTGCAACTAATAGTATTAAATTAACTTACTTGATAAAAAATGTGTTCCCATTCATGTGTAACGTTAGTTGAGACATTTATGCACTAGATTTGCAGCGTAAACGCAAAGTTAAATAAATACAAGTTACATTAGAATGGTAAATTACATTAAACATATTTTTATCCAGAGGAGTTATGATGAGGCACCTGCTGTAGAAGATTACCAAGAGACTGATAAAAGGAATGCAAATTACAACACGTCGCCCGTTCATCAGTATCCCCCTAACAATCGATACTCCTATGAGGTATATTCTTTTCCATAAATACTGCTAGAAATAAATGTTTTATCAACATTAATATTCAATTAATCAAGCTCAAGCATGGTCTTTTGGCACTTTTTAATATTTGCTCATTAATCACGTTCTTTCTATGTTATTTTAATTTTAATTAATTTCAATGTTTTTGTACGTTTCCTCTTGCACTAACAGCAAAATGGCAGAATTAAGAATACAGATAATAACTCACGTAACAACAGCTATGCAGAAATCTCTGCTGCAACTAAAATCCTTGAAACACAACAGGTAAACAGCCACTGAACTATGAATTAATCAGTGCTAAATTATATGGATTTACCCACACTTTTACCTTCCGCATTAAAAGCACGCTTTTATTGTTAGCTTCACAAAAATTTCATATACTTGCGTTTCGATTAAAGAAAACGTACATGCTATTTTCGCGTGCAAAGTAGAAATAAATAAAATTTTCATTTTAGGACAATGACAGAACTGCAGTCTTACGGCAAAACGGTGAATACGAGGAGGTTAATCAAAGAATGTATGCACCAGTTTCGCCCCGATCGCAATATCCTCCAACTGAGTACATTGACGAAAGACGAATGGAGTATGAAGAGCCACAAAGGCCACCCTCAGCACAATCAAAGCGGGGAATGATGAATCAAAGCATGGAAAGGGTAATGAAATATTCTTTTCAAACAAAATTAATATGTGGCAAATGACCGATGAAAATTTATTTTTTTAAATATTTTACAAAAAAGGAGGACTTTAATCAATCAGCTGGTTGGATGAGACGCGCCGAGAAAGACAAGCGAAGATCACAGTTTCAGTATCAAAGGAGACCGGTGACAAGGGTAAGTTACATCACAACCAATCAACGTTACATAAATACGTAGATACCATATCCGGTCTTTTTTTCGTAACTGTATCCGTCACCGCAAAACAACTTGACAATATATTATGTACCTTTAAATAGAACAAACAGCCTGACACGTGCGCGCTGCTATTCAATGCAAATTCAATGTAAAACCTTCAATACCAAATTCATTTGTTTGCAAAAATCATTCAGACATTATTGTCAATTGAACATTTTTTCAATACAACATTCATCGATATAAACTGATTTTTGTAAAATTTGGCATTGCTATTTAGTGACATCTCAAGTCATAAATTATAAATTTTTTGAACTTGAAGCATTTAATGCATACAGACTTTCATCGATATAATTAAATTTTTTATCGCGTTCTATATTCCAAACAAGTCACGGATGAGTCACGGAATTTAACTTTGCTTGCTAAGTGAATCACTCGTGAATTATCGATCCTTTCTTATCAAGCATACAAACTTTGCGAAAATGTGATGAAGCACTTTCCTTACGAACCTTTTTAGGCTAATTAGAATATTTTTGCACGCTAACATGTTATATTTTTCATAAATATTATAGATATTGTACAATTTTATACCAAAAACATTTCTTTTTGTTGTTAATTTATAAACGTATTGGACTTTAAATATACATTAGAGATTATTGCTCGCAAGATAAGCGAGTATTCCAAAATCGGGTCAAACGGTACTTCTGGACTATACCAAAGCGGATATTGATCGTCGGCATTGTTTGCCCAAGATAATCCATTCTTGTTCAGACACAATAATGATGATTGTGCATGAATGATTGTTTAAAAAAAATTAACTTCCTGACGTTTTGAGAAAATAATTTACTCATGTTTTGCAGAACTCGAACATCTTGTCAGCGGTATTGTGTCTGGTGAAAGAGCTTGACTATCCGAGTCTGGAGGTGGTCGAGATGGCTGTGAGGAGCCGCATCGACGAGCTGGAAGAATGATGTTTCTGACACCGTCCCCAAAGTAAGCAGGGGACGGTGCTACCAAGTTACCTGCAGCAACAGCAACAATTTGGCGGCGGCGTTTCGGTTCCGAGTCCCGAGTACTCGGATTCGCTCGACTCGACGCTCACCTACAGCCAACGTTCAACCAGCGCTAATGACTACAATCTCAATGTCCGCGAGCTTTCTCCAGAAGCCTGTAGCCGCGAGGACAGCCCATGTCGCCTATTCAGTGCAAGCTTCAGGAGCACCACTTCCAGTACGACCTTTCCTTGCGAGCTCGCGAGCCGGCTCCGGGATGCCGCTGTTGCCGACCAGGAGGATAGAACTAGCAACGAGGTACGCAGGGTAGCCAGCAGCGACAGCATACCCGTAAATCGTGCAACTCCGGGTAGCGGCGACAGAGGTCTGTTCAACCGCTCGTGCAGAGTACTGAGCCAGGATTGCGTTAGACGAGCTAAGAGCCCCGACGTGCGTAATCCCGCAACCCAATTGCGCTACATCCAGTCCGCTAAGGGCACCTGGACTTACAACTTTTGAGTTAAGAAAAAGGCGAGCGACTACCTCCTAATACCTACGGCCAATCACATTATGACATAACTGGTGCTATGTGGAACAGGATAACGCAACGAGACGGACTTGTACGCCTCACAAACGACTGACTACTGAGCATTAAACCCTGACACTTCGTAGCTTTAATACTCAACAAGATCGCTTAATAAAGTACTCATTTTTACTATTGCCAGCGGGACACTGACACAGAGATATTCACTAACTAGACTGATTAACTAGCGAGAAAAGCATTCCTCTCATGTCCTACTCAATAGGCACGTGCAATAAAGTAATGCTAAATTCTAGCTACTGTGTAACTGCAGGCCGAACATGAGCGGGCTAGCAACTCTTAATCATAACATTAAGGCGTTTACGTAAATATTTACTATATCCTAATTGTACAAATACACACTTGATAAAAAGGGAAAAAATTAATTATGGAACGCAATGCCAGCGATCGTCTCGTCCACGGATGCCAGCAAAGAGCTTTTTACTTTGCGGCTTCCTGGCAAAAATCTTGCCACGTTCCAAACAGTGCGTAGCTAACAGTTGTCTTTCGAAATGTGTATATACTGATCGATATTGATATTATTTACTACGAATTTTTAATTCGATGTTATTTATCAGAGAGTAATTATATAAATATGAACTTGAGCGCACGTTCCATTTAGTGCGCGTGTGTAGAGTTTATTTATTATAGCGAATGATTATATTCCCGTAACACTTACAAAAATACTGCAAATCTCGAAAAATGTTCTTTTATGCACAGGTACTTGAAAATATATATTAAAAAAAAAAACTATTATATAAAAATAATTAGGAAAAAATTCTTGCCAAAGTTCTGTGAATGCATAATAAACTTCTCAAAGTATTCTTCCGTACAAATTGTAACAAATGCGTCATGTTCCGTTGAGTATGACCGTCCAATTATTTTATTTACTGTTGATTCGCATTGTCGCCATTAATCAATTGCATATTGTTAATTATTAAATTTATTAAGTAATTAGGCTTCTTTACATACATTTAGCATTGCAATAATCGCAATACAAAGATCTAAAAATTGTTAGTGATCAAATGAATTGAATTTTTTAATTTGTTGCTGCTTTTTATAAAATTGACAGTTATTATTCTATCGTATTTACAATCAACTGATGTGGCTGGTCCCATTATTGTTCTATAAATTAAATAATTACTGAAAAACATAGTGTATACACATATTATATACTTATACATATATTTATCATAAACATCGACAATATGATAAACTGACACTCTATTCTGTAACAAATACAAAAATTTGTTCATATTTGTTTATATATTACATTACAAAGCTTCTGTTACATTGGAGAGTTACAGAAAAAGAATATCAGGGTTTCGATGAACGCAGATTTCCAGAAAAACTCGTTATTATAACCACTTCTGCGCTCCGAATCAAACTAATAATAGACCAGATATATTATTACTTAGTTACAATAACGTAACCATTAAAGAATGTAAGACAAGGAACAGTACTTAAAACGAATAGCGGACGCTTCCAATGATCTAAAACGTCCTTTAACCGTCATTCGTAAGCTTTTTAAATATATAAAGATAATGCTCTATATACGTCTTACTGTTATTTACCATTAAACATATCAAGCGCATTTCAAATTTTCTCCAATATTTCCCAACTTGTCACTCGTAGCAAAACCATCTTTATCGACACAAAAAGGACGTCCATTAATACTCTGCTGGGGTTTGTAATTGCCATTGGGATTACATTGTAATCGGAACTCGAGATTTTCATTAGAATATATGACTGAATCGCGTGCACAATCTATAAAAATCATAAACGTTATATGAAGTTGAATATAGACTACGGACTTTTTATACTATAATAAACGTAAAGTATATCGTCTTACTACAATTAATCTCTGCTATGTTGCCAACATTTTCCGTTAGATAAGTGAAGATCTTTTTCCCATCTTTCCAAGTACATTTAATTCTAAAAAATACATTAAATATCAATGTATTATTGACTTGTTAAATTTTTGTGAACGTAGAAAACGAATGTTTACCCAGCGCGATCAACTTGTACAGGGCCGTAACTGCCGTCATCGTCGCAAAGAACATTATCCGGATGATAATAGTTATGTCCATGGTATTTCACTTTTTGAACTATCTTAGCTATGGCAATTGATTTACTTTCACATTGTCGGAGATATTGAAACTCTAATAAGTTTTGATCATCTAATAATAATAAATATTAATTTTACGTTAGCGATATAAGTACCAGTTAATTTTCATGTTGGCAAACTTACAGCAAGGAAGATAGGTCATTAATGATTCAGGATAAGCTCGTTGGGTAGGTCGACCAGTAGCAGGCTCAACACACCAGCATAAGCCATTATCACACTGTAGTTCCTCATAATTTCCATTCTCTGTACAATGCAGCGAGACATCTTCTCTTTTTGAAGTTTGCTTTTTTATCTCGTATTGACGCCGACTACAAGCTATAGATAATTTACAAATTTAAACTTTTATTTGAATTAATTTTTTGGCATAAAAAAACGAACAATCAACTAACCACAAGTCATATTTTTTGCAGAATTCCACCAAGACCAACCAAAAATTCTATTACCATCTGGACTAAAGCAGAAACATCTGAAATTTTTAAACAAATTTTTCTATTTTCTTGTAAAACAATGTTGTCTAGATATGCTATTACAGGCTATAAAATGACTAGAAAGTGATGAAATAATTTAAACTCATAGTTGATTGATTTCATAATTTATTACAAATACACAGTATTTTTAAAATTAACAAGTTTTTTCATTAACATTTAAATTAAAGTAAAAATAAATGGTAGTAATTATTGATACCTGTGAAAATCCCTGCTTATCTTAATACGCTTGAATAATAAATTAAATGCAGGCCACTGGATTACAATATAAAAGTAAAAATTATTATTTTCAATATCAAGAAATTAATTTCAAGAAGTCATTTTCGATTTCATTTACAAAAATATAGTTTTGTTTGAAAAGTGTACAAAGTACCTTAAATACATCTTGATACAAAAAGTTTGTATGTTTCAAGGATATTTTGTAATGTAAAAAAGTGATGATTATATAACACTCTTAGTTGACAGTCAATACACCAGATGTTTATATAAAAATACAAATAAAATTTTTTGATAAATATTTAATACTGACTTTGCACTAAAAAAAATTAAAAAAATTGAGCTATATTATTTAAATTTAACAGTATAATTATCTAGTTTTATCATATCCTGGAAACATTAACAATAGAATGGATGAAAGAGTTTCATTGACATTCATTTCATAATTTTTATCTAATGCTGCGCGACACATTGGACATGCATAGGAGCTTGCTGCAAAGCTACGCTTTAAACATGTAATACAAATGTTATGTCCACATGGTGTTGTGATGGGTTTAATCACCAAATCTTGGCATACAATGCAGGCAAATTCTGTAGTAATTTTTTCAAAGTATGCTTGTTTCCCTTCTGATAAAAATTCATTACATTGATTCCACAGTTTGGTATTAGGTAAATCTTTCTTAATTAAATTTTTCATTTCACTGCTCAACTTGAAAGAAACTTTTCGCTTCTTCTTTGCAGAGACAAATTCATCAGCTACAGCAGGATCATCTTCATCATCAGATTTTCTTTTCTTTATGCCAGCTTTCTTCTCTTGAGCTTCTTGGTAACCTTCAGGATAAATCATTTCCAAACCTAGTTCAGCAATTCTTGCTTTGCCTGCTTTGGTCCATGGAGCCGGAGTAGGATCATCTCTTCGTAATAAATACCTCCACACTCTAAAGCCACTTTGTCCTTTTTCTGGCCAATATTTGACTACTTTATAGATTCCATCATATCTGTTACCATCTTGTGGAGCATACTTGCTGTGTTTAGCTAACTTGAAATTTCTTACGACTCGAATAGGTGATCCTGCTTTCCAATCAGTTGCTTCAGCTCCATCTTTTTCATTAATTTTAGCATTGCAATTAACAGCTAGAGCTCTGTTCATCAGAGTCAATTGTTGATCACTACTCTGCTTTGCTGTTCTTTTATTTCCAGATAAATCCCTTCCACCAGAACCTGTATAAAAGAACTCTTCGCCATTATCAACATCATCTTCATAACCCCCTGAGAGAGCAATGGAATAAGCACCATCTTCTGCACGCCCATGAATTCCTGCAACATGAGGTCTATGAACTCCAGCTTCAGATACTTGAAATCTGAATTTCCACATTGTGCCTACTTCTATTCCTGGAATTGGACCTCTGTGACTGAGGGGAACAATAGTGCAAATTTTGGTTCTACCAACACATGCCATACCCTTTCCCCAATCTCTGTTGGTGCCAACTACGTTGCTGTGTTTCTTCTTATTCTGGACCTTTTCACCAACTTTGACAATTTCATTTGTGTTAACTTTACAATCTGGACAATACCAATCATCATCCGTAGGTAGTTCAGTCAAAGGAGGATTCAAACAAGCTAAATGGTAAGCATCGTCACACTCATCGCAGAGCAAAGTAAGGTGAGGATCATTCTTTTTACCACAGACTCTACAACTACATTGTTTACATCTTTTGTTTGGATTATCATGACACTTTGTACATTTAACAGGTACCCTTCTTCGTGTTTTAGGCACTCTTTTTGATATCAGATCATCATCTCTTTCAGATAATAAGATTGGCTTTTCGATTTCCAATACATCAAGTTTTGTATTAATTGTACAATCGTCAACAGATCTTGTACTATCTCCTATGTGTATAGTACCAATTAACTCTTTAGCAGATTTTGTATTTTTGATTTTTGATATTGTAAAATCATACCAATTTCCTACTTCTTTTGGATCTTCTAAATTATAATTTACCATAACTTTTTGGCCTATGTCCAGGTCATTGAAATTCAAAACTTTCCATGCTCTTGGTCTGATGAACTTCTCCTCAACGTTAAAGGGATCGTCATTTTTAGTCTCTGGTAGATCCCACTTCACTTTGTAGAATAATTTTTCAGATTTTGTGAAAATTTTCACAATCACTGCTTCAAACCAAGCTCCGAGAGCATTGTCTGTACAATCCACTGCATCTCCAACTTTATAATATTGACTCTCAGCGTCAACTTCCTCTTCCTCATTTTCCTTATCTTTCTTTTCTCCATTTGGTTTCTCCTCCACTTGTTTCTTTCCTTTCTTTTGAGCAGCAATGTCTTTATCAGACTTTATCATCACCTACAACATATTTTAACATAAGTTGATTAATTTTGTAAAATTGCTTCAAATTTTTCATAAAAAAAGAGATCAGGTAAAGCCAAGTATTGAAGTAACAGGCTAGATTAATTAATAATATTTTGTAAAAAAATAAATGCAACTCCAAAATAATTGAGAAATAAAGAGGATGATTCAAAATGTTAATACCTAGACAAACAAAGCAAATGAGTAAACTACAAGGCTTTGATTTAAATTGCCAAAAAATAGTAAAAAAATGTTCTCAAACAATAAAACGGCGACTCCAGCTAAACTGGAGAGTCAAAAAGCTGACTCAAATTGTAAACAAATGTCAGTCTATAACGTATATAGAAAAGAAGATAATAAGTACCTGAATGACATTGTTTATGTTGATGCTGTAGTCGTATAGCGTGCAGTCGTCCTCGAGATGTTTACCCCGAAAGAAGAGCCCCTGCTTGGCTTGTTTTATCCCGAACTCCTCCTCGATATCGGCCTTTAACGCAGAGATCTTCGTCAACTTGGAGACGTTCAGTACGGTCTTCTTCTTGCCGTCGATAGTCACTACTTGCACGTACATTTTCGCGTTTATCTAGTGGACATACGGATCAACTCGAAGAAGAAGAAGCACAACGCGAGGAAAGAGACGTTGATCTCTCGAGGAGGCGAACGCACGACTGAAGCATCCACGACTCACGAGGTTTGGCGGGAAAGAGAGCGATAATCGGCACAGCGCGGGAAACGTTCCTTTCTCTTCGGCTTGACGCGTATTGGTTAGTTTTGGAGTAAAGACAGGTTAGGTCGAGCTCGAGCCGCGAGCGAACTATTCTATTCGTGCGCGGACTCGAGGGCCGTTATGGAATTGCACGTTGTTACAGCTATTATATAGGTATAGCTTTTATAGCTAGCGTGCATACTTTTGCGGACTAGTTCCCCTCCCCCCCTGCCGCCCCTCTTTTCTGAGTACTAGCTACCTGCTCCAGGATTCCAGCTAGGTGCAGATGGTACAGTTTTTGATTTCGGGCTTTTGTGTTGAAACGCAGGCAAGCAACAGGCGCATAATAAAATGAAGCCATCAGGAAATTTATTTATTTTTTTCTTTAGTACAATTTACTCACGGGACATAAATTATTAAAAATATATTCTTTATTATTTGAAAGAAAAAAATAAAGAATTTCGAAACTTTATTCCTGAATATTTTAAATAAAATTTCTTGTGAAAAAATTAATATACTTGTATTACCTGCCGTTGGAATATTCTCCTTTACACTGCACTGCAGAGTAATTACCGTCATTCTCGCAACTCGGCTTCCAGATGTTGTTGTTTATCCACTGGTGCGATTCGCAAGTCCCTTTAAACAATTTTTAACGCGTATACTTATAATATGTGTGTTAAATTTAAAAAGTGTATGCCATTATTTTACGAACCATAAGCGATTGCACAAATTTTTGCTTTGTTGCAAATTAAACCAGGCAAGCATTTGTCGCAGTTTACACACGGCTCGTTCAGTCCTATATTTATGTGTATAACCAAATACAATTTTTAATCAATTTCCAATTTTTTTTTTTATTATAAAAAGATAGTTCAAATTATAGAATTTATAGATAATTGTCTGTTCACCTGCTGGTTCGCAGGCTTTTGTAACGTCATCAGAGCCTGAAACGCGATACTTAAAAAAATATATTATGAATATCACGAAAACTTTTGAGCACAATTTATCAAACATTGTTAAATACATTCTTCTATCATTTGCTGCTATGGACTATACGTTTTTCCGAAAGAGTTTACAATTCTCCTTTGTTGTATTTTATCTAATCGGGAAAATTAAAAAAAAAATTTTATCTATGTTATGCATGATATCATCCCATTTTCTTAAAACTATATGTTCTAATCTTTATGATCATCCCGCCTTATATTATTATTGATTATAAAAATGGATTATTCAAAAAATCATGGTTTTTATAAACAACTTTATTAATAAAAGCTTTTATGTATGAACAAAAATAATACTTTTTCTCGTTTACCAAGTCATCCTATGAGCAACAATTATACGATTATAACATAGTTTTCTCATAAATATAGAAACGTCTGAAAAACGTTAATTTAACGTTTCTAGAAACGTTTATTTAACGAAATTAAAACGTGATTCCGACGTCTGAACAACGTTTCAACTTTTCGGTCTGCCGCATTTCTATATATTAAATACGAATAAAATACGTGTATAGGACGTTCAATAAACGTCTTGAACTACGTCATACTAACGTCTCAACAATGTATAAATAACGTTGTTGACACGTAGCAATCAAGTTTCAAAGANTTAACTTATTTCTTTTCCTTTCTTTGTGCATCTCTTTACTGAGTTTGAGCGTTGTAATATTTGTCAGTGTATTATCACGTAGACGCATAATTTGAGTTTTTCAATAAACACACAAAAAATGGAGTGAAAAATATACACTTCCAATTTTTATTAGCAATAAAAATTCAAAAGATTGGACATTTGTTTATGACGGCTAATTGTCGTCGAATCTTTACGAAACAGGAAGGAAAAATGTACGAATTAAAGGATAAAACACATTTAGAAGTTAGTGCGTAGTCGTTTATACGTAGTATTTAAAGATAATATGTTAAAGCATTTTATACGATATGTACGATATGCTTTGTATATAATATAATGTTTATAATAAAAGCTTTGATGTATGAACAAAAATAATACTTTTTCTCGTTTACCAAGTCATCCTATGAGCAACAATTATACGATTATAACATAGTTTTCTCATAAATATAGAAACGTCTGAAAAACGTTAATTTAACGTTTCTAGAAACGTTTATTTAACGAAATTAAAACGTGATTCCGACGTCTGAACAACGTTTCAACTTTTCGGTCTGCCGCATTTCTATATATTAAATACGAATAAAATACGTGTATAGGACGTTCAATAAACGTCTTGAACTACGTCATACTAACGTCTCAACAATGTATAAATAACGTTGTTGACACGTAGCAATCAAGTTTCAAAGACGTCATTATAACGTATCTACATCCATTCAAAAATTTTTCAGTCAAAAATTTTGCGGCCAAAATAACGTTAAAAAGACGTTTTTTAATGTTATTTTTAGTCCTAAAAAAAGACGTTATGTCGTCTATTACACAACGTCTAAATAACGTTTTCAGAACGTTGTGTGTTATTAGGGTATGGCTATTCTATTCATTGCTGTTCTTCAATATATATTAGATTTAGTCTATCACATTCGACTGTTTCTACTGACAAGTAGATATAGGTGCAACAATACCTGCATTAATGGAAAACGGTAAAAATAATAATAAAGTCAATGAATAAACCAAAATAAGTATATCATTTCCGACAGTTCTTTAAAACAATGTAAAAGACTACGTACCATACAAGGCGCAGCCAACACGATTAAAATGTATTTTCGTTGTATTTTAATTGTATGTAGATCGTTAAAAAAAACTAACGAAAATCCTTTTCCAAGCAGACGAGCTAGTTCCACACGTGTTGCAAGTATTTAGTATCAAGCATTTAAAAATGGCGCTTCATCTAATCTCGTCCCGTCTTCTGCTACTCGACGAGCATGCGCTCAATTGACAAATATAACGTCGCGAAAGGCGAGGCGCACGCCACGCTGCGGTGGCAGAAGGCAGAATCACACGTCCACGGCGGGTTGTTCCGGTTGTCCGTTCTCACTTGCTCGGCCATGATGTTGAGCGCCGTGTCGAAGGCAGCCGCTGGGGCCCTCAGGGCCGTCAAACCCACCCTTCTCCAGCAGGAGTCTGCTAAGATCGCCGGAGTACTCTCCGTCAACAGTGAGTATCATCTACTTTCATCTTCTCTGGCTCCTCATGCCCGTCATAGCCCTGATACTCCGACTCGTCTCATCGAGCCACACACCGGTCCCTCCGCGAGCACACTTCTCGCTCTTCCGTCGACTGCTCCCACTGAGATAATCGTTAAATTTTTCCTTGGAAAATTTTCTTGATTCTTCGCGTATCGCTTTCTCGTGCTATTCGACGCTTGTCCCCGACTTGGGCCCGATTTTTCACGGGAAAAAGCTCGCGGTCCACCGCGATTATATAACTTGTGTTATTCGAGCGGAGGACGAGTCTGCGCCGCTCCGTGTGATGAGGGAGAGAACATGGCGACGGCATCGGGGTCACACTCGCGAGCCGCGAGTCTGTGCCGCGATCCGCCGCAAATGATTTTTCGACAAAGTCAACCTTGTCAGCTGCTCCATATCGACGATGATTTTTCTCCGGATATCCCTGGGATAAGTCCCCAAAGGTTTCGGGAATGTTCGCGGATTCGCGATTGATTCGATCTATACGCCTCGCGGACCCCCTCGGCCTCACTCCGCGGCTATGACGTGATAGCGCTCAGCTCGCGGATTATTACTGAAAATTCGTAAATTTTTGCCTTTTTTGAGGCGTTTTGTTCTCAGTTCGGGGCGCGGACCACTCGAAAACGTCGTTTTTGCCGCATTATATAACCCTGTGTCCCATTACCTAATGTGAGCCGAGTGTCACGATGCGCGGCTGGCAGCTCGAATCGGTATACCTATACTTTTGCTCGAGATGATGAGTGACATTGGATTTTTCAGGCCGAGAGTATGCTGCTAAGCCAGCAGCTGCAGGCAAGGTCGCTCAGGGAAAGGTCGTGGCCGTCATTGGTGCCGTCGTCGACGTGCAATTCGATGACGAACTTCCACCCATCCTCAATGCCCTAGAGGTCCAGGACCGCAGCCCCAGGCTTGTCCTGGAGATTGCCCAGCACTTGGGAGAGAACACTGTCCGTACCATTGCCATGGATGGTAAGATAAAATTTTCATCTACCTTCTTAAGCTTTACTTGGAGTTCAAGTTCTAAAGAGTTATGCAATGCACACAGGTACCGAGGGTCTGGTTCGTGGCCAAAACGTCCTGGACACTGGATTCCCCATCCGTATCCCAGTAGGTGCAGAGACTTTGGGCCGTATCATCAATGTCATTGGTGAACCAATCGACGAGCGTGGTCCCATTCCCACTGACAAGCTGGCTTCCATCCACGCAGATGCTCCAGAATTCGTGGACATGTCTGTCGAACAGGAGATTCTGGTCACTGGAATTAAGGTCGTAGATCTTCTGGCTCCCTATGCCAAGGGAGGAAAGATTGGTCAGTTTTTGAAACACTTTTCAAAAAAAATTAAAAAAAATTTTTTTTTACTCTGTTTTGATGGTTTTATGACTGATTGATTCAATGACAGGTCTGTTCGGTGGTGCTGGTGTCGGCAAGACCGTACTTATCATGGAGCTGATCAACAACGTCGCCAAGGCCCATGGTGGTTACTCAGTATTTGCCGGTGTCGGAGAGCGAACCCGTGAGGGTAACGATCTTTACCAGGAAATGATTGAGTCCGGTGTCATCTCGCTCAAGGACAAGACCTCCAAGGTATCGCTCGTGTACGGACAGATGAACGAGCCCCCAGGCGCGCGTGCCCGTGTCGCTTTGACTGGTCTCACCGTCGCCGAGTACTTCCGTGATCAGGAGGGTCAGGATGTGTTGCTCTTCATTGACAACATCTTCAGATTCACCCAGGCTGGTTCTGAGGTCAGTTTGCGCTTTACTGCAAAAATAAAGCGTCCTCATGTACAGAACCGATTGTCTCAATTTAAAAAAATTCTGTTTTAGGTATCCGCCTTGTTGGGTCGTATTCCATCCGCTGTAGGTTACCAACCAACCCTGGCCACTGACATGGGTACCATGCAGGAAAGAATTACGACGACAAAGAAGGGTTCCATCACTTCGGTACAGGCCATCTACGTGCCGGCTGATGACTTGACTGATCCCGCCCCTGCCACCACCTTCGCTCACTTGGACGCCACCACCGTATTGTCCCGTGCCATTGCTGAGCTTGGTGACTAGAAATTTTTCTTAGATTATTTTATTAACGGACTTATTTTTATTAACGAATCTAATATAATATTTGAATTGCAGGTATCTACCCCGCTGTCGATCCCCTCGACTCGACCTCCCGTATCATGGACCCCAACATTATTGGTGCTGAGCACTACAACATTGCCCGTGGTGTACAGAAGATCTTACAGGACTACAAATCTCTGCAGGATATCATTGCCATCTTGGGTATGGACGAGTTGTCCGAAGAAGACAAACTTACCGTCGCGCGTGCGCGTAAAATCCAGAGGTTCTTGTCTCAGCCATTCCAGGTACGATGCGAATTTCAACAATTTTTTCCATTGAACCAAATATTTGATATTTACTTACAAATTATTTCTTGTCTTTGCAGGTCGCTGAGGTCTTCACTGGTCACCCCGGTAAATTGGTACCCCTTGCCGAGACCATCAAGGGATTCCAGAAGATCTTGAACGGAGAGTTGGATCATTTGCCCGAAGTCGCGTTTTACATGGTCGGCCCGATCGAGGAAGTCGCAGCAAAGGCAGAGTCTTTGGCCAAGTCATAAACTGAAACCTCGTTACTTTAAAGCTTGACATTGAATTTTCTTAATGCCATTCTTTCAACAAATCCATTATCCGCTCTTGTTGAACAGCGAACTTTATTGTTGCGGATGATTTTATTTGTTATCAGAAACATCAACACTATCTTTACTGTTTAATAAACAAACAAGTCACTACAAATTACGAGGTACATCTTGATCTAAATCATTGACATCAGATAGGGTGGATTTTTTCACTGTACATTTAGCTACTATTGCGGAAAAATCCAACCAAATAGCTACCTTGATTCCCGTTAGAAACTCGAATTACCATCAACGATCGACGTTGTTAACGAACAATATACTCTGCGAGGCCGTATTGTATGTTAGTAAAAAAAATACCTAATAAAAATTTACAAAAATATGATAGTTTTTAATAAAAAAAAACAATGTCCAATTTTTTTTTTCTCTTCAACTTTATTTCATTACAAAAGTCATTAAAAAATCTTGAACACGAACCAACATTTTTTGTATTGTCTAACAGTAGAAAAATAGATTATTTCCGTCTGTTTACATAAAAATTTATTTTCTTTGTTTACTTAACTTATTGTCTAACCTAGCTTTTAACTAAATAGTTATTAAACTTTAAATTAATGGTACCATTTGATTCTGCAATACTGAATGTACTATTAGATCTTAATCTTGAACTTGACAATTATTTTTTGCTTTCTTTTGCTGCAGCAGTTATGTTGATCATTGGTTCCTTAATATCATAAGCTTCAACTAAAGCCTGCAAAAATAATTTATATTTACTAGAAAATTTAGCAGAACCAGTATAAATTCTTTGGATCGAATACTTACTCTCCACTCTTTCATACTCAAAGAAAGCACATTTTGAATGTTCTTGGTCTTTTTATCTTCTTTTGCTTTTGTTGTTTCTTCTGACCTAATTGTGAATACTTGAGGCACTCCATCTTCATCTAAAAAATTCAAGATGATACTCTCTTACTCTGATAATTATATAAATGTAAAAATATATTTATAATATTTTACCCATAACGAATTTGATGAAGCAATCTTTAACAAGAAAAGAGGTATGTAATATATTCTCAATAGTTTTTCCAAAATCAGTTGGATGAAGTACTAGGGCAAAGAAATCCAGAGGTTTTTTATGTTGCCTCTGATAACGATTTATAATTTTTTTTATCTCCATAACTGTATCCTCAACACTTTCCTCGGTTTTCTCTAAGGTGATAACCTTTTCAGGTTTCTTCATTGGGCCTTGCTTTTCCCTGACCACTTTCTTTCTCACGATTTCCTTTTTTGGCATCATGCGAAGAGTACCTTGAAATAAGAAATTGTGAGATAAGTTGCTGTTTTAAATATTCCAAAAATTTATATAGTTATTTTCATACCTAACACTGCAGTATAAATAGGCCTTATCTTAAAAAACTTCAGTATTTCTTGTGATAATAGAGAATAATTTGGACCTTCATAAGCTAATGTGCCTGGCAATCCACGTACGTAAAGTTTCTAAAGACAAAATTAAACACAATTAGTTCTATTAACAAATTTTTTCTATTTTATAAAATGTGCACTTACAATTTTCTCTGCATATTCATCGGCATCATAGCAGCTGATATTCTTAGACAGCGAATAAGCATACTTTTTTAGGACTTGTGACGATAGTGACATAATCTCGGAATCTAGTATAACTACTCCTTGATCCTTGACTAAAAATGAATAGTTTTAATAACTAAGTTAATACAAGAAATAAAAAACTAAGAAAGGTGTACATTGATTAACATTATTACTTTTATCCTCAAGCGTTCCTTCATCATTGATGCTATCGACTTCAGTGATCATTTCTTCTAAATTCTTTAGTGTATTCACATTGAGATTGCCAGCTGATATTAAATTTAATCAACAAATAATAAGTATATTAAGAATTTTAAGCATTTGATCATATCGTTTAATGTCATACTCACTAAGGGCTTGGGCATTGTTATAAACATTTCGCAGAGCCTCTTTCCTCTGTTGAGGTGAGCGAACCACACTTTCAGAATGATCATCGGAATTCTGTGAAGATGGCGAAGGAAAAGATGTGCCTGGCATTTTGATGTCCCTGTAGATATGAAAAATGCAAATATGACAGATATGAAACCAGAGATTATCTATCTTATCTACTAATCTCTGATGAAACTTATGAAAGTTGTTTTTATTGAAATTTGCAATTTTTCATAACCCAACTTGCTGTATGCTTTGATAAAGTTTGATTAGAATATCAAATTACTTTTATCGTCGATTTAATTTTAATTTATAAAAAGCTGCAGAATAAGTAGTAGCTATATTAATCAAATAAAATATTTTCAGTAATACGCTCTTACTTGGGTAATCACAGTAGTGTAGATAAAAAACTTTCTTGGCTCTCACGACACTTCGTTGACGCTTTTTACCAAAACCTTGCAAGTCCTCTTTTAACTGACAAATATTATCCTGCATCTACATACGACATGTCTGAGCGAGAAATCACTTCTGCCGGAAAAGAATTGAAAGTTGTAAAATTGATAAACGTTAACTGTCAACTGGTAGTGGTGGGAAACAAAGGCACATCTGATGCACGGATGTACGGATATGCATTTGAAACATTTCAAAATAAATGATTCCTGGGAATACGCAGCACAGGTATCAATCGGTAATGCAGACCCCTGTGCTATTATCAACCGATAATACAGTCAGTGACATATACAGCGTGTATATACACACTACATAAATGCAGTGCAGCTGATGCTGATGTTGATCTGCAATGAGTAATCCTATATAAAATTTAACAGTTTCTAAAGTTTTTATTTGACAGTTTGCAATCAGGTCGTGTTACTTGAATGGTCCTGCTGACTCGTCAATTATTTACTCTTCTTATAGATAAGTAAATTGGATGATGGAAAGCACCCAGGATAAAGTGAGTCATTGATAAACAGTGATGTATATTGCATGATTTTTGTGTTTATATCAATTTTCACTCGATTATTATTTTAGGACGAACAAAATAGTCAAGATGATTCAGAAGTGGATGATGAGGTTGAGCCCAGATTGAAGTATGTGAGGATGCGCAATGATCTTATAAATATTTTACAAAAGGACGCTGCCAGCTGCATAGCTGTTCATCCAAAGGTATACAGTGAAAGTTAAAATTTTAGAGAATGATGTTTGATGTGTATGCTTGAATTTCAGTTTTTGTGCTTGGGTTCACACTGGGGCACAATTCACATACTTGATCATCAAGGTAATAGCATTGAATCCAAAAGCCTTCAAGCACACACGGTAGCTGTCAACCAAATATCTATCGACCAAAATGGAGATTTCATTGCTTCATGCAGTAATGATGGAAGAGTTTTTATATATGGACTATACAGTATTGATAATAATCACAACATGAGTACAGGTCATTGGGTAAAAAGTATAGCAATTGATCCAAAATACCACAAGAGTGGCAGTGGGAGGAGATTCATTATAGGTTTGTAATATGACCTACTTGAAAAATAAAAAACTAATATTAACTTTTTTTAAACATACCTTTGTTTATTCCAGGAGAGGATAAATTAGTTTTATACGAAAAGACATTTTTATCACGAATGAAACCAACAATTTTATGGGAAGCTGAAGGAGGAGTACGTTCTATTGCATGGGCTGGACAATTTGTTGCTTGGGCCTCTGATACTGGTGTTAGAGTTTATGATTTGAATGCCAGATGCTCTTTAGGACTTATAAAATGGGCAGGAACAATTGAGTAAGTTGAATGAGTTCTAAGTATGAAATTATTTATTAATGTTGTGTTTTTGAATTTGTAGGGCGATTCCAGAACACTATAGATGCAATCTTAGGTGGTCAGATGATAGAACTTTATTGATTGGTTGGGTTGATACTGTAAGGATTTGTCAAATAAAAAAACTTTCCAACAGGGAATTGGTAAATCGTGAACTATCAGAATTTGTTGTTGAACCAGGTAATTGCCATCTTAAATTATAATAGATAATAGAACTATTCATGCCTTATATTTCCATTGAATAATTTTGTATATCTTTTGTTTAAAAAAATAGTTTCTACATTTCAAGTGGATTTTTTTATATCTGGTATTGCACCATTAGAAAACCAGCTGGTTCTCCTGGGTTGCTTGAAAGAACCAGCTGAAAATGGCAAAAGCCAACGTCCTACTTTACATGTTATTGAACCAAAATTCGAAGACTTTAATGTTGTATGTGCCAATTCTCTTTCTCTGAGAGGATACGAAGAATACAGCTGTAACGATTATCATTTGGACTGCTTGATTGAAGAAAACAGGTTCAAATCTAATTTTCATACAAAACTAGGCAATTTCAAAATGTTGCAATAATATAGTGAATTTTATAATTTGTTGCAGGTTTTTCATTGTTAGCCCTAAAGACATTGTAGTTGCCAGCTTATATGATGCTGATGACAGAATTGAGTGGCTACTTAGTCATGGAAAATTTGAAAAAGCATTAGAAGCTGTTACAGTCAATGGCGGAAAGTATTGCAAACATACCGTGACTGACGTTGGTCGAGTTTATTTGGATCATTTGTTGAGTTGCGAAAAGTATGATAAGGCTGGAAAACTTTGCCTAACGATATTAGGACAGAACAAAAAACTTTGGGAAGAAGAAGTTTACAAATTTGCTAAAGTTCATCAATTGCGTACGATTTCTGCATATCTTCCTCGGGGTGACGTGACTCTAGATCCCCACATTTATGAAATGGTACTGTATGAGTACTTGAAGTTAGATCCGGATGGTTTTTTGCAACTTGTAAAAGAATGGTCGCCTAAATTGTATACAGTGACTGCCGTTGTAAATATGGTTTTGGGACATTTTCTAGTACATACCAATAACCAACAACAGCACGTACTCCTTGAAGCACTAGCTATATTATACAGTCATGATGGCAAGTATGATAAAGCTTTGGCCATGTACTTGAAGCTTCGACATAAAGATGTATTTTCACTGATTCAAAAGCATCAACTCTACAGCTCAGTTTATGATATGATTGAGGGCTTAATGGATTTAGATGCAGATAGGGCTATACAATTCTTTCTGGAGAAAGATAGAGTGCCATCTGAAATAGTAGTTCAAAAACTACAAAATAATCATCGATATTTATATATGGTAACACAATATTCTTTAAAAAATATATACAGACTTTATATATTATGAAAAAAAAAAGATAAATAACTAAATTAATTTTTTTTACTTTTCAGTATTTAGATGCGCTAGATAAAAAAGATACCAAAGACTCGAAAGGAAAATATCACGGTTTACTTGTGCGTTTATACGCGGATTATTCCAGGGATAAACTTTTACCTCTCTTGAGACGCTCAGACAATTATCCCATTCAGCAAGCCTTGGATATATGTAGTCAGAAGAAATTTTATCCAGAAATGGTTTACCTGTTGGGTAGGATAGGAAATACATCACAAGCACTGCAACTTATGACAAGAGAGCTTAATGACATGGAAAGCGCTATTGCGTTTTGTCAAGAACATGACGATGAAGAATTGTGGAATGATTTGATTAATTATTCATTAGATAAACCAGGTTATTATTTCTTCATTAATTAATTTGATTTCTTTCAGAATGTCATTTAAAACAATTATTAAACAGAAAAATATTATGTTTAGATGCTATTACGTTTCTGCTGCAAAAAATCGGAACGTATGTTGACCCTAGACTTATGGTTCAAAGAATAGAACCTACTTTAGAAATTCCTGGACTAAAGAAAGCATTGGTAAAGATGATGTGTGATTATAATCTTCAAGTATCAGTTCAAGAAGGTTGTAAAAAAATTCTCTCTAGTGATTATTTCAACTTACATGAAAGACTAGTTAAGTGTCATCAAAAAGGAATTTTCATTGATGGTAAAATCATCTGTTATACTACCAGCCCTGTTGATCTTTTCATATTTACTTATTTATAATTTATACATACCATTATTTTTAGATGATCAAATGTGTGGAGCTTGTCATAGAAAAATAATTGTTAGAGGTCAGTTAATTTTTTTGACAAAATGAATTATATTTTTTGTTTATGGCATTATTTAATAGAATAAACATTGTTTTTTCAGAACCAAGGAATCTAGTCGTATTTTACTGTAAACATTCTTTTCATGAAGAGTGTTTACCAAATCTTCAAGTTGTAGTAAGTATCACAATAGTTAAAATAATGTAAGCTTTCAATCAACCAGGTTTTGTTTTTTTTACATTTGAATATCTTTATTTTAGGAAAACTGCGTTATATGCAATCCTCAAAAGGATACATCCCCTGGTAGAAAATGATATAGGTATGTATATTTCAAAATGTTATTAGTGGTTGAAAGTTAGTAAACTTGAGTAAAATCGAGTAAAATCTTCTTTGTTAGTTTTTTATTTTACTTTTTACATTCACTGCATTGACTTTTATTCTCTGATTTGTTTGAACAAACACTGCACCTACTATAGTTTGATACTAAAGATGCAAGGCTTGTGTTTTTGGTACAGCTTTCATTCGAACATATCGAATGATTTACATGCTAGTAAATAAAATAATAAAATTCAATGATATATATTTGATTTAAATTAACATTATTTTTTGTAAATTTAATTAAAATAACGTATTTACTTGCACGTCATTGATTAACAAATAATTCATCTCATCTTTTAACGAATTAGGTATATCAGTACTGTTCCAAAAATTAGATTTTTCCTGAAGTAAATTCTCATTTAAAGTTGAATCATATATTATTGTTTTGAAATAATTTATTGTGAATGACAATATATCTTCAGGTTTTCCTAAAATTAAAATTTAAAAAGATAATCGAGATCTATATAAATAGTAGAATAATTATTTATAATTACTGCAAAGTAAAGTTTGAACATAGTCAGCCATGACATCATATATTTCTCTATGTAGTGATAAATATCGTTCTTGTTCAGCTAATTTGTCAGCCTGAAAAAGATAAAGAATACCTTTTGCAATTAATACTGACTTTATTTGAATAACTTAATATAACAATTACAAATTACTTTTTTATCTTTGTATTTTGATATTAATTCAATGTCTTCTGGCCATTTTTCTCTCAATGGCATTACTATTGGTCCTTTACTGCAAGTCATAAGATCAATTGAAGGGTTTATTTTCATTATGTATAATGAATCAACCCAATCAAAATGAATGATTTTTCCGTTTTTAGTCATGAAAATTTTATTCTCATGAAAAACACTTTCATTTTCATAAAACTTTTGTCTAATCATGTAAACATTTAAGTTATAACCATCTATTTTCATAAGCTTGGCACAAGAACATTCCTTGAGCAGAAATAATGAATTTTGATGTGCATTTATATTTTTATCATAATTTCAATAATTTAAAATCTTACTTACATAATTGCATATCATTATTTTTCCATCAATTGTAATAAAATCAAATGATAGCGAACCGTGAAAATCAGTTATGGCTAAATATCTCATAAGTAATATGTTACAACCATCGCTAATTAATTTGCAGCTGTCTTTGTGATAAATATTGAATGATTTGCTTTCATTTTTGAAAAAGTCATTTGTTACTTTAATTGAATAATAATCCTCCCCGTTGCTCACATACAGTTTTTTTTCAAGCATCCCATCATTGGTTTGAATGAATCTACAAAAATTTATATAATTAATTTTGTCCTTTTAAGCTGTTTGTAAACTTAAAAAAATCAAATAACTCTATTTTTTTCTCTTCCAGACAGTGGAGTTCTTCAGTTGCTGAACTAATGACTTTCAAGCCACCCAAAGAACCATCGATTTTCATAGACGAGAAAACATGCAAAAGAAACTCGCGATTTTCAGGGCCAATGCTATCCACGGATATACAGTGACTACCGACGATGGACCCTGTATCTTTTGTAGTGAAATTATTTTTGGAATATACATCAAGTCTTTCTCTGAAGCACATGGCCTCTCTTTTCTCTTTGTCTAAAAGTAAAAAATTTTATTTATATATATATGAACGCAATTTTTGGGGCCAAATTCCTCATTGACCTCGCTGTGTGAAAACCATTTGATCCGAAAATGAATCGGCAGCATTTAACAATACTGTACATTACGCCTTGTTAATTTATATTAAATGTGTTATATAGTATGTAATGTTTAGAAAACACTTAAAATTAACTATTGTTATATTGGCGGAATCAGCCAAAAACGTACACATATGTAAATATGAAAGCTTCTAAACATGCCAAATGTTGTAAAGTGAAGCCACACATAGGAGAAGATATAATTGTAATAATCATGCTATCAGAAATCGTTCTATAATATTTTTTTTAACGCCAGCATTATTGTCAATCGTTTTTATAATAAATTATACATAATATACGCTAAAATTTTCATCTTTTACTTATTTTCTCTGCTTACCTATGCAAAAATTTGGAATTTTTGCTTGTAGATAGTTTAATAATTTAGAGGTTACGTCTTTCGTAATTTCTTTTGACATTTTTTTCTGATTGATCTTTATATACTTTAAATTATTTTCTTAACAAAGAAATAATAATGTTACATTAAAAAAACCATTTAAGTATATACATAAATACACTTTTTGAAATTGGTTCAAATTGATATCACATGCCAAATGAAAAAAGTTTCTAAATCCAGGATATTTTGTCCCTAGTACCGGTTAAGAGATAACCCTATATATCTGTGTTTGGGGCAATATAGGTATATCTATATACATACATATAGCTACTAAAATACTGAAAATATACACTTTGCGGTTTGATTTCGTGTTATTATCGTGTTTATTATTTAGGTGATTGTAGCTTTAAATTAACGTAAGTATTTTTAATTTATTTTTAATAAAATAACAATGTAATTTTATTTTAAAAATCAGCATTTTAATATTTCCGTTAGTATATATAATATAAACGTATTACAGACGCATAACCTCTAAAAGTCCAGTTATTATTTGACAATGTTATAAATATGAACTAAACTCAATATTATGTAAATATTTCAACTAGTGTATTAATATTCAAGCTATTCATAAAAGTGACAAATCTTGTAATAATAATAATAATAATAATTCCTTTATTTCCTGTATAGGAAATCTCATCTTTTTACGTTTTACCTTCCCCTTCATACATCTCTTTACAATAAATTATTCTCTTACATACTTAGATTTCTTATATTAAATTAAATTAAATACATAATATATTATTTTCTTTGACAAATCTTGTATTTTTTAATGTTTGATTGTCTTCATTTTTATTTATAGATAGATTCCAACATTGTTAACAATTTATATATATTATATTGCAGTAAATTTCAAAAATGAATAAGAGTCATGATAAGAAGTCAGGTAGACGAAGCAGATCACGAGAAAGAGACAGAGATAGAGATAGAGAACGGGAACACAGGGAGAGAGATCGAGAACACAGAGAGAGGAGGAGAAGTAGGAGCAGATCAAAAGACCGCAAAAAGGATAGAAAACGATCAAGATCTCGTGAAAGGGATAAGTCCCGGGGTAGAGAACGCTCCAGAGAAAAGGAGGTTGACAGAACCCGAGAGAGGGACCGTGATAGAAGCAGAGACAAAGGATGTGAAAAGTCTAGAGACAGAAGAGATGAGAAAGATAACAAAAACAAAGATGATAAGAAACGGAAGCAAAGTCCTTCAGCTGATGATGAAAAAAAGGATAAAAACCAAACCAAAAAGGAAGAAGATGAACAAGAGGAACAAGCAAAATCAGCATCCAAAAAAGAACCTCTAAGTTTAGAAGAATTGTTGGCTAAGAAAAAAGCAGAAGAAGAAGCTCGTGCTAAACCAAAATTCCTCACCAAACAAGAAAGGGCAGCATTGGCATTGCAAAAGAGGCAAGAGGAAGTTGCTGCAATGAGAAAGCAGCAAGAAGAGCAGCGAAAAACATTGCCACAGACCGAAGGCAGCAGTTCAAGTAACAACAGAGAATGGGATGATCGAGATAGGTAAGTTTGTGTCAATACTTATATATATTTTTTATTTATCAAATATTTCAAGTTTCTAAAATAAAATTTTATTTATGCAGGCGCAGAGAGAATCAAAGATCTCGTGATGAAGATGTAAAAGACAAGGATAAAGAAAAGGAAGTAGAGGCAATAAAAGAACGATATCTTGGACTAATAAAAAAGAAACGTCGCGTGAGAAGGCTCAATGATCGTAAATTCGTATTCGATTGGGATACAACAGAAGATACGTCCGTTGATTACAATAATATTTATAAAGAAAGACATCAGGTACAGTTCTTTGGCAGAGGAAATCTGGCTGGTATTGACATCAAGGCTCAAAAACGCGATCAAAGCAAATTTTATGGAGAATTGCTGGAAAAGAGAAGGACAGAAGCTGAAAAAGAACAAGAAAAGTATGTAATTTTTTTTCATGTATAAAAAAAGAAATCGATGCAGATATGTTAACTTAATTATTGCAATTTATAATTTTTCAGAGTGCGATTGAAAAAAGTAAAAAGAAAAGAAGAAAAGCAAAAATGGGATGATCGTCATTGGTCGGAAAAAGCAATAGACGAAATGACAGAGCGCGATTGGCGTATTTTCCGTGAGGATTACAACATCACGATCAAAGGTGGAAGAATACCCGATCCTATCAGATCATGGAAAGAATCAGGATTTCCTAAAGAAATCTTGGATATTATCGACAAAGTCGGTTACAAGGATCTCACGCCTATTCAACGGCAGGCTATTCCAATTGGTTTACAAAACCGTGACATCATTGGCGTAGCTGAAACTGGTTCTGGTAAAACGCTGGCTTTCCTTATACCACTTTTGTTGTGGATTACAAGTCTGCCGAAAATTGAACGCACCGATGAAGTGGATCAAGGACCTTGGAGTATAATCTTAGCTCCAACTAGGTAATTAAGAAATATAAACTTATTCATTGCTATATTAAAATATACTTCACAACTTTTTACATATTTAATAATATTTCAGGGAGTTGGCACAGCAAATCGAAGAAGAAACCAATAAATTTGGACAACCTCTTGGTATCAGAACAGTGGTCGTCGTCGGTGGTCTCTCCAGAGAAGAACAGGGTTTCAGATTGAGAATGGGTTGTGAGGTAATTTAAAATTTACATTAAATCGTAGACATTTTATACAGTTTTTTTTTTCAATCAATTATACTTTTACAGATTGTTATCGCAACTCCTGGTAGATTGATAGATGTACTAGAGAACAGGTATTTAGTACTGAATCAGTGTACATATATTGTCCTTGATGAAGCCGACAGAATGATAGACATGGGTTTTGAACCAGATGTACAAAAGATTTTGGAATATATGCCGGTAACAAATCTCAAGCCGGACAACGAGGACGCTGAGAATGAAGAAAAGCTTCTCGCTAATTACAACACTAAGAAAAAATTCCGACAGACTGTGATGTTTACGGCAACGATGCCAGCAGCTGTCGAAAGATTGGCTAGGACATACCTGAGGAGACCGGCAGTCGTGTACATTGGTAGTATTGGTAAACCTACCGAACGTACCGAACAAATTGTACATATTATGGGAGAAGCGGACAAGAGAAGAAAGCTCATGGAGATCCTCAGTCGGGGTGTTGAACCGCCAGTGATTATTTTTGTCAATCAAAAGAAAGGAGCGGATGTACTTGCCAGAGGATTGGAAAAACTTGGAGTGAGATTAACATTTTATTTTACATCCTTTCCGTTAAAATAATTTCATTTTATACTTAAACATGTATTTTTATGGATTTTCAGTACAACGCTTGTACACTTCATGGTGGTAAAGGTCAAGAACAGAGAGAGTACGCCCTTGCTTCACTTAAAGGTGGTAGTAAAGACATTCTGGTAGCTACAGACGTCGCTGGACGTGGTATCGATATTAAGGATGTATCCATGGTTATCAACTATGATATGGCTAAGACGATTGAAGGTACACAAAGCAAAAAAATGTCTAATTTAATAAGAAGGAGAATTTTCATAATCTAATGTAAACGTTTTTTTTTACAGACTATACGCATCGTATCGGAAGAACTGGTCGTGCTGGAAAGGCTGGTGTTGCTATATCGTTTTGTACTAAAGATGATAGTCATCTGTTTTACGATCTTAAACAAACTATTCTGGCTAGTCCGATCTCTACTTGCCCACCGGAGTTACTAAACCACCCCGAGGCGCAACACAAACCAGGAACTGTGGTGACTAAAAAACGACGAGAAGAGAAAATTTTTGCTTGAAAAGTTTAAGGCAATTTTTTCATATTTAATTCAATGATTACATGCAAAATAAACCTTTCGAGTATGTAAGTAATAACTTTTATTATTCAAAGTAACTTGGATGGACTTAATTGTACACACATTGAATTTTTAAGAATAGACGTAGCAAAGTTTATTTAATATATAATTTTCAGATTGTTAATAAAATAAAAAAGGAAGATTTTGCGTAATCATAATCTTTTATAACTTCTTTCATCCAAACTAAATTTTTTTTCAGAAAAATATTTGCAGTCAAAAATATTTATAGTCTTTAAAATAATAGTACAAATAAAACAGTGCACAGTAAAAGTCTAAATAAAAGGATGATCTCGTATTAATATTAAATGAAAATTGATAGAAATTATATAAAATTGCATACGTCGACCAAATTGTAGAGATATGTTACTTAAAATGTAGAAAGCTCTTAATCTCTTTACCTAAGAATTAATATGAAGTACATATTCTCATTAAAAACGAACTAGTTTATAATCTAACATCACAGTATAGTTTTGCAAGATTTTTTTGCAAAATGCATTTTTAATCTGAGACAATTTGTTATGTCGAAATTCGTTCAACAAATTCCTGTTTCATTTTTGTTTTAAGTGACGAGTTTTTATGCATTTATACATTTATACTCGCACTTTTGATAAATGGACGGTAAAATAAACGAAACTGCCAGACAAACGTTTATAATCTGATGGACTATTCTCACGGCAATGGTTCGGTACCAGGAACATAGTTAGGGTCTTTTAATACGCATTCTGCTTTCCATTCACCATCAGTCATTATCATTGGTTTCAATAACTGCGTAAATTGACCCAATGGACAAGCGAAATCACACCCAGGAATGGTCAGTGGATATGGTTCATGTTGTGTAGAATTTCTTAAATATATCTATAAAAGAATATATTACATTTAAAATTATTTCAACTATACAAGAAACTCTTATTATTTATGATTGTTAGAATATAATTTACCTGAACATTGTAACCTAATTCATTTTCATGAAGTTCTACCATAGTCATAATACTGTAGCCAGGTATCTGCATATCCCAAACCTTCAGACCCTCGAGTAAATTAACAATCGTGGAATCGTGCCCAACGTACATGAACATTTTTCGTTTATACGGTTTTGTAGACTGAACTCTATCCAGCATACTGTGTGCTATTTTCGAGATAAGAGGCCCTCCCTTCATTTTTAGTAAGGACTCATTGTAAACGTTCATCTTCAAGCTTAAACTACTCAGTGGTTTTAACATGTCTGGAAAATATTCATTTGTCCAATTTGGCAGCTGATAATTCATTGTTTGCTGTAAATAAGTAATGGATTTTTCGTTAGTCTTAAGTTTGTTCTCGCTTTAATTGACAGTTTAATAATAATGTTCTTTAAATTTACCTCGGCCACGAGAGTAGAGTATAAATCAAATACGTCGTCCGGATTGGTGATATTATCACCGGTGTATTTTGTAAGTTCTTCGTATAAGTTTTTATTAATTTCGTTAATTTCTTGAATCTCCGGAGATTTCTCTATAACTTCTCTCATCCTTGCATAATCGGGACACGTAGACCAAATTAAAAGGAGCTGCAATGATATTTCAAATTTGAGTTAAAAAATAAGGCTGAAGTTTGAAGTTATGATTAAATATTTCATCCACAAAAAAGTATATCAGCTATAGAGGAAAAAGATGTTTCGCGCCTAATAATAAACTAATCGAAATTTTAAGGCCGCAAATAGTCGAGTTTCCCGCATATAAGCGTATCACGCGATTAAACGATTATACTGTTTAATGATACAATAATTAGAATGGAGACGGTAAATTTAATTTTTCACATTTTCTACTTTTATCTGCTGGATAATGGCAACACCTTGATCTAATTAAATGATAATTCAAGGTTTAAAACAACGTTTGTTCTTAATTGATACTTATACAACTTTATTGCTATATTACTGGCCGCTAATGCTGGTATCAGAGGCTTTTTGCAACACGGTACCAAGCCTGATTATACTCTTGGATGTATATAGCGACTTGATACAAAAATAATTCAATTATTCGAATTGTTTGTTATTTCTAATAAAAAAAATATCAAATGGCGACTACGTTTTACAGCACTAAAGACTTATTTTCTATTTAATTACGTAAAAATTTGTTCTCTGACGTAAAGCGATATCCAAACATTGCGTCTACTACAATACGAAGAAACGCCCAAAAATCTACAAAATCATCTGCCATTATAGTACATTTACGCTATCTGCATATCACGCGAAATACGCGTGTCAAGATCAGTCATTTATGATTTTATAGAACAGATAAATAGATATAACAGCATGTTCTCTTACATTATCCTTGTCGCTAGTTTGGTAGTTTAAAGAAGCTGGCTGCCAGGCAAGACCAGATATGAAAGTCTGGTCACCGTCTGGCTTCCACAGGGCTGCAGCTTCAAGAAGAGCAGACATCTTCGCCCTGTCTGCTGCTGTGCTCTGCAGCCAAAAGATTTCTGGGCTATATTTTGTACCTGTATGGGAGCAAAAATATCGTGTTATATATTTTCTCCGTTATAGCATTTAATTATAAATAACAAATTAAATGTTCTCTTACCTAAAAAGTGGCCATATCTTTCCCTGAGGAATAAACCCTGGTTGTATTGACCTATTCTGCCGTTCTTTATATGAAGCAAAATTTGAAAATAACAAAAACCTCGCAATTTGAAATATATATAAAAATTAAATCTAACACTACTTACGCTTGTTAGCTGACCCCATCCGAATGGTTCCATAGGATCATTCTTGTAGGGATCGTTTGTATACGTAGTTTGAGGGCTTCTCTCTCCATGACGAATGACCTTAAATTCGTAATGAATAATTGATGTGTAAAAAATAAGATATTATTTTGATAAAAATTGAACTGTACATTATTGTTAGTATTAACTTTTACGTAATATGTTTAAAAAGCAGGTGCTGTTACGTTTATGCATTTGTTCACTATAAACATTATGATGTTGATAAAATATTAACTTTCGTCACTAAAAATATATTCATAATGAGTTATTTATTTTTCCGTTTTAGAATAGAAATTTAAAAAAATTGTCTTTCTTTATGTATAATACAGCTACGTTGAGTATTTTGAAAAAAATCAAGATTTTTTAGCAAGTAATTAATTGTATCAAAGTGCGATATTTAGAAGTACTCAATATCCAAATATCCGAAGTACTATATTGGTGTGTTCTATGACAGATTATAGCAGGTATACTTATATGATAACTAAGTTTACCAAATTCACTTGACGCAAAGTGCTTTCCGTATTGTCTGCTTCCACTAAATTATTCTCTTTGTTTGCATCGCGAGTGATACGATAAGCTGAAATAATAGAAAAAATAATAAGAATATATGAAAAAAAGATGTATATGTATATTTCAAAACTTGTTACATCATACAATAATGTTTTATATACGATAGATAGAAATCAATTCTTGTCATAGATAGACTACTGAAATCAGGTTTCCTTTATTCAAGAAAAAAAAAACGATTATCATACTATGGATGTACTGATAAAGTCAGTTATTCAAGATTTGATGCGTGAAATTTTTGGCTAAATAGCAGCATTAAAGTGTGACAATTTGAACACTTGCACAATTTTAAAAAATTCATTGTTCCAAGTTATAAACGTGACGTAAAAATAAATATTGTGTAAAGGACGCAGTTGAAGATACTGTGAAATATTAGTACTTTATTGCCATCGTCGTTGAAAATCCATGATAAGCTTATGAAAAAAGCACAAGCGTCGACTGATCCGAGATAAAATCATGATTAGTTAATTTTTTTGCAATTCTGATGAAAAAATATGTTGTTTCAAATATCAAAAACAAAAATCTGAATTGTCAAAATTATGATGTCCTTTTTTTAATATTCAGACAAGCAAATTTTATTAACAAAAACTATGAAGATCATGGAAATCATATGTGCGGACGCTATTCTATTTCAAACACTTTTTTACGTGGTTAATCAAACGATAATTTTTTAGTGATCGATACATGCATGATGTAATATATACTATAGTTAACCTAATGGTACATTCAACGATAAACGAATCTGAGGATCTTATTACTAGTAGAGATATAAATATCTTAATAATCATTATATAATTTTCTTTTAAACAATAGAAAATTCACCATTAGGTACTGCAAAACATGTTACATGAATATCTATGAGTAATTATGAATAAGCATGAGGAAGTGTCATCAGTTTTAAAATTTTTTTTTATAAATTTTCTATCATTATTGTCTATATCAAATGCTAGTATTTTCATTCTGTTGCGCGATTTCCTGTTAAAGCTTATTGCATCGTAAAATAATAAAATAAAATTGACTTGAAAATGATGATGACAAATAAGGAAAAAAAATTTTAACTGTGTGTACCGTGTACACGGCGAGCAAGAGAATTAACTGTCTGATAATTATTTATGACTTTAATTAATAACAATAGTGTACTAGCTCACATTTGTTAACGTTCGTTGTTTTGCACGTGGTTGAACTCATGACGTTATATTTTGAAACTATGTTTTATCGCCACATAATACTAGTATATATAGTGTCTTCAATGATATAGGTATACACGCGTACGATACATTTTAATTTATCCGCTTGTTTGAAAGGTCGTCGCTACTTGATTGGAATAATGATTTATTTTCTCGATTATGTCAGAAACACTATAAGCAGTATATATATGTGACTTAGTGAAATAACTCATTTTTCTTTGTCTTGAAAGCTTGTTTGATAAAACACAAATTCTTATCTGAAGCGAAATTAAATCGAGAGTAAATAAGCGTTTCTTTTAATTATAGACCGATTGCACAAACTATAAGTACGAGAGCGCGATTGAAACGCGAATAGATTTAAAGAAATAATCTATAATAAGTGAAGCCCCACGTGCCACTTTTATCGATATATGTACATGTTTTTAACAATTAACTTGCAACATTTTTATCCGTAAGTTTGCACCAACAAAAAAGTCCGTAAAAGCCAATGTCTTGAAAAAAAAAACACGAACCACCAAGCACTCTTAAAAATCAAAAAAGCAAGAAAATTTACCAGCAGGTCCAATAACGAGAAACCCGAACAGGATCAACACCGCGAAGTGCAAATCGGCCATGGTCGGAGCCGGCCAAGCGCCTTGTCGTAGCTGCTACACGCGCCCCGAAGCTGTCAAAGCGCGCTTAGCCGGCGACTGATCGCACGGTTGACTCGCGGTCCGAAGACTTGCGGTCCCCACTTATTGCTCTCAGATGCCCCCGCCACGGCCGAAAGCTCACGCGAGCTCAACTCCACCGCTGCGACATATACACACTGCTATTTCAATTGTGCGCTAAATTGTCCGGCTAAGTACTCGTGGCGGTACTTGACCGTGAACTTTTATTTTTCGACACATGTATTACTGTAAGCGACAAATTGATCCTGCTGATTGTACGTAACACACGTGCTTGCGTTTAGTCGATATGTATGTACGGACTAGGTCTCTTATTGTTGGCGCATACGAAAAAATATTTACGTACTGTTTTTGACGAGAAAAGAATATAATATGTAATGTCCGAGAGTTTATCACGACGCCGCAGTAATTGTTTTTTCTTAGCGGCCGCGAACAAATATACACGCTTGAGCGCACCCAGCCTTTTAAGTATGACCATTCCAGGATATATATGTCACTAGTTAATTTATAACTACATGATATTTATATATACAGCAGGCGAGAAATCGTTTTACCTTACTTAATTCAATCACATGGCGAGCTTTTTTTTATGTATAACATATAAGCATATATTACTTTATTATATAAACGGGTGTGTCTCAGATATTTTTTTAAAAGTTTAATTTCGATAATGATTGAATTTTTTTTTCCTTCCTTTTAGGGTTATCAGCTACAAGCCATGTACCCAGACAAGATTTAATGCTTTAATATAGACTGAATTCTTGAATACTGATCTATCAATTCCAATTTCCTAATTATTGAAATTGACGATTGGAAATAAGTACGGAGAGGAAAAACCCAAGTTCAAGTTTATTGATGAATTCGAGGTTTTATCTTTTCATGAACACGAGAATTTGGTATTCAAAATTCGAGTTATGCTCGTGCATACCTTGACTTTTTTCTTCCTTTTAAGATTTCGTTTTTCCTTTAAAGCGTTTTACGTACGTGATCTTGCATATAAACTCTGCATACATTGAAGAATAATTAAGGATCAATTTTTACGCATTTTCAAGATGACGTCAATTACAAATAATTAAAGAATGTAAAACAGTTAATGCTATAAATATAATTCTATATATGCAAAATTATCGAAACTACGAAAATGTCACATCAAAATTGATTTGAAATAGTCAATCGCTTCGCACGCAGCTTAACATTCAGGTCGAGTAGACAACACTGTGATAGCAAATTCTCGCTTAGTTCGTTAAGAATAATCAGTCAAGGCATTTTCGAGTGAAATGTCGAAAAGCTTGTGAGAGAACTATCGTAATGCAATGTAAAGCGGTTAAGGCGAAGATCGAAATGTGGCCTCGGTAGTAAAAAAAATATCTAGAAAATAATCATTTATTTGTAAATTCGCAAAGTTGCGCATACTTCGACTTCCGCGCATACAGATTACGCTGCTGCGATTACACTTATATCACGTAATAATACATTGCAAATTCAGCGAATCTTTTCCTGTTACTATTTTAACGAAGATTGAATTCATAGTTTAAGTAATAAAACGCATACAAGAAATAAAGTTGTATAAATCTGTATTACACAATCGAATTGCATTATTTTAAATATTTATGTGTTATCGTAAACACGGCCTTATATAATTATATTATTATACATACAAATGTGCGCCTATATTACACAATCAATTATTGTTCAAGAAGAAAAATGTCGCATAGGCGTTTGAAAAATTACGTTGCTTGAAATGACGAAAGCAATTGAATTTATGTAATCACTTTATTCGAAAATGTCAAGGGCCCGAAAGTTGAACAAAAACATTGGGTGCGTTGACGGCAAAGTGAACGACTTACATGGCCAACGTTCTCTGAAGGAAATCTCGTGATTCGTTTGACTGCCAATAATAATAAACCTCGTGGCGTCTAATATGAGTCTTTCTCCAGAGTTTAAAGTAGCGAACAAAAAGTCACTTAGCTCCGCCAACAATTGAACGACACAGTGACCTGGTCATCTTACAGAAAACAGACCGATAAACTTAGTACACGTCTTGTTAGGATATACGTGGTGTATATAGTAACAAACTAAACGAGATGAATTTGATTTATATATACTTTCTAGTTCACTTAATAAAAGTATGTTCAGCAATAACGTCAAAATAGTTGTTTTTAAAAACAAAATAATTATGATAGCCAAGAACAAAAATTTAACAATCATTAATATTGGAGTGCGTGACCCAATCGTTTTGAACAATCAAGTACTTCCTAAATATTTTTACGTTGGAAAATAAAAATATTTTACATTTACAAAAATTATGCAGAATATAAAGCATGTATTTAAAAAAACATAGGTTATTGTATTGAGGAAAAAAATCTAAGTGTACGTTATTAAAAAACTTGTTTACCTCGATAAACTAAAATTACGAATATAATCTTCAAGAGGCTCGCAAGACAGTCAATCCGCAACTTCATTATACGTCGACAATTATTGATTACATTAGACGAGTCTTGTGAGTTGCCGATGATTCGCGTCACAACTTCGCATTCGCTACATTTCCTATTTAGATAAAAAAATTTTATCGAAACAGAATGGAGTAAGAGTGGCACGAAAAATCTCGCAGTTGCAAAATCGATTTAGCCTAATGAGATCAAGTTTATATTTTATTGTAGAAGGCACATTATGTACATTTTTTTCATCTTATTTCTAAATTTCACTACATATTTTATATTGCGAAAATTTCGATGCAACGAACGCTGAAATCAAACAAGTTCGTCATTTCAAATGCAAGTTTGATCCTTTAAATACGCCTTGACGTCAGCCTTAAAAAACGTACAACAAAGAAAACTTTGTATTTCCCCCAAAAGCCATTGAACTGAATCAAAGGAACTACTTATGAATAAGCTGGCGAAGAATCCCTTTCAACGTTCGAATCGAAGCCCCCGAAAAATAAATGCTCATCGCAGGCGTATCTATAATTATATCTCGATGCAGATTTCTTTTGTTTGGCTAGACGCTCGGTGACAATATCGCGTAGATCGCCACAGCAACGAGTCGTCAATCAGTGATTCGTTTGTCACTATTTCTCGCGAGGGCAAAAAAGCATATTTTATCTTCGTCTTCTGGACTGCGGATACACCTGGTGCACAATAAGGATGATTTCGGAAGAGCTTCGCGTCGAGTCGCGACCTGCGAAGGAAGTTGCCAAACCTCTGGAACGCAACGCCGGTGGTTCCAGCGACCCGACGACGTCTTCAACGGCCAGGACTGGTAACAAGGGTCGCAAGTCTCGGCGCAGGAGGACCAGGAACTCCACTGCCGATTCAAAAGTAAGTCGTGAGATCGAGATCGGTTGCCTGAAATTTCAACTTTTTTTCGTTTTGGTTATTTTTCTCTTGCGTATTTTACTTGTAAAAAAGGCTAAATGTTTTGACTTGCGTTATGAAAATGTAAAGATAAGGTTGAAGATATAACTCTGTCTATCGCGGTCTATTTTGAACGCTAATGCGATATGTAAATTGAATGGAAATTTTGTTGCATGCACGTTTACAAATGAATCCTATATTAGATGATTTTGCTCTAGTGAATGTTATTATTGGAATGTTGCAGTGTAGCAAAAATGCATTATGTAAAGATTTTGAATTATTACAAAGTATGAAAATGCAAATGATTTACTGATAAAATAAGGTTGGTATTTTTTGAAATTATCAACCGAAAATTATATTCATACAGTTCAAACAACGTTTTCGTCATAATTATAAATATCAGCTATAACAAATGTTGTTATTTTATTTTGTTTTTAACTTTCTATTCATTGAGACTACCAATCTCATAAATAATACTTTCTACAGAGAAAATCAATGGCCAGCTTAGTGGATTATCGCAAAGAGGCTCAAAAGAATACGAGTCAAACATCATGTTCATCAGCACCTCTTCCCTGTACATCTTTAAGTGCAGTTCAATGTCTGAATCCTGCACCGATTCGTCCAAGATCACTCTACACCACTCATACATATCATGCTCAGCCAGAGGAAACAAACTTTCAAGTATGCACAACAAAACATACTCATAAATGATTCAAAATATTCAATTAAATATAAATTTCAGAGATATAATGAATTCGTCAAATATTTGGAAGCACCACCCTCAGAACAATGGGGAGGTATGGTTGGAAATGGATATGCAAATACTGCAACGACTTTGTGGAGACAATCTAGGAACCAAAAACCAATGGGTGCTCCAGCATTCTACCCAACAGAGGATGCTTGCATTTACACTGAAAATGTGAATTGGCGTGAACACGATGCAGAAACTGGAATTGGCATAGGTGGAGCAATAGCAACACCCCATGGAACCATTTCACTCAGACTTCATAACAAGATCAGAGTGGACATGACTATTGATCGAGCAGTTAGAGTGCTCAATTTCAAGGTACACAATTTAAAAAAACTAAATTAAGAGTAGATGGATTAACTCACTCACTTTTAATATAGAATAACATTGTACTTTCACTGAGTGGATCTGGTTCGGCCTCTGCTTTGCTCCACCCCAATGGAAGAATATATCAATATGGATCCCGTGTAGAAATATTAGCCCATGATGTCCATGGAAACAACAAGTTTGTTAAGATTGTAATCTGTAACTTTAAAAAATACAAATAGACTGTACATGTATGTAATTATTAGGTATGCCAAGATGTGGCACAAGGGTGTTAGCTTTACTTCCGAGCAGTGCGCTTTGGTCTACTTAGTTGATACTGCTGGTACTAGGACTACTACAGATTCATTTTCAGATATGAGTCAGGTAATATTTAGAGCATATTACATCTTGTTACACTTTAAAAGTCAAGTCTTAAAATAAACTGATAATACTGTTCAACAATTCTAGGATTTTTCTGTCAACGTTTTCTATGCTGAATCAAGACATGGGCCAGCATGCATTCAAGAAGCTGCAGCAGCCTTAGCTGCTGCTCAATATTGGATTACTGATGAAGGCATAGAGAACTGGATTATCAATAACGTTCGAATTTCGCAAACTCCCGATGGTCTTGTGAGGTATAATTAAATTACATTTCGAACTTTCAAAACTTGACATGAATCAAATCGTCTTTTTGAATGGAAATAAAGATGCAAAAAGTATACAAGTATTTCAAACTGTTTTAGGATTGCACGCAACAGTAACAAGTATCAGTTGAGAACGTCTCCAAGCAATGGAACAGCCTCTGTCACTACGCCGTTTTTGCATTGTACAGCATCTCTAGGTCAAACATCTCACTTGTTTGTACGACGGGGCGAAAGACGTATGCATTATGATGGTACCAGTTTTATTGTGAGAAATGCCGGGCATAGTGCGGGCTTTGATGACGACAATCAACTTAAAGTTTATTAATTAAAGTAAAAAGACAAGTTAAGCTCATTACTTACTTTAGAAGTAATCAGTCGATGATTACAGTTCCTTTATAGGATAACATCTAAAATAGAAAAATAATTTTTTAATTAATTCATTTGACTTAGTTGAAAACACAAATTATTTTTGTAGAAAAGATTTGAAATATATTTATAATTTGTGAAAATATTGTAACTAAAACAACTAAACTGAAAAACACTGAAAAAAACTGAAAAACTAACTTGAAAAACCTACAGATGTTATAATGCCATCTCTTCATCATAAGATTTGTCAGAAGAATCTTCCCTTCTAGAATGATCATTATCACTGTTGTTACCATCATTCATTTCGCTGTCTTCTTCTCCATCAAAACTTTGAGGAAGACTAAATGAACGTTCCTCTTCTAAAGCGATGTTCATTTGCTGTTCATCGTCTGATGAGTCTGTGTCAAATGCATGACCCAACTTGGGTCTGATTTTATCTTCATTATGGAATCTGAAAAATATTAACATTTGAAATTATAAAATTGACTGAAAGAAGATGATGAATGAGTATGAATAAAATCAGATGAATAGTTACTTTAATTTCTCCCCTTTGTTACATAGATTTACGTCCCTTCTCTTTTTCCTTAATCCAATGAACGATTGTCTTTTTTCTTCTACATGTTCTACATCATTTATAATTTCGTCAACGAAATTCTTATCAAACAACTGTAATTTACCACTTGAAGAGTTATTTAATAATATTGCCTTTTGTTGATGGTATAGTTTACTTAGTTTTTGAAGCTTGGAAAGTTCTCCATTTTCAATCTCCTGCACTATCTCTGGCAAAACCGAATATGGATTATCGATTATTTCTTGATGTGGTTGGAAACTTTTCTCAATGCCATACTAAAATAAAATTTAACAATATGATGGTACTGTTGTCATACATTTAGTTAATTAAAAAACCACAAAGACTTACTTCATTTGTAAACAAACAATGACAAAAGGCATTATCTTTGACCAATTTAACAAAAATATAGCTTGTGTCATAAAACTCTTCTTGTTTTATTTGTTCATGAAACTGTAAAATAGTTTGCCATTCCTTCATTGTTACTCTGATCTTCACATTCTCAATTGGGATTTTATAAAACAGACCATACAGGAGATAAAGTGCACCAATTTGATCAATAAGCTCTAAAGACGAAAGCATCATTTGTTTAGCTATGTTGAGTGCTTCTTCACAAAATTCTAGCATTTCAGCATAAGTTCTGCGACATCTAAAAAAGAATTTGTATGAAAGATAATTATAATAATTGAATCAAGAACTCCATGTAAAAATCCTTGTTATATACGCACAGAAAAACTAATGAAAATTTCATCTCTTGCCAAGCTTTGCAAAATGAGTCAAACGTATAACTCTCATATCTTTTGAATAATTCCAAGAGCTGCGTACAGTCTTCATGAAATCCACTTGCTATGTACAGAAACTCATTTCCTGCCATGGTCTCCTTCTAAAATAAAAAAAATTATTACTTTTTTGTACTATGAAATATTTAGTATCAGAATATTAGTAAAATAATCGAGAAAAATTATTTGTTGCTATAAAAAGTACACGAATATAAGTATGGAATGGCAAAAATTTTTCTCAAGTAAAATTCGATTGTTGTGTGTAAAAAAGAAAAACTGAGGTTATGTTGTAATATCTTATAAAAAAATGTTTACAGCTACGAATTTTTGCTAAATGGTAAAAGCAGTATGGCTGTTCAAAGCATGAAAATTGATTCTGACAGTTTTCTAAAATATTTCCATACCTCAGCAAAGTTATTTATACGAATTCAATCAACATTAAAGAACTCCAAAATTCGTCAAAGTTTCAAAGAACATTGTCGCGACAAATTCAGTCGTAACAATGACAAGCATTTACAAGGTAATGTCATTCTGCTACATGTATTTGTGCATAAGATTATTTCATTAATTACCTCAGAATTTAACAATTTGCACGAAAAGTTTGCGTATAATAACAAACTTTGTACACACAAAAGTCGACGCCGCTGTGAATACTGAATACAGCTCTGCAGGTAAATTTGATGAGTTTTCTGTCAGGCACTGCCATCTACAGGCCATCTACTTGTGAATCATATATGGGGCGCTAAAAAAATATAAAAATTTTACAGTTTCAATCGCGAATGATATACCAGTAGATAATTATTTTTTTGTTTTATCCGTCGATAATAAGTAAATATACCGTTTTTACGTTAAAAATTCATTTTTAGTTAAATATACATACAATGTAACTACTTGCGCTCATTATGAAGATACTTATTACTATAAGTTGTTCGTTTCGTTCTTTTCAGCTTCTTTACATAATACAAAATGATTTTAATTTTGTGAAACGATACAAATCGCGAATTTGATAAAAAGGTGATCCAACAAACTCCCCCAGGTATGGAATTTCGAGTGTCAAATCTTAAAAAAATTTTTTATTGTGTATGTTTAATCTTCCATCCCTGTAAAAGTACTTAAGAAAAGCTACTTCTTATTCCACGCAAAAAAGAAGCTCCAAACTGACATCCCAGCCTTATCGCAAAAAGGGTCGAGGAAGCCTCGAGGGAATCGAACACTTCCCTCAACACACGCATCAGGTATAAAGTCTGGTCTCCTCTCCCGTGCCGTGTAATACTTACACACAACACACACGCGATAGAACATATTGTATACCTACAGTAATACTCGAGAGGAGACAGCGGTGGCGGCGGCAAGTATATAGCGGCCGGGCCGGGGCCACATAGCGGCGCCCCCGCGCCCGCGTTTGCGCGACTATATACATCTCGCGGTCGGCGGTGCTGCTGTTACTGCCGAGGGGCGCCACTAGCAGTCCGCCGAGAGTAGTGCTCCGGTCGAGTCGCGCGTTTCGTGTGCTGCTGCCAAGTTATACTTTCCCGTCGCCGCCGCTGCCGCTGATATCTCCAAGTATATCCTCGCGCTTTTTTCACCGCTGTAGAATATACGGTACACGATAATCCTCCTCCGTGTCGGCGGCATTAGCCAAGAGATATACCAGGGGACGACAGAGAGAGAGAGAGAGAGAGAGAGAGGTAGCTGCCAAAGGCCGAGCGACGGCGCGTCGTCGCCCGCGCGCGCCAGGAACAGTAGTAGCAGCAGAGTCTGCTTGAACAAGTTCTGTGTGTGAATAAAGATATATCAGCCGAGAGAGATCTGCCGTGAAGACCGCCCACGCGCTCGACGACAACGCTCGCAGCTGCTGCCCGCTCCCCCTGTGGAAGACGTAAGTAGACGCCCCCACCCTGCACGTCTGTCTCTCCTTCGTTGTCGTGTCCAGCACAGCCTTGGAAGAAAACCCGCTGTCGCTGCCCTCGGCAATTTCTCTACGTCGTCGTCGTCGTCAAGCTCCCTTTTTTCTCTCTTTCTTTCTCTTGCTAACCTTCGCGAGCCATACCTATACTCTCTAGGCGTAGCTCCGTCTCTCTCTCTCTCTCTCTCTCTCTCTCGCTCGCTTGGCTCTCTCGATGCGCTATCGACATTTGCCGTGCGTGCGCGAGTTTCGCGCTGGCGTAGAGCGAGACGGAGGATACTTCCAGGCAAGATGGCCGTGTGCGCGATTTACGCGAGAGAGCTCTAGCCTTCCCCGTTATCTCTCTCTCTCTCTCTCTCTCTCTTTCTCTTTCCTTCTTTCCTTCCTTCTCTCTATACCTCTCGTTCTCCGCGTGCATAACGTCGTTCCTCGAGGACGACGTTTTGGTACACTTGTCTCTAACAACGTCTGTCACGACGACAACGGCGGCAGGGCATGAGCTATATAGTAGTCGCGAGTCCCGAGGGGGGAGAAGGGGAAAATAGCTCGTCGCGGAAATGCCAAAAAGACTGCTCTCTGCTCCTCCGCCGTGTGCATCTATATTCCTATCCTGTGCTCGCTTACACACACACACACACACACACACACACACACACACATATACATACATACATACATCTACACCTACTCTTTCTCTCTTTCTCTCTGTCTCGCGCATATTGGACTGACTCCGAGTGTATATATGCGGGAGATCGATTCGCTCGGCAGCAGCAGCAACGACGGCGGCGGCGGCGACTTTCTCTACAAAACTTCTGCTGCTGCTGCTGCTGCTGCTGCTGCTACCGCCGCAGCTCGTCGACACTCTTTCACTTTTTAATCCCGATGCGCAGTTGACGTCGTCGGCTTTTATTTTCATTCCTCCACACACATATACACACACACGACTCGGCAAGCAGCAGCAGCGAGTTTGTAGGTTAGATTTCGCAGCCGATCGCGAGTCATCTGCCAGAGTATGATATCAAAGCCAGAGTGGTGGTCGAAACTGAGCACTTCTGTGCAGATAGACATATACTCGCGGGGGTGCATAAACAAATGAAAGATCGAGGGATCGGCCGCAATTGTTATATAGAACTACGGGAGCATAGTCGTTGGGTTAAAAAAGAGACAGACGCCGGAAGTAGAGACGCTGCTGCAGCAGCAAGGTATTGACACTTGAGAATCGCGACGGAGCCAGAATCAGCTGTGTGATGCCGCCGACGTTTTCATCTGCTGTTCTAACTCATACCTGCCTTACTCTCTCTCTCTCTCTCTCTCTCTCTCTCTCTCTCTCTCTCTCTCTCTCTCTCTCTTTCTCTGCGTCATTGATAACCTGCGACCGGACAATCGAGTTTCTTTTTTCTTCCTTTTTTTTTATCGTCGTATACAGACGATGACTTTTTCCGCGCACGCGTATGACTCCGTTTCTACTCGTTTCTCTATTACTTTTACGAAGCTAGGACTTCTCGACAGCTTTTTCGTTGTGCGAATATAATTTGGCCAATTTACCTTGCGACAAGCGAATATTTTAATTGGATGAATGACAGCGTAATCTCTTGGATTGTGTAATGGCACTTATCGAGCGATTAATACAATCAATCACGAGTCATGTGTATGTGTGTATTATCTGTGTTTGTCGAAAGGGATTACTCTGAAACACTGTATGAGTGCGTGTGATCTATACGCCTAATTATATAAAGACACTTTGGCAGAGCTCCCGAGAAAAATTCGATAACTCGAGTCGCTCAACGAGATGATAAAATCGGCGTTATAAGAGAAGAAACTATTGATGATTTTCGGCATGTACAAGCTGTCGTCTGCAGCCGGTGTTTCCTTTATTGCGGACTCCTTGGCCTATGGTGTTTTCCGACCATATTCGCTCGATAAGACACTCGTCTCTAACCGGTGCTTGAATTTTCGAATAACAAGTGCGAAGGTGTTACAGTGCATCCGACTTTATGAAAATTGAAATATCGGTATACTAGTTCAAGGCTAATTTTCCTTTCCGACTTCATCCGTTATAATATATACTACTAGCTCTCAAGAAAAAGAGAGAATCGCTTTGTTTAGATTGACGCAACGGCGCATACACACACACACACAATCGTGTCGCACAGCCATTTGCATACACATTATTAATGCGCAGCTCTCCGGGCGCAAGGTGCACACGCGAAGGATTTAATAAGCTGTGCATAATACGATATAGAGAAAAGTTTTCACGACTGCAGCGGTATAATGTTATAACGTTATCACGATTCTCTCTTGCGCCGAGTTTTCTCAGTTCATTTTCCCATGATTTATGAGAACGAATGTGAGGATTGAAGGAAAAAGCTGTGTGTTTTTCTTTCCTACCTCTGCACGAATTCGCGATATGGATATCAATGTGGGAGAACACAGTGTGTATGGAGAGAAATCAAGTGTGTTCTCGTCAGAGCATCTTTGAGTTAAATAGATGACAAAGTGCATAAACGAGTTCTTAATAAACGAGTGTGCAAGAAAAAAAAATGAGGAAACGTATATATATAAAATCCGCTTTTTGCATCGTTTGCTCTCTTTGGCAATGCGATGTCGCTATCGATTAATCAATTTTTCGCAATCACGAGCCCTGCGCAAAAAAAGACCATCAGAAGGGTAGCTTGGGATAAAATAGAAAAGGAGGCCGATGAATATTTGAGGGCGAAGCACAAGCGGTATACGGCTCGAACCGGCACACGGAACAACGTCAGAGAGAGGGCGGCCGGCTATCGATTGCGCGGTGCGATATCGCGCACGCATCTCGACTCCGCCGCGACGTCGTCGTCGGTTCTCTCTATATAGCGCCGTACACCACCACGCATACATACGTTATCGAGCATATGACGATATTCTCTCTCACTCTCTTGACTGTCAAGGTCTCCTGCCCTCATCCCTCCGTCTGGCTTTGTCGCTACTGTAACTACTTACCGGCGGGAGTTTTGCAATTTTTTTTCTTTGTTTTTAATGAAGGGGTTGCTAGAGGCTTTTACTTTTAAGGGTGCGTGTGGCTTGTGCAATGGGAGATAAGCCCGACGACGTTGTTGCGCAATAAGCGTGTACTTGGGAGGTTTGCTTGAAGTGGTTATGGTGGTGGTTAGTGTGGGTGAAGATTTTGTGCAGAAGATTTTGATGGTGCGGTTGTTTTGAAAAATTGTGAGATTTAGAATAAAATTGTACTTTTCATGTTTCTTTTCGTTTTACTTGTCGATGCAGTTTTGATACTGATATCGACAAAAATGCTGTAGGTGCTGAAGCGTAAAAGCGTGATATATTTCAAAAATTCATTTCGAACTTATATATAGTGACTTGGCATTTAAATTACGATGACGGTATATTACTCCAAAAGATAAACAAAACCGCGTCACAACTTGCGCTAATAAAAACAAACATTATTAATCATCTGTATAATTATACATTCAGAGAAGTTAGAAAGAGATAAATATTAACTGTACGCGTAACTAATTTGCATCGTCGACTTGCAACGCAGTTATACATTAACGGGTCTATCACAGTCTCATTAACGAAATAATAAATCGTTTCACAATTGATAGCCATATACCGATAGAATGATATTTTTCCCACTTAATCCTATTCTATTACGTCTACAAATTATAAGTAGCTGATTTTCACACGCGATATGCGTGTCGCAACTTCGGAAGCTGCGATGCAACGCGAGAGATAAGCTTTTATACGATGAAATTAATATCCTCGAAACATTGCAACCGTAAAGCCAACCGTACGCCTTTTCCGTTAAGGGCAGCATTATGAACACACAGATTCCCGTAACAACACTCTGTCTAGAATAATTAGCGTCTATTGCATGGTATTATAATAATTATTATTAATAAGTAATTAACGACTAATTTTCTCTTGTTTGTCCACACAGGCGATGTCGATGGCGGTGCATTGAGGGTCTACATCACGCGCAGTGCCGGCTGCTGACTGAAGTGTTTGCTCGCTTCTCGCTTCTCGTCGTCGAGGAATCTGCCGGGTCACAAACTCGAGGATCATGAAAATGGTGTTGTCTCAACGTCAGAGGGAGGAGTTGTAAGTGTTCTATTTTCGTTAGATAATCTTAGAATTCCCGTTATTCCCCCCCCCCCTCTCTCTCTCTCTCTCGTTAAGGTGCGTATGTTGTACTATACGAGAGAGCGCAGGCTCGAAAAATACACTATTTGAGGAGCGAAGAGAGGCTAATTGTAGTATACAGTATATTATGGATTCTAGGCAGGATGTTTCGAGCTTTCAAAAATAAACGCTGATACTCTACGACAAGTACGACGATTATTGTAAAATCGATCTCTATTGATGATATACGTTTCTAGCAGATAATAATATTCTTCCTTCATATGCGGAAAGTCCGATTGCAACTTTCATATTACATGCATCCGGATCCCGTGGGTTATAAGGAAGTACACGTGTGTGTGTGAGTACGGTAACCAGTTGTGGAAGCGAGAGACTTTTCGAAAGTCGAAAATATGCGCGAGAGATAAAACCTCCTACGTCGCTATGCAAATGCAACGGCGTCGCGGCGCGCATGGAAAGTCAGGTCTTGACATTTAAATGTATCTATTCTTAGTCGTTGTACCGACGACGAATCGATAGAGAGCCGACAGCTAATGTTGAACGATTGCGGTGTACTAATAAAAAAAACGACGGCCCTTTGCTCGACTTTTTCTGTGTTGCAGAAGTTCCGCGAAGAATTCCATTTATACATCAGAACGAAGATTGAAAGCGTCATGGTTTACAGAAAATTACATGACGCAATTCTTCTCGGGTATAATCTCACAACGATTGAAAAGCCCAAGACACGTATACACGAGTAAGCCGGTGGGGTAGTGTAACATCATACACATCGACGTCGTTCGCAATGAGGTTGCAAAACGATGGCGCCAGATCCGTTCCTCTCGAGACCTTAGAGCATAGGCCGTTTCTGATAACCAGTGGTAGCAGTTCCGTTGTACATCTATATACGTATATACTCTCGAGTAACGAGTCTCCGTCGCAAAATCAATCCCCGAGGTGGTGGTGCACGAGTCATCGCATGCGGCGCAGTTGCCTATTTCCAGAGGCGCTGCACGTCGTCCCCCGGCACACAAGGGGGTGGCTCTTCTCTCGCTGAGCAGGCGCACTTCGACCAATCGATATGTGCCGCCGGATGTGCGCCCTCTTGGTTTTTCCTCCGGCTCTCTATGTGTATATAACTGCGCCATATCCACTTTCCGATCTTTTATCTCTATTGCGTGATGTTTCGCGATACAACCTACTCGAGGGCTGTTGTCTTGTTAGGCTGATTATCGCGTTGTCATTGTCGCTGTAGGAGATGAAACGGAGCTTTTTTTGGATGACTGTGGAAATCGAGTTTCCAGAGATATAGGTGGCGCTGCAGCCTTTAACTTTTCCGGCGATCATCGCCTCTGTTTTTTTTTTTTTTAGATCTTTTGGTACGAGACCAAATGAGCTCCGATTTATGAAAACTGTTGCACGTTGGAGTCGTGTGTGCTTTGGAATTTTTTCGTGGTCTGTAATAGGGGTTAATTGATAAAGGATGGCTCGTTTGCACGAATTTCGTGCGAACTGGTATCGTTAGGGGACGTTAACTTTTTCATCTTGTCGGCGAATGTAATATGTTCGGTCGGAATAGGGGACGGATCAATACTTTTTGCTTTGGTATAGCTGCTGGAAATTTAGTCGGTCTAATTGAGTTTGGAGACTAATTAAGTACAATCGAATCAGCTCAATATATGTACAATCGTTATTAGGCGAATGATCATTCTTCGTGGAAATCATCGAGCTATAGTCTAAAAGTTTTGTCTATACACGGGTTCCACATTCAAGTTTACTATATCGTGGGAGTATGCATTATGGGCATTAGGTGTTTCATTGAAAATACGTCGTTTTTATCTTGACGCAAGCATTACGCAATTATTACAGAATTCAAGAAGAAATCGTTCACGCGTTTTATGGTCTTGCTGTTGCATCGTCACTTGAATAATGCATTAGGATGTTTAAATATTTTATTTTTTTTTTAGTAGCACGAATTCAGTTGATATCTTGCAACCGCCTAATCGTAATTATTCCAACTTAGCAAAAGAAAAAGACATTAAAAATTACACTTCATAACGGGGATGATCATTACTACGCTGGTGTCATCTCAAGGTTTCGTCGCTAATTCTTTTTATTAACGATCCAATTTCTTTTGCCGTAGGTACTTAATTTTCAAGAAAGTGTATAAATTTTTACAAAGTTCATAAATCGTCTAGAGCCTGCACAACAGCCCGTCCGTCAAGGCAATTACAGCGTATAGAACCTCGTAAATCATCGCACCCAAACGGCCTCAAATTTCTTGCCGTGATCGTCGATCCTCGAAAAAAAAAGAGAACCAAGTGCTTGTTCATCGCAAAGATTTACTTTCTTTATTCTATCGAGCCGTGTTGGGTTTCTTTACCTATACACACAAGATCGCACCGTGTCAATCTCAATGTTGACCTCGACGTCGGCATTGACTCTCTCAAGTGTACTCGCATAGGACCTCCGAAGTGTATAAGACTCGAGGCAATCAAAGCGCGAAAGTTTGCCGTCCTTTAGCCAACTTCGCCGGAGTGTATGTGCCAAATTTAGAATGAATTCTTCAATCAGATGCATGAATCACTATCCTTCGTGTCTTATGTATAGATACGATCAATTAGCATCTGGCGTTCGACGAACTGGTCAACAACTCGTCCACACACATATTACGCGTATAGTCGTCGTCGTCTCTCTATCGTAACAGGGAATTATCGCATTATCACGGTTTACACTTCCTGTATTAGCTATGCGCGACATTGAATTTCGACTTTCACCTGCGATCTAGTTGATTAACTGTTCAGAAATGATGCGTCTTCCAAGGTTACTCGCGGTTTTCGACGTAATTTTTATGGAGAATGAAAAAAAAAACACCGAATCGACAAACACAGTTGCAGAAACGAAAATGAAAGACACGGATTAGGAATTTTAAGATACACTGTACGTATAACACTCGAGAGGCAATTAACGGTCAAATCTCGATGTGCGGGATCGAGTGAAAGAGAGGCGAGGCTTTTAGAATGTACGGTGTTGAGAGGCGGAGCAGTGCTGCAGGTGCCGGGAATAATAGGGTTGTACGGAAATTGCCAGGTAAATAGGCTTTCAAACTGTTTTCTCTCTTCGCTCTCTGCAAGCTTTTCTCTCGATACGATCTTTTCGAACACGTGAATTGTTCTCACCGTATCTCTGAGACGTGCCATTATTGTTACATAAAACATCCCTCCAGACAGGCGTGTGATTCGAAATACACTATTTTCCATCAAGGGGCCAATTTCATCGAGGGTTTGAAATACATGCGAACAAGTAAAACCCTTTTTCAACGGCAGAGAGCTAGACCGAAAATCGATAGGACAGAATTAAGGTGGAAAAGTTTGCTGTAGCCCGTGGGCGTAATTTATATGTCGGAGGGTAGACGAGCGAAAAGTCGTGCTCGTGATAAAACTAACAATAAGTATAGTATGTACAGGAAGAAACAGAAGCAGGGATGTGGAATAGAATATCGAGCAAGCAGTGACAGAGAGAGAAGGGTAGTCTCGAGCGCGCGATGCATAATTAGATCAAATGACGCTCGTGAAAGACTAAGGAAACCCCTTGAAAGCCTATAAGGCTCTCGTGTATACATGCATTCGTTCGTCCGTTAAAGACAAAGGGACTGGAGACGAAATGGAAGGAAGAAAAGTATAGCGAGAGAAGAGGATATTGCATGGCCGAAGCATCGATCAGTCGGAGGTGTATATAGCTCGTTCTCTGCGGCGGGTTCGCTGTCTTCGTATAGGTTGTGTGTGTGTATAGTACGACACACGACGGCTATGGGTGACGTCAGTCGACCTCAGTGGCGCAAACCAGTCAAGATCAGACTCACCGGCGAATGTATATATTCTTGTGTAATAGAGCGAGATGAACCATGCTCGGGAATTTCGACTGATTTTGTTTGTTTAGACGTAATTTATGGCGATGACTGACTGTTACAAAGATTTTATAAAAATTAATTGAAAGTTATACACAAAATAGGAGAATAATGAATAGGCGGTGTAGTTTAATTTATACGATATGTATGTCGCCCTGGTTCATTTAAACTTATCGATAGAGGATGCAGTCGCACCATGCTCTTGAATGACTGCACCATTATTTCACCAAAGTGCATCTAATTAGTCACACTCCGAGAAAACCTCAATCAAGTAGCTTATAACAATTGTTTTCGCACAAACTGTAACAATCGGCAAAGGTCACGAGTACTTCGAGGTTGCCTATTAATCTTTTCAATGAAAAAACCTCATTATACTTACACAACGCACAAGCCACAAAGGTAATAGCTACACGAAAATATATTGTAACTGGACAATCTCACAAACCAAAGGATCCATCAATCTTTGCTTGGTACACAATAAAATTCGCTAATTATACCCGGGGCACACAAATGCTTTCGACAAAAAAATCATCGATCCTTTCTCCACGGAACACAAGGTCCGAGCACCATCAAACACGATCAAATCTATCATTCACACCGATTCAATCGAAAGCCAAAAGTAACGAGTTAGTATCTCAGCAGAGCCACGGCACATGCACTCGACCGCGTGAGTCACGAAAGAGCTGTATATACAGACAATAAGCAGTCCATTAACTCGCAATACGTCTCTCAACAGCTTCCTGGGGGCCGATATATATTGTTCTCTCCTGTAAGTCCGACCGGTTTCGATAAGAGAGTATATAACCTGCGAAACGAAGTTTCTCTCTGCTATATATTCCTAGATTCGCCACGCAATAGGAAGCTGATAGGCTGCGAATGGTAATAAGCGTGTATATGTATGGAGGTGGGAGAGAGGATCATCGTTGTACATAGAGTTGGATCGAATTCTCTTCCGAGAGCCCCTTTCACCCTGTGAACAGCGAGAGATACGCTAATAGGCTGTACAAATCTTCTTCAATTTTCGCTTGCTCAACTTGCTGCGGTCTGGCCTTTGTCGATTGCGATTTTGCTGCGAGATTGTGGGACTCGACGGTGTACTGCATGGTTTAACGAACTTTATCGGTGAGATAAATAAATGCGGTTTTATTTTTAAATAATTTCGGGATACTTGTATACGATTGAGTTGTGTTGCGAAAATGCTATGAATTATGTTAATTTTTTAAACCAGCGAACTTGTGCGGTTAATTTGCTTTGGAAAGCCGTGACTTGGTCATTATGACCCTTTACCGGCGGAAGTATGTACCTGGAACACGTGCCGTGTGAAATGTGTCACTGTTATGTATAGCGCGTTAGCTTTCTTTTCGTTCTGTTTAGTAGCCGATTTATAAATCGTGATAGGGTCATTCCGTATTATCATATAAAACTGTTTTTTTTTTGTTCGAAATAGCGGAGCAATCATTTCTCTACACTGTATAAATTATGAAATCGAGCTTGAATACTTTTGCATATTTTTCTTCGCGCGTGTAGCATACCGTAGGTATACCTCCCAAATATCCATGAATTTTCATTCGTTCTAGGCGCATAGCGTGTTTTTGCCGACGAAAACGAAACGGGTAAAATATTCACGTGGTATACGTACACCGTAAACCATAATATACATAATACACAGTACAACTTCAGCCGATTTTATGTAACTCCTACCTATAACTCGACGAAAAAAAAACCATCTATATATAATCAAATCTGTACACCTGCGAAAATACATTACGCCCATAACTTTTGAATTGCGTAATTTATGCACACCTTCTCTCGCGTCAAGTGTAATTACGTATAGACTTATATCCCGTCGCGTTTCACCCTTTCTTCTTTCCATCAGTCATTCCCAATAGATACATAATAGCCTTTCGCCAGGCATATTTATAAAGGCAATGCGCGCATCGAGTAAAAGAAAAAGATTCAAAGTGTAATCCCATCGGAGAGAACCCGTTCGTTTTTCGTCTCTGCAAAAACGTTTGGCAACAATGATGCATTAATTCCGCGAGAGCTGATGGAAGAGAGAAGGATAGCTAAAAACAAATGAAAAGCACAGTCATGCCGTGAGAGATGTGTTCTTCTTCGTCGTGGGTATTACACGTCGTTGAAGCACGTGCAGTAGAGAAGAGCGGTGTATTATGGAAAAGAGAATGGAGTATCGTGACTCTACGGGCTCTTCGATCATTGCGCGATTTCGAGGAACGAAGACGACGAGATGAGGGGGATACGTGTGTGTATGTCTGAATCTTGAATTAGCTTTGTCAACGGAGTTTGGTTTGTGGGTTTTGTAATGGAAAATCGATGCGCTTTGTTGCTTTGGCAATTGTATGGGTTTGGAAAATGTTGATGTCCAATTTGAGGTGATGCTTTGATTCTTGAGTAATGCTATTAGGAGAGAAATAAGATTAACTTTATTTAATGTTTAAGTTATGTTGATAAACTGCATTTAATTTTTCACATGTAGCGTATGTCAGTAAGTTGCACTTTTGCATATATAGTATGAGATTCTGGATAATAAATCTTGATGTTTATTTTTACTTGTATACAAACGAATGATTTATGAACGTAGAGCCTCAGGAAATCGGTTCAGCTTGTACACGCATATAAGAGATCGTTCAACTTCCTGGCAGGCGTTTGAATCATGATTCATCAATTTTGAAATAATATACAAGTATACAAAAACCTATAACACATCGTCAAATTTTTATATTAAAAAAAGATACTCGATTACACATAAAGCTCGAATCCGAAGAAGAAGAACCGCAAATTACAGCATATTCGACAAAGCCAGGAGCACCGAGAGAATCTAAAATTGAGTTGCATGAGATCCGTCCGCATCAGCGTAGCATAAAAATTGTTCAATGAACCGATGCACTTGCTCACGAGCGAATTTCCCCCGCATCTCTCTCACTTTCGCACGCCCTCGTCCGGCCGTCCATTCAAAAGGCTCTCGGTTGAGATACTTATAACAAAGGAGAGAGAGAGAAATGGAAAGCAACGATTGAAAACCGTATATACTGCTCTGTAACGTTCGCTTAGCTACAACACACGTTATACCTATGTATATAAAAGGGGAGTTGCTGTTGCTGTAGTGGAATGCGATGAGGAGGACTTGTCTCGATTTTTTTGCGGTGCACGCGACGCTTTTCTGAAACGAGATTGTCTCTCTCTTCTTCTTCTTCTCAGCGCGATGTTTTCTCACGTGCGCGTGTAGGTGCATGAATTCCAGACGCTCGACTTCGTCGCGACGAGAAAATGTTAATGGCTCGTGCAAAGATGCAGTGGTTTGTCGGCTGTTACACTTCGTTGCGCAGATTTGTTTTTATTTTTGGAGTTATGGGATTGTGTCGAGCTGAAAGACTCGCTAAAATTGTATAATACGAAATGGTTGAGTTGTTACTTCGTCGTGTTTACGCAGATTTTTTTTTTAAGTGCAGAAACAAATATGAATTTGGATTCTAAATGATCGCTCTATTTTTATTGTTACAGAAACAAGGCGATCGCAGACTATCTCAGCGCAAACGGTTATCAAGATGCTCTTGAGGCGTTCAAGAAGGAGGCTGATATGCCCGGTGAGGTCGAGCGCAAGTACGGGGGCCTTCTTGAGAAGAAGTGGACCTCCGTCATTCGATTACAGAAAAAGGTATGTCATTTTACGGATGAATACCGTAGAACTCGTAATCTCGCGTAAAATCTTCTTTTTCATAGGGAAAATAAGCTGTAACGTCATAATCAAATATAAACTAACTCGTATATCTCTTATCACACAGGTAATGGAACTGGAATCAAAGCTGTCAGAGGCCGAGAAGGAGTTCATCGAGGGAGCCCCAACGCGCGGCAAGCGATCGCCCTCTGACTGGATACCCCGACCACCGGAAAAATTCTGCCTGTCCGGTCACAGGGCCACTATCAACCGGGTCGTTTTTCATCCGGTCTTCAGTCTCGTCGTCACCGCCAGCGAGGATGCCACCATTAAGGTCCGTAATCCTACCGCCAGAGAAAGAGCTGATTTTATCATGACTCGCTGATTACGACTGCCCAAACGATGTGTCACGCATTCCGGGAAACGAGCTGTTTTTTTTTATGTGTCTTTTACTGGATCGACATTTTTGTGCTTGTTAAGATCTGGTGAAATGTGTACAAGTCATTCGCTCGCATCGTTATGATTTCATACATTGGGATAATCACTTGTTTTGGTTGCTATTTACGGTTGTACGGATTTATCTTATGACAGTCTATAGTAAATCGGTAGAAAATACACGTGTGTGAGATATATAACGGTGTAATTTAAATGCGTTAAAGTTTATGAGAATACTTTTGTATAAGTAGAAACTAATTATACAAATCAATATTTTAGTTTTATGAAGGAATTCTCATAACATTTGTGTGGTTTCAAAATAATCCATGCTAGATGTCGCGTAAATAGTTGGTTAAGAGAAAGTAGTAGTAACTAATTGCCATTGCAGGTATGGGACTTTGAGACAGGCGAGTTCGAGCGGACGCTTAAAGGTCACACGGACAGCGTGCAGGACATAGCATTTGATACGAGCGGCAAACTCCTCGTCTCCTGCAGCTCGGACATGACTATAAAGTTGTGGGACTTTCAGCAATCGTTCTCTTGCATAAAAACGATGCATGGCCACGATCACAATGTTAGCTCGGTAACGTTCGTACCGCAGGGCGACTTCATCGTCAGCGCTTCGCGTGACAAAACTATCAAGATCTGGGAAGTTCAAACTGGCTACTGTGTCAAGACTCTTACTGGACACAGGGAGTGGGTCAGGATGGCTCGAATAAGCCCCTGCGGCGAGCTCATCGCCAGCTGCTCCAACGATCAGACCGTCAGGATCTGGCATATTGCTAGCAAAGAAACTAAGGTACGAATAAAAGCGCACATACTCATCTTCAAGAATGTATTTGGTTATTAACTTCGATCCGAAATCCACTCATTCGAAGAGTAGTTACTCTTTGAACAAGTTTGGATTTCAAATGACAATCAGAAAATAATAATTGTCACGACATTTATTTAATGACCGATTTAATTCTGGTAAACGATGCTAGGAAGTACAATATTTTGTAATTTAATGAATGAATTTATTAATTTATTAATTCATTCATTAAATGGTACTAGACTTTACGGATTTATATTGGATAAAAGATTTTTTTCACTTTATCTCATTACATGTGTACATTTAACTTATTGGTTCTCAAGAAACATTAATAATAGCACTGACTTTGCGATAATAAGTATGATAATATAATGCATTATTTTCAATCACTCAGATGACTCTTACCAATTTAAAGTTGCACATTATAGAGGGTGTCTGAAATATAAGTTGATTAAAATGTTTCAGTATTAAAATAGGTCAATGTCATTCATTGTTAATAACATTGTTTCAATCTCAGACTAGGTCTCAATGCACCATATATATCTACACAGTACATAAGTGCAGTATTATTATAATGACAGTTGAACAAATTTTATAGTAGTCAATGTATTGTAAACTGAATACTATTACTGTTGTATATTCACTTAGAAAATGTTGACAGCCCCAAGCGTGGACATTTTTCAATATTTGATATATCTGATGTATTGCAGGTTGAGCTGAGGGACCACGATCACGTGGTGGAATGCATTGCCTGGGCGCCAGACTGCGCAAGGGCGACCATCAATGCGGCAGCTGGGGCTGACAACAAGGGGGCCCATGAGGGTCCGTTCCTAGCTTCGGGCTCGCGAGACAAGACAATCCGCGTCTGGGATGTCGGCAGTGGCGTCTGCCTTTTCACTCTGCTCGGACACGACAACTGGGTCAGGGGCATCGTTTTTCATCCAAGCGGCAAGTTCATCATCAGCGCATCCGACGATAAGACGTTGCGGGTCTGGGACACGCGCAACAAGCGAAACATGAAGACACTCGAGGCTCACGCCCACTTTTGCACCTCAGTCGGTACGTACCGTCAATTACAATGCTGCGTTTGCCAAATAATAAATTTATCGTTACAAGTTTACTGACTATTCGACTTTCCCTGTATTTCCACAGATTTCCACAGGAATCATCCTTACGTGGTCACCGGCAGCGTAGACCAGACGGCGAAGATCTGGGAATGTCGCTAGTCACCGAGCTTTCATGATTTTTTTTCGATGTTCGAAGAAAACAAATGCAAAGCAAAAAATTTTTTTAGGAACACGGAGCGAGAACCGTGTTTCCGATACAACAGGAACGGCCGAACGAGTAAGCTGCTGCAAAAGCTATCGTACATACAATTATTATAATTATTATACACATACACATACGGTTAAGAGCTCTTTAATTAATTTATAATAAAGTATAATTAGTAATTAATATTATACATGTATCGTTTCACGACAATGACCTACACTCGATACACGAAAGGAACGAGCGAGCGGAAAGAAAGAAAGAGTGCCAGAGCGAGTGAGAGTGAGAGAAAGAAAGATAAAAAACGGACGGGAAGGGAGAAAGAGAGCTCGTACTAATTGTAGCTCGACAGTTTCCTAACAACGCCTTTGAAAATAAAAAAATAAAACTCATGCACACTCATACGTGAAAAAGATATTTCTATATTGCAGTACTTATAATTTTACTTGGGACTGCTTTTTATCTGAACTCTTTCTTCGTCTTTTCTTCCATTTCGCGTTTCTCTCAGAAACCCGAGTTCAACAATGTGGAATATATTCCAAAATATAAATCGGATTAAATGCTACCGGCACTGACACGGAGTAAGCGAAATGGTTTTTATGGGAAATGTTCTTAAGCTCTTCCTCTCTGAGCCTGCGAAATACCATCTTAAGGAACATTATTGATTGTAACACGATGTACAGGTGATCGACTGATTTCTGTAAAACTGTAGCAAGACGATGTATCGAGCATATTATATATGAAACAAAAGAATGATTTGATTTATTGCCGATTAAAGCGAGTGCAATTTGAAAGATTTCACGAGTATATATTTAAGAAAATGCCACTGCAAGTCATTACTCGAGTTGTGTCGAGTCTGAAAAAAATTGTACACCCTTACATATATATTTATATATATATATATATGAACGTATTAGATACAGCTACAAACGTACACGCAAACGAACACTCACACAAAACAGATTTACACAGCATGAAAATACACGTACACGAGAAACATGCCAGGAGAGACACAGACACGACGTATGTATATATCCGCGTATAATATTATGTATTGTTACGATACTTTCTGGCCGACGCTGGCGAAAAACAGCACTTGCCAGATCGCAAAACTATCGATTGGGTGATAATAAGCAACAATCTGACGTTCCTCTTGAATATTAATATAAGTCCTCGAGTGAAGTTTTGACTTCTTTCTTTCTCGTCGACTTTATTGCGCGTTGTCGAAAGCTGTTACATATTGTTTGCCTTTTCAAAACGAATTGAATTAAAAGCATGTCGAATGAAGCAAAACAATCAATAATCACACACACACACATATATATGAATACAATATACGTTTTATCCTAAATTCAAACATGTAACTTGTCTTTTATCCACCTTCTCGATGCAACCTGTTTGATTTAGGATGGAGCTGTCGAAGCAAAAGCATGTAGAATTAAATCGAGAAAATTCAGCTTTTCGCCAGCGCTTGGCGTCCAATTGACGTGCATTAATAATAATAAAAAATAATATTAATGATTATAATATTAAATAACAATGGTATAATAATATAATATTAATAATGATTATACTCTAGATGATGCAGTTGACTATTTAGTGTGAGTGCAACGCTCGGAGTATTGGTAAAATCCATAAAACTAAAAGGAAATTTCTTTACTATAATTGTCGTATATGGAGATCCTAGTGCATGTAGCTTGTTATCCGAAGACGAAAAAACACGGCAGCAGATCACGTAATTGTAATAATGAAACGATCGATCAATTAGTTGACTGATCGTAATCAATTGATTAATTAAATAGGGGTACTTGGCTTCAGAGCCTACGACCATGATCCATGTATTGAACTTATATTTAACAAAAATATCGAATTCCGAGAGAGTATGATTGTATATTTTGCAAATTCGCGTCCCGCATGCAAACAAAATACACGTGTGTACGTAGGTGTTATGATCATGTCCGTGGATAACTTTTCTTTCTGTAACGATTATTCTTATTTTTTTTAAGTAGCTTAACGGCGCAAATACGAGGTACAAACAGATGTAGATTTGACGTATAAAAAGTGATTTTTAAGTGTTGTAAAAGAATCTTAACCGTGCGCAGTGATTTTAACTTAACTCGAGGATCAACTTTTGGATCAGCAAATCGATATGTATCGCGATTGAACATCAAGCCTCGTTCTGGATTCCTGTTTAACGAGTCAAACAAAAAAGATTTGAAAAGAAATGCGAAATGCGAAATGCGAGTTAGTCAGCACTTTAACAAGCACCCAGCTCGACACACATATTATTAAAACTCAGAAATAAAACAACCTTCGACTGATGTGGTACTAATTTATTTTGATGATGAATAATAAAGCAGAGTTTTCCATTCTCTCACTGCAGTTGAACCTGCCGTTATCTTTTTTTTCATTTATATACGTAAAAAGAACCAATATGTTATGTACGTTTCTTTTTTTCTATTTGCATTGTGTAATGCGGCTGAAATGTCGAAAACGTCGAGGTAGAATCAGTCAGGGATATTCGTACTTGTAACTAGAAAACTAAAGAGTCTTAAAAGCAGATTAGGACCGATAAAAAAAAACTTATAATGGCCGCTTATCTTCGTAGCTGCTGTATTAGGTATTTCTCTGTAGTTGTCGCTTCCTTTGGTTTTCTATACGCTTTTCGGCAAGAACTCGATTAATAATGAGAAAAGTATTATTATTCATGATTTGTGATATACACGAGAAACATCTGCCAATAAAAATATCTTGAAAACCAATAAGCGTTGCTGATGCGACAATTATAATAATTATACCCAAATCTGTAACATATATTATACATACTATGCTTACGAGCGGCCGATTATTTTTGTTTATGTTGAATTTATGCAAATTTTCGTGTTTTCTTTTCAATTTCTTTTACAAACGTTTCAAATTTATATTTTAATTATATGAAATACTTTAAGTATATGATTTTTATTTTATACAAAAATATATCAATATGTACTTTAAAATTTTCGATAGTTTTTGTTTGATAAATTATAATACATTTTCTTTGTACCCTTTTATTTTTATTAAGCTTAAATAGCAAGCACTGCACGCTAATAGTTTACAGCAATGAGGTAAGTGTCAATCTGAATGCCAACTAATTTTCAACAACAAATGCTACTTGTGAACTGCGCTTTTTAATCCAATCTAAAAGTGTTATTCCCCGCCTTATCTAATGATAATAGTTAATAGAAAATGATTACTGCGAATCTTGATTATTTATCTATATCGTATATCGTTGTTTTTATTATCTTTTATAATAATCATTTATAATAGCGAAAACTTCATATCACAGATATTTAAATCAAGGTTACTGCCAACTTGCAATGCCAGTCTTCTTCGTAATCCAATCGCGATAAGCTACCACCCTGGTGAAGACTTCGGGCATTCCAGTGGCACAAGTACGGGCGTACGAAGCAATACCAACTTGTCTTCCGTCAACCACAAGGGGACCGCCAAGATCCCCATCCTGTAAACACACAAAAAAAAATTAAGCAATGATAGAAATCAAGATATCGTGAAACTTTAGTGAACTTACGTAACAGAGGCCGGTTCCTGGTTTGCTCATAACGCAGATTTGGGAATCGTTGATGGGCTTGTTCCATGAGAGCTTGCAAGTTTTCGCATCGACGATCTTCATCGTGATTTCTTGTAACTCATCGGAGGAATTGCCATTCGGCTGAAAATTTAAAGATTAATGTTGAAATTTTCTTTCGACTTGTAAAAAATAAGTCAACTCACTCGTGAAGTTGTATACGTACCTCAATAGGGCCCCAGCCGAAGAAATTGGCAGAGGTGCCGATGTTAAAGGCAGTGCGAGTTGAAAGATAGATCGCGGCTTTTCGACTATTAAACGCGATATTTCTATTCAAATGAAGCAAACCGATGTCGTTGATTCCCAGATCTTCGTCGTAGTTCTCGTGGTAATAGACGGCATCAGGAATAAGGGTCTCGACTATGCTACTGCCAGCTGACAACCTGTTGTAGCCAATTTGGACTTGGATCCATTCGGGGATCGGACTGTGAAAGAGATATGAAATTAAGACAATTTATATTTTTCTTAACAAACATATTTGACAAATAGTAATTACTTAGAGATACTTACTGTAACACGAGGCATCGAGCAGCTGTCAAGATCCAGCGACTACTAATAATCGTGCCATCGCAGAAGTGCTTGCCGAAACTACTCAGAGATGCCATGTACGGGGTATTAAGAGTAGTTGTGGTACCGTTAACGATTCGCGGAGTGGCTGCAACGTTTAAATATTGAAATTAAACTTCCTTGGCATATAGATATAGTCATCTGGTACAGTTTAAATGCAAGTAAAAAATTGTTTGCTTACCGCCAATGGCCACTACGAAGCACGAAAGAAGTACACCAGCTAATACCTTCATGATTACTACTTATCGGTGTAATAAGCACTGTGAAATATCAACTAGTTCTGGATCTTTTATATCAAAAGGAATATTGATAATGATGACTAACGCGCTTATCGTGTATTTTGCAATTTCGCTCCTTTAGTTAGATAGGTATAGTGATTCTTTATTACGGGAACAATATCAGCGATGAGAAATAGATTTATATATAACGATTCTGTTATCGGTATAATATGTTCATCACCGAGTTCATCACGGTACACAAAATGATTTCAGTTCATCATATATATCAAATGTCACCATGACTTTTTTATAATAGCGCAAAATAAAAATTTATATTAAAATTGTTAAATTAAACAAAGATTTGATTTTAATAGGTCTTTTAAAAAATAATATTTTCCTGGGAAAGACGCAATTAATAAAAGACGAACATAATCCGCGTTTATCAGTGATAATGCATAATGCATATATGCGCAAGATGCACGATGTTCTTCACCAAGACGATAACCAGATGCGTAGCCCTCTATGTTTAAGAGCTTTGACTCTTGACGATGTGCAGCATCGAGCTGGTGCAGGTTCATACCTGTTTAGTTTGTCCGGTGATGTGCAAACGGTGTTGAAGACCTTACTGCAGTTTATTGCGAAATTTCTTGATGTTATCTAAACCAAAATTATTGTATTACTGTTTATATCAAAGCATTTGGGTTATTGCTTGGAACGAGCGAGTTTGTGATTAGAAGAAATGAAGTGAGTTGTCTGTGTGTGGGTGTGAAATGTGCATGTGCATGCATCATACATTTTTTGGTTGCAGTGTTGAAAGTTTGGTTGAACATTATGTGTATTCAAGAAAAAGGAGAGATATGCATGCGGTTGTAATAAGTATATATTGACTCATTTTTATTATAAACATTGAAGCTATGTAATATATTGTAAATGATAAGTTTTTATGGACCGGATATTTATTTCGTTAGCCTGATGGTCTGTATCACAATTACTCGTACTTATTTTCTTGAATTGCAGCTGCTTTAAACAATGTTATCTATTTATCAATTTATTTAACGACTGTTCAAACGATTTTGTGGATAATAATGACATTTTACTGTTCTGTAAATGCTTATAAAAATATAATAAAATCTGGAAAAATATGGATAAAAGGTAGAATTGATAAAATAAATCATGGCCAATATCTATAAGTTAATTATTTACACAAAAAGTAATGTTGTAGTTTTTATTGTCCGGACAATGTAGGCATTCAAATCTAGCGCTAAATGTTTGTTCATTTAAAAATAGAAATTAATCATTTACTCATCAGAACGTCTCATTCCGCCCCATGTTCTCCATATCTTTCACGCAAAGCCTCTCCCCACCACTTGTCGCAAATTCAAATAATTGCACCGGCATCGTTCTCCGTCGCAGAGGGCGCGCGAGAATAATGTCATGTGCTGCGCGCGATTCGCCCAATATAATATACAATATACCTATACAGTAGTCACGCTCCCGCCGTAACGCGACAACGACCGTTTTTGTTTTCATTCAATCCGCCGGTTCAAAACGAGAGCGTTATACCTGCTCTCTTTCTCCGCCTTTGCTCCTTTGTCCTTGGCGGCCTTGGCGCAGCTCTGTGAGAAAATCTGTTTTTTTCTCTTTCTCGCTCGCCGAAATTTCAAGACGCATCGCGTGTCATCTCTGATGTGCTTCGAAACGATTACCGTGCGTGAGTTTTAAATGAGAGTTCGATTTATTAAGGTGCGTTGACAAATAAGTAAGTAGGTACTCGAGAACGTTTCCGGAAATCAATTTGTCACATATTCTGAATATGTGATTTGCGAGAGATCCATCCGAAGTGTTGACAGTAGTTAGACAAGGCTTCTAGCTCGTTGTCGTTGCCATATTACAGCGAGTGCGTGTGTTCGAAACCGCGTAAGTATTCTGTACACAAGTAACCGAAAGGGCAACAAAACGGATGTGTGCCGCACGTGCGCGCGAAATTTCGCGATTCTGTTTTGTCGAGCCGCTGTCAACCATCCGTTCTCTGCAGTGTGCAACAAAAAGGCGGTCTACGCTGGAAAAGGAGGTAAATATATATATATAGTCGTATTCTATTTTGCGCGTAATTGTCATCAACGAGAGACACGCGAGCTGATGTAGCGTTTATTGTTTTGTTGTTGTCAGTAGCTGGCAGGAATCACGAGCGGCACAGATCAAAGAGAGAGCACGCGTGAGTAAACAATGGAGACGGAGGAGCACAACACGCCACAGAGTCTGCCCGACACCCAGAACGCGGACTCGCAAGCCTTTACGCAGTCCCAGGATACCCTGACTCCCGGCAATTCGCAGCCGGCACCGAGGATCTGGGGTCGACTCTGTCCGCACGATAGCAGCTTCAAATTAGAGACCGTAGGTAAGATAATAATCTTTTGCCTGTTACATCTACTCTTTTTATTGCTGAATTGATAAGCAGTTGAACTTACTTGCTATACTGTTGCAGTTTTGACAAAGGACACGTACACGTTTGGCCGCCTTCCCTCACCACACTGTGATATATCTGTAAAGGACAAGCTCCAACCAAAGAAAGAACAAGTAATCAGCAAAATCCACTTCAGGATAACTCGGGAGACTACTGTCACATCTAATGGCTTTGAAGATGATGTTGTGTACTTGATAGATGAAAGTGCGAATGGCACGTTTGTTAATGGCAAACTCGTTGGAAAGGGAAAAGCCGTGATCTTGGTCAACAACGACATGATCGCAATTGCCAAGAATTACTACAATGGTAATCATTTTACTTAAATTTATAGGTTCCAAATGCAACTAGATGGAGCTTCTTTATAATGCATTTTTCTGATTTTTAGTATTTGTTTACATGAGTACAAGTGGGTATGACGATTCATTTCTCCCTGAAGAATTGAGACTCAGGTATGCAGTTTCTAGAACACTGGGTGCTGGAGCTTGCGGCGAAGTCAAACTCTGTTTTTCTAAGACTGAAGAGGCTGGCAAAAAGTTTGCCATGAAAATCATATCTAAAATGAAAGTTGGTACCAGTGGACATAAGAATCCAGTTAATGAAGAAAAAGCTATAATGAATGAAGTTGACATATGCAAGAGGCTCAAGCATGTAAGCTTTTAAAATTCATATGTGAATGTTTGAAATATATTTGTAAGAACTCTCAAATCAAATTTATTTTTTCTTTAGCCATGCATAATAAAAATAGAGGAGTTTTTTAACTCACCAACCATGGTATATATAATATTAGAATTGATGGAAGGAGGAGAACTATTTGAAAGAATTAAAAAAAACAATGGCCTGTCTGAAAATAATGCAAAATTTATATTCTACCAAGTAGTATTAGCAGTTAACTATTTACATCAGAATGGCATCACGCACAGAGACTTGAAGGTGATTCTTAATAAAATTAATAACTAATAATAATAGTTTAAATTTTCATCATAAATGAATGAATAATAAATTTTGTTTGATTACAGCCAGAAAACATTTTATTGACTGGTCATGAAGATGAGACCATTGTGAAAGTTTCTGACTTTGGTTTATCCAAATTCGTTGATTCGCAAACTATGATGAAAACTTTTTGTGGAACACCCATGTATGTTGCACCTGAAATTCTTAAAACTGGTGGTAAGGGCACCTACACTAGTCAGGTTGATGTATGGAGTCTTGGCGTAATATTGTATTGCTGCTTGAGTGGACTTGTGCCATTTAAAGTACATGACAAGACTACATCATTATATGAACAAATTCTAAATGGAAGGTACCACTTCAATTGTTCTAAATTTTTCAATGTTTCATCAAGTGCAAAAGATTTGGTAAGCATTCTAATTAATATTCTATCACTTATAATTTTGCTCATTACAATTTTTTTTCGTTTTCCTTTATATAGATTAGAAGAATGATGACTGTAGATCCACTCAAGCGCATCACAATTCAAAGGGTTCTCATGCATCCTTGGCTGCGGGATAATGAAATGCTTACTAAAGTGCACAAATTATTAGGCCTTACAACCAATGAGAATGTTGTACCTACTCGACCGATGCATAATAATATTCCCAATGTTGTTGATATGCCGAAATTCAAACGAGCCCGTTTGGAGTAAACGATCCTAAACTTTTTTCATCAAGCGTGTATAGATTTGTTTATAGCCTAGTGTATTTAAAAAAAATAGTTTTAAAGTATCTGTCAAGTCATATTTTGTCCACACAGAAAATTAAGATTTCTACTTTCACTTCGTGACATTAATCTGCATAATAGATTAATATTCTACTTCGAAAATTAAATTTTCTATTTTAATGCTTTATCATGACCGAATCTGTAATAGATTTATTTTACTCGGAAAATGAAGATTTCTACTTTCATACTTACTTTTAATCTGTACAGATTAATATCATTGTGATATTAGCAATGAGTGAAAAGACTTTTCAATGTTTGTATAGTAATTTATATATTATTTATAAGTAGATTAAGATAAAAGATGCAGACAATCTTTTTCCAAGATTCAGAGTACAAAAAGATTTATAACTGCTTGTAAGAAGCAATTCGTTATTGACAAATAAACAAATCTAATATTTTACTATATCATAGTTTTTATTTCATTTCGTACATTTCGTTTTTTTTTAACCTATGCAGAAAATGCAATTTTAGTTGACGATTTTGATTAGAGCATTAGAAAAACGGTATTAGGCATACATTATTTACAAATTGAATCGTTAATTTATACATTTGAAAAAGTAGACTGTATCATCTGAAAATACTTAAAATACTTAAAAATAATGCGTCTTATGAAAAACGCGCTATTTTGTAATTTTCAAGAATTGTTCTAGCAATTTGTTAAATGTATCATTAATCTCTTAATATGGGTGCAAAATAAACATGATGTTCTGCGCTCATATGTAACTTTGAAAGAAAGCATCAGCAATATGAAAGACGTCATTGTATCACAATTCTGTTGCCTTATGAATTAAAAAAAATATATATATTTCCAAACATTAAAACTAAGGACACTGTGTAGTTACAGATTCTCCTCGGCATCGACTTGGTATTGGAGTTTCCATGTCTGGCTTTTCTTTGTCTGTTAGACCTGTAACTAAACGTTTTAACTCAGCTATAGCTCTGCCTGGATTCAAGCCTTTAGGGCAAGTTTTTGTGCAATTAAATATAGTATGGCATCTAAAGACAGAGAAAAAGTCTCTTAATTTGCCAAGCCTTTCTTTGTGATCTTGATCTCTGGAATCAATGATCCATCTATAGGCCTAAAAACAACCATATTATTGTGCATTTGTAAAAAAAAACTTTAGCAGTATTTGAATGAAATTGTATATAAACATATTTATGATTGCTCACTTGCATGAGTACTGCTGGACCTAGATATTTTTCACCTGCCCACCAATAGGGAGGACAAGCATACGAGCAGCAGCCACATAAAATGCACTCGTACAAACCATCAATTTTTTCTCGATCTCTTTCACTTTGCATCAGCTGCCTCATTCCAACAAAATCGTGTTCCTGTGGCCGCTTTAAATAAGGATCAATCTTTTTATATTGTTCTAAAAAATGACTCATATCTGGTATCAGATCCCGAATTGTGTAGGTGTGAGGTAAAGGATATATGAGCAGAGATTTTTCTTGATTCCTCGTAACTTTCCTGAATAGAAGATTTTTAAATAATATATAATGCTTATACTTAATAAGTTTGATTGTTTTTTTAGAATTATAATCATACGTAATACAAGCCAATGTATTAATGCCATTTATATTCATTGAACAACTTCCACAAATGCCTTCTCGACATGATCGTCGAAAGCTCAGTGTTGGATCTAACTCTGCTTTTATGTAATGTAGAATATCTAGTACCATTGATCCACACTTATTTAGATCTACTTCAAATTTTTGCAAATACGGTTTAGTGGTTGGATTTTCAGGATTCCATCTATAGATTTTTACAATCTTGATAAACGGCTCTTTCTGTTGTAATAAAATTATTTCATTTGAAAATTATTTTTGGTCACCTTTTATTACATACTTTATTGTTGATGAATAAATTGTGAAAAAAAGCAATTGAAATTTATTATTCTTACTTTAGTCATGAAGACATTCGCACATGATTTTTGCTCTAAATGGCCTATTTGTGTATTAAGGTTGCTCCTCAATCCATCGTTATTTGTTAAACTAAATGCTTTATACTGTGTTTTGTAATGAATTGATATAGTTGATGATTTCCATTTCCACAAAAATCTATTTGGTAATATTCTGATGTATTCCAACATTATTTTGGAAACTAAACTTTTTGAATAATAAAGATTTTCAAAACACTACCTCAATAACCAATAGGTATGAAAGGAGTAACATATAATATTCTTCTCTTAGAGTAATAAGAAACAAATGAATAACTTCTGTTTAGAAAAATAACAAACTTTATTGATAATGAAAATAGAATTCGGCTATAGTACATATATAAGTATGTCCAACTTTTATATTAGATTACATCTCATTATTTAGCTATATTACAGCAATAATTTATTACATTTAAATTATTAGTAGAATCAGTATAAAAATAATGTTGAATTTGAAAATTTTTTGATTGATTTATAAAGTGAAATTAAATTATAGTTATTTGGAAATTATAAATATGAATTACTCTTTTTTAGAAAAAAGTAAATGGGTTTATATTGGAATGTTTGAATTTGAAGAAAAAGAAACACTGCAAATTTAGTTTCACTTCTTAGATCATTCTTTGACAGGTTTTTCATTTTTAAGATACTGGACCTCAAATTCTTGCATATTTACTTTCCTTTGTGCTCCCCAACTAAACTTATTGCATCCAGATTTGCAGACCACTCGATGGCAAGGTATTAAATATCCAATTTGATTAGCTTTCAAAGCATTTGCTACTGCTCGTGTTGCTTTGGGCTTGTCTATCGACTTAGCTACTTTTTCATAGGTTGTCAAGGTTCCCATTGGAATTTTAGTCAATGCCTCCCAAACTTGCATTTGAAATTCTGTTCCTTTCAGAAGAACTTGAACAGGTGTAACATTTTTTGAAGTATCTTTATAAAAAATAACATCGATTAGCTCCTTTGTCTTTTTTGGCTCTTCAGTGAATTTAGCACCAGAATACTTTGTCTTCAAATTTTTTAATGTCTCATTTTCATTGTTGTCTGTGTATGCCAAATAACAAACTGCCCTTTGTTTATTCTCATTCTCTATAAATCCAATCAAACATTTTCCAAATGGAGTTTCTTGAAATGAATACGAGACTTCAATATCAGACTGCTCTCCTAGTTCTTCAAACTTTATTATTTTACATTCAATCATTGTGCCTGACAGTAACAATATTATACACTAAGTAAATTACATGATATTAATATATTATACAAAGTATTTTTTAACATGTATTACAGTTTGAACTATCAATTAATCAGTTGCCAAGAAAATCAGTTTGTTCACAACAATTTTTATTCTAATAGTACTAACTATTTGTAAATGATATTTTCTGACAAACCCTGTACTTATACAAATTTCAAACGTGTGCTTATACACATCAGAGATGTTTTGTTTTGGTCGTTGGAAATATACGAAACGCATGCGAGTGCGATAGACAACGAAAATAGAGTATTTAGGAACGCATTTTGGGTATGTCGGGTCTTAATATTTTGAAATGTGTTCTAAAACTACTTGCAGCTAAAAGTTAAATTCACAATGTTTTAATTTGGGTGTCAAGAAGCTTACACATAAACAAATTTCCTTTGTTAATTTTTTTTTTTTCTTAATGATTTGATTTAAATTGAGCACATGGATATATTATTTTGAATTGAGTTTCATTGCGAATAAACTGACTTCGAATAATCTGTTTTATGCACAAGAATCGACTAACGTTTTATCAAAGAATATCATGAGACAGTTGTGAAACAAGTTTTACCCGGAGCCGCGCAAGTTGCAAGCTCAGAATGTTTTCTCGCTGCTGGATCCGTTCGAGGCTTGCATCTAGTACAGGACCATATCGAGGCGACGAACCATACGCGGACCAGCACAAAATTCAGATCGAGGCTATAAGCCCCGGCGTGACCAACCAGAAAAGCAGCGGTCAGATACAATTCCAGATGCTCTTAGACCATCCAGTACTGTATGGTCTAAGGTCATGCTAAGAACTATAATGATGCTATTCTTTTAAAAATGAGGAAGGTGAATAAATTTGCTTCTTTTTTTATTTATAAATGATATTAACTTTTATTTATAAATGATAATAACTTTATGGGAATTGTATAAATATTTTATTACATAACATATTCTAACTGAAATAAGATTTTTTTTGCATCGAGTTTATTTAAGACCGACGCATACTCATCATTGTATTAACTTCTGAGATAATACGCCTGAGATGATCAATGATTTCTTTTAGTTGTTTGTTCTTTAAAACAAGTTGCTGAAAATAAAAATACATTTATGTATTAGTTGTGTAAAATATTTTTACTCATGAAATTTGCAGAATAAATTGTAATGGAACTATCAACTAGAAGTTCTTTATAATTAAAATAAGAACTATCAAATATACGAACTTTCAAGTATAACATACCTCTTTAACCTCCTTATGTTCCTCACAAGCAAGTCTGTAAGCATCCGAAGCTTTTTTCTCATCTGCAGACTTCATATCCCACTCTTCTTTAACGGGAATCAAGCTTTCAATATCAGTGTAGTCCATGCCCTGAAGTTCATAATTCTCATGAAATTTTTCGTATAAGACTCTCAAAGTCTTGAAAAGTTCAGCTGTTGAGCTGACTAATTCCTGGATTCGTTTTTTCCTATCAATACACAATTTTTGTCCTTGAGAATCACCTAAAATAATAATATAATGAATTTTATTAACAAATAATAGGTGATTTATAAATTCAGATCAGACTGAAAGTTTAACAATAATTAACGAACCAGTAGGGGGCTGAATATCTTTTAGCAATTTGAAGGCCTCTTTCATTCTTATAAGAATCTCTCGTACAAAGTCTTGTCCTGATTTACAGAGACTAGCTGTGTTGTAATCTCTGCTGAGTGATGGCCTCGACACAGGTGGTTGAGACTGAGGAGCTGGCATTTGATGTGTGGCGGGTGTAACAAAAACCTGCCTATTCTGTTGCGCTAATGTAGCCTGTTGCTGTTGTTGATGTGGTTGCTGTTGCTGTTGCTGTTGTTGTTGATGCTGTTGCTGTAGCTGCAGTAGCTGTAGCTGTAGCTGTAGTTGATGTTTATGTTGTTGCTGTTGCTGTTGCTGCCGATGTTTTTGTTGTTGTTGTTGTTGTTGCTGTTTTTGTTTTTGTTGTTGTTGTAGCATCAGTTGGAGCTGAATTTGTTGCTGATGCTGGATCAGTTGCTGTTGAGTCATAACTTGCTGAACATTCAACGTGCCTGGTGTGTTTGGATTTGGATTAACTCCTGCTGATACTCCACCTCCGAATTGTTGGGAGCTCGCCATGCCTATAAGGACCGATTGTTAGTTTTTGTAATTCGCACGATTTTCGCGTTTTTATATTACGCGCCAAGTGAGGGAAAGGCAAACAAGTGCTATGGGCTCGCAATTTTTTCTCCTTTGAGCGATATACTTATTAATTTTTGCAAAAAGCATCACATTTTCTTTTGGGCACCGGGAGGGACTGCGTTACTTTCGGACCAGTGTTACGAAAATTTACTTTTTTTTAATTATAATTTGAAATTTGATATTTACCTTGCTGAGGGCCCATTGGACCAGAAACTATTTGTCCTCCACTGAATTGATTACGTACTGGGTTTTGTTGGACATTTGGAAAGCCCTTGGAGGGAGGAGGCTGATCCCGAGCCATTTTTAGATACTATTTGGAAAAACTGTGAATAACAAATTATAATTAAAATAATTAGGTACAACAATTGAATTGATTGCAGGATATATTGTAATTTTACTATACATTTTATAACTCAAAGTTTTGTAAATAGTACTAAAACTATATATTTTGTCAAAAAATGAAAAATCGGATTTTATTTTTATATTAACATTAAATTGTTAAAAAAATGTATTAAACAAACATATAAACTTAAAAAAAATATAGAGAACAAGAAACAATTTTTATATGTACCAAATACCAGGTGCAACATGTCTCCGAAGACCAAAACTCACAATTTTCATTTTTTAACTCACCGCAGACTTACTTCAGTTGTAGGCATCGAAGAGCACTAAAACTTTATAAACATGTTTGAAATACACATAGTTCTGACATGAGTGCAGGGATTTATAAGTAAATTAAATCTTAAAAAGTTATCTTCAATTTAAACAAAATATTTGTCATTTGTAACATTTTTAAATAAATGTTTTGTTTAAATTGAAGATAACTTTTTAAGATTTAATTTACTTACAAATCCCTACAGTCATGTCAGAACTATGTGTATTTCAAACATGTTTATAAAGTTTTAGTGCTCTTCGATGCCTACAACTGAAGTAAGTCTGCGGTGAGTTAAAATATGAAAATTGTAAATTTTGGCCTTCGGAGACATGTTGCACCTGGTATTTGATACATATAAAAATTGTTTCTTGTTCTCTATAGTTTTTATAAGTTTATATGTTTGTTTAATACATTTTTTTAACAATTTAATGTAAATATAAAAATAAAATCCGATTTTTCATTTTTTGATCATTTAAGGTGGTTAGGTTCCCTTAAATCTAACACTTTATCTATCAAGTATATTTTGATTCAAAATAAAAAGTAAAATCTACGTGGAAATGAAAAATAGCAATAAAGTCGATTATTAATCGTATTCCGTTTTAGTCTCAGGAGATTCAGATAATTCGAAACGCAGCAAAATACGTAGGTAGATAATGAAAAAGTGCGCTATTGAGCTTTTTGAAATCAAAAATTTTGATTCATGAGTAACAACTGCATGAATCAAATTGTCACGTCGTTAAATGTTACCCAGCTAGCACAAAACGTTTGAGAAACGTTTCTGCAACGTTTGATTAGAAACCATATAACGTTGATTTGCAAGTTTCCCAACGTTTTAGAAACGTTTCTAAAACGTTGAAATGTCCGCTTTTGTTTCCTAAGATACGTTGGCTAAACGTTTCTGTAACGTTTCTAGAAACGTTTTAGAAACGAAGCAAATGTTTGAGAAACGTTTCCAACAACTTTGAAAAAAATTTATCATATTTAATGATGAACTTACTTTATGTATAAAAAATAGGAGATCCGTATAATTGATTAAATAAATACTGATTGATCACAAAAATATGGCACTTAACACTCCAAATTCAGCTGAACTACAGTGATGAATACTAAAATTTTTGTAGGCACTCCGCTTCGCTTGCCGGTCATAAGCTGAATGACACCTTGGCACATCTTATAGGGTCTAGCGACGCCGTGGCGGCACAGGTAACAGCCGAGAAATGAAAATTTCCTCCGCTTTTCCCCTCCCCCGACTTTTCGATTTCTTATACCTGCGTCCATTCGGGCCCACGCTTGGGTCTTCCGACGTTAGGCGAATCGAAATTTGGCTTTATTTCTGCAGTTGTAATGAGTCAGATACTTGCAGCAAACTTATGTCGGACAAATGCGTGAATATCGGAGTTTAAAAGTGATTCAAACGCATACGCGCAGGCCGAGATGAGTCCGCTCATCTCTCCGATGCAATAGAACTGCAGGATTGGACATTTTCAGTCATGACTTTTCTTTGCAATAGTAGCGTACAACTCCTAGGGTGTAGCATAGATTACTAAAGTAAAGCGCCATTCGTTCTTTTTAAAATTTATAAATCAAAAGTATAGTTTACAATGTTTAGAAAATTATTTTTTCAGTTTCTTTTTTTTTTTTAAATTATCGCATTAGAATCAATATATGCTATAATATTACAATATATTTTTTCTTATTTTGTGCAATTCAGTTCTTATTGATAGGCACAATATATGCCCATCCATTATTCATATCATTTCTTACAATAACCAGCGATCTATGCGCAAATTTCATATTTCTTGTATGTTATCGTATGGATGCTATGACGGTAACGTAAGACATCGATGATTTCATTATCTTTGAATAATTATAGAAAAATATAGATTAAAACCTTGTAGATTCACCTATATCAATTTTGTACTTACCGATCCAAAATTTTCCATGTTCATGACAAACAATCCTCCAGCGGTAAACTGACAAGGATTTAAGCTTCTATGCATTACAAATTGAATTAATTTTCTTGATTTTAGTGATACATTATACCATTCAGAAAAATATCTACAAATATAACGTTTCAAGATTAAGACGATATTAGTTATCAGCAACGCTTATAATGCATCGAAATTATTTTTATATACAAGATAATTCGTTTAAATCGTATAAAATTGCAGTACCTATAGTAAAGTGCTAGCAAGCGCAAAAATTTTACATGTGAATATATAACTTATATTAATATACATTACGCGGAATTTATGACGCTGATGCTTTTATCGTGGACCTTTTGGCCAGGAACGCAGTTGAAAAATAGATGGAAAGAAAAAGCGCCAAACAATAGCGTCAATCTTATCATTTGTTTCATATCACCGAGATTTATAATGATCTATAAATAATATAAGCAATAAATTAAGAATAGAATAATTTTTGTTATACACATTTTTCAAGCATACTTACAACCACTGCTGTAAATACAATGACAGTTAAATTTAAACCCATTACTAATAAGAAACAAAGAGCATACGTGTTTTCAATGAGAAAGGCAAATCTACAATAATCATACGGAGTCTTTAGTACATCGTCTAAATACATGATAATATAGTGAATTCTTTACTCTATAGAATCCTTGTGTAAAACAATTGCCTCCTGAAGTTTCTCGTATGTTAACTTATCTCTCTCGGGTGGTTCTAGATGTAATTTATCATCAGTTCGTAAAGCTTCTTGCAGACGATATCTGAGATTTTTGAAAGCACAACAAAATATGGCATTAAGGATTTGAATGTATCCCATTAACATTGTAAATGCATGCTTACTCAACAATAGAAAAAAGTCCGCATAGATGCTGAGCACAGCAAGCATACATGGTATCAATACTGACATACACCATCACGGAAATTGTGAAAACAATCGTACCATGGCCCATCAACTGATAATAATAAGCTTCAGCATCAATGAAGTATTCAGCGTAATATGGGAAAGTTTTTTTGCGCGATTCATTGAGTGGTATTACTATATCCAAAACAGCAGGTGCGATTGCTGGCATGGTAGAGTAGACCACTAGTGCACTGTAGGCTGCAACTGTAATAAATTAAATTAATGTTAACAAATAAGTTCACAAAATCTCGGCGTATGTAACCTTTTTTTTTTTTTTTTTTTTTAATACAAAATTAATAAGTAATTTTACCCATGTACGAGAGACATAACGTTTGACTCTGACTGGTTGACTCTTCTAATATTTCTCGTTCTTTTATATCTGTGATAATTTGCCAATGACCAGCTATTTGGTCGTACAAAAATCGAAACTGAAAAAAAGATTAAATTTTAAACTTTGAAGTTGTCCTCCAGATTGAAATTAACAAATATACAATACTATGCTTCTACTTTTTTTCATACGAATTCGACGGATATACACGAAAAAATTCGAGAAACTTACAGCAGATTGTGCTCTTATTGTTGTAATATACTTAGAAAGGCAACCTGCAAAATATGATAAAGAAGCAATAAGTTCTAGCACAATATCTAAATCCCTGCCAAGTTCTTCATAGAGCCTTATAGCCTACAATAAGAGCATGAAAAATTAATCACAAAAAATGTCAAATAAAACTATATATTTTTTCCGCAGAAATTCGATGTAATGTAAGACTTTTTTTTACTATATTATTTTCAGATTAGATAAACATTTTTTAATAAAAGAGATACTGTAATAGCTTAGCTAATTGTATTTATTCTTACTTGTAAAATAACGAGTGATATTAATATTAAAATTATACAAATTCTTATTAATCGTTTTATTTGAATATTTTCATACGGCCATAATCCAATTATCCTTACTGAATTCTTATATATTTTATAATACTGACTTTCGAAAACATGCATATCCTTTCTAACTGACATTTTTGAAAAAAAACTTTTTTCATATTAAATACAAGAATGATATTCCACGATTTCTATCTTTTTAGTTTCTGTACAGTATAATCATCGGCATATAAAAGACAAAAATTTATGGTATGGAAGAAAATATCGTCCACAATAGAAGCAATTTTCATATTCAATCAAACGTCATAAATATCATTTATAATTTAAACCTGTTCAGGGACTATAGATTTTTTCTTTAGTCTCGCTATTATAGTGACGTTCAAAAGAAATTTGTTTTCTCTTCTATTGCGGAACAACTTGAGAATACACGTTTCCAGTAGTAAAAAAAATCGCTGCTTATTTTAATAAACTCAAAAGCGTACAAAATATTAATTATGCGTCATACATATACTGAGAAAAAAGGTCTCAAATTATACGTTAGTACTTATTAGAAAATAATAAATTGCGTATCTATTGTGAAGATGCAAGAGTATTCTTAAAAATATTCAATAATAACATTCACTTATAAGATTTATAATTTTTCAATAAAAATTAACTAATGATTTTCAAGATAATCAAGATAATACATTAAGTAAGTATATACTATATAAAAATATCAATTTAATATAAACTTTATGATTTGAATATAGTAATCTATATCATGTTGCGTGATCGTGTAAATTAAATAAATAAATAATTAATTTTTGAATAAAGTAGTTAGTGCCTACATTTTCACAATTCATCCAACATAGATCGCTGGTTGACGATCGCAAATGATACGCGCACTCTTCTATTCTGATCGTGCTCCTGAGATAGACGTGTTAGGCAAGAAGCTTTCTGGTAGTGCCTTATCAGGTCTTTTGGGAGTGAAAAGGTCAGCATTCTGTCTTTGGGTTTCTTTCATAAAAGCTCATTTCATGAGCGCATATGGTTCGTGGTTTTCACGTCTCGAGTTTTCAATGGCAACTTACTATTGCATCGCTCTTATTCATACTTTTTTTTCCCTGTCCTTTAGTGGCGTTTTTTGTTGTTGCTCAAGTTTCCATGGTATGGAAGATGCTAGTGAGTCGCGTGCAAACTAGGGAGCAACCAGAAAAGACTAGGATTTGAGTTTTACGTATACCAATTACCAGTCCCTCAGTTTCCTTGAGCCTAGCCTACGCCGTCTAGCTTTGTTGAAGCCATCTTTCTAGGAAATAAATTTTGTCTTTGTTTTATATGTGTTCATCAAATCGTTACAAAACTGGATATTTTTACAAACAGTTACGCACATCGCTAGTTACCATATGAAACCTTGCCCTTGCCAATTATGGTGTTTTTCAAAGGTGATGTTTATAGAATGGTTGTTAGACTATCATTTTGCAATGAAAATAACAAATTTTCTTAAGCTTTAATGTGTTAGATATCTAAATCAGATTTCCTATATAGGTTACTAATATCTCGAAAGATGTATATTGGGGAATCGATAAATTATACGGATAATGTGGTTTTATGGAAAAAAATATTCCAACAAGGGAGGATGCCCTTGGTACGGAAAATTAGCCATCTATGGAGCACTTATGAATTGGTTAGCATAGTTTTGATTATAAAAAATGTCTTAAGGGGAGATTCAAGGGGACCACCGGGCTCAGAAAGTTTTGTTTTTTCGCAAGGAATCAAATGCCGGTGGTATTAGGAACACGCTCGCGCTATCGGCTCGGCCGTGGTGATGGATTTTTCGAAAATCAAAATTTTTCTAGTGATTTAAATTTTTAAGGTGTCAATCGAAAATTCATACAAATCTACCACTCTACTATAGTTACAGTTTAAATGATAGGCCACACCTTGAGAAATCAAAACAAATGGCGCAAAGTGCCATTTTTATGCGAAACACGATTCGCCTTGTTAACCCGCAACTAGCGCCATTTGGCCTATATAAAAATAGATGATGCGGCAAAAAATTGAACTATCCTATTGGTGGTTGATGTATTGAGCAAGATAGACTATACTTTCTGACATCGGGACACCTCTATGTTTACATACATACGTTTGTATGTTATATACATAAGTGTCTTATAACATCAAAGCTCCAGTGGTTCGGATCCCACTGTATACAGTTTCGCACTGTATAATGAAACTGTAGGGCCAGTCGAGATGCATGCGCACTACATTCCGATGTGATGCACATGCACCGGGACTATAGGAAGTCTCTCTGGCCGGTACCATTGTATGGTATCGGGCAGAAGGAAGAGCCGTATAAGACTCTTCGAGAGGACTTGGGTAGGCTATAATATATAAAAAAAAAAAGATAGACTAAAGTTTATTAATAACCGTAAACAATGACTCAACTCTCTTGTTCATTATGGTATTTATTTTTTTAAATACCTTGATACCTAATCTTGTCATCTTGTCATAATAAATTAAACGGTTTCACAAATCTTTTTAATTTTTAATTAAAAAATATTTAATGTCAGTTCTCCATTCATTTGCTATAGCACTACCATCATTAGAATCAACTATTTTTGGGGTGGCGCCACGGGTCACTTAACAAGGCGAATAAAGGTAGTTTCATGTAATGAGACCGGGGTTCAACTGGTTTTTTAAAGCTTTCGACGATGATTCAGGCAATTAAGTGGTTCTAATAATGAAACTTGGAGATCAAAAAACATACTATGTACTTTATAACCGAACATTGCTATAGATATACAATGTGCTGCTCGCAACACTCCATTACTGCCGAAAAGAATGCAGGATCTGGTCGTTGGCATATGCTGACGATATAGTAATTCTGGGAAACAACAGAGAGACAATAAATGATATGATGAACACTCTCAAGAAATTTTTGAAAGAGAGGAACCTAATAGTAAGTGTAGAAAAAAACTAAAATGATGGTTTTTAATAAAGGAAGAAAAGGAAGAAAAGAACTGTGGTGGTCACACAGGACTCACGCACACACACACACACACACACACACACACACACACACCCACCCACGCGCACACACACAAACACACACTCACTGATCCATACTTCCTTCTTAATAATTGAATTATATAGCGTAGGTTAGTAATAACAATTAAGTATACGAACGTGCCCCGAACGTCTTCCTTCGGATTAACAGCCGCGTATTTCGTCCTAACCCGGGCCTCGGTTATAATCGCCGAATTCATATTTTTTAGAGCAATCGACGTCCGCAATTTCCCGGATTAACCCACGACGCGTACAGTACCATAAAGCGATAAACGCTTGGGCTTGAACATCGGTACACAGCTCGGTTTACGACGATCGAAACGTACCGCCGAGCAGCCGCCGCTCGCCGGGATATTGGGTTTTCCCGCCCGGGCAATAAAGCCATTAACCGTCGACGAGTCCAAACCGGCGACGTACCTAAGGGCCTTGTCTTGTCTTGTCTTTGTGGTTAGTGGCGCCACTAAGTGTACGGCCATCAACAGACGGTATGAGTAGTCGGCAGCTAGGCTGCCCTTCGGAATTTTTTGGTTGTACGTGCTGGTCGAGCGAAACCCCAGCTGCTTACTGACGCCTCAGGCATTTTCGGCAGCTGTTAATGGGCGCATACGTCCTGCAACAAGCACAACCCCGCAGTCGGGGAACTTATCCCGACGAAAACCCAAGGAAATTCACCCCCGAAAAAATCCTCGTCTCGCCGGGATTCGAACCCACGACCGCTTGAGCACCTTGTCTTGGCAGGCAAGCGTCTTACCCACTGAGCCAAGGTGGGCTCCGTACCTAAGGGCACGCTTGGCATTCGAAGTGCGCACGCGCCCTCTCCCTCCGGACGGCAGAGAGGGGTAGCGTCGGAACCGCTCAGGGGCACAACGACATTTTCGGGACCTCAGTTCATCTGGAGACACGACACAAGTCGGACGGTCCCAGAATCCACGTCATACCTTTGTAAGATTCCCAAAAATAATTTCTTTATATCTTTCCTCCTCTCACTCAGCGACGACGACGACTACCGGCTTCGCCGCATCGGAAAGCCATAGCCGTACGTACGTCCGGGATTGTCGGCTGCAGCCGCACAGAGAGAAATACGACACCGAGAAAGCAATAGAGCGAGAGAGAGAGAGAGAGAGAGAGAGAGAGAGAGAGATGAAAAAGGGTTATGTGTGTGTCTGTGTGTATATGTGCAAATCCGCGGCCGTGTGGAAACAACTTGCATTTGGAAGTTGAAAATTGAAAATCGAGGGCACACCTACCGGACCGATTTTTTTCGGTTCCTAGAACCATCCACTGCGTGAAAATGTCCGCGTGCACACCCGATCGCTTGCCATACTTTTTTGCCGGACACTTTAAATTCTCTTATGGGAATTTAACATGTGGAAAATTAACGAAAACCAGCCAAAGTTCGACTTTATGTCAGGAGCCGCAAACGAAAAATGTGTATTTATACGTTCAAAGTATCCGAAAAAACATGTAATTTGAGCCCCGGTGGGTTAAAAATGGTGGCCTAGAAAAAAACTTGTCTAGGCTTGACAATAGCGAAAAATCATGAAAATCACGATTTTTTACGAAAATCCGCGATTTACTCCGATTTTTAATATTTATTTTTTATTTTTTAATCCTTATAACTTTTGATCCGAGCGGTCAATTTCAACTATCCGGCGCTCAAATTAAAGCTCTTTTCTTCTACTTTTGTTTTTTGAAAATTAGATTGCCATTTTGCTGGTTTCATCTGCTATATATATGGCGATGAAAAAAGGTAAAAAAACAGCCATAATTGATAGGAATAGAACGAGTGTGTGAAAGATGGAGCCAATAGAGCCCCAGCAAAATAAGCGTTTTTTACTCTTTCCCTTTGCAGCCAAGGTCGCTGCAGCTTTGTTTTTTTTTCGTGCGTTCGAGTGAAGGTGTATTGATTTGAAAAGAATTTAGACAAAATGCGAGACGAGAAGAGGGCATGAATAAAAAAAAATCGAGCAAAGAGCGGTGAAAATTTAATTTTCTCCTCTACTATTGCTGCGCGCGCGACACGTTTATAAATTATTGCTTAATAATAATAATAATAATAATAGATTTATTTTTGTCTTAAAAAAAAAAAATTACAAAAAAATTACAAAAATATAACAAATATTATTTTAATTGTTTTTATTGATTTACTTTTTATTACTTGTATAAGCAGAAATTGCTACATAATACAATTGAAGTATATAAAAAAAAGAAAAACAGTACTTCGTTAAAACGGCAGAGGCGAGAATCGAATCCAGGACTCCCAGTTATACGAGCCCGTCGCTCTACCGTGTACAGATTGAAGATACCTGTAATTCACAAACATCGCACTACTCTCCTTCTTCGGGCAGTACCAACAGTGTCCGTAGGGACCGTAGGTGGCGAATGGCAATTTCCTGACTACTATACTTCTCTCGCGAGTGGCGAAATTTACAGACTATTTGTATATATACCGCGGCCAAAGTTACGACTGTACGGTAGTCCGGAGCTTCTCACAGAGATTCTTTTGAGCATTGTGATCACTATATTTCCCCCTACCACACATTCCGAATCGTGCTGTGTAGTGACACATTTTTCTGTGATAATCAATCAATATATATATATGTGATACTGTGATAAATTAATAATATGATAAAAATATACATGATTACAATGCTCGAAAGCGCCGAGAAGTGACAATGACTACCATTTTGTTTTTTTAAATAATTTTTCTTGTTGTAATTTTGACATATTTTAAAGAAGAAAATCAATCGCGACAAATTATATTCACGTTTGATTTCGCTCTTTTCGCCAACCAACTGACCGACAATCATTGAGTTTTTTTGACCTTGCTATATTTTCGACTGAAATTCCTCGCCTCCAGGCGTTTATACACGCACGCCTTTGCGGATATATAATATATACATAAGGCACTTTCATACAAAACGCGAGAGTTGCGCTCGCGCGAATTTCTGATTAGCAACGCATCGGCCGCAGGTAAAAAATGACGTGGTGTTGCTCATCGTCGTCTAACGACTGCACATGACTGTCGTATGAGATCGTGCTTCGAAAACAAACATGAAACAAGCGTTCGCAAAATCCCCTGAATCGAATGAGACGTTCTCCTGTCGTGGTGCTGGCGTCTCACTTGACGCAGCCGTTGATGTTAGCGTTGGTGTCGTCGCCCTTGGCATCTTTGATGAGCCTGAATAAAATAAAAAATATTATTAAAAAATTAAACTTTTGACTAATACTTGACAGCGTTGCGAAATAGTTTATGCGTATGGCTGTGTATTTCTTGCGCGTGAGTTGTCGTGACATACACGCAGAGATACACAGCCCAACTTTGTTCCCGAGCGCAGTATGGAATTGTTTAACGTTCCCACGTCAAATTCGTACTCGATCGCCGCTGAGGCGGGAAAAAAGAGCTACATATTTATTTCCTAAACTCACTCTAGTTTTCAGCGCGGCGCTGGATTGCTGGAAGCTAGAGTAAGGGTGGGGATTAAATAAAGCAAAAACTATACTTATTTAAAAGAAACAGTCAATTAATTTATCGAAATATTCAGAATTTTACCTTATCTGACGCTGTATCCGGCCTCGACCAGGCTTGCAAGCGCGTCTCCTTTTTAGCTGCAAACTCTTTTGCTCTGATGTGAAATCTCAGCGTGGCTTAAGTTCCCCCACCCTCCGCACGCACTCTCACATTCCGTGCAGGGACTCCTCTCCGTACTGTCCTTTGCGGGGGAGGAAGCGTCCTCGTCCCTGTGCGTGCACACCTCGGTGCACACTGCACAGGGACGGGCTGCGTCTTCACGCTGCCAGCGCTTCTAATAGACTGGCTATTGCTTGCGAATTGCGGGGGTCGCAGCCGGGCCTTGGCCTTCCCCCTCATTTCCCCTTCTCTTTCTCTCCAGACTTCGCTTGAGTTTACGTTTCACGGTGCTTTGCACACTGCTTGACTTGCGAATATGAGACGTCACGATTCGTTAAAAAAATCCACGTACTCGGAGACGGTTTAATAGCGCAGTATTTGATTACGATATATAATGATAGAGCACTAGACAGGCGCTTACATGAGTTTGTCCGCATATACCCTCGCAACGATCGCGTTTATACAAATTAGCGCTCGTCGGTATACTAAAAGAAAATTAAGCGATCATCGAAAATTAGGGAGAGCGTCCTTGTTTACGGTGAATTTCTATTGTGTGCTTTGCTCGATTGTTTGTAAGCCCAACGAGCGCGCGCGTTTACGCTTCTATCGCTATTCATGAGCGCAAAGTTTCGTTCAATATCATGCTAATTGAAACGGCGTTTAATCGGAAAATCGCATATTGATCGTCTTATTATACTTCAATTAATTAATTATTGTCCTATCACGGTCCAGCGAAATCGAATCAAATATGCCACAAGTAAGTGTTCATAATCGTGGACAATGAACCGAAATGGAAATACAATCTTATACCCTTCGAGTACTCGTTCGTCCGAAAGTTCGCGTTTGAGAATTACTTTTTCCTAGCAACGCAGCGAAGGACAACGTCGAATCACACACGCGTCGCTGCAGCACATCCTCCTGCGAAAAAGGAAAACTAAGCATGTCGCTGTACCCGTGCATGTGCTTATACTCGGCTCGTCCATATCCCCTGACAATTGACGCGCAAAACTATTGTAATTGGTCGCCTCCTTTACAGCGACGCAGCAGCTCGTGAGAATTCCTCGGTCGGGTGGACGGACACCTTTACGAGAAAGAAGGATGGTGCTCTTACCCGATCGTGAGACTCGTTCGCCGTGCGGAGGTGCGCATCATCCCTCTGTTTAATACATCGCGCTTGAGATTCCCATAGGCAGAGACTGTGCTGAGTGTATTCGTCGTATTCGATTATAGACTCGGGAGTTGCTTGTTTCGGAACGTTACGAATTGTCTTGGGACTAAGACGAAATATATGCGACCTCAGTTTTCGAAACGTAAATTAAGCCGCTGTAATATTGGCATGCATAGGTTGCGGATTATTATAAGCTTATACTTGGATGCCAAATGTAGCAAAGCTGGTAATACGTTTTGTTTGAATGTAGCTTGAAGGGTCCGACGACAAGATTCGGCGGAGAAGGGTTTGTCGATTGCTCGGTGAGACTGCGGTTTTTAGTTATTATTATTAGTATAGCATAGCAAGTATAATTAAAGCTGATGGAGCGACGGAAACATGCGCATGTCGATATATCTATTTTGATATATATTTATTTATTTATTTTACCAGAGAAATTACAAGGTATAAGGTTTCATACCTGTAATCCTGCAGAGGTACACTAAGGTACCTGTTAGCAGGCCTGGTTACAAAAAAAAATACAATATAAAACTTAAAATTAGAACTTAAAACTAGAACTTAAAACTATATATATATACATTTATATTCATTTTTTTAAACTATTCAGTTGAGCACGCGCCGCAGTTACAAGTTTACAACTCTAGCACGCGCCGCAATAACAAAGTATTTAGTTATAGACTTTAACAATTCACTCTTATCCAATCTTTGATAACTCTCTTTTGTGAGTATTTTACCAAATTCAATACTTTCAGATCACTTGGGAGCGCATTAAAAATAGTGATTGCTTTCATATAGTTGTTTTTATTACTAATGCGTTTGTTTGTTTTAGGTATAATAATACTTTTGTTCCTAGTAACACTATCTGATGCTAAATATTTCTCTTTAAGATCTTGGTAATGTAATTTCAAAGATTCTAGGGCGAAAAGTTGTTCAATATTTAATGGATTTTCATTCACTAGAAAATTATTTTTATTGATAATTCTTAAAATTTTGTTCTGTAGTTTTTGCAATTTGTCTCGACAATTTCTATATGCTCCACCCCAAGCAATGACACCATAGCTAAAAACGCTATGAAAGAATGCGTAATAAATCATTCTTAGTGTCTCAGTGGGCATGTATTTAGAGATTTTGTAAAAAATGTAAACTAAGTATTTAGTTTTCTCAATTATATATTGCATGTGACTGTCCCATTTTAGATTGCTGTCAAACACAATTCCTAAATATTTAAAATTATCTACTCTAGTTACATTTTTATCAAGGATTTTGACATTTATTTGGGCTGGTACACTTCCAATACTGCTACCAAAAGTCATGCAAACAGTTTTTCCCACATTTAGAGACAACTCGTTTACTGCGAGCCACTCAGCTATCACAGATAGAAACTTGTTCATGCTAACTTGGGTTTCTAACCAATCATTACCACTGGCTATGATAGCAGTGTCATCTGCATACGAAATTATGGACTCAGTAGGGATCTCTTTTAAGACATCGTTAATGTACATGTAATCTATACGTCCATAACTTATCATCTCGTCCACGTTTTCAAAGTGGAGAAAATCCAAATTACACATCAGCTAAGAATTTGTTATCGCGTTCCAAGCTGACACATCCATTTGCTAAAATCCAATAATTTGACTGACGCCATCAGCTTCAATTTTCAATCTTCGCTCCAGTGGCGCGCGCGATCACTTGAAAACGTCAAAACCCGACACATTTTATACGACTAATACACGTCTCTCTGAAGCGAAAAAAGTGGAGCAGAAAAAAAAAAGAAAAAGGAAGGCAGCAGAGTATAGGAAAGAAGACACACTACAAACGCTCGCTCGAATAATTGACAAGAAGCCGCCGCCTGAGCTCACACACACACACACACACACACACAATGTGCTGCTGCCGGAAGCTCCGTTAGAAAATAGTCCGCTGACTCTTGTCTCTCATCATTCTGGAAATAAAATAACGGCGGAAAGCTTCCTGCATATATGTGCAAATCCGCGGCCGTGTGGAAACAACTTGCATTTGGAAGTTGAAAATTGAAAATCGAGGGCTCACCTACCGGACCGATTTTTTTCGGTTCCTAGAACCATCCACTGCGTGAAAAGTGAAAATGTGATTGCCATTTTGCTGGTTTCATCTGCTATATATATGGCGATGAAAAAAGGTAAAAAACAGCCATAATTGATAGGCGAGGACAGCGGAAGCTTCGTGCAGCGGGGAGCGGAAGTACAAAAGCTGTCGAAATGGCGCTGCGTGGCCAGAGAGAAAGCATGAAGCGGAAGAGAGGGCCCAAGCCGAAATCAAGCGAAGTCTGGAGAGAAAGAGAAGGGGAAATGAGGGGGAAGGCCAAGGCCCGGCTGCGACCCCCGCAATTCGCAAGCAATAGCCAGTCTATTAGCAGCGCTGGCAGCGTGAAGACGCAGCCCGTCCCTGTGCAGTGTGCACCGAGGTGTGCACGCACAGGGACGAGGACGCTTCCTCCCCCGCAAAGGACAGTACGGAGAGGAGTCCCTGCACGGAATGTGAGAGTGCGTGCGGAGGGTGGGGGAACTTAAGCCACGCTGAGATTTCACATCAGAGCAAAAGAGTTTGCAGCTAAAAAGGAGACGCGCTTGCAAGCCTGGTCGAGGCCGGATACAGCGTCAGATAAGGTAAAATTCTGAATATTTCGATAAATTAATTGACTGTTTCTTTTAAATAAGTATAGTTTTTGCTTTATTTAATCCCCACCCTTACTCTAGCTTCCAGCAATCCAGCGCCGCGCTGAAAACTAGAGTGAGTTTAGGAAATAAATATGTAGCTCTTTTTTCCCGCCTCAGCAGCGATCGAGTACGAATTTGACGTGGGAATGTTAAACAATTCCATACTGCGCTCGGGAACAAAGTTGGGCTGTGTATCTCTGCGTGTATGTCGCGACAACTCACGCGCAAGAAATACACAGCCATACGCATAAACTATTTAGCAACGCTTTCAAGTATTAGTCAAAAGTTTAATTTTTTAATAATATTTTTTATTTTATTCAGGGTCATCAAAGATGCCAAGGGCGACGACACCAACGCTAAGATCAACGGCTGCGTCAAGTGAGACGCCAGCACCACGACAGGAGAACGTCTCATTCGATTCAGGGGATTTTGCGAACGCTTGTTTCATGTTTGTTTTCGAAGCACGATCTCATACGACAGTCATGTGCAGTCGTTAGACGACGATGAGCAACACCACGTCATTTTTTACCTGCGGCCGATGCGTTGCTAATCAGAAATTCGCGCGAGCGCAACTCTCGCGTTTTGTATGAAAGTGCCTTACGTATATATTATATATCCGCAAAGGCGTGCGTGTATAAACGCCTGGAGGCGAGGAATTTCAGTCGAAAATATAGCAAGGTCAAAAAAACTCAATGATTGTCGGTCAGTTGGTTGGCGAAAAGAGCGAAATCAAACGTGAATATAATTTGTCGCGATTGATTTTCTTCTTAAAAATATGTCAAAATTACAACAAGAAAAATTATTTTAAAAAACAAAATGGTAGTCATTGTCACTTCTCGGCGCTTTCGAGCATTGTAATCATATATATTTTCATATCACATTTGATATCACATGTTTTGTATCACTTTGCAAATTTATACTTATATCACAATTTTTTCACGGCACAATTTTGAATGTGATAGGGGAAAATATTGTGATTGTAATGCTCGAAAGAATCTCTAGTGAGAAGCTCCAGACTACCGACAGTCGTAACTTTGACCGCGGTATATTTACATATAGTCTGTAAATTTCGCCACTCGCGAGAGAAGTAGTAGTCAGGAAATTGCCATTCGCCACCTACGGTCCCTACGGACACTGTTGGTACTGCCCGAAGAAGGAGAGTAGTGCGATGTCTGCGAATTACAGGTATCGTCAATCTCTACACGGTAGAGCGACGGGCTCGTATAACTGGGAGTCCTGGGTTCGATTCTTGCCTCTGCCGTTTTAACGAAGTACTGTTTTTCTTTTTTTTATATACCTCAATTGTATTATGTAGCAATTTCTGCTTATACAAGTAATAAAAAGTAAATCAATAAAAACAATTAAAATAATATTTGTTATATTTTTGTAATTTTTTTGTAATTTTGCTTCCTTCCTAAGAAAGCCTTGTAATAGTAATTTTTGGAGTTTGTGTAAAAACATGTGGGAAGTGTGTTTTGATGAATTTTTAGTCGAAAAATGGTGTTTTTAGAAAATGTCCGTACGGATGGATGTGTGTGTGTGCGCGTATGTATAAGCCTGTTTCTTAGCTTCAACTTAGTGGATTTTAACCCACCAAGTCTCATTTTCTTTGTTTTTGCTAGAAGATAATGGGACGAAAGTCCGTTTTTACAATTTATATACGCGTTTTTTTTATAATGATTTTTTAGTTTTGAGATTTCAGTTTTTGCCAACAAAGTTATCGGAAAAGTTAATAAAAGTAAATTGCTTAATATGTACCTGAAAGAGAATAAAATTGCCTATGTTTTTACCGTGAAAAATTTATATTATCGTTCGTCGTTCTTTTATTATACACCATACAGTGCAATTTTTTTAAATCGTTATAACTCAAAAACTAAATAGCGAATCATTCTAAAAAAATATATGATTATTGAAGGTAAAACCAGTTAGTTTCAAAGATATTGAGCTTCAAACTTTTGTTTTTTCACCCTGTATACTATGAGTCGTTTTTTCTACGTGATGCGATAACTGGAGTAAAAAGGCAATAATCAATTTAAAATTTTGGATTTAGTTAGCATTATATAGCACCTTTATCTCTTTCTTTGGGTTGTTTATGATACGAGTTAGTTTTAAAGATATTAAGGTTCAAAATTTTGTTTTCTTACCCTGTATACTCTATATAACTGAAAACTGTATCGCTTCGATCTCAGTTTCCATTAATGGATTTTAATCTATACTTAGACTCGTTTTTTGCTGTTTTTGTTTTATTAATTCGTTAAAAATAAGATTTTCAGTTACGCATGTGCGTATATTCATGGCGATTTTTCGATCACTGGTGATTTTAGATACGTTCCTTATCATTATATCTCGGAAACTAAATTTTGAACTTTTCGTTTGAACTTTTCGTTAAAACATCATGATTATCGGCTAGTTTTTTTCTGTTTTTTGTTTTATTAAATCGTTAAAAACAATATTTTCAGTTACGCATTGATTATGTAATATAATTATTTCGAAATAATTTTATCCATCAAACGAAAAAGCATAAAACCTTTATAGAATTATATATGAAGTAAAAACAATTTAGATATTAAAGCGATACATAACGTTGAAGGAAGCTACGTGCCAAAGAATTGGCAGCGGTTTTTTTATTCATGCCCTCTTCTCGTCTCGCATTTTGTCTAAATTCTTTTCAAATCAATACACCCTCGCTCGAACGCACGAAAAAAAAACAAAGCTGCAGCGACCTTGGCTGCAAAGGGAAAGAGTAAAAAACGCTTATTTTGCTGGGGCTCTATTGGCTCCATCTTTCACACACTCGTTCTATTCCCTCTCTAACCACACGTCCGTGGAAGCCGTTTACGCTCGCTCTCTCTCTCTCTCTCTCTCTCGTCAGCTTCCCTCTCACCCTCCCTCTTGCTCATTCCGTCCGTCTATACGCGCGAATCTTCGTGTTTCTCGGCTCCACAATACCGAGTATAATAAAATCCGATGTGCCGCGTATTTTTATTATAAAACTCGCGGCGCGTGGGGTAAGTAGATTTGTAAGCTTTAGTTTTAGATTTAAAAAAGCTTTTGTCATTAAAACTTGCGGCACGTGATATAAATTGGTGTTGGTTTATTAATAAGGTTCTGTGTTTTTACATCGTGTCTTGCTCTCGCGCTTCTCCCTTCTATGTGCTAGCGTTAAAAAATAGACCCACTCAGTAAAACTCGCGGCGTGTGGTGTAGGGTATTCTCTAATGTTATTAACCAACAATGAATTCTTAGCAAGTATGTACCTTTGCTTCGCTGTATTAATTTACACTTTACAATGTTCACTACTTTAAAAAAAAAAAAAAAAACATTAATCATATGCACATTTTTGTGATACAATTTATACAGGGCTTAATCCCAACTAAATCATTAAAATAAAACAACCGTTCTTTTCCCGCAGCCGTTTGAACTTAGCGCGCCTAGTATGTCACAATACCGAGTATATAGCTGTGCGCTGCTCATTGCTACTTATTCGGTTGCTTATTGCAAATCGAGCCAAGTTACACGCGGATTGGCTTTGGCTTGTGTGTCACGCTTCGGCTGATGAATTGAATGGCCCGATGCCGGAGGTTTCTCTCTCTCTCTCTCTCTCTCGTACTTCCAATCTCGCGCACGTACGCTCGTTAACTTTCATTAATTCTTGCGCGGATACGTCGAGTGCCGAAAGGATTCAATTAAAATACTTACGCTGTGCGGGAGGGGAGGAAAAAAAGTACCAAAAACAGAATATTCTATTCACAGCGTAGATACTTTGACGAGCCGCCGCCGCTGCGAGAGCGAGGATCATTAATCCCGGCGCTCAACGCCCTTCTACGCGAGCGCGTAGAATTCCCATTTGTAAATGGGAAGGAGAAAATATAGAAGAAGTGGACATGTTTAAATACCTAGGCTTCACGTTTAACTCCGATTGCAATTACAAAGATTACATAAAGGAATTTACGCTAGGAGAAAGGAAATGCAGAAATGACTTTAGAAGAAGGAAAATGTTGTTCGAATATTTAATTAGAAGTGTAATAGAATACGGAGTAGAAATATGGGGTCTAGAAGAAGTGAAGGGCCTGGAGAAAATGAAAACAGATTATTATAGATGGACTTTAGGATTTGATTTTTGTACTCCTAGATATATTGTATATAAGGAAACAGGAAATGTGAAAATGAAAATTGAATGGAGTATCAGAGTGATGAAATATGAAGAAAAATTGATAAAACAAAGTGAAGAGAGATTAACAAAACAATGTTGGGAAGAGAGGAAATTAGAAGAAAGGAATCAAGAAAAGAAAAGCCAAACAGAAATCTTTTTAAATAGTATAGGGCTGAGTAGCCTAGAAGTAGAGTTATTAAGAGAATTAAAAAAAGATGTAAAGGAGGAGATAAGAATGCGAGCAAGAGATATTAGCAATCAAACATTCATCAGCAAAATTAGAGAGGCAGGATACAATAAGGAATATAAAGAACTAGTCGTCGAGAAGAGGATACCGAAGTACCTGAGACAAAAAAATAGTAATTTAGATATTAAAAGGTTAGCTAGGATAAGATGTGGGAATGTAGAAAGGGCAAACAAATATTGGTTATCAGAAAAAGACAGGGAATGTATACTCTGTAAGCAGGACTTTTGTACATGGAAACACTTACTGTTTGACTGTGAGAAAACCAAAGACTGTAGAAAGGATATAGTATTAGATAATGTAGATGTAGTGAAAGAATTTAAAAACGAGATAACAAATTTTGAATTATTGAACGCGATAAACCTGATTGACGAAATGTTAAGTAGAGAGGAAGAAAGGCAAAAAGTTAGTAAAGAAATAAGGAAAAAAGATAAATGTAGTTAAAATTGTTTTCTTTTAATCTCGGATTTTGTGCAGAGACGGTAAATGATAATTTGTCAGAATGATCATAAATGTAAAGGAAAGACTGTATGGCGAAGCGGTATTATGTAAAATATGTATGAGTGTGTGGTAAAAAAGAGAGATAGTGAGCGAAATAAAGAGTATAGCGAAGTTATATTAAATTAATTGTAAAAATGTAATTTTGTGAAAATGCAAAAATGTAAATGAAAAAAGGAAATAATAAGAAAACCAAAATGTAGTGTGGAAGAATGTAGTATGTTAGTATGTGAAAAGGTATATTATGTAAATTATATTGTTGTAAATAAAGATTTTAAGTTATTTATTGAGATGTAAATAAGTATGAGAGAGGGTGTGAAGAGTGGTGAAATTATGTAAATAAGTATGAGAGCGGTTGAGTAGAGTGGTGAGATTATATAAGTTATTTGTGTAAACCGAGTCCATTTCTGGGCCGAAAGGCTGAAATTATTGAATAAATAAATAAATAATACTGCCGAAAAGACAGAACTGTCGGCGGTACCTGCTTAGTGTGTATACCTCGATCTCATATACTTATACAAAGAAGTCATCATCAAGAAAAAAATTTGTATTATTGAAATATTATAGCCAAAATGAGTGAAGGTATATGTGGGAGGTACAATTCAAGGATGTCTTTATTAGAAAACAATAGTATGATTTACGTTAAATATATTGGTGGCCCTGAAAAGGGCCGATTGTTGGTTTTATTGTCAAAGGCAGTGAAATTCTCCAATTTACTTGGAGCTGGTGTACTTGGTAACGGCTTTGGTACCCTCGCTGACGGCGTGCTTGGCGAGTTCGCCAGGAAGCAGAAGCCTGACAGCGGTCTGGATCTCCCGGGAGGTGATGGTCGACCTCTTGTTGTAGTGGGCCAGGCGAGAGGCTTCGGCGGCGATGCGCTCGAAGATGTCGTTGACGAAGCTGTTCATGATGCTCATCGCCTTGCTCGACACACCGGTGTCAGGGTGAACTTGCTTCAGCACCTTGTAGATGTAGATAGCGTAACTCTCCTTCCTGCGCTTCTTGTGCTTCTTCTTGTCACCCTTGGTGATGTTCTTCACGGCCTTGCCGGCCTTCTTCACTGCCTTTCCGCTTGCTTTGGGTGCCATGGCGATACGCTACTCAGGATACCGAGGTAAGCCGAATGATGCCGGGCACCGTTTTGCAGCGCCTTTTTAAGACCGTCAAAGCAGCGACGCCGAGCGAACCAGCGGCGCGACTCCCCACCACTCACTAAAAACGCGCAGCTGTTGGCTCGGCGCAGCTCCGCACAGGGACATAAAAAGGGGCCGCCAGCTCTACCGGAGTATCAGTCCTCTTGGTTCCGTTCGTGAATCAAGTACTACGCTATACTACTCAATTCATCATGTCTGGACGTGGTAAAGGCGGTGGCAAGGTCAAGGGAAAGTCAAAGACGCGCTCCAACAGGGCCGGACTCCAGTTCCCCGTCGGTCGTATCCACCGACTGCTGAGGAAGGGCAACTACGCCGAGCGAGTGGGAGCCGGTGCTCCGGTCTACCTGGCCGCAGTCATGGAGTACTTGGCAGCTGAGGTGCTCGAGTTGGCAGGTAACGCCGCTCGTGACAACAAGAAGACGAGGATCATCCCCCGTCACCTCCAGCTGGCCATCCGCAACGACGAGGAGCTGAACAAACTGCTCTCCGGAGTCACGATCGCCCAGGGTGGTGTGCTGCCCAACATCCAGGCTGTTCTTCTTCCCAAGAAGACCGAGAAGAGCTCTTAAACTCTATATATGACTTGATGAATCATTGATAAACACAATCGGCCCTTTTCAGGGCCACCAATATTTTTTGAACGTAAAACAGTATTTGTTGAATCACCTATTTTAGGAATATTCCAAAATTATACGAATACATAAGCTTAAGGTGGAACTGAAGCCCTCTAAGTATGTGCAGACTAAGGCGAAATTTGCATACAAGACTGAAAGTTCTTTCGTTATGCAATCGAGAAAGCTGTTTTGCTTCCTTCCTAAGGAAGCCTTGTAATAGTAATTTTTGGAGTTTGTGTAAAAACATGTGGGAAGTGTGTTTTGATGAATTTTTAGTCGAAAAATGGTGTTTTTAGAAAATGTCCGTACGGATGTGTGTGTGTGTGTGTGTGTGTGTATGTGTGTGTGTGCGTATGTATACGCCTGTTTCTCAGCTTCTACTTGGTGGATTTTAACCCACCAAGTCATTTTCTTTGTTTTTTTTTCATATACGGCACTCAAGCGTCGTTCACGAAGTTGTTTTCTAGTTTTTTACGAAGTTGTTTGCTCTTTTGGCTTTTTATATTTATCAATTCATTCCCCTCTATTTATAAGTATGCTGGGATTCAATAGAAATGAAGATTATTTTACGGATTAAATGTATGCATCAGTGTATGGATCCGACTTTGCGTTTTTCGGACTTTGCAGCGCACTTAGCGAGTCTGAAAAAATCGTAATATCGCGTGATTGCTATAATGCAGTGCAAGTTTGGTATCCTCGTAGAAAGCGATGCATTCGATGCCTTACAGTCGAGCTTACAGTTTATACTCTTTTTTTCTTCTAAGTTAAGCTTTCAAATATGAGCAAATAGCTTTGTTACCCACAAAATTTTATTTCCATCGATATATATACACTAGTGGGGCTCCGCCCCCCCTGCTCGCTTCGCTCGCCAACCCCCCATTTTAATTTTTGTAGAATTTTTATTTTAAAAATATTATCATTATATTTTATTTTTTCCGTGTTAAATTCGCCCCCCTGCTCGCTTCGCTCGCCAAACCCCCAATTTTAGTTTCAGTGTTAATTTAAGAAAAATATGTTCAACTCATAAATCTGTTATAAATTTGTTGACATAAATAAACTTTATAATTAAAATTTATATTACCTATCATCTTTATTACCTATCAGCTAATGCGCATAAATAGGGAATTGATTCCCTTAGTCTATATCAAAATCCGCCACAAGGTATTTCGTAATTTAAATGCCAAAAAAAATACATTAGAAAAAAAAGCTTGTTCATAACCTCAAAAGAAAATATATAATTCCCCTCATTTATATAAATATCAAAAATCATTATAATTTCTCATCGGCCTGGACATGTCGCCTACTCCCGTGCAACCCGCCCGCCGACTCTCAAATTCAACACATACGCAGTACTGCAACGCATGCAGTATACTGCCAATAGCCAGATACAGCCGTAAAGTGCAATGATACTACTGCAATGTATATATACTTTGTTATTTATTATAAGTAGTTCAGCAGTAGTAGTTATTAAATAAATATTATGACTATCAGCTGCTTTCTAATGCGCCTGAATGGGGAATTGATTCCCTTAGTCTCTTACAAGCGATCATTTACACGCGGCTAAAGCTTCGCAATCCCGCCACGAGATATTTCGTATTTCAAATATTGAATAAAATATGAATATAAATGAAGCACAAACACAAAATTTTAGAAAAAAGCGTTGTTTATTATTAGTATACAATATTAGTTGTGAATCTTTCTGTGTCTATTAAAGTTGCTCTTACATACAAATGAGCTATTACAGACATCACATACATATTTTTTATCGTTAGAATGAATTCTCTTATGTACAACTAAATAAGATTTGTTTTTAAAACATTTCTTGCAGATCGAGCATTCATTTTCAGCAACATTTGAGTGAACCGACATATGTGATATAATATGACATTTTCGATTGAAGCTTTTATCACATATATCACATGTAAATTGTACATTTTTTGTATGCGTATTTACATGTGACTCGTCTTCTTTCTTGTTCTTTGTATGAAACTAACAGTACATTTTGAATAAGATAATCATACCAAATTCGTGTTATTTCTGTGTGGGGGGGCTGTGGGGGGGCCATTGAGATTATCAAAAATAACATAAAAATGAACGATTTTTACGTTATTGTGTGGGGGGGCTGTGGGGGGGAGTATAGCCAAAACAACTATATAATATAGGAAGATATCTTATTTCCTAAGGATTAACGCGCTAGATTAGGGTGTTCAATTTTATTTAGCTTCTGTCTGCGGAGCAGCACGACGGAAAATCAGCTGATCGTCCCTAACCTCTAAGATAAAGCTACTATGGCTTGATTCAGATCCGAAAGACTGGCTTCTGGAGTCCTCTTTACTTAGTTATTCGAGTTAGTTATCTAAGTAAGCGCATAGTCAGGAACAACCAGAGTTGAAGAGTTATTAAGACTGTTAGTGTTGATAAACAGTGCATTTCGATACTTGTGCGAGAAAGTGAATTTACCTTAGCAAGATGCCGAATCACGCGCGCGCGTGTGTGTGTGTGTGACCGTCTGTTTTGACACAACTTGTGGAAGATTCAATTTAGCATACGCTTTTGCGACGCAGCGTGCGCGAAACCGTGTGAAAATCAGGCATTTCGTGTCTGCTATGCAGTTAGGAGAAATCGAATTTCGCCCACAGTGTCAAAAAACACAATCGGTTACCTTCCGCGACATTCGTGCGCGTGGACATCGTGAGTCGGAAACACAAACAGCAATGAAATATCCCAACGTTTAAGTATTTGGTGGCCCTGAAAAGGGCCGATTGTTTAGAAAATGGTCAATGAAAGGGTCGAATAGCAGTTTAACCGCCGAATCCGTAAAGGGTGCGGCCTTGTCTCTTGAGAGCGTAGACAACGTCCATGGCTGTGACAGTCTTCCTCTTGGCGTGCTCGGTGTAGGTCACGGCGTCGCGGATGACGTTCTCAAGGAAGACCTTGAGGACACCACGAGTCTCCTCGTAGATCAGACCAGAGATACGCTTGACACCACCACGTCTGGCCAGACGGCGGATGGCGGGCTTGGTGATGCCCTGGATGTTGTCTCGCAAAACCTTGCGATGGCGCTTGGCTCCTCCTTTTCCCAGACCCTTTCCTCCCTTTCCTCGTCCGGTCATCTTGAATTACAGAAGAGTAGTGCGCTGAGGACGACTGTAAACAGCAAACTGATGCCGGTACGCGGCAGCGGCTCCTCTTTTAAAGGCGATCCCGGGCGAACCGTTCGCGTTCCCCCTCCAGACTCACGACGCAGCCGAGCAGCTCCCCCTTCCACTACTCCGTTCTCCGACCGTTTCGGAGCAGATGCTCCGTCGCCGCATATAAATACAAGCGCCCCGCCAGGCTAAAAAATTATTCTCGTTTGACAAGTCGAGGCAGACGCATCAACCGAACTTCTTTGTAGCGATGGCTCGTACCAAGCAGACGGCGCGCAAGTCCACCGGAGGCAAGGCTCCCCGTAAGCAGCTGGCCACCAAGGCTGCTCGCAAGAGCGCCCCGGCAACCGGAGGAGTCAAGAAGCCCCATCGCTACAGGCCCGGAACCGTCGCTCTCCGTGAGATCCGTCGCTACCAGAAGAGCACGGAGCTGCTCATCCGCAAGCTGCCCTTCCAGCGTCTTGTGCGTGAGATCGCCCAGGACTTCAAGACCGACCTGCGCTTCCAGAGCTCGGCTGTCATGGCCCTGCAGGAGGCTAGCGAGGCCTACCTCGTCGGTCTCTTCGAAGACACCAACCTCTGCGCCATCCACGCCAAGCGCGTCACCATCATGCCCAAGGACATCCAGCTGGCTAGGCGCATCCGCGGAGAGCGTGCTTAAATTCTAGCTGCCCCTCCCTCAATACTTAAAACAATCGGCCCTTTTCAGGGCCACCAAAATTTTCAAACGTTGGAATCAATTATTTTTATTATATTTTTATCTGAAGTTTATTTATTCATACATTTTGATACAAGTGTGACTTGCTTTTTACATATCACTGCATTGCCAACGTTTTTTAATGCGCTACTTACTCACAATTATAGGTACTAACCGATTGTTTTTATGCGAAATCTACTCCATGCCTTCTTACTTTGTGTTTGTTTAAAAGGGTATTCCGCCCGTGTAAATGAATTCATAGTACATTACGATACTAGTGTAATAAGTCGTTATTTACGGTACGGCATTATTCACGCCGTGCCATGAAAAACGAATTATTCCATGTGTATCGTGCTTGCCCTCAGTCCTCGAAATTAATTTCTTCGTTGTTCAGTCTACCACCATGAATCTGGCCGCCGAAATATCTTTAATAATTGCATTAAATAGTTCTGAGTCGCAATATTTTTCATTTCATCATTTCTGCGCCTGCGCGCGCAATGTGTGTATGTATGTATGTGTGTCGAGAACTAGAGCCCACAAGTCTAGCGCGGTGGCAGCACCTCGCGGCATTGTCGCCGCCATTTTGAGCAGCGCTTTCCCGCCTTTCGGCCGGTTCGTTCGGCAGTCTATAGTACTCTAGTACTAACTCTTCCAGCCTGCGGAGCTCCCTCGCGAATCTTACCGTTCATCTGACGGTGTGCATACTTTGCATGTTATCGTATGCACTTTATCGTCTTGTAAATTCGTTCTCGATTTTTGTATTAATTCAGTGTGTGTGAGAGTGAAAATCGTATCGCGTATAAATCATCAAAAGCACGTGTGTGCATGTGTCGCGCGCGTTCATTGTTCTACGCGACGTCACATCGAAAGCGTTTTGCTTACTTTCCTTGTAATCGATCTCAAGTGTATTTGTTTCAATAAAAGGGTTTTTTATGCCGTTTGGCTTTTTCCCTAAAGTGTAGTGTTTTTCTTTATACCGGATAAACTGCATACAACATTTCGAGTCATATAAATTTAAGAAATAATCGAATTTCTCTGAACAAGGCTTTTTGTGCATACCACAAAGAAGCCAAGATTATTCAAATAGTCCATTAATTACTCTAAATACTCCCACAAATCTTGCAATTTACGTAATTTGCGTTTCCGAGATAATTAAAATCAAATTAGTGAAAATGTGCTCTCTAGCTTCGCCCCTGGACCTATTCCTTCTTCTTACTACCCGCCCTTTCTGTCAGACTGCTAATCATCCATATCCATAGTTTAAATAAAAATTCAAATTTAGTGGTCTTAGGACAAAAAAATAGTATATGCTACCACAGACGCAATGTATCATTCGCGCTCTTGGTGCATAATGTACTAATGTGTAACTAGTGTGACGTTGCCAGCAGCATTCGCGGGAGGCTGGTTACACCGGCTACATTCGTGCGCCCAACGTCGCCCTCGTACCCTATTGTCGACTTACTGCACTCGTTGCATTATTTACTAATAAATACATTTTTATTAAATAACATTAAACAATTTTTTTGTTCCTCGTTTAAAAAATATGGTAGCCCTGAAAAGGGCTGATTAATGAAAGATATCGAAAACTATTGGCCCTGAAAAGGGCCGATTTTTTACAGTTTACTTCTTTGCTGCGGCCTTAGGCTTTGCAGCTTTGGGTGCGGCAGCCTTCTTAGGCTTGGGTGCCTTGGGCTTCGCAGCTGGTGCCTTTCCTGCTGCTTTCTTCGCCTTCACCGGTGACTTGGGCTTCGCAGCTTTGGCAGCCTTGGGCTTAGCTGCAGCTTTCGGCTTCTTAGCGGCTGCTGGTTTCTTAGCTGCAGCAACTTTTTTGGCAGCAGGTTTCTTGGTTGCAGCTTTCTTCTCAGCCACCGGCTTCTTTGCGGCAGGCTTCTTGGCTGCCGGCTTCTTAACGATCTTCTTCTCACCCTCAGCCTTGGCAGCGAGCTTGAAGGAACCAGCGGCTCCAGAGCCCTTGGTCTGGACGATGGTCTTCTTCTCGACTGCGGATTTCAGGAATTTCTTGATGAAGATAGACTGCTTTTCTACGTCGACTTTGTACGTGGCAGCGATGTACTTCTTAATTGCCTGGAGCGACGAGCCCTTCTTGTCCTTCAAGGAGGTAATGGCAGCCAAGACCATCTCACCCGCTGGAGGGTGAGTGCGGGGCTTCGCTGGCTTCTTGGCGGCTCCAGTTTTCTTTGCCGCTGCGGTCTTCTTCGGCGATGGCGTAGCCGGCACAGCCGGGGTAGTTTCTGCTACTGCGTCACTCATTGTAGACTGAGGATTGTAGTTCAGTGAAGATCAATGTTACTTCTTCGACGATCTGTCGTAGAATGGCTGCTAACAGCACCTGTGACCAGCTTTAGCTAGTAAGCGCGGACGTCGGAGAGAGACTTGGGAGTTTCGACAGAGTGCTTACATTACTTTGCTCTCTAACTTTCACCTGAATTCTTAATTCAAATTTGATTTTCAGTGTGTTAATATGTTGATTTTGGTACAAGTATATTCGCATTTGTTTAAATAAATATTAATCTGTAACTTTAACAACTTGTTAATTCAAATTCGTGTTATTGATGCAGATATTTGACATGTCTTTGTCGTAGCACATTTCACCACCACTCATTTTATGTTAAAAAATCGTTAATAAGATTGCATTTTGTAAATAAAAACGAAAATACTTCAGTGCACAATGAAACTAGATATCTATTTAAAATATTTAAACTTAATTTAATGTTGTGGTTCAATTCAAATAAATATTAACATAGTTTTAGGTTTCAAAACGCACAAGAAATTCTTCCGTCAAAGGATTTTGATCCTCTGAAGAGTTTGGTAATGCATTTGATAAATTAATGTATCAAATTTATCTACATTTTATAATAAAATATAATTATAAATATATGTTTATGCCACATTAATATTATGGATTCTTAAAATTACTTTGAGTTTCTTTCAATTCGAAAAAAAATGTCTGTCTCAAGACGCTAAGCAGAAATTAAACGTTAAATATCAACAATTAATTATTTACATTTTATTTTAGGTGCAGTAATTTGGAATTTGTTTAAATACTCCAGATCCAAATCAGATATAAGCGTATATGACCACATCGATGCATTCAAAAGAATAAATTTACGTACAATTTCCAGATCACACTATAGGACATAGGCACATTTTCATCTTTGGTATTAAAATTATAATAAATCAGTTTTATCAAAGTCTGTTCAGTGTCGGGCGGTTATGAAGTATATTATTAGTATACTTCGTGAATTATATTTGCATAATCATATTAACGCATGTAATTAAATTGATACAATCATGTTTCACGCACTGTACTGGCCGATCGTTTTTAACTGGCAGCTCGAGTATTACAATGAGAATTAATTAAATTTAGACATGAATTTCTTATTGATTCTTGATATTTTTATGATGCGCCGTGGCGTAAACCTCCATTTACCGCACCATGCAAAAATGCACTCCCTAAATCTCGGTTTACGCACGTTGTGTCATAAAATACCGTACGATACTATTTTATATTTTAAGCAGGCAAATTTATTATATTTGCTATGAATACGCTCGAATTTGCAGAAGTTAAAAATGTTAATTAAAAGCCGAATTCTTGCAAATTTGGTAAGTATTCATTGCATAATTCAGCTTTGCTATACGCTCTATTTGCTTTATAACTTTTGTGGATTTGTCGATACATCGTATCTAATTTTTAAGATTGAATATTTATATTTAATGTGGCATTTATATAAAATATTACAAGCAGCATCACTGACACGGAGGCATGAACAGCGAACATTCAGGTTAAACAGCAACTTTGCAAGCGGCTTGAACTTGAATGGGCTATCGTCTGACTGATTCCGCTACAATAGTAATAGCGTCAGATGGAATGAAAATCCATGGGACTCGTCATGGAAGTCAGGAGTACTTAGTTTGACTTTGCCATGGCTGGCTCTTGGTGCAATTTCATATATGGTGAAGTTCATTCTCACCATCAAGTTTTTTTAGATTAAATGTACTTTATTTGTCATTGTTTATTACCCTGTACCTATTAGAATATTATATTAGGGTCGAATAAAGTAGGCTTCAACCTTCATACCGATGTCACATACCGAATAGGACGCCCACCATTAAAACCGCAGATAAACTCGCGACTCTTACTTTAGGCGCAACGCACGAAATTCGAACCGTAAAATGTAAAGGCACCGAAACGCAAAAACTCGGGAAACAATAGAAAACCGTTAGAATGTAAGATTATCACTCGTCTCTCAAAAGGCTATAGAACAATAAAAGCTTGAATACACGGAAGAAACCATAAAGCGACAATCAAACAGAGACCCAAGCTGAGCACTATGAACGTCTGGGGAAATCCAGGCGCCGTCCGACGGGGCGGCAGCGCAGCAGAACCACATCACATCTCAGCTTTGCTTGTAATTTAGAATCAAATAAATGCAAGACTTAGTATATTATCCTAAGTCATGCTTATCTTTAATTCAGTTTTGTTGATGTTTGCACCAAATAAAATTATAATGCATTTCATGATTTTTAAAAGATTTCCTTACTTTCTGACAGCTTCATAACATTTTTTTGTTATTCCTTTAGGGAGTTTTCTCAAAACCGTTTCTTCTGCTTTCAAAAATCCCAGATTTGCTCAAGATTTCTACTAGTGTTCTTGCCAAAGGGCATTCTCTACATTCATGCTTACTTTCTCCGATCATCTTACAGCCACTGCCAAGACCCTCAGTACGCAATTTCATAAATTATTATAAATCGTAGGACAACTAAAAAAGGTACTTATGATGCTTAAAGTAACTGAATAGTAGGATCTACGTCAAAATTATTGGTGGCCCTGAAAAGGGCCGATTATTTTTGTTTATTCAATTTTTTTTTGTCAGAGGCAGTGAAGTACTCCAATTTACTTGGAGCTTGTGTACTTGGTAACGGCTTTGGTACCCTCGCTGACGGCGTGCTTGGCAAGTTCGCCAGGAAGCAGAAGCCTGACAGCGGTCTGGATCTCCCGGGAGGTGATGGTCGACCTCTTGTTGTAGTGGGCCAGACGAGAGGCTTCGGCGGCGATGCGCTCGAAGATGTCGTTGACGAAGCTATTCATGATGCTCATCGCCTTGCTCGACACACCGGTGTCAGGGTGAACCTGCTTCAGCACCTTGTAGATGTAGATAGCGTAACTCTCCTTCCTGCGCTTCTTGTGCTTCTTCTTGTCACCCTTGGTGATGTTCTTCACGGCCTTGCCGGCCTTCTTCACTGCCTTTCCGCTTGCTTTGGGTGCCATGGCGATACGCTACTCAGGATACCGAGGTAAGCCGAATGATGTCGGGCACTGTTTTGCAGCGCCTTTTTAAGAGCGTCGGAGCAGCGACGCCGAGCGAACCAGCGGCGCGATTCCCGTTCCCCACCACTCACCAAAAACGCGCAGCTGCTTGCTCGGCGCAGCTCCGGCTAAGGACATAAAAAGAGCCGCCAGCTCTGCTGGAGCATCAGTCCTCTTGGTTCCGTTCGTGAATCAAGTACTACGCTATACTACTCAATTCATCATGTCTGGACGCGGCAAAGGCGGTGGCAAGGTCAAGGGAAAGTCAAAGACCCGCTCCAACAGGGCCGGACTCCAGTTCCCAGTCGGTCGTATCCACCGACTGCTGAGGAAGGGCAACTACGCCGAGCGAGTGGGAGCCGGTGCTCCGGTCTACCTGGCCGCAGTCATGGAGTACTTGGCAGCTGAGGTGCTCGAGTTGGCAGGTAACGCCGCTCGTGACAACAAGAAGACGAGGATCATCCCCCGTCACCTCCAGCTGGCCATCCGCAACGACGAGGAGCTGAACAAACTGCTTTCCGGAGTCACAATCGCCCAAGGTGGTGTGCTGCCCAACATCCAGGCTGTTCTTCTTCCCAAGAAGACTGAGAAGAGCTCTTAAACTCTATATATGACTTGATGATTCATTGACAAACACAATCGGCCCTTTTCAGGGCCACCAATATTTTTTGAACGTAAAACACTGCTATTTATTAATACTCAATTTCTGGGAATATCTAAACAATACATTTTGATTCAAGAATAACACCACACGACAACAATGCTCAAAAAATGCGTATGCAGCTATGCTGTATTAGAAAATTACAAATTATATTAGAAGTGGTAGTCGTCATGTGTCCAGTGATTGTAGTAAAATAATTTATGTAGAGGAGGATGGGGCAAAATTGGACACTTTCGCTTTGTTCATTTTTGATGTTAGTCCTGGCGCAGCTCCATGGGGGCCGTGGGCCATCGAGATCCAAAAGGTTTTTCTTACGCATTTTGACCTCCTGAATGCGAATCCGCAAAGTGTTTTGCGCTAAAAAGGTGCAAACATATAGTTATAACCACTTATGGCCAGCGCCAGGACTATGTGCGCTTGGATAAGTTTATTTATTTATTTCACGGGGAAAATTCCTAAATTACTTATAATTATAACTAGTTTTTCTCTTGCTGAGATTTTAAATAAGGAGATTGCCATGTGATTAAAATCAATCCAATCAACTTGTTGATTCGCTAGCTCACAAATACGATATACTAGATTTTTCATTCAAATTTTTAGATAAGGGTTTGATTTCAAAAAATTTATAATTATTCCTAAGTAACCTAGCAGGTATACGTGTGGTTGCAGTAATCGTTTTCGGCTTGCAAATGCACTTACTTTTTCGGCTTTTGAGGGCTCGCCTTGACTCGTACTGCAATCTCCATACTTGATCTAAAAGAAAGTTCACTTTACCCCCTTGGTACATTTTTTAGATAAAAATTCAGTTGAAATGATTGATTCCAACGTTTGAAAATTTTGGTGGCCCTGAAAAGGGCCGATTGTTTTATGTATTGAGGGAGGGGCAGCTAGAATTTAAGCACGCTCTCCGCGGATGCGCCTAGCCAGCTGGATGTCCTTGGGCATGATGGTGACGCGCTTGGCGTGGATGGCGCAGAGGTTGGTGTCTTCGAAGAGACCGACGAGGTAGGCCTCGCTAGCCTCCTGCAGGGCCATGACAGCCGAGCTCTGGAAGCGCAGGTCGGTCTTGAAGTCCTGGGCGATCTCACGCACAAGACGCTGGAAGGGCAGCTTGCGGATGAGCAGCTCCGTGCTCTTCTGGTAGCGACGGATCTCACGGAGAGCGACGGTTCCGGGCCTGTAGCGATGGGGCTTCTTGACTCCTCCGGTTGCCGGGGCGCTCTTGCGAGCAGCCTTGGTGGCCAGCTGCTTACGGGGAGCCTTGCCTCCGGTGGACTTGCGCGCCGTCTGCTTGGTACGAGCCATCGCTACAAAGAAGTTCGGTTGATGCGTCTGCCTCGACTTGTCAAACGAGAATAATTTTTTAGCCTGGCGGGGCGCTTGTATTTATATGCGGCGACGGAGCATCTGCTCCGAAACGGTCGGAGAACGGAGTAGTGGAAGGGGGAGCTGCTCGGCTGCGTCGTGAGTCTGGAGGGGGAACGCGAACGGTTCGCCCGGGATCGCCTTTAAAAGAGGAGCCGCTGCCGCGTACCGGCATCAGTTTGCTGTTTACAGTCGTCCTCAGCGCACTACTCTTCTCTAATTCAAGATGACCGGACGAGGAAAGGGAGGAAAGGGTCTGGGAAAAGGAGGAGCCAAGCGCCATCGCAAGGTTTTGCGAGACAACATCCAGGGCATCACCAAGCCCGCCATCCGCCGTCTGGCCAGACGTGGTGGTGTCAAGCGTATCTCTGGTCTGATTTACGAGGAGACTCGTGGTGTCCTCAAGGTCTTCCTTGAGAACGTCATCCGCGACGCCGTGACCTACACCGAGCACGCCAAGAGGAAGACTGTCACAGCCATGGACGTTGTCTACGCTCTCAAGAGACAAGGCCGCACCCTTTACGGATTCGGCGGTTAAACTGCTATTCGACCCTTTCATTGACCATTTTCTAAACAATCGGCCCTTTTCAGGGCCACCAAATATTTAAACGTTGGAATTGCTATTCTTATAATCATCGAATTAAATATATAGTAAATGTAAAACATAGAAATTTAGGTTTCTAAAAATGATGTTTTAGTTACTTATTAAGGTTGTAGGAGCCGCTCCGTTTACGAGACGAGACGAGAAGCGGTTCTGGTCTCTAAAATCTCGTTTCTTGTGGTCTTGCAGACCCAAGCTGTGAGTGTGAGAGAGAGAGACTGAGGAGTGAAAGTCCGAGAGAGAGTGAAGGGGCGGCTGTGACCCCCGCAGGCAGTCAGTCTTAAGGGAGACCTGGCAGCGTGACGACGTAGCCGACCCTTAGTGTGTAGCAAGCGTGTGAGAATTAGATACTACAGTGTTTATTTTGTATTCCTTATTTCAAGTTAATAGTGCATTCAATATATCTTCTTTCATATCAACTGTGTTCAACCTTGAATCATTCATACCCAGCGGCCCAAATCCCACACTATTGATGATAGGCAGCAACCATTGTTAATTGAGATTGAAAAATTGTAAAAACAATACATACAGGACGCGAACTGAGGGAATGCATAAAATCTGAATATTTGTAATTATTGTGCATTTGGGTAAACTGTTGTATTAATATTTATTTGGATTTGTAACTTTGTCAACCAAATTATTGAAGCTATCAAAGATATACGAATGATAAAAAAAAAGATCATAAAAACAAATAATAGTATTGCATGAAGAAAAAGTCTAATAAAATATTTTAGTTTAATTTTTGTACAAATTACGTTTTTGCTTTGTGTATTAAAAACCCGCTGCCAATTAATTGGCACGTAGCTTCCTCCAACGAAATTTATTGTTCCAATAAATAAAATATGGTTTTAAAATGCAGTATGTGAATGTTATTTTAATTATTTCTAAGTTTAATTATTTTGCTGTAGAAGCCAAATTTTTTAGAAAAATCGGTTTTTACATTTCAGCTCTTTACTTAAGAACCGCACAACGAAATCGTTTGAAATTTTAACAGCAGATATCTTCGTTTATGGTGAATCACCAAATACAATTTTGAAGCATTTGACTACATTGTTTTAGAGATACAAGGAATCAAAAAATTTTCAAAAAAAAATTCAAACCTTGATATCTTGATAGAACCATAGGAGTTTTAAAGCTGCGCAATAAACTTAGCCAAAACATATAAAATATCTACCGTTTTCCGAAATCTCAAGTGCAATAAGGCCTTTTTACGCCCGTAATCGAGACTAAAAAAAAACTCATTTTTTTCAGTTTTCGATTTATTACTGAAAAAATAAGTATGATTTGCATATAATTAGGCTCGCTACGCTTTATCGCCGCGCGCTACAGTTATGGAAAATTTAATTCACAGCGATCGAGCAATCAGCGTTTATTTCCAATTCGAAATTGCGCGCCGTTGACGCTCTTTTATAACCCATTGTAATAAATAACTCACGCGCGAAACTGCCTCGTTGAATTCCACGTACGTCGAGCTTTACTACTCTGGGGCAGAAGAAATAATCTGAAATTCTGAAGCCGTTATTCAGATTTCACTATACAGCCTCCCGAAAATCGATGCTAAATAAACCCCCTTCTCGTGCGCTGCTATACTCGCGCTCATGCGTTTTACAGCCCTCATAGCAGCCCGCAGCCAATGAACGGCGGCTCTCGCTCTGCTGCGATGCATTTTCGGTGAAGCTATATGCAAGCCGTGAGCCTTTCTTATTCCCGGGGCGTAAAGAAGCTTCGTAAAATCTTTATCGTTTGTTATTAGGTGAACTGCTGTCGTTATTATTTATCGCTAGCGTGCGGCGCTCAAAGGCGAGATTTGAGGGAAATTCAGAATCGACTGCTTGTTTTTTGCACTGAGTCGACGATGATTTGGTTATCGAGGGAGGTTTTATTTGCCGTTATAATTTTTACGCTTTATCCGCGTGTTTATCGCGAGATGTTTACCGAATATAAAATTTCATAAGCGAGGAATTTCAAATACTCGATGAAATATTTAAATGTTTTACTCGTACAAGAGAGAGAAAGAGAACCAACTTGGTGTACACTTACAAGAAAATATTATAATTAGGCCGCAGAATTTCGTGACGATCTTGATAGACAAAGAGAGAGAGAGAGGAAAGTTTTTACTACTTCACACAGTATAGCGGTAGTATCAAAAGAAAATCGCTATATATATATATATATATATACACACACACATATATACACACATACACACACACACACACACGAGACTACTTTTTTACTGGCCTCTAATCGACGTTTTGCTTCTTCAAAGCTGATCCCGAGCGACTATAAAACGTATTTTCCGTCACGACGATTGCGTTTTTCTATTTTCATAAATCTGCTGGGAAATTCAAATTGAAAATTTTTAAGCGAAAACTGCCCTCCCCGAAAATTGCATAACAATCGATAACACCTCGTTTGCATATCACGTTTAGATAATCAGGCTACTAATAATAAATTTAATTCCATCGAGAAAAAATAAAAAGCAGCCACCGCAAGAATCATAACTCAAAGAGCCAGCTTTTATTTTTTACTTTCTCGCGGCGCTAAAAGCTCAGAAATTACATAAGCTTCTATGCACATAGCGCAACCGAGAAAAATCAGCGTCATCTTGAAAGTTTTTAACGCTCTGCGCAAACGATTCAGCTTCTTATACACGCCGTCTTAGAAGTTGTTAAGCACGAGGTCACGAGAGAGAGAGAGAGAGTTTTCCTTGCGAAGCACCTGTTACGATTATGATAAGGGCTTGAGCCGTACTTTCGTAATTCAAAGGATAATTTCCAAAACACGTGGATTTGCAGAATCGGAACATGTCGCTGCTCTTGTACCTCAAATTAATAAAGCAAATTAATAAAGCTATAACGTGACAGCGCGCGCTTGTGTGTGGGTGTTATAAATTTCGAGTACCGCCGGTTAATTATTCCAATCTCGTCGGCTGTAGCGCTCATAATTTTCAAACTGTTTTTTTTTTAATTTTGCCCATATGTATAAACATTTGGATCAATAAAAAAAATTAAAAAAAGAATAAAAAAGAAGAATTGGTATATTTTAAAATCTTTGTATTTCGACGATTTATCTAGTTATATAATATGTATATAACTGTAGCGCTAATAATTTTCAAACTGTTTTTTTTAAATTTTGCTTATATGTATAAACATTTGAATCAATAAAAAAATTAAAAATATGAACAAAAAGGAAGAATTGGTATATTTTAAAATTTGTGTATTTTCACGGTTTATCTGGTTATATAATATGTATATGGGTGATTCTGCCGTAACTGGCTCAAAACGGGCACACAAATGTTCTATACTAAAATCGACTATTTTTAACTTATCGGACGGTCATTCTAACTGGAATTACATACAAAACAAGTCCCTAAAGCTAAACCACAACATATAACTTTTATAACAAGTTATGTGAAGAATCCATATTTGACTAGGTTACGGAACTGACATTTTTGTAATTCGCGCTACTAAAACTCCAGTAAATTTTAATTTAACTTGGTAAAAAAAAAATTAAATCGTCTAAGATATATATATCTATCTATCTATCTATATGTATATGTATATTCACTCAATATTTGACAGCCTGTTCGTTTATTCACGAAGATCGCAATATCGTTAAATGACGAATTATTTAAAAAAAATTAGACTCTTATTAGACGTTTCCTTGTAACTGGAGCCATTTAAATACTAAAAAAGCAATGATTAGGACATTATTAATGTATTAATGATACTTACTGTATTATGTGTTACGGAACTGACGGTTACGGAATTGACATTTAGGCGTTTATCAGCTCGCATAGCCTAGCGTAATTATTATAAACAATTCTTTGCACATATATTCGAAAATACTTACTATTTACTCGAGAAAAACGCCCTATATGTTTAAATACATTGTTGCTAAGTAGTAGTTTACTAGCGTTACGGAACTGACAGGTTGTGCTTTTTTTCGAAATTTCTGATGAAAAATCAGCTCTCACTTCCACAATTTTGAATTTTGGAACCATTCAACGGTTGGATTTCATAAATAGTAGTATATAGTTTGACATTCTACCGATAGACGGCGCTATATGACACACTAGAACGCTTTTAACATAAGGTAATGTAGAGGGTACCTTTTTAATGCAAAAACGGGCGTCAAAGAGTAAGCGCCCAGCTTTAATATTAAATAATTAATTTTAATCCCAAAACCATGAAAAATATATTGTAATAGGTCTATAGTTCATACTATATATGATGGAATTTTTTTTACACGTCGTACTTTTATCTGCATCGACCTTTTAGATTGAAATCCGTGTTGGAGACAGGTTACGGAACTGACATTTGAGGCCTATTATATTGCGTAGTTTTAAATATAAGCCTGCATACTCGGTTTTAACTATTGGTAAATATAGTTAGTTATGCCAGACATACATAAAACCGATTGTGCGATTTTTTTTCAAATGTGTAAACGCCTGGGAAGCAGGCGCGCAGAATGAGCCAGTTACGGCAGAATCACCCATATAACTGTAGCGCGAATAATTTTCAAACTGTTTTTTTTAATTTTGCTTATATGTATAAACATTTGGATCAATAAAAAAAATTAAAAAAAAAAAGAATAAAAAAGTAGAAATGGTATATTTTAATTTGCAGTATTGTTAATTTGCAGGCAGAAGAACGTCTCGATCGATTTGCGAAAATTTAACAAGCGTGCAGCGAGATGCAGCAAAAGAAAAATTAGCAAGTAAAAGAATTCGATCTATTGTCAATTGTATTTGCAAAAACAAAAGTGTGTCCAAGTCACCTCTACAGTTCAGCTTGTCAGGCATTCGATCATTGCACCCATGAATTCGAGATCACTATTATAATACGGAAGGTTAGTGGAATATCACAGGCTATTATCACAATAATGGGTTAGTACGGTTTGAATCATGGGCATGTACAACGATCAAACAACCATTCCAAGTGAATCGACGACAACTACCGCAGACAGTAAGTTCTCATCCATTTACTGAGAAGCATCGGACACACCTATAACTAAGATTTTGGAACTTCTATATATACTAACCGGGAAGGTATCTCGCTGCTTGCGAGAAGAGTCAAAGTCCAAATATATGTGATCACCACCTACTGGTAAACTGCTGGTACTATCCGATGATAGATATGTCAATGTACAATACGAGTTAGTCCTATTTGTTATTGCAACAGACTACGAGAAGAACAAGTCGGAATACAGTCAACAATACAGTTCTGTCTCTTACCGAAACATGGTGTAGGTCCTCTTTACACATGCATTCCTACGCATATATATACTGTAGCTCAAATAATTTTTAAACATTTTTTTCTTATTTTGCCCATATGTATGAACATTTGGATCAATAAAAAAAATTAAAAAAAAAAGAATAAAGAAGAAGAATTGGTATATTTTAAAATCTTTGTATTTCTACGATTTATCTAGTTATATAATATGTATATAACTGTAGCGTGAATAATTTTGAAACTTTTTTTTTTTAATTTTTCCCATATGTATCAACATTTGGATCAATGAAAAATTTTAAAAAAGAATAAAAAAGAAGAATTGGTATATTTTAAAATTTCTGTATTTCGATGGTTTATCTAGTTATATAATATGTATATAACTGTAGCGCTAATAATTTTCAAACTGTTTTTTTTTTAATTTTGCCCATATGTATAAACATTTGGATCAATAAAAAAATTTTTAAAAAGAATAAAAAAGAAGAATTGGTATATTTTAAAATCTTTGTATTTCTACGATTTATCTAGTTATATAATATGTTGTAGCGTGAATAATTTTGAAACTTTTTTTTTAATTTTTCCCATATGTATCAACATTTGGTTCAATGAAAAATTTTAAAAAAGAATAAAAAAGAAGAATTGGTATATTTTAAAATTTCTGTATTTCGATGGTTTATCTAGTTATATAATATGTATATAACTGTAGCGCGAATAATTTTGAAACTTTTTTTTTTTAATTTTTCTCATATGTATAAACATTTGGATCAATAAAAAAAATTAAAAAAAAAGAATAAAAAAGTAGAATTGGTATATTTTAAAATCTTTGTATTTCGACGATTTATCTATTTATATAATATGAATATAACTGTAGCGCTAATAATTTTCTAATTGTTTTTTTTTTTAATTTTGCTTATATGTATCAACATTAGGATCAATGAAAAATTTTAAAAAATAATAAAAAAGAAGAATTGGTATATTTTAAAATTTCTGTAGTTCGATGGTTCATCTAGTTATATAATATGTATATAACTGTAGCGCTAATAATTTTGAAACTGTTTTTTTTTAATTTTGCTTATATGTATAAACATTTGGATCAATAAAAAAAATTAAAAAAAAAGAATAAAAAAGTAGAATTGGTATATTTTAAAATCTTTGTATTTCGACGATTTATCTATTTATATAATATGAATATAACTGTAGCGCTAATAATTTTCTAATTGTTTTTTTTTTTAATTTTGCTTATATGTATCAACATTAGGATCAATGAAAAATTTTAAAAAATAATAAAAAAGAAGAATTGGTATATTTTAAAATTTCTGTAGTTCGATGGTTCATCTAGTTATATAATATGTATATAACTGTAGCGCTAATAATTTTGAAACTGTTTTTTTTTTAATTTTGCTTATATGTATTAACATTTGGATCAATAAAAAAAATTTAAAAAAAAGAATAAAAAAGTAGAATTGGTATATTTTAATTTGCAGTTGTCACGTCCGGCGAGTTTTAGGAAAATTTAATAAATTTTAAATATTTAGAAAAATGCGTACGTGACGCTTTTCAGATATAGAAATTCGGAGATGCGGGCCTGAAGAGAGAAAGCGAGGGACAGATAGCCCTTTCGTAAATCTCTTGAGCTGCACGCATCGACGAGATGCATTAGCGGATGCATCATAATACCGATAATAAGGTTTTTCTGCGCGTTAGTCATTAAGGGAAAGTTTTCGGCGCGACGACCGATCCCGATATTTATGATGAGCAGCTGCATTTGCTCAAGATATCGGCACGTCTCGGGCGAACGACCGTAATTAAGAGAGGCCTAGAACAAAGCTTGGACTTTTTTTTATAGCTGGGAAAGTTTCGGGAATACGCACGCTTTCAACTGCGTACCGATCTCGAAATTTTCCGCTGTTTTAAAATATAAATGCATATTTTGTTTTAAATAGTTTATATTTGTTTAGAATCATTTAGCAACGAATTATTGTATAAACTATGCAAATTTCGATTTGCATAAGTTTGCTTTGAGCAGTAGTTTTTGTGAGATGGTTTTATGTAAATGAATATGCATGCATATTTATTGTTTACAGCTGTCATAAACAAATTTTAAAAATAACAAACTAATATTAATTATTTCGATTTATTCATTAATTATTTTAGCAGNAAAGAATAAAGAAGAAGAATTGGTATATTTTAAAATCTTTGTATTTCGACGATTTATCTAGTTATATAATATGTATATAACAGTAGCGCGAGTAATTTTCAAACTGTTTTTTTTAATTTTGCCCATATGTATGAACATTTGGATCAATAAAAAAAATTTAAAAAAAAGAATAAAAAAGTAGAATTGGTATATTTTAATTTGCAGTTGTCACGTCCGGCGAGTTTTAGGAAAATTTAATAAATTTTAAATATTTAGAAAAATGCGTACGTGACGCTTTTCAGATATAGAAATTCGGAGATGCGGGCCTGAAGAGAGAAAGCGAGGGACAGATAGCCCTTTCGTAAATCTCTTGAGCTGCACGCATCGACGAGATGCATTAGCGGATGCATCATAATACCGATAATAAGGTTTTTCTGCGCGTTAGTCATTAAGGGAAAGTTTTCGGCGCGACGACCGATCCCGATATTTATGATGAGCAGCTGCATTTGCTCAAGATATCGGCACGTCTCGGGCGAACGACCGTAATTAAGAGAGGCCTAGAACAAAGCTTGGACTTTTTTTTATAGCTGGGAAAGTTTCGGGAATACGCACGCTTTCAACTGCGTACCGATCTCGAAATTTTCCGCTGTTTTAAAATATAAATGCATATTTTGTTTTAAATAGTTTATATTTGTTTAGAATCATTTAGCAACGAATTATTGTATAAACTATGCAAATTTCGATTTGCATAAGTTTGCTTTGAGCAGTAGTTTTTGTGAGATGGTTTTATGTAAATGAATATGCATGCATATTTATTGTTTACAGCTGTCATAAACAAATTTTAAAAATAACAAACTAATATTAATTATTTCGATTTATTCATTAATTATTTTAGCAGTAAACTGTATATTTTTCGATTTATACAGTTCGCTTTTGTGCATAATTGATGGATGGATTGAGTGTCTGTTTGTAAACTTTACTCTTAATTACATTTAGTTAGAACTACAATAATCGGTCGGTGTGGAGCTACGATTATTGTAGAAATATACATACTTTTGCAGAGTTATAATAATCGGTCGGTGTGAAGCTACGATTATGGTAACGATGCATTGCAAATAAATTCAGAATTTAAAAAAATTATGATTTACGTTAATAGTGATGGCTGTAGGCATGAAATGTATGTAGTTTTCAATAGTAGTTTCATTTATTTATAAACTTTCTTGAGATAACACGCGTAAAAGCTTTATTAAATAATTTTAAGTATATACTATTTAGTATCAATTTGTAGGGAATTTCACAAGCATTAAAACTATAATATTAATTATTTCTCCCTTACACTTTATTAAACCTTGATTAAGGAATAATCTAAATGCTTGGGAAATTCTATGCAAATTTGGCGTGCGCGTCGAAGCGTTAACTTTGAGAACCACGGTCATAGAGGAGAGGGCGTAGGCGGACCGAAGGGCCTGACCAATACTGCGTAGGAGGAGAGATGCGAAAATTCGGCGTAAGTGAGGGAAAGCTCAGATATAACGGCTTCTCTCACTGACTAATTTTCGGCATCTAGGCGGAACGAGATATCCAACAACATCAAGGAGGGCTGACTCCGGGCCCTACGTGCTGCAAAGGTTCACTCTCGATCGTCACTCCGGTCCCGGCTCTCAGTAAGCTCGGTAATGTTATTCGCGCTCGGTACGCATTTAAGATTTTTTTTATATACGCGCTCGGTACGCACTAAGTCTACGGTTGTAACAACTTACAATTTTCTTTTAACTAAATAAATTTATTTTAAAACCATTTCAAGTGTTTATTGAATAAATATTTTGTCAAATTGTAAACGCAAATAACAAGGTTCCAGTCTGCAGAATTTCCAGCTACCAACCAAAAGTAAGTAAAATTATTATTGCTGTCCTAACTTACTAGTATCGTCACTATTTCTATCGCTAGGATAAATTGAACCGATTAACACCGGGTCTTTTTATACCATATCTTTTCCTTTTAGAATTTAGATCCGACTAACCCCGGGTCATTTTCTAAAAGTTTCCTTTCCTTTCATTTTTTTTTAATTTTTACAAACATTTGAAGCACCCAGCTATTGCACGAAAGTGCAGGCTAAAAGGTGTAGATTTTAAATGAGTGCGGTAGCATCGTTGGATGTTACACAGTATTGTTAATTTGGAGGCAGAAGAACGTCTCGATCGATTTGCGAAAATTTAACAAGCGTGCAGCGAGATGCAGTAAAAGAAAAATTAGCAAGTAAAAGAATTCGGTCTATTGTCAATTGTATTTGCAAAAACAAAAGTGTGTCCAAGTCACCTCTACAGTTCAGCTTTTCAGGCATTCGATCATTGCACCCATGAATTCGAGATCACTATTAACATGGAATGTATAATCGGTTAGTAGTATCACAGCTATTATATCACGGTAATGGGTTAGTAAGTAGGGGTTGAATTCATGGATCACTGTTCAATGACCGAACGAGCCTTCCAAGTGAATCGATGACAACTACCGCAGACAGTGAGTTGTCATCCATTTACTGAGAAGCATCGGACACACCACAACTAAGATTTTGAAACTTCTATATATACTAACCTGGAAGGTATCTCGCTGCTTGCGAGAAGAGTCAAAGTCTAAATATATGTGATCACCACCTACTGGTAAACTGCTGGTACTACCCGATAATAGATATGTCAATGTACAATACGAGTTAGTCTTATTTGTTATTGCAACAGACTACGAGAAGAACAAGTCGGAATGCAGTGAACAATACAGTTCTGTCTCTTACCGAAACATGGTGTAGGTCCTCTTTACACATGCATTCCTATGCATATATATACTGTAGCTCAAATAATTTTTAAACATTGCGATGCAGCAAAAGAAAAATTAGCAAGTAAAAGAATTCGATCTATTGTCAATTGTATTTGCAAAAACAAAAGTGTGTCCAAGTCACCTCTACAGTTCAGCTTGTCAGGCATTCGATCATTGCACCCATGAATTCGAGATCACTATTATAATACGGAAGGTTAGTGGAATATCACAGGCTATTATCACAATAATGGGTTAGTACGGTTTGAATCATGGGCATGTACAACGATCAAACAACCATTCCAAGTGAATCGACGACAACTACCGCAGACAGTGAGTTGTCATCCATTTACTGAGAAGCATCGGACACACCTATAACTAAGATTTTGGAACTTCTATATATACTAACCGGGAAGGTATCTCGCTGCTTGCGAGAAGAGTCAAAGTCCAAATATATGTGATCACCACCTACTGGTAAACTGCTGGTACTATCCGATGATAGATATGTCAATGTACAATACGAGTTAGTCCTATTTGTTATTGCAACAGACTACGAGAAGAACAAGTCGGAATACAGTCAACAATACAGTTCTGTCTCTTACCGAAACATGGTGTAGGTCCTCTTTACACATGCATTCCTACGCATATATATACTGTAGCTCAAATAATTTTTAAACATTATTTTCTTATTTTGCCCATATGTATAAACAAATAAATCACTAAAAAAATTTACAAAAAGAAGAATTGGTATATTTAAAAATTGTTTATTTCGACGATTTATCTAGTTATATAATATGTATATAACTCTAGCGCGAATAATTTTCAAACTGTTTTTTTTTAATTCTGCCCATATGTATGAACATTTGGATCAATAAAAAAATTTTAAAAAAGAATAAAAAAGAAGAATTGGTATATTTTAAAATTTGTGTATTTCCACGGTTTATCTAGTTATATAAAATGTATACAACAGTAGCGCGAAAAATTTTCAAACTGTTTTTTTTTTTAAATTTAGCCCATATGTATAAACATTTGGATCAATAAAAAAAAAAAATTAAAAAAAGAATAAAGAAGAATTGGTATATTTTAAAATTTCTGTATTTTGACGGTTTATCTAGTTATATAATATGTATATAACTGTAGCGCGAATAATTTTCAAACTGTTTTTTTTTTAATTTTGCCCATATGTATGAACATTTGGATCAATAAAAAAATTTTAAAAAAGAATAAAAAAGAAGAATTGGTATATTTTAAAATTTGTGTATTTCCACGGTTTATCTAGTTATATAAAATGTATATAACAGTAGCGCGAAAAATTTTCAAACTGTTTTTTTTTTAATTTAGCCCATATGTATAAACATTTGGATCAATAAAAAAAAAAATTAAAAAAAGAATAAAGAAGAATTGGTATATTTTAAAATTTCTGTATTTTGACGGTTTATCTAGTTATATAATATGTATATAACTGTAGCGCGAATAATTTTTAAACTGTTTTTTTTTTAATTTTGCCCATATGTATGAACATTTGGATCAATAAAAATTAAAAAAAAAAGAATAAAAAAGAAGAATTGGTATATATTAAAGTTGGTGTATTTCTACGGTTTATCTAGTTATATAATATGTATATAACTGTAGCGCGAATAATTTTCAAACTGTTTTTTTTTTTAAATTTAGCCCATATGTATAAACATTTGGATCAATAAAAAAAAAAAATTAAAAAAAGAATAAAGAAGAATTGGTATATTTTAAAATTTCTGTATTTTGACGGTTTATCTAGTTATATAATATGTATATAACTGTAGCGCGAATAATTTTCAAACTGTTTTTTTTTTTAAATTTAGCCCATATGTATAAACATTTGGATCAATAAAAAAAAAAAATTAAAAAAAGAATAAAGAAGAATTGGTATATTTTAAAATTTCTGTATTTTGACGGTTTATCTAGTTATATAATATGTATATAACTGTAGCGCGAATAATTTTCAAACTGTTTTTTTTTTTAAATTTAGCCCATATGTATAAACATTTGGATCAATAAAAAAAAAAAATTAAAAAAAGAATAAAGAAGAATTGGTATATTTTAAAATTTCTGTATTTTGACGGTTTATCTAGTTATATAATATGTATATAACTGTAGCGCGAATAATTTTTAAACTGTTTTTTTTTTAATTTTGCCCATATGTATGAACATTTGGATCAATAAAAATTAAAAAAAAAAGAATAAAAAAGAAGAATTGGTATATATTAAAGTTGGTGTATTTCTACGGTTTATCTACTTATATAATATGTATATAACTGTAGCGCGAATAATTTTCAAACTGTTTTTTTTAATTTTGCCCATATGTATAAACATTTGGATCAATAAAAAAAATTTTAAAAAAGAATAAAGAAGAAGAATTGGTATATTTTAAAATCTTTGTATTTCGAAGATTTATCTAGTTATATAATATGTATATAAATGTAGCGCGAATAATTTTGAAACTGTTTTTTTTTTTTATTTTTCCCATATGTATCAACATTTGGATCAATGAAAAATTTTAAAAAAGAATAAAAAAGAAGAATTGGTATATTTTAAAATTTGTGTATTTCCACGGTTTATCTAGTTATATAAAATGTATATAACTGTAGCGCGAATAATTTTCAAACTGTTTTTTTTTTTTAATTTTTCCCATATGTATCAACATTTGGATCAATGAAAAATTTTAAAAAAGAATAAAAAAGAAGAATTGGTATATTTTAAAATCTTTGTATTTCGACGATTTATCTAGTTGTATAATATGTATATAACTGTAGCGCTAATAATTTATAATATAACCATAAAAACTCAGCAGAAAAAGCTTCAAAAATCTATAACCGAGTAAAAATTTCAATCGTAGCTTCCCTGCCAAAATCCCCGAATAAATCACTCGTCCTACTGCAGCTCGAACAACATTTTACGTCGTCCACATTCAAATCCTCCGTACACCTGTCCACGACCCCAAATCGACAATTTCCACGACGTCCATATACGTTAAAAGACCCAATCGATCGTCCCGCGCTACAAAGCCGAGCTTTTCATCGGCGCAAAAAGCTCGAAATCACAGTCGTGTCGAAGAAGGAAAAAAGCTGCCGCATCGCATGCAAGTCTCCAGGACTCGATCATTATTTATATACGAACGCACGAGACAGTCAGCGTACAGGTGTAACGTCGACGATTATACAGTCGGTACATTGGTTAATAGTCAAGAAGGACGATTCGGCTAATGGAGCCATTTCTGCGTGTAGACCGAGGGATACTGCGGAATTTAACGCTTTTGGCTGGTGTACCAGGTATAATGACAGTTGTGGTACACGCTCTATGAGATTTTGCCTTACCTTTGGCGCTTTTAACGAGGTTTGGATATTCGTGTATAGGTATAATTTCGTTTCCTTTTGAGATATAAACGAAAGTTTGATTAGTTTGGGATAAGGTGGATTTGTTTTAGTGCCTCGAGTACACGAAAATCCTGGCGCACCTTTTCATTCCTCTTTCTCTGGTTTATCAGGGATGGAGGAGGAGATTAGTTCTCGTCTTAATCCCCGACGTCCCGAATCCCTTGACTTAGTGTCCATTATTATAATGGGTACGATATAGAATAAAGTTTTTAATCCGTCGTGTATTAAAAATTCTCAGCCTCGCAGAAATCGTCGAGTAATCGTCCGGAAACGTAATCCCGACACGTACACGTATCTGTTTTTAATTTAATGTAGGAGTGGTAGATGCATGTATGTAGAGAGAGTGAGAGAGATAGAAGAGGGAAAGAGAGTGCCAGATGCGAGAGGAATGCAAGGGATAGTTTTGAGCGTGAGGATTAGGATGCGCGACGGATTAAAACCATAAAGCGAACGGTCCGAGCGAGAGCCGAGCGAACGTTTTATTATAGGTTTATTGCCTGAATGACGGTCTGAGAGAGTGAGTGTCGAAAACATGGGATGTGAGGCCCAGCTGAGGCCCGAGAACGAATGACGCACGATTGAGGCGGTGAGTGAGGGTGAGTGGAAGGGGCAGGTATAGCCGAGGTGCTGACCGGCAACCCCGAGGAGCGTCAGATTGATGTCAGCCACCGTAGAGTGAAGATGATGTAGTGGAATACTTAAATATATTTCATATTATCTTGAGACTCTGTGACTTACTCGCACCTTCACCCCGCCTATTCCTACATTAATATAATCAATAACCTACTTCGAGAAACTTTTTACCAAATCAAAATTCCATCGCTTACACACGTCTAATAACCCCCGGAAAAAAACTTAAAGCCACCAAGTCGTGACTAAAACAATAAAAGTCGATCGATCGTCGTTGAACGTCTCACGTGTCATGCACGTGTCAAGATCCACAAACACAAAACACCCCCGCAGCGGGACCAAAACAAAAAGCAACTCTCTCTAATCCGGTCGTGTCCCGCACAAAAACACAAGCTTCTTGTATATACATATGGGGGGGGGGGGATATTTTATCCGAATGCTAAAATTTCAGATGGACATTTTTTCAGAAAATTATAATCCCGAATTGACAGGTGTACATCACATAACAGTAATATTTACGTATACATAAAGAACAGAAGAAAATTTTATAAGACAAAATATAGTTACAATTGGATGTGTTTCGGAAAATATTTGGTCATAAACAATAAAATCAGAATTCAAAATAACAGACGCATCTAAGTTCAGAAAAATAATTTTCCAAATCAGTACACTAAGGGCTATATTTGAGTGTTTTTAGAAATTAAACGTCAAAACTTTCGGAATCTTCTGCTTTTTGTTAATAAATCTAAAAGTATTTACTTGTCCGTGTAAACATTTGTCTGTAATTTTTATTTTCTGATTTATGTTTGTTCTTTGAATTAACAATTCTATCTTTTTTGAATAGAACTTTCTTATTTCTTAATTTAAAAATATTACATTCTGTTATATCATTTCTAAAAANACCACTTTGATAAAAATCCCCCCCCCCCCCCGCTACACATGGCTATAAATCGGACCTACTCCTCTGCTTTTTTTGTTGCAGCGGTGCACTGCGAGTGCGGCGAGGTCATGAGGCCCTTGTGACGTCGCGACGAGACGTAAGCGTACTTCAAGTAAGCATTATTGGTCGATCAGTTTCGAGATCAGTTTAATCAACTGGCAAATTGAATTATAAAGAGGATGTTGAAAGATCGAAACCTTTAAACTAATTATTAATTTACAATATTTGATAAATACTTTTATATAAAAAAAAACTGAATTGCCCATGTCTGAATCAAGCTGATCAAAAAGCTATCAGAGAGAACACAATGTGATCTTATTGATCGCACAGGAAATACGTTATCCTCTTTTAAAAAAGTGATCCTCTTTTAAAAAAGTGATGTGAAGCATTTAATTGATGTCCAATTGCCTGGTACAAGAATTAAGGAACGCGAATTAGAAACGTAACATAACCTACAAACGCTTTGAACTGTTAATGCTCAGCAGGCGGCAAAATTTAAAATCATTCTGGAAAGATATAATTGATGGTATAATATGAGTTGCGCGAAGCGCACATAGATTTCCTAGTGTATTAAACTATGCAAAGTCCTAACTTTACTCAAATGCTTCATGTATTATTAGGTGAATAAATCTTGGAATAAATTGAAACTAACAACATAGTACTGTTCTTTTTTAATAAAGGTTATGCAAAACGCAAAAATCTCCAAAGGTTTCGCACAGAGACCCTCATAAATATATGTCTGAAAAACTTTCCGGAAAAAATAAACTGACAAAAAAGTCGGCACTGACCTGCACAATGTGTTTGGAAATCGGTAACAATTGCCGTTCCGTGTTCGAATGAATAATGAATAATGACAGCTAGCTTCTGCTTGATCTCGATTTCTTCTTCTTGAAATACTCGCGTAAACTGATACCGCAAAGCTATGTGTATTTTCAGCTGCATCAACCTATGGGGTCTAACCCGTCACAACACGATCGCAAGATCTCGGAACGGAAGCTCGTGGCAATACTGACTTGCCGGCGCGAACGCGCATAGGTACCTACTTTTATATGCGATCGCCGATGGTCTTTTTTAGGTTTGCAGACAAAGGAGCGGCGTTGCCGAATTTCTCGCGCGTACTATCTCAAGGGCGTAATATTAAACTAAATTAATGAAGTGTTCATTACTTAGTAGTGGCTATTTTGATTTTAATTTGGCGTGTTTTAGATATTGCGCGGTACTTGTAATGCAGTAAAAAAACGGTTGATAAAATATATAATAGATTCACTGTTACGGGATGACAATTATATGATAGCGTGTGGTCAACTTACCATAGGAGAAGTATATGTTTAAGTATATCGTGTATAAGTTGTTAAAAGTATTTATATAAGCTTTTGGCCATTTTTTATAATATATATGTGTATTATTTAACATAAGTTTATGAAGTAATTATAGAATAAGTTTCAATAGTGGTTTTATATTTAACGAAACCCCTTACTGATTCTCGATCTCTAACCCTTTAAGCAAATGGCACACATTTTATATGTATACCATTTTTTTGGGACACACCGTTGCAGAACTGGTTTTTGTATATTTGGGTACTAAAGAATAATTGTATTATCAAAACAAAAGTGTATTTTACATCTACGATTTTATTTTATTTTACAATAATGTATAAGTATACAATTAACGTACAATACTTTTTAAATTCAGACTGTCCATTTCTCAAACAATTCTTCTGGACTGTAATTATTGTCATGAAAGAGTGAAGTTTTAATCTTTAATTCCTAAAAAAACATAACAATTATTAGCATTTTTCAGAAAAAGGACTCATTGATACACAAAATTAAAAAAAGTATTTTTAAACTTGCGTACTTCTAATCCCTTTTCCAGCAAGAGTTTATCATTGCTTTTAAAATCTGTATAATGCATAATATATGTATGAAATAAATTTTGTTCAGTCATAAATACAAACTACATCAATAATCACTTACGACAATATGGTTTCTGTAAAGGTAAAATGACTAAGTATTTTCCATGGCTTTTTTGATAATTTATAGCATTTATACCCATTTCTGGACAATCTGAGCAATAATTTTCTCTGTCTACTCTATTTAAAATTTGTAATGCATTTTCGTAACTACCATCCCAGCTGTATCCAGAAAATTTGCAGTTATCTAGTCCTGACTTATTTAAAGATTCCATGTAAAAAATATTAGCCAAATCGTGGCTGCATATCATTTTTTGAATTCTCGTTGTATGGATAATAGCTTTTAATTAATTTAAAAAGTATTTAAAGACAATTTTTTAATTTATTTTTAATCTAATTATTAATTACTTACATGATACTCTCTCACATTCTGGTTGCAATACTCCACCATTCACGTAATAATCAATGTGACCTTACAATTGATTTATAAATAAATTTTTTATCAAAAAAAAAAAATTAAAATAACGAAAAGAAAAACTTACCGATAGATTCTTGTAAACCTAATCCATTAATGCCATTGCCATTGCCTGTTTGGGTGTGGATAACATCAACAAAATCTGCATCACTTTTATCAAGTTTCATACTATAATCAGTTTGTATAAAGCAAGGCTGAGCTGGATCCAATCCTGTGATTCTCTCAACTTTGAAAAAATTGCTCCTATCTCTGAGCAAATGTCCAGCTTGGCCACTGATATGAGCACCAAGGCTGTGCCCAATGAAGTGCAATTTATTCCACAATATTTGACTACTTTCTTTTAAATCTGTGATTTTTTCTTTCATATCTTCAAGAAATCTAATAAAAGTAATAAAATATTAAAAAATTGTCTAAATTAATATTATACTATTGCGAATATGCTAAATATAGATCATACTTGACAATGTCTTTTGCAACCAAATAAGTTCTTTGAACAGCGGTGACATAATTCCAGCTCTTACTACTCCAGTCAAGAATAAAAAGATTGATGTCATTCTATATTAGCAGGTCAAATGTATGTATTTTGAGAATATATTTCTATTGCTATAAAATTTTATTGTTGTGATGTAATTATTATACTTACAGTAAGGAGAAGTTTTCTTTTTAAATCTCTGATCCATTCTTTTTCATGATCAGCCCTGTATCCATGAATCACAAAGTAAGTTTTTCGCGAAAGATTAAAAGCTTTGCTGTCAAGTGGTTCCCAATCGTTTTCGCCGATTTTCACTCCGTCTTTACTATCTGCTGTAGCAAGATAAAAATCTGCTGCCTTGTAAGCCTGATTTGACGAAAACGCATAGAAAAACGAGCCTATAACGATGTTTTTGAATTCTGGACACGTTAAATTTGTAACCGTTTCTTCAGCAGAAACGTGGTTAAGTACTAATACAATCAATAAAATTATCAGTGTAAAGTTCATTTTTCTTAAATGTATACTTATAAAATTATTTAACTTCAAACAATACAGATTGTGTCTGATTAATAATTGAATGATTTTTTTTTTAGTAAAGTTCACTTATATTATGTGTATCAAACTTGTCTGTGTTCCAGTTGTGTACATAGAGATGAAAACAGCATTGAATAAAGCATAGATTATATCAGAAGCTGGAATTTCCGTTTAGTTATCTCAGCATAACATATCACTTGGAAGTAGTGTATATATGTTTATAAAGATGTCTTATCAATTTCCTTTGCAATTTTAGTATATGAGTGTACGTACAGGTTCATATTATTATGATCGAAGCACAATTCAATATAGGTATTATCCTAAATCAATGTGTGAAACAATTTTATTAAGATTATTAAATTCTAATATTTTATCATGAAAAAGCTATGTAATCAATTTCAATATTTTTAAGAAGAACAAATACAATTCAGTTTTTTTTGTTGTAAATTTAGTAAAAACTTAGAAATTTGCTTAAATATTTTGTAATGATTATTTATAAGAAAAGAAACTAGCATCTCATATTTCTTATTATTAATGCATTTAAAAACAGAATTACAGCATAAACAAAATTTTACATATTAAAAACATCATACAGTCTTAAAGTTTTGTACATTTATCACATGTTCATAATAACAAACAAGATTATGTCATAATCAATCTTTTAACCACAGAGATATTTGCCAGTTGCATAAAACTCATTTTCATGACCAATTTAAAGCCACAAATGATGAAATACTCTTTGTTAAATTTACAGCTTTCCCTTGTTTGAAAATTATTATTCAATTCGTTTCTTATATATCTTTGGTGTATGCGTCACATCAAACACATTTTTAAAAATATTCTAATACTTGTAAATAATTAGCATTATAGCTGCAATTTCCAACTTGTCTCTTCTAAAATATCAAACACTATTTCTTATATCTATTCTATATCTCTAAGTTTAATTTCTAGTTCAGTAACAATTTTTCTTAATATTAAATTTTCATCTATTAACAGTTCATTTTTGGTTATCATTTCAGCATTCATAGCGTTTAATGCATTGATTATCTTTTTTAAAAACTTATTATTTGATATTTTAAATAGTTATTTTTAGTTTCAAGAACAAGGCTCCTTTTTTCATTCTGAGATTCACTAATCTTACAATTACTTTTTTCCCTGAAAAATTGAGTTTTGGTTGTAGTCATAGTTTATACACAAAAATATAATTATTGCTTTTTAGTGTGAAACTTATGAACAGATATATTAAAATTAAATGCAATTATTATCAATATTTATCGTCATAGCATACCTCAAATAAGTTATTGTAACACCCCAGTTCTTTAATGTACATTTCAATTTGTTGAAATCAAAATGTTTATCCAAAATAGTTTATTCTCTATTACATCAGAAAAATAGAAATTCTTTTGCTATTATAATTAATATAGAAAAATATAATAATTAATTACTTCTTAGTATCAAACTTATAACTTACTCTGTTGTTGAAGAATGATTAACATTGAAAGTTGTCAAATGGACACTAGAATCCGATGCATTTGTTGATGAATCAGATACATGATTCTGTATTTTGTCTTGTGAAGTATTTTTATCATTTTTATTGCACCTACAACGTTATACATTTGAATAAAGATTAAATATATTCAAATCATTAAATACATTATAGAAATTTATCATCATGTAGAATACCTCGAATTAATTATATTGTAACACCCTGTTGCTTTAATTTGTGTTCCAATTTGCTAAATCCACAATAATGAATATCCGCAACAGGTTGTTTCCTGAAAAATTGATTTTTTTTTGCTTTTATAATCAATATACAAAATACTTTTTAGTATGAAATTAATTGTTGAAAAAGTTGTCAAATGGACACTACAATCCGATGCATTTGTTGATAAATCAGATACATGATTCTGTATTTTGTCTTGTGAAGGATTGCTATCATTTTTATTGCACCTACAATATAATACATTTGAGTAAAGAATAATATATTCATCAGATCATTTAATATAATTGTAATAGAAATTTGAAGTTTAAAAATGGAAATTGATTTGCTGTTACAATAAAATTACAAAAATATAACTACTACTTTTTAATATGAAATTTTTGACTCACTCTGTTGTTGAACAATGATTCCCATTCAAATTTGTTAAATTAGCAGAATTTGATGCACTGGATGATGAATCAAATATACAATTCTGTATTTTGCTTTCTAAAGTACTATTATTATTTTCATCATTACACCTACAATGAAATATATTTGAATAGAGATTAAATGTATTTAAATCATTAAATACAATCATCATTATAGAAATTTTTCGTTATACATACCCTAAATCAACTGTCACGTCCTGTTCTTTTAATTTGGATTCCCATATCTCATACTCAAAATATACATCCAAAATAGTTTGTCTTTTTTTACAACTGAAAAATTTGAGTTTATTTATTTTAAATTATAAATAATCAAAATAAATATTTTTGCATGACCAAAGTTTTACCTTGCATCTTTTTTGTCGGGTAATTTTTCTTTTGGAACAGCAAATTTTGAAAGGTGTAATACATTAATATCACCAGGTGCAATAAACTCCTTCAACTTTTGTATAAAGCAATCTTTTTTAAAGTGAATGGAACATACATGATCTAATTGCAGAACATGACATTTATAAAAACATTGTGTGAAAACCCGCGCTTTGTATGAAAATATAAATTAGTGTTACCGTGATTGAGGTTAATATTCTCTGTGCTGCAGGCTTTCACCCATTCATCTGAAATTTCTTGATTTTTAGGAAATCTAAAATATTTTATCTCTGTATGTTTTGTTTTTTCTTGCCGATTTTCGCAAGATTTTACTGAACAGCTAAAATTACGCATTTTTTTTTGACAATTTCACAACTCTACTTGTATATTCAAATTTCAGAGAATCCGCCGCGAACGTTCCTATCGAATCGAAAGCAAACATCCAACTGCCGGCGCTGCCGCATATTTCAATTTTCAATATGGTGGATAGCGAAAAAGATATCATCACAACTATTGTACAGTTCATGTTCGCGCCAAAATAATACAATCATCTGCATCAGCTCAGCAAACGCATCAGACGACCGCAGACATAAACATAAGTCACTCATCAAAACATCTTATTGACGTATAGATAGGTCAAACTTCCCTATCTTCAATTAACAACACCTGTAATCTATAAGTACTACGAAATAATTAAAGGAACTTTTACTTTTGTCGAATTCAATTAGGAGTGAAACAATCATTTTAAATACAGTGGCAATCATAAAGTGGTCAAAGTGCAATGTCGATGTTAGGTCTAAATTCTTATTTTTCCATTACTGATATTTTGGTCACAGAAGAACGAATCCACTCAGAAATTCAAAAGTTGCTGCCAAATCTTGGATTTTTGTGCCCATCATCTGATAAACAAGATCTCGAGCCTGGAACGAGACTAGATCTCCCTCTGTGGCTGGCTGATGCTTTGAGCAAATCTAGACAACCTACGGTCACTTGTGAAACTCCAAAAATTTTCAAGGACAGTTACAAAGAGATTCTCCACGCTGATGCTTGTGCAGTGGAATTGAGTAAATGGTGTCAACACTACTACGAACTAGGTTTACATCTTCCACAAATGAGCACCGAAGACAGCAGTAAGCTTGCAGAGTTTCTTCTTGAAGTATTTAAATCTAGATTTGTAGTAATCATCGATTGGGAACATAACGTATCTACTCCAGCCTTGAAAGGTCAAATTTCAGTGTTAGAGAAAAAATTATACGTGCAAGGAGACAGTGGACGACAACAGTTACTCAATTGGTTGAATAAAGGAGTCAAACATATCAAGACTTCCACTGTGTTAAATAATATACGGAAACGTAAACGCATGGATGTTTAATTACATTTATGTATCAGATTTCTTATGTATAAAATTTCTTACAACTGTAGCTTAAATGTTCTTTACATACTTTAAATGACCTTTTTTGCCCTATTTCTATTAAATTATTTTTTATTGAAAACTTGTATTTTTATTTTGTTTAAACTAGCTCTTTTCAGACCTATGAACTAATATATTTACAAAGACTAATATATATTCAAAGGTTTTTTAAATACTTGTCTTGAAGAAGTTCTCTCTATGCTAAACTATTTTATATAACCATTTGGTTCATCTTAATTATCAATAGATACTCCTTATCCCAAATCTTCAACTGAGTCATCATATGGTATATTCAATGATTTTTTTCTAATCTGTTTATTATATCCAATCAGAGAGAACTTCTTGAAGCTTATTTTGATATTGATTGAATCGCAACACTTAAAAACGATTTTTTTATAAAACCGATATAGTATAAAAACTTCTTTTGTAAATGATAATAAATCTTGGTCAACAAATAGAAATTGACTCTAAAATTTCAAAAATTTGAAACAAGACGATAAGAGAATTAATTTAAATACAGAAGCACTTGCCTGGCTTCTATCATGTAGAAATATAACTATACAATATATGCACAATAAATTTTTTTTATATATATCTAAAAATCAGGTGAGAATAACAAATGCTTTTTACATGCGGTGTAATTGATTGATAACCGGGCTAAAAAAATAAAGTATAAAATCAGTACAAAAACAACAGTCGATTTCAACGTGGAACTTAACACTAATAACGCTATAAAAAATATATACATATAATCTCAAACGTTTATCAGATTTCGTAGATCTTTTGTACCGAGGTAACGGAAGACTTTGTAAAACAGGACATGGAAGGTATCAGCGTCGCACCTGAGTACACGGCTGAGGCCTGCCATAGCCTGCTTCATCAATATCTGTCGCTTCATTTCTTTGTCGAATCTTTCGATGAGCAAATCCTGGTAAATCGGAAAGTATTCCGAAAGGTCTACCGTATCGAAGGTTCGAACGACATGCTCGTTACGCGCATACTTTCCAATGTCCCGAGCCGTAAGTATGTCAAAGAATGTGATGGTACCGTAAATGTATGAGCCTTCCATAAGCGCCAACTCTGTCCTGCACTTTTCATAAAAATCATGCAGGTCTTCAAAACTGGCAATCAGTCGCAAGTTCTCCTGCTTGACTCGGAGCTGTTGTGCCTCGACCTTGGCTATGTGCCTGACAACGTAAAGAACGGTGTCCTGCCTGCTGGCCTCGAGGGCTGCACTAAGGATAGTCTGGTTCCTGATGGTTTTCACGTTGACATCGGCGTCGTTCGTGAGCAGTAGCCGCACAGACTCTGCGTGTCCGTTTTGAATGGCTGAATAGAGTGGCGTCTCGCCGAACACATTGTCGTTGTTGATGTTTGCGCCGCGCTTCAACAGGAATTTGACGCAGTTGACCTTATTCGAAAAGGAGGCAAGATGCAGGGCTGTGAGTCCTGAACCGTCTTTCTCCTCTAAGTCAAAGTGGCCACTGTCGACGAGAAACTTGAGCACGCCTTTGTCGTTGTTGAGGGCTGCATTGTGGAGCGTCAAGCTCTTGCTGTTACCCAGGATGCACTTACTCAGATCAACGCCACGTTCTATGAACAGACGGACAGCTTGCTCGTTGCCGTAGAGGAGGACGCTGTTAAAAGATGTTTTGACGCTACAGTTATTGTCGACAATCTCTGCGCCATGATCGAGAAGTAGTCGCAATAGCTCAACGTAGAGATCGTCGTCGACTTTGTCGTTGATGCGCTTTGACATAACCGCATAGTAGAGTACGCTGAAACCACTGTTGGACTTGGCTTTTACGTCTGCGCCGTGACTCAAGAGTAGCAACATTATGTCCTTTAAGCCCAACTCTGCGGCGACCTACATACACACAAATAATTTATGATAATTAGTTAAATTTTTTTCAAATATATGGAAAATAGAATAACCAATAAGTGATATACAGACATGAAGAGCAGAGAGACCCTCGGTATCTTCGTCATCTTGAATGTTAACGTCAGCTCCAGCTTCCAAGAGAATCTGTACAAACTCCAAACTCTCCTCACGTACAGCCCAGTGCAGAGGACTGTAACCTTGGCCATCGGTGCAATTGGGAGTTGCTCCAGCAGACAACAGCAGCCAAACCATGTCGTTATATCGCGCTTTGACAGCGTAGTGCAGACACGTCCTACCATGGCAGTCGACCATGTCAATGTCAGCCCCAGCCTTGATGAGTCGCTTTACGAACTCGATATTGTGGTCACGCACTGCCCAGTGCAACGGAGTCACGAAGTTGTCATCCATCACGTCGGCGTTCGCGCCCTTATCCAACAGCAGACCAGCCACGTCGTAGTTACCCCGCATTACTGCCCAGTGCAGTGGACTGATCGCCTGGTAATCTACCGCATCCACGTCCGCTCCTGCGTCTACTAACATCTTTGCAATGTCGTAGTTACATTCGCTGTCGCCTGGAACGATGCAAGGTTGAGCTACTAAATGTTTTAAATACATTTTTTAGAGTCACATTCGTTTAGAAATAAGAATACAATTGATACAGATTTCAAAGAAGCTCTACAGTATATTATATTTGAATGTTATTGAACTAACATGTTTGATTTCCTCTTTTTAGAACTGTTTTTGTCAGATAATTAATGTAATTTTATAATTTACTGTGGCAGCTGCCTATACTGATCATAATATGCAATTAAATAACAATTACCAGGATATGGTTCCACTTTTGCAGCCAAATGTAAGGGACTAGAATACTCTTCATCAATGACATTTGCATCAGCACCAGCATCAAGTAATATTTGAACCATTTTCTTGAATCCATACCAGACAGCCATGTGCAAAGGACCAAACTCTTCGGTAAAATTTGTATTCAGATGAATAGCTCCTGCATCAAGGAGTAGTTTTGCTATTTTGAGATTGTTTGATTCAACAGCTGTCATCAATGGTGTTTCTCCATACCGATTTTTGAGATTGATGTCGCAACCTGCTTGTATCAGGTGGCTTGCAATAGACTCATTGTCAGTGTTTGTAAAATAGTGCAGCAAATTACTGTCATGATCATCGCGTAAGTCTACCACTGAAACTTGGCTCAGCATAAACTTGATACCATCGCTGTCACCATTACTGATGAGTTGCTTCAAATCATCCCACCACTGAAAAATCAATTATTGTTCATCAATGATTTACTCCAAAATAGATAATACAATATTTCACATCATAAACTGTCATCGATCATTCAATAACAATGTTTACTCGTGAAAAATATTAGGCTGACAAGAAACTTTGAAAAAATAAACGAAAAATCCAGCCATATCGATATTGCACATAATGGAGTGTGAAAATAAACAGCTTCTAGATCAAGTTCTATTTATAGTCCCAATTGTTATGAAACCAAGCACATACAATCTCATATCGCCCTTTTCTCCCACATACATATATATAGTTACACACATACGGTAAACGAACCCCCGCAACAACAACAACAACAACATAAATACTTGCTTATCGTGATTCAAAGTAAAAAAATAAGGAGTCAACGTACCGTCATGGTGGTACGTGCAAATTCCTTATCCCCGCGACACACAGCAAAACAAAAACAACGTCTACTTGACTGCGCAGCGCAGATATTTAGGCATTCTTTTCTTCCTCTTCTTGCTCAGGGCGAACAAAGATTTACCTCCGGAGCAGCTCTCGATCGTGGCTTTGAGTCGTTTAATGCGGCTAAAGCTTATCTTGTGTTTCATGAATTTGAAGAAATGAAAAACAAGCTTCTGTTTATTAACGACGAGAGAGAGAGAAAGATGGGATACAATATTGGTGCAGCAGCACTGCTGGTCTGTCGTGTACTAGTAGCTCCTATATGGGCTGTGTTTACAAGCACGAGAGAGTGGAGGCGCTAGCGCGCGTACGTGCGTCACATTCGCTGAGAAATGGTGGTTGAAGTCGTACATTGGTGGATTTCTGTAGCGAAGTGAGGATCATCGCTTTTGTTTTCACGAATAGGTATGTTGCGCATATATATATAGACGAAGGGGAAAAGAAAGATGGCATCGTGGATATCTTTGGGTTTATTTTCTGGGTCACGTCCATTATATGCGATTCTGTTTTATTATTATCATTATCGCTGTACGGTGCAGCGTAAAATGGCTGTGTTTGAAAATTTGAAATTTTGTGCGCGAAATTTCGCACATGAGTTTTCGGAACAAAGTCGCGCTGCAGCATTGCGCGACTTGATGGTTGATTATACTTGGAATTTAATTAGGAAACATTTATTCTATTGCTAGTTTAGATATTTTTTCGGAGCACCTAAAAATCTCTTGCGCGTATATATACGTCATATCAGGAGATCAGAATGAGACGGAGTAGAATATCATGATAAAAAAACACATAAATTTATAGATTTTCTACTAATTCATGATACAAATCAATATTACATTATAGTCATATATTGATTTTAAAAAATTCTAAAGATCATTGAGCTTAAAAAATCATTTAATTAAACTAAATAAAAAAGTTAACTAGAGACTATAAGGTTGCATCCATTATAGTCTTGATGATCGACACTTTTCTATCTATACCTTTTTTAAACTTGCCTAATTAAAAGATTAGGATCCTTATATCTTTTTATAGCTTTCTCAACTAATTATACCTCGTCAGTTAAACGAATAGTTGTTCGATCGAATGCGACCAATTCCAAATTAGACTTTCTGCGAACCACAGCTCACAAAAACATTTAGTTAAAAAAATTCTCCAAGAATAAAACTATCACCTACGTCAACTGAATATTTATTTTTATTTTTTTTTCTTCTCACTTATATACGCCCACGTAAATATCAGTCTCCACCGATAGCTTTCTTTTAAAACTAAACGAAAAAAGTTTTCATCTCCATAACACTGCGACACCTGATGTAACAAGAACCGAATACACATATATACAGGAGCCCGCATATATCCCATACAAATCTGCATAAACTCAAAATTCCCACTATATATAAGCAGCATCGCTCTGAGCGAACGAACAACATACCCCTTATATATTTCAACGCCAGATGTGCCTACCGCGTCATCATCCAAACTTTTTGCCCATATTATAATACATACGAAGAAACACATATCCGCTCCATACGGTCTTTCCTATACGCGCCTCATACCTAGCAAGAAAAAACCTCAGCCGTGAGTAAGTATACACCACACGACGACGCGGCGCTCTCGCTCTCAAGACTCAAGAGTATATAGCAGCGCAGCGCCTTGTCCCGAGTCGACTCGTGTACACGGCCGCGTACAGTAACGCAGTGGAACCCGTCTCGCCCACGCGCCTGCGTCCGACTCTTTCTCTCGTACACTTTTTGTGTGTATATACACACGCGCACCTACATTATCGATCATCGATCGATCGACAGATTGTTTACCATATTCTACAGTCCTCCAAAGTGCGAATCAAAATTAACAGACAACGAGAGAGATAAACCATCTGTAGTGCTGCACTGTGTATAGGTATACAAGCGCACCTATATACACAGTTATAAGTGTATACGCATGCAAGGCAACGTATAGCGTTCACCTTTCTTTCACTGCTGTTGGCATGGCGTACGTCGTTCGGCGACGAGTTTAAAATTCAACGCGACGCGCCGTTATAGGTCGTCGTCGGCGTCGTCGTCGTCATCATCACCACTACCGCCGGTCTGAACTATACACTCGATCAGTACCTACACCGTCCGACATGGCACGGATGCTTTCCTGCCTCCGAGGCTTTCTCCTCGGCTTCGTTGTTGTCCTCGGCGTGAGTATATATACCTTTGACAATAATATTGTAGCCTCGAATAACCCCCATCCTATAACTTGCGTGTTATACTATATATATATACACAGCTATACACGCTATGTGGAGAACCGATTCAAGGTGACAGACAAGCCGCGCGCATACCTTGCAACGTTTTGCTCTCTTTTCTGCAGCTCTCTCTCTCTCTCTCTCTCTCTCTCTCTCTCTCTCGGATACAAAAGTTATGTACCAAATGGAAGAAGAAACGCGGACGCGCACGAGTTCTATTTCTATTGCTTGGCGAAGAGACAGTGTCTGTGTGAGAGAAAGAGAAAGACGATGCAAAAGTTCGGCGGCGCAAGCGCGTATAGTCACCTGTGTGTACACGACGCGACCACTCTGGTGGCTCCTCGGGTGGCTCGTTCGAAAACGAATTTTGGACGCTGATTATTCAATGGGGGGCAACGTTGCGCAACAGGCCCGGCCTTTTTTTTCTGTTTCTTTTGTTGAATTATTTATGGGATTTTGTGTGATGTATGTAGCTTTTTTGTTTTTACGGATGCGGTTGAGAAAAGGTATGGAATAATAGCGCGGAGGTGAATTATTTAGGAAACGGTCTTTATCGCCGCGTTTGATGGATTCCGGCTGAGCGACGAGATAGGACGATTATCTTTCTAAATTGCGATAAGGTGTAATATATGGGATGGAAGGTGATTCCTTATCGGTTTCTCGGTTGTGTATACGTGAAACAGACGCGGAAATTTAGAAATATAGATTCTTTTTAATTTTTAGGCGAGCTTAAATCAGTTCATTGAAATTCGATGCATAACTGATGAAGCCGTTTTTGTAAAATTCATGAAAGACAGATGTACGTTATTTTATTCATAATGTGATCAGAAAATAAATTAATAATGGTCAAGGTAGAAACTTGAATTATTATTCATCGAATAAGATATGATATAATTTCTGAGATATTTTTTACAGAGCTTGCGCCGTCGAGCTTTTCTCAATCAATATTACATGAAATTGAGTTCCCATTATTGATGGCTTGCAAAATTATTACAAATAAGTTGGATGAGTTCAATTTTAAAATAAAATAATATTTAAAATCAAAACTGATTCAAATATTTTCTTATATATTATCTACAATAAATCTTACTCACGATTGGTATTACTAATAGGGTTTCTAAAAATTTAATAAACTCAGGTAAAAGTCATACCGTTCAAACGTCAACGTTTATCTAGATAAGAGATAAGATAAAGCTTGTGTTTACCCTAAAATATTTTTTCCCCTAATTTGCTTGAAATACACTTTTTTAATAAGTTCTAAACTATCCAGCAAAATGTTTTCAAACTAGCTCTCTTGCACTGCATTCTCTGAAAATAAATTATTACGTTGACAATTATAGCAAAATCAATCTCGAACCATAAATCGTCCGATACAAGCAAATCGAATCAACGAAATAACGCGGAAAGAGCAGCGACATATCCAAACATTCGGAATGACCTGGATTTAATGTAATTAAATGCAAACAAGATTAACCCGATCAGCAGTATGAACATCTGCCGTTCTCCGTAAAAAAAAAAAAAAAAAAAAAAACAGCTGAAATGTATGTGCATCTGTTTTAGTTCTCAGGGGCCATCGTTGGGACTGGTTCCGGAGTCTTCCTTTATCAACTGCACGAGTACTCGCTGCTGACTCCAACAGGCGTCGATGGGCCACCTGCTACTCTGTTGGGCTTGGGTGTGCTCACGTGTGTTCTAGCCTGGTTTATTTGGCAGTTTGATTATAGCAGCAAGTCGCAAGTGATTTCGGTATGGAAAATATTTTTGGTTACACTATGTTTAATTAATTGATTGTTGGATAAACACGTTATGGTTTCATGAAAAATCGATTCGTTATTATAAAGCTTGTTTGAGAACCGTGATTGAAAATGTGTGTTTTCTGTGCTGATTTTATTTTCATGTTATTGTCAAAATTGAAATAGTCCTTTTTTTTATTTATGTATTTATGTTAGCATTACTACGCATATTATTGTAAACTATAAATAGTCAATTTTTAGGAAGCCATACATTACCTACAATACTAAATTACACCAAATCACTCTAAAATTCAAATTACCATGAATTCATATAAAATTATGCGCTTTGAAATGTTTCCCAGCTCGCCGCTCTTATAACGATAGTCGGCCTAATAGAGGCTGGCGTAGGAATTTGGGCCTTGGTTCGCCATCAAGAAACTTATAAACTGCCGGACAAAATCGTTCAAAAAGCCGTTGTGGCGGTGTATGACCCAAAGAGCGAGGACATCTGGCACCGAATGCATGTGAGGGTATGTATTGCATCTTTGTAATTTTAAAATAATTGGTACACCGGATATCGAAAATTACGCGCTCATTTTCTCCTGACGTATGGATTTTCAATATTTCAGCGCTGCGCGGCCTCATTTTTAAAACTCGTTACTTACGTTTCTATAGACGTTCAATTGCATGAATTTATTATAAGGTATATTAGTCATAAAACCGATTACCTTCGAATTGACATAATTGGGCTTCTCTCGATTTGCACACAAAAGACGTTGCAAAATAAAGATAAGAATCGATACTCAAATTTTAACTGCACTGTCCTTAGCACCATTCATGCGTGAAATCATTTAATTGTCAAAAGGACAAAGTTATATTCCTTCCTTATTTACAATTGAACTTGTATATGGTTGACCTCTTGCGATTGTTTTCGAAAGAACAAAGTTATGAATAAAAAATTACAGAGCAACGACTATAAAACTATGCTTGATTTATCTGTTTCAGTTGAATTGCTGTGGCGTCAATGGAGCAAGCGAAGACTTTAGACAGCATCATAAACACGTTCCATGGTCTTGTTGTTACGAACCTACTGAGGTCGAGGACGACAGGAAAAAATGCGAGCGAGGATGTCTTCATCCAATGATCCACAGGACTCAGTCGACTTTGCTCTACGTTTTTCTCCTGGCGCTCGGATCCGTCATTCTTAAGGTGATTGACGTGTTTTTTTTTTTTCATGAATTTTTTATACATCTCCCGAACGAATCGCTGGTTGACACTGGCTCGACAAATTTTAATTTTGTTTGGAAATCGTAACACTGTTTTGTAGCTTTTATTTAGATGAGAAGCATTACTCGATCAATGTTCTCTGATTAACATAATGGACATTTGATAATTTATAAATGCGAAGGAAATTGCGACGGTAACGCGATTACACGGGTCTTTGTAGATTTTGTACACGAATATCACAATAACATAACAATAATAATTTAGCCGCATTAATCATGCTAATGGATTTGATGCAATTTGAATTAATTTATCATCGATATAAAGTAAACAGCAGAACGCATTTTTATAAATGAAACCAATATATTCTACGAATAAACAGTATCGGCATTTTAAAACATTAAAAAATCAACATCGAAAAGCTCGTTGTTTGATTTTAAACAAAAACATTCGCAAAAGTGCTATGTTATTTTATCAGCGACGCTACTTACGAAGCTTAAAATGCTTCCAACCCTCGGCTTTTAAATAATTTCCTATAATCATGCTTTTCAAGTACTTTGATGAGAGACTTCGCACTCTTTGCACTTTACATTTTGAAAAGCGAATCTGACGCGAAATATCACCAGCATAGCTCCAATAAATTTACGGAGAAACTCGTTTATTCCATCAAGCTCAAATTCAAAACACAAATTCCCTTCTAAAAGAATCAAGCTCAAGCTTGCAAGCACATCCTCCTCGGACTATTAAGATTAAGCAGAAATCTAATGCACGATCGAAATATATAAAAGCACTAATCCATCTCTAACATATTTAGGACAAGGAGATCATATAAATAGTACAGCCATATTGAAGCTGGATCATTGAAACATGTTACAGGCCTGCATCGTGTCAGTAGCTTGGTGCTACGCGAAAGCCATCATGGAGGGTATGGAGAGGCGAAGAAAAGAGTTAATGACAGCTGCCGCAGCAGCGGCTCGTGCGAGCAGCATCGAGGAACGAAACAGCGCGAACCTCAGTCCTCTTGTGGAGAAGTCCAGGTTACGGACACCTTAGACTTTGACATTTTGTAGAACACGCCCAGGAATAACGTCACAAACTTTGACTTTTCTCTTATCGTCGCGTTGTAGATACAATAACGCATATAGGTGTAGACCATTCCTTATCATCGCGAGAGCTTATCTCTCGAACATTTGAAGCATTGGTACCTTGTTATCTTTAGGCATGACTTCATGTACAACAATCACCTGCGCGTTGACTCACATACGGTATGTATACTTTTATGTATTGTGGCATTTTTAGAAAGCGGACACAGGAAATTAGACGAACTTTTAACGATTGCATTGGAATCAGTCGTATGCGCGGATTACAAATAGTACTCGGGAATAATGTCAGAGCTTAAGTTATTGTTTTTATATTTTACTGCTATTTTTTCTTTCTAATTAATGTCATTGGTGAGATTTTTCTTTGGATTTTAATTCATTTATACTTTATACTTTATACGTTCTTTCAATTGAAATATGCAAAAAAGAAACGTCTGCAGTGCTGCATACGACGGTTTTACAATAATAACTCGCACGCTACGGATTCTTGCCGTGAATTGCAAATTAAGACTAATGAGGGTTGAACGTTTCATAAATACGAAAATACGAAAGTTAAATACAACGTAACTCGTTAATGATTTCCGACGTTTTGCCGCAAGCGACCGCTTTTTTCGTACTTAATCCATTTACATATCAAGATCTATAATATTCATAAGAATTTTAATATTTCCGTTTCCTTTTATCTCGTTCAGATACATTCAAATAAAAACCACAATTTACGTATGACTATTTTTTTTTTTTTTTCGTAGCAATTTAATATGTGATTTGAGCGACTGATGATCCGAACGATTGTTTACTTATCATAATAATTCTGAGATCATTGACAAAAAAAGTAATTCGAAGATTCGTCTGTTTGATATACAATACTGTATAACCAATATTTATGTACTTAGCCAGAGATTCCTTGCATGACTTCCTATGTACACATTGTGTGCAGAAATACTTATTTATCCGTTTGTACTTAGTATTCATCGTAAACTTAAAGCGCGATGTATTAATTCCATGATCGTTCGAGGCCTAATGACATTTTTATAATTCATAGTTATATTTACGAGTATAATGTATGTCTCGCGTGTACTTATCCAATGACACGATGACATTGTTTTTCTGTCCTGTTTCTTAAATTTATGATTGTGTACTTAGTTTTTTACCAGACCAAATATATTTTGCGTTAAAGATGTTAAATTAATCTCAAAAGCAGAGATGAAGTTAGTTGCAAATTATATATTGGAAACATTATATACATTTTTAAAGTTATGTCTATAATAATAAGAATATTATCTGTATACGCTGTGCGACTATTTTGTAATTATATTTTCTGAATTATATTTATATAAACTTTGAAAAAGACTCGATTTAAACGTGATATTAACGGGTACAGCCGACATAGAATCAGGGTAAAAAAGGTAAGAAGCCAACGATATCAATAATGAAGGATGAGTAATCCGGATTTATTAAATGCTTGTAAGCACAAAAATGAGTTATTGCGAAGTTAAAAATGACTACTCGTTTATTTACAGATATATCTGAATAGAGTCTATGCAATTTAATATGAGATATTCAGACGCGACATATTTAATGTTAAGAAATGCAAGTGCATGTTATCATGCGCCGCATATTTTATATGAAAATATACCTATAGTTATTAAGAATATATTAAAAGTTTATTTTTTATACATGACATAAAACGATGTATGTACTTAATTCTATATATATAACTTTATACGCCAATAAAAAATACATTTTCTATAATCACGAATCTATAAATGTGTCCTCTTCACTAATTATAATCGTAACTATAATTAGTTCAATCAGATAATAGAATCTGCTTATTGATTTCAAGTCCACCCCGGTAATTGCATTCGATCAATGCCCCAAAAACTTATCCCAGTAACTGCAGTTGCAAAATTACAACGCTTGTCTATTTTCTCCCTACGACTTTCGTACTCGCATTTAGAACTGAATCCTTTATACTTAGAATGTCAACTAATGAGATTTCGTGAGATTCTCTCCTAACGCCCATTTCGCGCATCAGAAATGCATTCATTCCACGCGAGACAAAAACGTCGTAGAACAAAGCGAAAGCCCACTAATAAATTCAACTCAGTTTTGAAAACGCAACGCGAAGTATGTCTGATGCGCTCGTGCGGATATTGCGGAAAATGGGATCAAGCTTATTTTCTTGTGCAACTATTATATACGCGCGAGAACACCTCGTGGGCAGATTACGTTAGACGACGAAGGCGGAGAGAGAGAGAGAGAGAGAAGCGCGAGCGTATAGTGAGTCACGCTCGCACTTTGAACTCTCTCGAGATGATGCTATGCGCATCGCTCTGATGCTGTATATCCTTTGCGCAAAAAGTAAATGACTTGTTCGTCCTTCCCGACTTGAAAATTTTGAAATAAACCATGCGTAATGTAAGACAGTTTCGTTTAATTTTACCGCGCTGAATTTGAATTTTCGAACGTTATTACACTGTAATTTATGTATACACAGGTGACGAGGAGGTACAACGGTTAAGGGGTAAGTTTTATTTGAAAAATGTCTCAAAATCATGTAATTGAAATGCCATTCCGCGAGATATTTATATATAAACTTCAAACTTTGTCAAATGATAGATAATTGCATTACGGAGGGCAACTATCTCTTGGTTTATCGTAATTTTGCTTTTATTGTTTGTTATAAGCAAATTAGTTACTTTTGTCGTCTGCTATTTTGTGGCGCGAAATCTGGATTTAAATTGACTTTGAGACCCCCTTAAGGAGGAAAATAAAAACTGTCGAGGGACATATAGGTATATACTGGCGAGTCCGAGGGCAAGTCGTAGTATAGCCATATACAATGCGGCAAGATAACGGTCGTACAGTGCGCGCGAGCAGAGTGTATATATACTACAGCATAAAGTGCGTCGGCTTGCGACTCAGCGTCAGTTGAATTCGATCCCTGGTGCCGCGCGGTCACAGCCCCCCGCGACATATAACACACATAACCTGTTGAACGCGAGTTGAGCGTCGCTTTTTATCCTGCTCTCTTTATTACTCGCGCTTGCGCACACACACTCCTCCCTCTACATACATACATACCTGTATATAGTGCATCCAACGCGTTGTTGTGTTCAGCGCCTTTCTCCACTAGTGTATAGAGCACAGTCGCGATCGGACGAACAGCCCGTGTATACCCCCACGTTATATTCCAGAGGTTTCGTAACCTGTTTTTGCTTTTCGGCGTTGCTGTTGCTACTGCCGGCATCTTATCCTCCCTCTTCTTCTTCGTACTACTCTGGTCTTCGCTAACCGACGCCGCCCCATCAGTCGAGTTATATATTTTGCCGCGCGCGAGACGCTGCGTATAATACACACAACTGCCATTGAAAAGGGACGCGACTCCGACGCCGTAGTGTATAACCGACTTTTTTTCGCCAAGGAATCCAGGATCTCATAACCGTCAAGATGAACTGCGGAATGGAGTGTGTCAAGTACCTGCTCTTCATATTCAACTTTGTTTTCGCCGTGAGTATTATATTTCCGCATTTTGACATTATTATACAAAAGCTTTTCCGAGAAGTCGCGGCCGTTGTTTTGAATAACGGCGACGCAGCGCCGGTTCCCGTGACGCGTAGCTACCTATATAGGTATACAAGCTTCATAGTATATAAGTGCGGATTATGTACCTATCGCTTTCGCCTTTCCGTGAGAGTTTACGCTTTTACGGTATACACACGCGTGACTATATACATATAGAGCTGTAGGAAAACATTTTGTAATCAATATCCGGCAAACTCGTCGACTGTTGACGGACTGATCGAATTAAACTGGATGAAATCACCTTGATTTTATAAACTCATCTCGCCCCGTCGCTTTTAATGAAAATCTCGCATTATTTATATACCGGGAACCAGTGCTTCCACTTAGAGCCAATCAACGCAGTGTATACGTATATAATACCCAGCCTCGTTGTCGTGATATTAGATTCCAAGAAGACTCGAGCTCCGGTTCTCGAAAATTATGTTTTCGAATAACTTTGACGGATGTATATAAGTAAAGAGAATCGACAAAGTGCTGCGGAATGAGAAAACGACTTTTCAAGACACTCCGTTGCAGTAAGGCGTCGGCGGTTCATTGAAGTTTCCGGAGATGAGTCATCGCCGATTCCGGAGCGAAGCGTCACAAGTCGTCGGGAGTAATTCGTTTCCGATCGGAATAATTGTTGTTTGTCTCTGGCGCGTCCGACTCGATTTAAACTTTGCGAAAGCTCGACTATATAATATAAGCAAAGCTGTATACAAGGGGGTGAAGCTTCGCTTCGACATCCCGATCGAGAATCACGGCAAGTGCTGTGTCGAACTCTCGGCTTTGAAAAAAAAAAACAAAGGGGGTGTCTCTCTCGCTCTCCGTACTTATACAGCTATACGTTATAAGTATATAACACAAGCGCGTGACGATGGTGTGCGTTGTTTTTTGTTCTCGCGCTTGCGGTGTCAGATGCCTCGCCTTCGCAGAGAGCTATACACTCTGTGCATAAGAACGGGGACAAGGACTGCAGTGCGCGGAAAGTTTATTCGCTCCGGAGACTTTCTTCGAGTGAAGTACTTGTATATCGTATCTACGCAACGCGACTTGCGTTTTAAACGGTGTCTCTCTCTCTCTCTCTCTCTCTCTCTCTCTCTCTCTCTCTCTCTCTCTCTCTCTCTCTCTCTCTCTCTGTTGGAGCGAGAAAAAAAGGGGGTCGATCGATCCTTCGATTTTTCCATTTTCATCGCCGGCCCACTATATAGCGGCCACTTAGCCGGAAGCCGTGGCTGCGTCGACGCTGAAACTCACTTAACCCAACGCTGGGAAAACTGGCCCCTGGTTTACTTTACCCTATACACTCTCTTTCTCGCTCTGCTTTATATTATATCGATTCTTCTTGACGAATGCACGGCTTTATTCAATCGCCATCGCCCTGTACTACGGAGAAGATAACGTTGTGGGTACGTTCTCCCCCGCGACGACGACGTACTATTTTTCGTGTCTCTATACAAACCTACAACGTTGTTGGACTTTTTTGGATCATTGCGTTGATTATTAAACGCTGTTGAAATCACTCTTCCTTTACTTTTATAGCCGCGTCTATTCGCGGCTGACGGCAAAAAGAGTTGAAATTAAATTAGAGCGCTAACTCGATGCTCTTTTCTTTATTATCCATTACTTAAACTTTAAATTCCGTTGCTCGTCGCAACGGTGGGACAACGAACGAAATACGTTTTAAAAAAAGTTTATCGAGCCTCTGGCGCGAGATTAGAGGCATAAATAAATATTTGTTTTGAGCACAAGAAGGCATTGATACACCTAATCGCAAATGAAAGTGATAGGGGCACTTGCGAAAGTAACTTTTTGCGATACGCTCAGCTTTCATGTAGAATTCCGAAGTGATTGTATATAGTAGAATGAAAAAAATTTTAATTAGAGACACACCGAAGAGTTCTTATCTCTGACTCGCGCATATGGAATTAAAAATATAATAAGTCATAGGGGAGTCGAGATGGATCTTTCATATTTAAAGAAAAAGTGAGCCGAGTATGCGAACAAAGAGGAAAAAAATGACGCAATTTCAATGCAATATAAATACGCGAAGTAAATTATAAAACGCGTTAGCGGTCGTTCAAGTCTACCTCTAAAAGCTTTTTCCTTGATATAGTATATGCCGCTATAGGGAACTTAACGTTGTTTAAGAATAATGTTCAGAACCTTAAAAACAGCATATAGGCTATTAGAGGGGCTTCTTCTAAAAGTACAAGAGTTGCTTTTCTTTCCTAGTTACTACACATACAGTTTTCGAGAAGTTTGATGCTTCCTATTTACTACGGGTGCACAAATTATTAAATTTTCGTTCATGGCTCTGGATTAATTTTGATGAGGAAAAATCGCAATAAACTTCGACGCTAGAAAAGCAATTTACTTGTATTACTACTTCTCATCGAATGAAATATTGACTTTTTACGTTAGAACTGCTACAGAAAAGTAATTTTGTTTTTCTCGCTCCGTACCAATAACACCTTAGTGTTGAACTCTCTCGACAAGGTACTCCACTAATGACGACGACTCGCGTTTATCTCCAACTAGATACTGTTAGGAAATGTTCTATATTTAGCCGTTACACAACTTTCAGGAGAACAATAACGTATCAATGCATAGATTAGTCACATGTGATTCCTACCTTATGACTGATAAAGCTGTATCTAATAAAAGAAATGATTCGTTTTAATATCTCTTCTTGTGAAAATCGTGAATAAGCATGTAGATCATTCAAAAGCTCTCAACATTTCGAGTTCGGAAAGAAGCTATCGCGATCTTTAAAAACACAGCGTGGAAGGACGGGATACTTTGTATTCTCGGCAAGTTTTCACTTCTCCTTACCTCGCTGAGGTAAGCGAACGAGTCTGTTCTACGCGAGGTCAAATCACAATTGTATTTGGATTGATATCCTTTCTGACCTTAAAGTTTAATTATATATGCATAACGCATACTGCTTAAAAGCTTCTACTTACATTGGCTCGTTTTATTGTCAGTTACAATTAAGAACAATTTGCGTGTATTTTCTCTTTGCAGTTAATCGTACATTATTCAGTGAAGAAAAAACTGTGTGGATATAAGTTAAAGCTATAGGAGCTTTTTTTGTGCGAATATTCTATTTTTACTCCCGTGTCAACGTCGTCGAACAACCCGAGTAACACGTATATTTCAAAAAGTCCGTAAAAAGTTTTTATTAAATCTCTCTCTCTCTCTCTCTCTCTCTTATATATCCGCGAGTCTTTAAAAGCAGCATACTGGTACGATACGGGCATGCGGAGCTTTCCGAACTTTTAATTTAAACCGCAGGCTTCACACTGCAAAGTTATCGTATTCTTTTTTGAGAAGACCACTATAGTCTCGCACCACGAGCACACAATCGAGGAGCTTCAAAGCTTGCCATTGTAAAAACAAAAGTTTTCGCGTTAGGTACCTAGTGATGCGGTGTTAAAACTTTGTTTATTATAAACATTCGTTGAGAGTTGCTGTGTATCTTTGCTCGACGGATCTGTGACAAAGAATGACTGAACATTCTCGACTGCGGTGGTGTTGGCAAAACTTCATTAAAAGGGGGACAACATTAAACTTTAGGACGATCTAAAAATTAACAGATGTTGGGTACAGATTGCTAAAGCGGAATTGATAAGATAACGTGCTTGTAATCAAGTTTTAATCACGCATCCTTGCAATTATAGAAGGATGTTTATGTACGTACTCAAGTCCAGTGAGATATTTCTCTGAATATGCACTTGCTATATATGTTATCATCGCGGAACCGATAAAATATTTACGTGAATTTGTTGAATGCATTCTGAAAATTGCATACTATTTTCAAAGCATTTATTTCCGTTTTGTTTAATATCTGAGCCCTATTTCTCCACATGTACTTATTTTCTCACCTAACTTTATCTGGTTAAAGCTGGAATGTTTTGAACGATTCAGAAAATATGTTTTCCAAAGTCGATCCCACAAAGTTTCAAGCCAAAAACACGCAGGCTTTAATTCGCGAGATATGTAGCACGTCTTATTCGAAAAGGTGGAGTAAACCATAAAGCAGAGGGTAACGCTCTTCCACAATGCAGACGTATAGCGTTGAACAGTACACAACCGAAGGTATATCTATGTAAAGCAAATGAACAGGCTAGACTTGGCAGACAAAGCTGTAGGTAGTCTAGTAGAAGAGAAAGAGAGACCGAGTAGCAGCTAGTTGGCTGATATTAATTCTACGAGAGAGCACGGAGGCGGCATCATTCTCTCTTGTCAAATCGTCTTCAATTGAGCTTCTGGTTTACTCGAGGTGGGAGCCTTCAAGCCTATGGACTTAATTTGCGCGGCTGCTTCTCTGATGATGCGCTGGCGAAAACAGTTCTATATGCTACGCCTGACGGTTAATGCACTTTTCGTGCATCATTTTGTATTCACGCAATTCTAACGATCATTTTCAATCCAGGCTCTGATATTTTTGAAGAGATTTTAAAGATTCATTGATCTTAGACGGACGACGGTAGTTTAAATTGGATTTAGATTCGGGACGGAGGATAACAAAATCAATGCTGCTGGAATCAGTCTACCGTAGTATTGAAGTAGAAAAACATTTGTATTGCGTTTTTTTCAATGATGGAAACGTATCTGATACAAGATTACCGACAAATAAAAGAGGCATTATCTTGAATTGAAGCCTTGAAACTGGACGTTGGTAAATATTATAATTGATTATCTTTGTGGGAAAAAAAGCTATATCCGGGTATGCGATCTTCTTCTATGACCTTCTATAACCGTGTGGGCAAAAGAATAAATTTTCTTCTAAGCAATTATATTCATGAGAATCGCTTGTATACCTTTTTGTATTATTAGTCGACAACTTTATATAGCGAACTCTATGGAAGTTTCTTAAATTTATAATATTTTAATGAAGCCCTCGAGCCAGTATCATTTAGTTGTTGTTGTTGTGAATAAAAATCAAAACATAATACGTGTAGATGGAAACACGTTCTATTGTTCATCATAACAAAAATACCCGTTTTTCTCACTAAAACAAACAATCGACTGAGCAGGAATGAAAGTGGATGTTAGTTTGCGCGAATTCGCTGCTGTATTATTTTGTGTACATGAAAAAGTTAAACGAGAGAATAAATATTTCTACTGCTGCGATATACACCGACGGATTTATCAAAGCTTTTACAACTGCTAGAATAGTTATCTCTTGTTTGGCGCGTATACTCGACCAGAATTTTAATTAATATAGAAAATGAACCATACATACTCGATAAAGTTGTGGGAGTAGCAGACTGTATAAAAAAGAACAACCTTGGCTAGAGCAAATAAGTTTTAGTGAATGGATACACTATACACATTGTGTACCCGCACTGATGACGTATTCAGTTGAATCATATTCAAATTTCAACCTTCAAAATAACGCGCGTGTTTATAGCTACAAGTACGGGCCAGTAAAATTTAGATAGTTTTTTTTTTTACCGAACGTGCCGTAAAGAAGCTATTGAAAACCAAATATTGAAAACTTTACGTATGCATCGATCACGAAGTACTAAAGTTTTATACCGTCATCGTAATAATTATGAATTTTCACTTGGAATATAATCTTTATGAAACATTCAAGTTTCATAAGATATGCGAATCAAAAATGCCGCGATCGCAATGCAGCTTTAATTGTAATCGAATTTACTCAAACCACACATGGAAGCGCGGTTAATTAAAAAAGCCTAACTAAAATAATCAACGTCTTAATTCGGATCACCGAATAATCGAACGCTCCCAATCACAATTCTTTCATCACCTCGGAATCCATACCCATCCAAATATTTCAAAACGAAGCGCTCACGTCTAACTTTTGAAATCCTAACCATTTTTAATTTCCCTCCACATTATACTCGTCTCTTCCGTCTCCTACGGAACCTATCTGGAATTTCCAGACTCCCGCTCCCGAAGTCTCTCTCGCTATATATCCCTCTTCTTCTTCTTCTTCTTCTTCTCTCTCACAGTCGCGCCTCTCTTTGTCTCTATCGTTTCCTCGCGCCGCAGCATATAGTTATCTCTCTTTCTCTTCCACGCCTTTGGAGTGTATAACGCGGCGCTCGTGCGCGGCAGCAGCATCGCAGTGAACCGGCGCGCAGAGAGAGAGAGAGAGAGAGATAGAGCTCTGGCGTTCTCGTGAGCAGCGGAACGCTAATCGTCGCGCGCGCCGTGTGTTTATTCAGTTCCTCGCCGCTCGCTCGGCGTTCCTGACCTCTTCCCCGTCCGAAAGACTATTTTATAGTAATATATACACAGTGTGCCCAGTGTATTATATCGATACAGAACAGTTGTTTCAGTAAAATAGCGCGTGCTTAGTGAATCTTTCGTTGATTTTTCAAGTGAAGAAATCAGCTTCAAAATGAGTTGCGCGTCAGGCTGTATCAAGTACCTACTCTTCATCTTCAATTTCCTCTTCGCTGTAAGTGATTTTTTTTTTTATCCACGATGAGACGCGCGTTGTTGTTACACTACGCTGTTGTTGCACTAAGCAAAGTCTTTTTTTAGCCGGAGCTGCGCGCGTTTGCCGGCTATACTCTTGTGCGCCTATTATAGCGAGAACTCCGGAATGCGCGCGCGGTAATTAATGCGGAGATGATCTCTATTCGCTTTATTATTATTGCTCGAAAGAGACGAAGACTATTATACTATGTACGAGCGTTTTTTAACGCAAGGACAGTCGGCACAGGATAATACAACAGACAGTACACTGCACATAGCGAATGCGCTTTACGTAAACGCAATTACACACACAGCGTCTAATTATTGAATCAAGTTCGAAACCACGCCGCGCTCGCGCGCTCATATATATGGAATTCCTAGGATACAAAGCAGGAAGTTTGTTTACAACGTGAAGCTTGACGAAAGAAATAATAACGTTCGAAGAAAACTATTAACCGCCGCGCATATACCGATTGAATTATACACACAGGCACAAGGGAAAGAGAGCAACGGCGCGGCAGGTTCCTAAAAAAGGTATGACGCTGCGACGTGGTGGCGGCGAGTTACAGGTGCCTCGTGGAGGAAGATATATTTTTTCTCTCTCTCTCTCTCTCTCTCTTCGTTTCAACATCAAGGCCCTCGCTTTAAATTAGTATTTCACTGCTGAGAATCCTATAACACAGAGAAGCCGCCAGAGAGATGGCCAGTAGTGGTATAGATATATAGGTGTATAATACGAAGGCAGCATCTCTTGGAGAGAAGCCGTGTGCGCGCATTCCTTTCCTTTTCCTCGAGAGATCTACCCGCGCTTGCCTCCAGATCGCGAGTAAGAGAGAGAGAGAGAGACGAAGAAAGAGATATATAACTGCGCGCGCGCGGCGACTTGACAACAGCGCGCGCTCGGAAAGAGAGAAAGAAGGGGATCACAACCGTCCTTCCTTCGACGCTTATAATCCTCTCCTCGCGTAGCGTATTATAAGACGCTTAGTTCTATATATACGCGTTATACGTCAGATTCGAATTCTGCAAGGATATATAATTCTGTTATCGGCACAACCCTTTGCGCGATATGTATTTATACGTGGTATATCTCGATGTCATACGATAGATGAGTAAGACGAGAGCGGCACAACGACGACAAAGAGCGGAAAAACCCGATGTCGTAAAACGCATTCGTTATGTATGTCGCGGCTCCCCTTGAATTTCGGGGCTTTTCCACCCCTCTCTCTGTGTGTCATGCACGTGACCACGTATTATATATAGGACAGAGAAACACAAAGACGCTTTTTTTTACGTCCATTAGGATATGCGTTCACATTAGTAGTGTATACGACTGTACGCGAGAGTATTTCAGGCTTAAAGCTCTCCAGAGGATGTCGGGCGTTAAGGAGTCTCTTTAGAGTGATATACGGAATTATATAATTATATATGGTGGGCCGAATGTAGCGAGCCTCGACGCGAATACAAACGCGAGTTAGAATGGTATATGAATCGCGCTTTGCGCGAGCTAATGAATAGCTCTGGAAATTTCTTCCTATGTATACTTAATTTCGAATGTTTTTTCGTAGAGGAGTATTTTTGAGGAAATTAAATTTTTCAGAGGTTTCTTCGAGCTTTGACTGGAGTGAATTACGTAAAAAAAAAAGTCTTGAGCGGCTATGTACGAATATCAAGATTAGCTTCGTGAATAATTTTTACGTTTAACTATGCTTATCTCTTATCCGGACAAGTATTGATGGTCTCGCTGCTTACATAGCTTATGCAATTATCGAGGTAAAGGCAATATTGTGATGCGGATTTTAGAATAGATACGGGTTTTAGAATAGAAATATTGGAAATTCGTGGTATAGCACAGATATGTGCAAATCCGCGGCCGTGTGGAAACAACTTGCATTTGGAAGTTGAAAATTGAAAATTGAGGGCTCACCTACCGGACCGATTTTTGCACACCCGATCGCTTGCCATACTTTTTTGCCGGACACTTTAAATTCTCTTATGGGAATTTAACATGAGGAAAATTAACGAAAACCAGCCAAAGTTCTGGTTTCAAGTCAAAGTTTCATGTTCTATATATATGGCGATGAAAAAAAGGTAAAACACAGCCATACTTGATAGGCATATATATAGCAGATGAAACCAGCAAAATGTCGATATAATTTTCAAAAAACAAAAGTAGAAGAAAAGGGCTTTAATTTGAGCGCCGGATAGTTGAAATTGACCGTTCGGATCAAAAGTTAAGGATTTTAAAAATGGGAGTAAATCGCGGATTTTCGTAAAAAATTGTGATTTTCATGATTTTTCCTTATATTCAAGCCTAGACAAGTTTTTTTCTAGGCCACCATTTTTAACCCACCGGGGCTCAAATTAAATGTTTTTTCGGATACTTTGAACGTATAAATACACATGTTTCGATTGCGGCTCCTAACATAAAGTCGAACTTTGGCTGGTTTTCGTTAATTTTCCCCATGTTAAATTCCCATAAGAGAATTTAAAGTGTCCGGCAAAAAAGTATGACAAGCGATCGGGTGTGCACGCGGACATTTTCACGCAGTGGATGGTTCTAGGAACCGACAAAAATCGGTCCGGTAGGTGTGCCCTTGATTTTCAATTTTCAACTTCCAAATGCAAGTTGTTTCCACACTGCCGCGGATTTGCACATATAGGAACTCGTACACTATTTAAGGTCTTGAGATATAATTGTCCATGTATCATTCTATAGTAATCTGGAGAAAAACGCGCTTGAAATTATCCTCGATCTTTCGCAAATTCTTTTTTTGTTATTTTTGCAATTATTATTATTACCGCAATGCGTCATTGGCAAAAGAAGCGCTTAAAAAAGCAAAATATAAATTTGGCATCGGACAGTCTCGATTTTGAGATGATATAAATATCAAACGAAAACGTTATAATATAGGCTGTCACCGCGCGGGTTTTACCATTGCCGCGTATTTTCTGATGCGCTTCTTTTGATTTCATTTGAATGTGCTATATAAATCGCGATTTATCTGATTTCTTGAATTTATACGAAAACATGAATGCCAATACTCCCTTAAAAAATTTTTAAAAATATTTTACATCCAGAGGTGCATTCGTAATATTATACATATTTTAATTTGTTCTTCAATTTTTCACATACTAATAGTTTTTCAGTGATTCAATAATTGACACAATGAAATTCATTCTCCTGCTTCTAATCGAATAGAATATGATATTTCAATTCGAACTTAGAAAGACATCAGTCGTTTGAAGCATGAGAAATTGCATTTACTTAAAAATGATCTACGAGTAAAGATGTCAGAGTGTCAAAGTGCAAAATTACCTAGCTATATTTAAGCTATTTTCTTAATAACCGCAATATAACTCGCACCTCTGCCGCGTGCTGCAAAACATTCTCGAAAAAACAATAGTTCCCGCCGAGCCAACATATCCTTTCTCGACCTCTACCGCACATTTTTTTCTCTCTCGCTTCAATCGCAAACTGTGTAAACATCGTGTGCAGTCAATTCGTTAATAATCATAATAATCTGAGAAGCGCAGTGTCTCTACTGTGTGCTCAGTCGATGGTGACAATAGTCACTGCCATCATCAGTGGGATGCTAGCATTACGGAGTGACGCGCAGAAACGTTCGATGCCAACGAGCGAAGGTCGCGCGAGGCTGGAGATTTTCATCGCGATCGTAGCGCGCTATGCTTACTGTATATATGTATATATGGGCGGGGCGCTTCGTCATTCATTTTTCCTATACGCTTTCGATTTTTTACACACTGACCGCTTATGCTCGCCTCGTGGTTTTGTATGCAAAGTGTATGTAACTTTGAAAAGGGCGATATATATATTCGGGCTGTATAATTTTCTTCCATCGACCCAGGCGTCATGCTTCTAGCCGCGCTTTTATTCTCTAACGCTTATGTTGATGAAATTCGTTGAGTTGCCGCTTCTGTGAAAGTATAGGATGCGATCGATTTATTTTTAAGTATAAAAATGATGGCTTGTTCGATATTTCAAGAAACATTTCATTACATTATTGATTAACCATATCACAGGTTTATAGAACTTCTCGAAAAAACCACCGCATACAAAACTGTTTGCGTAGAACAATTTGTCGACGGTACGAGAAAATCTCATCCTCCTTAATTCGGTTTCAGAGAATAATACAGCATCGGCAATCGAAGTTCCGAAGCCAATAATCGTCGGCGCGTTGCTCTCTAGACTCTAATTACCGGCACGCCATACTCATCGCTATTCACTAATATTATTTGCAAATTCCATTCCGCTCATGCATGCATCGCGAGAGTTCAATGGTTCCCTTGATGTGTATTACGCGAAAGCATCGATTATTTGCTTTTTTCAGACGTGTATGCAGTGTTCGGTTCACGTAAGAGAAGTAAGGGTGGTTAATAAGTAATTCGCAATTTTCATTTCGCATATACACTGATACTTATTCAACGGCAGAATTAAGGAGGTTCATCTGGTACGTCGCTAGTCAAAAAGAGGATAATTTTTACAAATTCTTATTTCCTTTTGATAAAAGAGACATAATTTGTTTAGGATTTATGAAAAGCTAATTTATAACAAAGAATAATTTTAGATAAAGATATCGAACTCTTTATGTGACAAAAAAATTTTATACAGACGACATTTGACTCTGTTTTTGAGGTTAAGTGCACATATTTTTTATTAGATCAATTAATTAGTATGCATAGAGGTACCCATCAATCGTTTTCAAAAGCAATTTGAATTCATCAAATATTAGTTGTCATACAAAAATTAGCAACAGAAACTGTTTGTTGATTCAATAATTATTTACAAATTAAACCGAGGAAAATGTGATTCCCCATAAGACTCCCTGTAAAAATAGAAAAAATACTCAAAATGACTCAAAATTTTGCATAAGCTTTTTATTTAGACATATCTACGTGTGTGAATTTTTTCTCCCGAAACTGTTTGTTATTTCTAAATCAGACGAACCTCCTTAAGTGCAAACAGTGATAAGCGTTGGCATGAAAAGATTCTCGTCGATTCGATTATTGAACTTATCATTCAGCGCGATTGTTGTATTGTTTTCGTGTTATATACGGCATCAGTCAAATAAAATATTCGCGCTAGTTCTGATTCATTCGTATACGAGTAAAACTACTCATTGCAGGTAATTACAAACATTGCACTGGACTAGCTCTGAATTCGAGTTGAAAATTCCACGAATACGTTTTCTGGTTTCGAATGAAATTATTCACAAACTCTACTTTATAGCAAGTGCATAAAGGACGCAAATATACGCGTACCTACAAACAAAATCGCTCAGCGGAATTAAACGACTCTACAGGTACGCTTTCTATATATCGTGCGCCAGAGTCAGAGATCCCAATTGACCAACTGCCGATCGAGTTCTCTCTCTCTCTCTCTCTCTCTCTCTCTCTGTGGCCGAGATTTTTTCTTCCTCCCGTTCAAACGCGTTCTTCGCAGAGAGAGAGAGAGAGAGAGAGAGAGAGAGAGAGAGAGAGAGAGAGAGAGAGAGAGAGAGAGAGAGAGAGAGAGAGAGAGAGCGTGCAGTACAGCATCTATTTTTAAAGCTACTATGACTCCGGGCCGCGCTTCTGTGTTTATATACGCCTGGGACTCGAAATACGACTACTCGACCTCGCGGATAAAGCCCGCGAGATGATTTATAATTTCAAACGAGAAAACGTTAAAAAAAACGACTTAGCTTGCGTGAAGAAGACGGTTTAATCAAGCGGTTTCCCATAAAGCTTACGCCTGTAACACAGAAGCGTAAAAGGGAAAAGCTTGTCGTTAGGTTGCATATTATGCAATTGATCCTATATAGTATATACAGGGGACGACACAACGCGTATATCTATATACACATCGTAGCGCGGCGAGCGATGTTTATCTTCATACGGCGCATTTGCGCTGGACGTGTCCGATGATAAAAACGTATGTGGCTTTTCTCTCTGCAGCCGAGAGCACCTCTCACACGCAATATATACACGTCGTTATGTATATGCGAGTATGTGTGTGAACCTATATATACAGCGAGAGAGCTATAGTTCGACGGAAGTCGGTTAACGTGCCACCGGATGAATTATTTGCACGTGAAAAAAAAACAGCGAAGAGGGAGAAATCGATGGGAAAGGGACACACGCCAGTCTTTTGCGTTATACTTCGCAGTTTCTAGTACTGCACTTTTGCTATATATACTCTCTCGAAGCTATTGTGTGTAGGCGAGTGAACGGTTTGCCTTTTTAAATGCTAATTTCCGAGCTAATGTACTCGTTTTTTTTTTTTTTTTTGCTTCTCTTGACGCTGTGGCTGTCGTTTATGATTTTTTTGTGTTATTCTGCGTCGAGGCGCGTGTTTTTCGCGCTATTGCGCGAGATTTGAAAAAAAGGCAAACAAGCATGAAAAATGAATCACTGATGATTCACTTGAGCGAGTATTATCTGTTGTACACATTTATTTAGGATTATATTTTTTGCACGCGCAACCGGTGCTAAGTAAGTCCCGTCGCTTTGTATAACGTCGCTAAGACGGCTAATTGAAAATTAGCGCGAATTTCGTCAGTACCTATATACAGTACAGTTTCATTACGTAAAAAAGAATATTCTTGTAACTTCATCGTCTAATTTCACGGCTTGATATGTATACATGCGATGTACAGCGGCACGAGGAGACGAAGAAGAAGCCTTTGTTATTCTCTCATCCTAGAAAACGTTGAACTTGGCTCGGCAGTTTCATTGACCCCAAGAGAGAAAGAGAGAGAAAAAGAGTGTCTATACACCTATATATACTCCGCGCGTGCAGTCAACATACCTGCTGATCGATCATGATATATCGTAATCGAGCTACTGCAGCAGCGATAGACTCTATAGGCTTATATGTCGCGCCGCCTCGGTTACGTACACTCCCCAACAGAAGGCTGACGTAACTCTCACGAGCTACAGGTATATATATATATAAGCCATATGGGAGACAGAGACGTGGCAGACGAGAAAGTGAGGCCGATGTGATGGGCATCTTGCGCACGTGTGTGTATACGAGTCGTCACCTTCAGGCAGACACACACGCAGACGCACAAAAGTAGAAGAGGGGACGTGAAATCAATAGCTCCTTGGACTACTTAAACCCCGTGATTTTCGTATGGCCGAGGGATAACAAGGGACGAAATTCGGGATTTTTCATTCTCTTAGATGTAGAGCGAAAAAGAGCCAAGTTTTCACGGAATTATCGCAGTACGCGTATACTCACAAGAATTTTTAGTGACTCAGTATTACACGACTTAGTTCAAGGAAAATATTTTGCGCGCATCGCACGTATATAACTCTCGCTTCATCACACTCGCATTGCGCGTCACTGTGCAATCAGTGATGGGCGGAACTGGATATATCGGAACGCGCGCGGTTTTGTTTTTATACTCCCTTTTTTTGCGGATGAAAAGTTCATCTATACGTAGAGTTTCTCCAAACTGCAACTCGCGAAAATTAATTGAAAGCGTTGGGTTTTATACCGCGAAACCGTAGTCCATTCAAAACTGTACGATATGGAATATACTCGCAACATATCGAAGGGTGTGTATATATATGGATGCGAAAATTTCGGGGAATACTTTTTTTCCTTATCTGACTCATTCCCACACAATACCAGGAAAAAAAAACATCGCTCGGTGTCTCTATCTATACGCGCACCGCAGCGAAGCGTGCAGTTGAGATACGTTATTTCACAAAGAGACTATATATATATATACACGTATACGCGCTTCTCTCTGCAATGGCAAGATCGTATGTGCTGTATATACAAAGCACACACGAGTTGGAGAGCAACTTTTGTACGTGCTCCCGATGATGTCATCATCGACGGAGTCGTGCCGCGCTGTTAACGCTTGGCTTTCTGAACTGTCCTCTCTCTCTCTCTCTCTCTCTCACTCGCTGTGTATTACGTGCGAATATTGCGTGTATAACGTGGCTCGTTTCGCGCTTAATTTGTATGTATACGCCGAGTTGTGCTTTGAACATTGGTATAATGAATGCGCGGATTGTTCTTTGGATGTTTGTAAAATTATATGCGAGATTGTCATCGGAAACGCTGTCGCGGTTGTCGTGTAGCGTTATTATAATTATGACATTACGATATTGTTACGTGAATCGAATTTAAAATCCGTATTGCCGTTGAAATATACCGCTGCACAAAGAGCTTGCGTTATCATTTGTGGACGATTGAAAATTAAAATAAAAACTTTTTTTCCAGTTGGGCGGATTGGCAATTTTGATATGCGGCATCCTGCTGCAGATAGCCATATCCGATGTCAAGACGGCTACACCTGAAATCCCAACTTCGATGCCTATAACAGTTCTGATTATCGTTGGCGCTGTCATCTTTATCATCGCCTTCTTCGGATGCTGCGGAGCTATTCGCGAAAGTCACTGCATGATCGTTACTGTAAGTATAATATGATAATGATACAAACTTTTATATTTTATTTTTTATTTTTTTTATTTTTTTTATTTTTTTTGAAAATACAAGTTAACCGTTTTCCATGTATACAGTTTGCCGTGCTGCTGTTGACTCTGCTCGTCATCCAAGTTGCCGTAGCCGCATATGCATTTGTCCAATTCAAGGGAGACGATTCCAAGGCTACAATTGAAAACCTTATACACGATATGGTCATCAAATACTATGACGACAAGAAGTATGAGGACGCTGTCAACGCTATGCAATCATTCGTACGTATATGAATTTTGACTATTATAACAAGCTTTGTATGATTAAAAATAATGTTTGTGTCGACGTGTTGTTTATAGGCCCAGTGTTGTGGATACAACTCATACAGAGACTTCACAACTAACGTAAAAAATCCAAATGGAAGCGTTCCTTACTCTTGCTGTGACATTAACGAAGGCAAGACGTGCTCCGTTGATCAAATCAAGTTCCATGACGGCTGCAACAACAAAGTCTACACCCTCTACAAGAAGTTCTCAAATGGCTTGGCTGGTTTGGCCATCGGTATTGCCGCCATAGAGGTGTGTATTTTGAATTTAATTAAAAAAAAAAGATAATATTTAATTCAAATCCTTTGGTTTACTCATTTGCACAATTTTTTTTCTGCTCCAGCTGATTGGCATAATCTTCTCCTTCTGCCTTGCGAATTCGATACGAAACGTTCAACGCCGAGGATACAAAGTTTAAAGAGTAAACGAAAAGGCACGCAAGCTTTAATTTCTTCAACCAGAAGGTTTCTACTTTATCCTAAATGATAGGTTAACGAATAAAAAGTGAGCGTCAAACACTGAAAGTATAAGATGGAAAATCACTCTAAGGTCTAAGTTCATGTTTTATCTGAATGAAAAAAAGCATGTACCTGCGCTACTTGTTGTGAAAGTACTATTTGTAAGACTCTACTACCTATTTATCGAGATGGCATAAAAGTGACTTTTTCATTCAAGATTTCTCTATGCAATGCAACTAAAAGAAATATAAAACTACATTGAGATATTATATGGTTCGCATATGATTGCCAGATTTTAATGATTGATCAATAAATGTTAAACACAAATAATATTAATAATATCAATAACGTCTGACCGTACAGTATAAATATTTAGTCTCTTAAGGAACACGAAGCTTTACCTCATTTGATTGAATTTTCTTACAGTTAATACAGAAAGCTCTTTACACGTTCTTATCGTTTGTAATAGTAACACATGCATCTTACAGTTTGTATTCAAAATTATTGTTCACGAATATACATATATATTTTTTTGTAACTAACAAACTTGTAAATCAACGAAATTGTTTGAATTGAAAATATAATATATGGCACGTTGAATCCGTGCAGGGTTCAATATAAATTTTTTGCTACTGAAGTTTAGTTTTAAGGTATTATGTATTACACTAATAGTTGATAAACCACAGTTATCTTGAAATACTTTTTTCATATGAATATATATAAAGTATATATATGCGAAATATTTGAAAATAGTATATAGTCCGTTTCGTTTTATATTGCGCGTTCAGTGTCGAATTTGATCAGTTTAATGTTAGTAAAAGATTTTGCACGCTTGAATAATAAAATTATTTTGTGAAGAAGTTTTGTGTGGCCTTATTGAAACATTTAAGAATCGCCGCATGATATTGAGGAAATCAAGGTTGTTAATGAAGTACCAAGTACATAAGTATATTGTCGTTATTTATTAAGTTTAAGATAGGGTATAACTTACATCTGTTCTCTATTATACATACTATTTACAAATCTTGTTTCGTACTTAGAGTCAGCTGATTATAAAGTAACTGAGCTTGTACTAAAAAAATATCTAACTTTCATACTGTTTTTAACTGCTGCGGAATTCAGAATAAATTACGCACTACGTCACTAGTACACGTGTACTTATGTTTCGCGTTTAAAAATTTTGGCATTCTGAGCAACTCATAATAGATAAACCATACTTCGTTAACAAAATGTTTGTTTTTAAAGGTGGATTCTGCAATCCACCGTCTTTGAAAATTCAATATTGTTCTCAATACCTTTAAACTATTTTTCGTGCCTAACATGTAATGTAAAATAGGTATTTTCATTCTTTCAACTCACAATGCTATGAGTAAATAGTAAACATTATGTACTAGTTAGTGAAACTATTGTAGTAATTTGACCAACTGTAAATATTTTTCCAAGCTAAAGTAAGTTTCTTGGGGTAGTACTGCATGATGTTCGTACAAGTTGAGTCTATTACTTTCGCTTCTTTTGTAATACGTACTTTTCACTAAGACACTTACTATCGACTACAAAATATTATTTCAAGAGTACATTACTGTTAAATAGTTTTCAAATTTTTTTTTCAAATTTCATCGGTTGGCTTCTTGCATAGTCAGGAAAGTTAGAGTTGAGTGTCCTTTCTTAAAGTACAGAAATACAAATGAAAAAATATTTAAAGGACAAGACTCAATGAAGGAACATGTTTCTGCTTTATACGTTTACAATTGTTGACTTGAAACGAATAAATATTAAAGTTATACGCAGGTTTTATATACTCGTGAAATTTATATTTGGATTACAATCTTTGTTCGATTGAAGTTGAAACTGAGAATCCCTTGCGAGATGACTTTCAATAAATAACGATCTGTCGAAGTAAAGAAAGTACTCGTAATAAATTAAAATATGCGCTAGGCGTTTATTATCCCTACATCTCGATGCTAAAAAATATAGATTAATTTACGAATTTCGTCGTACATTCACTCCGGCGAATGAAATTGCGTAAAACGAGTCAAGAGTTATGCTGAATTGGATCCTTCGAGAACAAAAAAAGAAATAAATCATTCACGTGCACAGTTTGTTTCGAGTGTAATGTAAAATAATGTATAAATACGCATACTCTTTATAAATAAATAGATCGTACAGCAAAGTCGTGAACATGGATGATAAAAATAATAATAAATAAATGCATAAGGCGCACTTTATAATCATAGGATGAAATTCGGCTAACTAGTTCGTTTTACGTATGAGGACGTAGTTACTCTTAAGTATGTAGTTTCTTTTTCTATCTTACAAGTCGTTAAAAACTGCAGCCGCGTCACATCAGTACAAAAGAATTACTCTCACATTCTCGCATGTGAACTCGATCACGGATCGAGTCAACTGCACGCAATTTCTCGCAGAAGTCGCTTAAATCTATACTCTATCGTCGTCGTTTCAATATCTTCTTCCCGCAGCTTTCTCTCTTTTTATTAAAAATGATAAAATCACAATATCGATCGCTTGTCCAGGACATCATGATATCAGCCGTGGCAGCAGCGGATCCTTCACAGAGGCGAGACTTTCATGCGGTCTGGCGAGTCGACGAGGTCCGGGAGGCTACCGCTTGTCAACTCCGAGTCCGAGGAGCCGACAGTGCTGTAACGGTGTTGCGCCACGGGAATGTCGTTGAGGAAGTCGAAGGAGGCTACGGCCTCGCGCTCCTTGTCGCCGTAGCGCACGAAGAACTCACCGCCTCGGCCGATGATCGAGGGCCTCGCCGAGCCCCAGTTCGAGGGTAGCCGTAGCACACGCTGGGCCTGGACTGCCGACGCTGGAGAAACCAAGCCTGCTTATTCCGCTCTCAATTTTTTACTCGCTCATCTAGTCACTAGCTTTTCGCAGTTTTTTTTACAGCAACCACAAGTTGGCAAGTTATCTTTCGAGTACACGACTTTCATATCAAAGAGGAATGACAAATGAAGCTTCTCGTTTAGGCCGGTGTTCGATTTGATTGAAAAATATTTTGATTGTTCGCCTCTCGCTATTGTGTTTGATTTAAAAAACGAGTGAGTACACGTGTGTCATAAGAAAATATGCTTTTCGATAGAAACTATCATTCGTATGTACAGCTTGCTTTTAGGATACTTGCCAACTTCTGTATATTTAGCAGCGCTAGCAAACACTGAGAGTAGCTTGGCTTAGCTCTCTTACAAGTATTATTTGCCTTCTCTCTTTCTCCATTTCATTGCCTATTACAATTTTGCGTACGTTCGTTTTTATTTTCTCACGAACCCCGTCTTATCTAATTGTTCCTCCGTGGATGCATCTGTCACTTAGGTCTCTCTCTTTCGGTTTTAACCTGTCTGCTTTTTGAACATTGAAAAAAAGAAAAGAAAAAAAAATAATTTATATGTATAGCAAATTGCGACTTTGTTTTTGAATATATAGAAATATTACTTATTAGTAATATACATTATTATATATATTGTTATATAGTATAATTACGGTTCTTAAACGTTGGATCATTTTTAGAGTTCAAAAGCGTTTGAAGTTCATCGACTGCAGTTATTATTTTACTTTGAAACAGTGTCGTCGTTGCCAGTTATAATACGCGGTATTGAAACTACGTGCGAGTGGAAAGTTTTCTATAAAGTTCAGCCTCTTGGCTTCGATAATCCTTCAAATACTTTTGAAATGATCCCCGAGAATTTTTCAATCTACGTGGAGAAAGAGAGAATTAAGGAAAAAAGAACAAAGAGTGAGTAGAATATAGCGTTTGGACAAGTGCAACACACACACACGCATACACACATACAACTCTGTATATATATATAAATATATACCATAAAGTTATTATTCACAACGCGATCGATGTGTAAGTAGGGAACTGTGTATGCAAGATTAATAACAAACATTGTTACGAGAAAAAGCTGGCGTAAAAGCGTATCGCTTTGTATCCAAGCAAAAGGCCTGCCGCTACTCTAGAATGAATCGCTCATCGATTAAACTGAGCGTTCATCAGAAAATAAAGCGTCTCGGGCGCTATAGCAAAAAAATTGATGCGATGGTCTATATACATCATAACAAGCAGAAGCATTCGTCATTCGAAATCGCAGTCACTTTACGCTGCAGCGAAATGCAAAATAAAAAGTATTATCGGCGACTAGACTTGGCCAGTTAATGTAGTCATAGCGGAAGATTTGGTTGGGGGTGTCGAGGGACGTTTTCTTTTTCACTCTGTGCGGAAAGGATAACTACCTTTCTTTTGGCGTCGATATCGATGAAGTCTGTGCAGGTGCCGATAGTCGGTGGGCTCGTCGCCCGAATCGCTGCCCGCCGAGCCGCTGCTGGAAGTCGCCGACGAGCTTTCGCTGCTGGCCAGCATCACGTCCAATAGATTTGCTCTAGCCTGTAGAAACGGAGGTCAATGAATATTATTAGATCTATCCCTCGTAATAGACTTTAAGAATACGTACTTTTGGATCGGTAAAGTCGATATCCCGTTCGACATGAACCCAGCCGGTAGGGCAGCAGCAGGCGAGGTCGAGCTTTTCCAAGGCCACGTGGGAGTCTTGCCTGGAGGGATTGTCGTCCCCGCTTCGGATCATCCTGTTCAGCTCGTCTATCACGTCTTTGGAGGTGGCGCGCTCATGGAAGCTCAGAGAGCGATCCCTGCCCTCGACGAACACGGAGGCTCTGGCCGGACTCACCTGTGAATTCGAATTCAATGATATAGAATCTTCTTTACCGATAACATCTTTTTTGGATTTTAAAATGTGTTTTAATCAATTAATCATAAAATCTTATAGGCATTCAAACGTACAACTGTGCTCGGCGTCGACGAGGTCGCGGCTTCTTCGTCCTCCTCGGGAACAGCGCCAAGCTCCGAGGGCGCGACACTGGTGTAGGAAACGCCGCCGTTACAGGCGACCGCACTGACAATCCTCTCCTCTGGAGCCATGGGAGGCACAGGTATCTCGTCCAGCAAGTCTTGGTTCGACTTTTCCGTGAAGCCGTCCTTCGCTTCATCCGACATATCGTCCGAATTGACAGCATCCGGCGTTGCGTACGCTGCTGCAGTAAAAATTTCACGTTAAAATTTAATGCGATCCTATAAATAATATATACAAACACTAATTTTGCTCAATATAAACAAGTGCGTACGGTCAGCGGAGAAAGGTCGAGCGCCAGGATCGCTGGGCATCTCGGCGAGGTAGATCTGCTGTTCAGCGATGAAGGAAAGCACACTCTGCAGTGCTTGCTCCCTGTCCGGCAAAGTTTTCCCGCCCCTCGAGGACGTGCTCGCAAGACTCTTGGTGCTCTCGAACTTGACCAGTCGATAAAAGTCTCTGGTGAAGTCCGTACCAACGGAGGGCGAGTCGGGCTCATCGCTGCATCCGGAGAGCGCGGCCGACGACCTCTTGCTCGAGCTGTTACAGCAGTCCATACCAGCCTCGTCGCTGCTCCAGGAAGCTCCTGGACTCGAGGCGTAAGGCCAAGGACCGGTACTTCGACTGTCCATCAGCAGAGCGACGAGTTCGCCACCGGCTCGGTCGGACAGGTAACTCGCGCCGTTCCACAGACACTCGCTCGCGTCTTCTTCGAGTTCGAGCTGGTTGTGTTCTTTGATGGCTGGAAGAGCTGGGGTCAGCGCGGGTTCCTTCCACTGGGGAGCAGTATTGCTGCTGTCACTCGGGGCCAAGTCTTCAGAGGAAAGGGAGAAACTCCAGTCCTCGAGCTCCGCGCGGTCGTACTCCAGCTCGAGAAGGTCGCGGTGCTGCTGCGCGCTTCGCGAGTCGTCCAACCTGTAGAGAATTGAACTCGTTAAGAATGATCGTATAATCGAACATAAATTGCAATAAAAGAGTGTAGCGCACCTGAGCCACTGCTGCACATACTCTGCGTCCCATCCATCCTCCTCGACCAGCAGTAGCGACGACGAGCCTCCGGCCGGACTGGCGATGGGATACGGCGTGATGTTCGCAGTAGCCGTGAGCTTCAAACACAGATGGCTGTCGCTGAAGCTCCTCATGACGTGCTGGTAGTTGCCGTATCCCCCCTGCTGCAGTAGGTCTTTGGTCGGCGGATAGCTGTGCCTCGGATTGAGTCCCAGCGTCAGGTTCAACGGAAGAAACAGGACGTCCGGATCACCGGCATCAAGAGAGACGAGCCTAGCATCGGGCGATAGGTCAGCTTCTGTCTCGTCACTAGCCTCCTTCAAATCCTCCAGACCTCGAGCTGGCTCCTGTCTCGCTCCTTCAGCTTGGACATCGCTGGACATGGTCGAGTAGCCTTCGTCCCTATTGCCGCTCTCAGGACTCTCACTACCTTCCTCCTGGTCCGGCTGCTTCTGGTTAGCCAGTGGCCTGGCTCGACGACACTTGGCGCTTGCCATCACTGGGATCTGAAGGTTCAGAGAGCGAGGCCTGCTCAGAGGGATCCACGAGGAATCGAGGCCGAGTGCGCTGAGCAGAGCTGCTGGACCAGCTTCGAGGACACCTTGGACTAACTCGCTCGGTGTTCCTGGACTCGCTGCCTGCGCCAGCAGACCCGAGAGTGCTCGGTTCTGCGCCTCCAGCTCGCGGATGCGTCTTTGCAACGCACCGATCTCTTCTCTCAGGCCCTGTTGAAGTTGATTTTGGAGATTAGTTTTTTTTTGCAGAGATCAATAATAGTCCCCAGTATACGCATAAGCATCGCAAAACAACAATAACACAAAGACCAAAAATATATGCGTGCGATGAGCTACATCCAATCATGCGTTCATTAAACAAGTGATATAAACAGAAAAAAAAGGACACACAAATGAGAGATGATGAAAAGCAAGAACCTTTTGCGAGAGAAGCGCTCGAACCACCTGGTTGGCGACGTCGTCGAGACAACGTTCGTACTGTCGTCGTTGTGCGTCGGCGTCACGTGCCAAAGCGACGTGTTCGGTCTCGAGGGTAGCCAAACGTGCCACCAGGGCCGCGTGCACCTCCCCCGCACAAGCAGCCTCCAAGCCACGCAACTGTCCACGCATCGACTCGTTCTCCAACTGAAGCTTTGATACTTGGCTCTGGTACTGTTGGATTCGGGCCTGGAATTATAACGATGAAATATTATAAGCTTTTTGGAATCGATATACACGCACTTTAGTTAATAATGTTAGTCAAGCGTCGTCGATGCGTCTTCGTCAAGAGCGAAACTATACGCATGGATTTTCTCGTCCAGCGAAACTTTTCGAATGAAGATCGATCGCGCCTAAGTGATTAGCGAGAGACATTAATCATTCACGACGAGAGAGAGAGAGAGAGAGACGGAGCGCAGTGGTGGAGAGGTAGGATAAATGAATTTCCTCTCCGTCATCTTCGCCTGCAAGCGACAATTCTTCATCGTCGTATTTTATGCAATAAAAATATACGTAATGAAAAAGCTAAAAATTTAAAGATGAACGACTGCATCTGGGGCTTGGACGAACATGTATACAGCGAGGGAGTTAATATCGCGATGCGTTATTAGCGGACACAAAAGGGGAAAGAGAAAAGAAGAGAAGAGAGTGGAGAAAGGCGTTATATCAGGCTCGCGGCGGTAGTGGTGGTGGTGGTGGTTCTGCCGTGTCAGGGCCAGGCTACTTGCTAATAGAGGGTGCGTGCGCCTGATTTATATAGCCTCCCCCTTTTCTTCCTCGAAGCTAAAGCGCTAATGCGACCGAGTGCCGTGTATATGTATAATGGCGATTCTTTGGGGCTAACTACGCGTTGCAGTATGTATTTTTATTTTTTTGTGGGTTACATGGAATGTTGTTATATGTTTTTGAAAGTTTACGTTATACATTTGAATCGTTTGATAAAATTTAATTGGATTCGTTCAAAAATATGCGATAACATACGGGAGATTCTCGACTTTTTTAGATATAACAATTTCAAGATTATATGACACTAAAAATTTGTATCGAAAACTGTTGCGAGGCTAACCTAATTTTAATTTTAATTTGCGCGTGTTGACCGCGAATATCAAAACAAAAGCAGTTTAAACTGTCCGCTAAATATCTCTGAATCTCTGGCTAGCCAAGATAGGTGGCGTCGGGCGTCTTTCCTATTTCCCTTATTCCAATATGCGAGACCAGAGCATAATATGTAGCGGTATGTCACCATTGCCAAAACTGCCATTTGTTGAAGTTGGTGCTTTTGGGACGCTTATGCTATAACTGTGTTTATAAGTCACCATATGTATATCATAAAGGTACAAGTTTTTTTTTTAATTTTTAAAATAAATTCACATTGAGTATAAGCAAAATCCATTGAACGTCGCAAACTCAATCACTGACAATATAATCACGTGCGATTAAAATACGCCCTGTCGTACGTACGTATAGAGCGCGTTAAAATTACTCTTTATCGATCTCATCCCATATACAACCATCGCATAATCGAAGGAACATCGCATCAGGTTCGTCGTTCTCTCTCACCTAGAATAGTCTCGGATATAAGTCACCTTTGCATACACTCCATCCATACGCGAAGTTTAAAGCATTAGTGGAGCGCATCTGCAAAATGCAGCTCCAGGAAACAGAAATAACGTCGTTTATCCAACGCTCAAAGTACTTTCTATACATAGATATATAAAGTCTCTCTTGGACTAAGTTAAAAGCAAGTGCGGCAATAGTGGTAGGGGGTTGAATGACGATCGATAAATGAACGCGAGCGAGGCGCGCGAGCGACACTGATAGCAGCCCCTCGATGCATTATACGAGTCGCTTTTAGAGTGTAACCGTCCGTGAACGAGATAACGCGCGTATTTATTGCGTTATGCGGGGGCTGGACGCGTGCGCGAGTTAGCGCTATAACAGTGGTATAGTAATAAATGTTTAAGACTGATGACGCGTGGGAATCTTAACGCAGTTTTGAATTTCGAGATGTACGTGTGTGGGTATACTTTGGATGGGAAAAAGAAGGGGATTTATTGGGGAAAATTGCTTTACTTTTGCGAGAGTGGCTTCGACGTCGACGTTTTGCTTTGAGTGGCGGCGTGTTTACACTGTGCTTTCGAGCCCTTGGTAAATTGTGCCTTTTAAGACTCATTCTTGAGTTATGCGATTCATCGCTTTGATTGTTTAAGGCAAAAATAATTTTACACCGAAGTAACGTCGAATTTTGATAAATTATTCGGAATTCTTTACAATAATTCTACGTGTAACGCTGTTGTACGAATGAGAAGGAAACGGACGATTTAATTAAAACACAACAAACTTCATTATACCATATACACACGCATACACGGTTATATAAAAAAAAGTCTCACCTCGTAGGAGAGCGTAAGAGCACTCTTCTCCTGCTTCAGCTGCTCGGCGCGCTGCTTGTGCTGCAGCAGCCCTCTCGAGTTCTCCTCCATTCTGAAACAGAAAAAAAAGAAGCGATATGAAGTGATGGTGAACGTCATTTTTTTTTTACTCGTGTGCAGAGTTTGCATAATACGAGTCATTTGACAAATGACGGAATTTATTGTTTGCTCTGAAGAGCCATCGTGTGCGGTCGCGTGGTTGAGAGTATATAAATATATATGTGTAGGTGATGTGATTTTTCGAGGGGTGACTTGACCCAATGCGCGGATTTTATGTATGCAAATAGCGTAAGCGAGAGAGAGAGAGAGAGAGATACGCTGCCGTTGAGTTTGTCGTTATTTATGAAGGTGTGATTTATGGTCGGGAATTTTGGTGTAATTTGTTCGATTGGCTTTTGACGCGTTGATATGTGCGATTGATCTCTGATAAATTATTCGAATTTATAGATTTGTAATAAAATTTAAATCTCAAACTTCGAAACGTTACGAATTTCCCTATCGCCAAAACCGCAGACAGCCTCTAAATCTAAAAAGACCATCAACGCATCCACACAAACACACACACACACACACACCCAACACTTTCAACTTCGACGCTCTCTCGCTAATCCGGAAAATAACACGTGCAACCCCCGGTACACATCACGCAAAGCGTATACCCAACGAGAGACACACACGCGCTTGTACATCCATATACCGTTAAAGTAACGTACCAGCCATATGCTCAGTCTGGCTTTGCACCGTGTACAGTCGAGAAATTCAGAAGGTGAAAAGGTAAACGCACCACGCTTTGCGTTGCTGCAGCCGTTTCCACGTGTGTGTCTATACCTATAGCACATATCGAACGGCTGGTCGTTTGCGGTGCGGATATAACGCGTAGGTGTACACACGTATGTATATATATAGACACGACACACACACACAGAGTAGGCGAAGGGCTTGAAGCTTCTCGGTCCGCGCGTTGCAGACAGGAGGTTAATATTTACTCAGCGTTGACTGTATCGCAGCCGTGCCGTTCATGAATATGCCTCTCGAGCGAGAGAGCGGCCAGTTTGGAAGAGACGCTCTCTTTTTACACTGGAGAAGCTTCTTTTTTTGAACACTTGCGGCCGAGATTGAAATTTCGGACAGAGGCATATAATATAATGCGCCGGCGAGCTGAGTTGGTATAGTTTCGTTTGACTTTCGGATTATTAAATTCGTTCGCCATTTTTCTGTAATAAATTTAAATTTCCCAGACAACCGCGCCGAATCCATCCTCTCCCTAAAGAAAAAAAAAAGAATCTCGCTTGATCCTCTTTTCCCCTTCCCTGAGGAACAGTCAATCCTTAATAAAAGTGCATCAGTATAAGCTCGAAAGAATCAAAAATCGTGAATAAATCCGTCAATAGGGGATCAATTTTCGGGGAAGCCAGAGCCAGTTTTTCCGTCTAACCGAATAAAGCAGAGGCGAACGCGCGCGGCTGGCAATCTGATTAGGAAGCTAGGGGGACTATACGCGAAGAAGGAAGTGCCGCGCACTGCTGCCTCCTCTATACGATACTCCCTTTTTCTTCTTCTTCTTCTTCTTCGAGAGGGAAGAAGACGATCCCTTCGCAGAAGCATTTCTCTCTTTGCGTTCACTCTCCCGATCTTACTCGAAGCTCACATAGCAGGCCGATTTAAAGTTTTCGCCCCTTCGGGGACATCCCTCTCTTTCTCTCCTCTCCTGCTTAGCAACACCCCTCGCGGCTCTCGCTTTCCGCGTATGTATATATCGTTGCCACGCGGCAATTAACATTGTTGCCAACTGTTGATGTCGCCCAGGAAGAGGATCCGGAGCTACGTCCGAAAAATAGGAAGTACGAGGGGATACGTCGTGGCACGAGGGGACGCGATATTATGTACGTATAAGGTATATAGCTATATACGAAGCGAAAGGGAGAGAGATACTGAATGGATGTGCGCTTGTGGGGAGAGACTACTGTGCAACTTTCTGGCTTTTACGACTCTTTCTCTCTCGCTCTCTCTTTTTTGAAATTTCGTTGAGATTGTATACACTGTTTTATTTATACATTTTTTAAAAATCTTCTTACACTCTTCGTTGCTCTTTATAAATCCCACCAAGCTCGATAGTATATAACATATGCACCGTTTTCTCGTCAAAAAAAAAAGCGAGCGAAACAAGAAAGAGTAGATAAATAAGCGCAAAATAAAAAAAAAATAACGCTGAAAGGAAGAAAAAGCTGCAGCGTCGTTGTGCGCATATAAGACGCTATACATGGAAATTCGCGCTGCACAAGCGCCATATTTCTCGAGCTCTTTATCCTCACCGCTAGAAAAGACTCTCCCCTTTTGTTGCCGAAAGAATACGCGCCTTATGGGCTTGTGTATGGGCCCCGCAAGCGAGTGATATGAACTCTGCTGTGTGCAAGCTTATATATAGTTGAAGGTATAGAAAGAGGAGAAATTCTTCATTAAGGCTTTTTTTTTTGTTCTCTCTGCACGAGGAGAACCAGATGCGGAGAGATTTTCTTTTTTCTTAAGCTCTTGCGGAAAGCACAAAGAAATCGTTAAAAACTGCGGATGCCGCATACAATCAACAGGAGTAACAATTTAAATAAACATAACTCTATCAGTTATAGCATGAGCGGATCAAGCATCAGTTCTGGAATAGGTGATAACACCTCTAATATATATGCAGTATTCGTGCAGATATTGATGTAGGAGAGGTAGGAAAGTACCTATGCGCCGCCTATCGTCACTAGCCAGAAAACCGAAAAGTTCGAGCGGTGAGAGCAAGGCCAGTCCAAAACTAATTTTTCGACTGAGCTTTTACAGCGAAAAATCACATTGGTCTATATTATTGATTTATGATTTCAACAGTTTTAACTGTGTTAATACAAAAAATTTCGTAGAATGACTCTCGAAACAATACCGGATACACTCTTCGTAGACTGATATCCTCTATACGCGGAAGCTCTATGAAAAGCTGTACAGCTTGAATTTAGCACACAACTGTTTCGATGGGAGACTCGAGTGTCTATGCACTCTCTCTCTCTCTCTCTCTCTCTCTCTTCGGCAAGTGCACTGGCTCTCTGGAAATCGATATCCTATACCGATGCACGAACTGCTGCAGACGGAAAGGGAATACTGATGAGATGTTTACCGGAGCTATATTATACTTTCATCTCTCCTCTTTCGTATACGTGCTTTTCTTAATTTTTAAAAGCGACAGTCACACACAGTCGATCGTCGTATAATAAACGCGATGACATAACGCCTTACATTACACAACTCGAAACGGCAACGAGTCTCTACCTGGCTTCTTCGCACACTAAATGAATTATACGAATAAGAAATAACCGTTGGTCGTTTAAAGAGTCGTTAAACTCCATTTACCCTCGCAAGCACTGGACATACCAGTACTGATGCGAAAGTCGCGACTATCAGCCGCATCGTCTCTCTCGATGTTACAAGAGAACGACTACGACGATAAGTCAGCGATAGATTGCGAAAACGACGCTCTAGGTATATATATATAACACACTTCCCGGGCGCGGAACAAATGATTCGAGGAAGAAAAAGCGGGACGGGATCGATTTCCCGGTTTGCAGCAGCGGTAGTAGTCTTCCGGTGGAGACAGACGCTCGCAATTACTGTACATACATCCCCTACTGGTTTTCAGTGTCCCGAACACGTGCTACGTATATATATAGCCTTGATTTAGTGCACATACGCCACGGGTGCAAATTCGATTATGATGATTGCCAGGAGTTATGCGCCAAGCGGTTTTTCGGTAAAGCGATAACGATGACACGAGTTGCATCGGTCGAAAGCTTTTGGGCGAGCTTTTATATGTTACCGCGAAAGCTTTTTTCGTGTATACTTCCAAGAAACGGGCTGCTATCCGATGACCGTCGTACGGATTATGTTTTACTTCCATATGTCCGCGATGAATAAGTAAACACGAAGCAGAAAATAGCTCGCAAGCTCCTCACGCGACCTTGGAACAGTTCGTCGTATCCCAGTAGGAAGTCGCGTGTCGGAATGATATACTCTGCGAAATCCAAAAATACAAGAAGTACGTTATCTCGGCAAAAACGCGGAAGTGGATAAGCCCTATCAGGCCGATGGTTATAAAAAAAGCTTCCTATATAATACAGGTATACACATCAGCCGAGCTTGCGCCGCCACGAGGATATTGGGCTGTTGAAAAAGCGCTAGGGAATCGTAAAGCCCATTATCATATGGAAATTGCACGTGAGAGGGAGAGTGAGGAAGTTGGCTCTCTACTCTTTGTCTCTACGTCCCTATACTCGGCAGCTCCGTTCGATCAAACTTTCGCGACACGCGAAATTCCGCGACGCGACGATGCCGAAACTAATTCCCAAGTGGGCGGGACACACACCGAAGCCTAACGAGTGCGACGACCAGAAGGTGCGGATTTCGTTTCGAGAGAGAGAGAGAGAAAGCTATATCTGCTGTACAGCTAGTGCGAGGAGATGCAGCTTTCTAATCTCGCGAACGCGAGGAATATTTCCCTTCCGGACTTGTCAACTTGCCAATTAAGTTTTTGCCGCATATACCGTGCGGCTAATTAGCCTGGACGTCGTCGTTGCTTTGGGTACATCTCTCTCTTTCTCTCTCTCTTTCTCTCTCTGTTTGAACTTTGTAATTATTGGCGGGAAATTCAAGAGGCAATTACGCGCAGATTTTCAAAGTTTCCCGCGCTGCTCTGTGGAGATTTTTCAAGCTCGTCCTTTTTCAAATCAATGAACGCGGCGTGAGATACATCGAATGCATGTACGTACAGCTTTAGAAATTAATCACACAACGCTTATCTCTCTCTCTCTCTCTCTGTATACTGTGTACAGCTACTGAATAATACCGCGAGCTAACCTGTGCGGCGCGTATCTCAACGCAGTATATCGCGTGTGTACAAGCCCGTATTATGTACCAATCGGCGAATGCTTTACATAACACGAGAGAGTAGTGTCATTAACGGCTGTGTGTGTATATGACTCCCTATACACCTCGCGCGAATATACAGGCTGTTAAACTTGACGGATCGATAGTTGTGATTCTAAGCAGATGGCTGCTCTGTTGCAGCGATGGACACTTCCTTTTGTCCAAACGATTCGATGCGCAAACTTTATCGTGGCGCAACTCGCTTTTCCTGAAAGTGCAGTCTGTACGGAAAACTATGGGAGCTTACGGCAGGCTTGGATAAAGAGCAAAGAAACCGGAAACTTTTAACCCAACGCGTCGTGTTTACGAGAATTGCCTACGCTGAGAGAAAAAAGAAACAAGTGCCACGAAGGTATGGCTAAAGACAGAGAGAAAAATTGCAAGAGAGGGCTAAGAGCAAAGGCGGTTAGTGCGGAAAGAGTCGACGTAAAGAAGTCGAAGAGAAAAAGTAAATAGCTGAGCGGCTTGATGAAGGAAAAGGGCTTTTGTAGAAGTAAGTTCGAAAAGAAGAACAGCTATAAAATAATTGAAATTCGTTTATATTTATTTGTTATATTCATATTATCATTGATATTTAGCACTTAAGCGAACGTGCGGGGATTATACACGAAAACGGCTTTGCAGAGCTCGCGTATATATAGTTTCATTTACATGCGCACGCTTTTAGCTTGCGCGCATGTATGAGGGACATATAAGTAGTCTCAGAACTTCGCTAATGATTTCCTAATGTCTAATAAAAGGAATTAAACTCGCAATAGTTACAAAATTATAGGAGCCTGACGTTCTTGGTATTATGCAAATCTTCCTAACATTACCGAATTGCAAAAGCATTGCTGCGTAATACTGTGGAAGCGAAGCTACGATTATAGTTTCTGAGAATGTTACGGATGATTATAATGCTGACGGATAATGAGCGTGAAAAATCAAAAGTTCTAGTCTACTTTTACATACAAAAATAATGCATAAAGTTGAATTTTATAAATGTTTCTTCCCGAGTGCAGTAGCATCTCAGTCGAAAGACGCAGAAGAGAGACTAGCGTGATTTTGCAATAAATCTATACGGATGGCAAGATTTACAAGGGCTAGACTTAGGATTTGAGGGTATAAAATTCGAAAATCATCCGGCGTCCCTTATTTCGAAGAGTCCTTCTACAAAAAAATATATTGTAGGAAAGGCGCAGGTCGTATGGATCCACCGCCAACTGTGAATATAATAAATAATAAAATAAAAATTACTCTCAAAACATCTGTAACAAGCGAGCTTGTACAGTAGCATCGCAGCAGTTGCACTTTACTGCATCGGTACATTTTCACGCGGAAAAATAAATCGAGCTTGCAGAGGCTCTGAATAACGCTGGAAACGATTTGGCAAAACATAAACGGCGCAGCAGCAGCGCTTTTAGCCCAAATTCGCTTTCCATCAGGTTTCGATCCGTCCACTCGCGCCAAAATAAACGCTGCCGCTACTGCCATTGATTTTCTGCTGGTAATTTCTTTGGCAGCCGGCAAAAAAAGCGAGAAATTAAACCACTGACGCGACGGTGCAGTTCAATTACACGCTCTTGTTAAATTTCCGATGCGATAATCGGATAATTACTCCCTATGCGACGATCTTTCTGATTGAAAGTGCGAGTGACTGCTTGGATAAAAATAAAATTTGAATATGCAGGCAATTAAAGAGGAAGAAAGTGAAAAGCGCAAGAAGAGAGAGAAATTTCGAAGGACAAGCGACACGGCTCAAGCTGACATATTACATGATGCATTACAACGTGCCGGATACGGTGGCTTGACAGGCTCGCTTGGAATGAATAATCGAGACTGGCCACCACCGACACGTCGCTCTGTATATACGCCCTTCTCTCCTCTCACCTGTACGTGACGTACCTTTGCGATTCTCTTGTGTCTATGCGCGGATATGGTTGTATTTTTTGTTCGATCGTTATCGCCTGCAGTCTTCGTATGTATAGATATACGAGTGAGATAATAAGAGATGTGTGATTAGATCGTGTACAGGTACATGGAGGGTACGTGACAGTGTAAGAGACATACGTTTTAAAAAAGAGGCGGATAATCGATAGCCAGGAGTTTGTTGTTGCGAATTTTTTAATAATAATCGTAGCTATTATGCGCAGGTGGTTACAGTGAACTGTAAAGACGCGTTCACGAGGCTGCACTGCTCTCGATATTCGCTGTGTAATACGCTTTGAGCTAAATTTATACCTCGAATCATTTTTAATAGACTAAACTTCGATAAAAAGGCGTTCGCTTTTTTCCTCTGTATTGCACACGTACGCTTATTATGAAAAATTCTCTCCCATAGACAAAAGCTCGCGATACGTCGTTCACATGCACGGACGAGCTTTCACGCGAGTAAAGTTCTAAAGTTATAAACTGGCTAGATTCGCAGTGAAACTACGTCCTCACACTGCATCCAACAGAAAATTACAAGACCCCTTTGTGTTTACCATAATAAACACCGTCTGTGCACCGAGAGTATAAATAGTCATTATAAATCATTCGGAAAACGCTCGTAAAAACTCAACTGGCGGACTGTTTCGTTTCACTATTATACGAAGGGACCTAATGGAACGTGAAGGTCGCAGAAGGCGATGTAAATTCGTCTCGGTTACGTGTCAAGGGCAGGAGTATATAGTCGAAATCTCGATTAAGCAGTAGGTGCCTGTATAGTGTATACTGTATACAGTGCGAACGAGTCTTTACGGGGGTGGCTGCAACTGCTGCTCGTGAAACGAACTTCGGAGCTTTGATTATTGTGTGCCGGGAGAGAGAGAGAGAGAGAGAAAAGAGAAATCACCCTTTAGACGTAAATGGTACGCTGCGGCAGCTGTGACTCGCGAGTCGGGGGTGAGAGTTGAAAAAAAGGTCCTTGATTTAGAAAATATATGGCGCGTGTTGCGCGTAGAGAGTTGCTTTGTTCTGGTAGAATATATTGCGTTGTAATGTACCGTAAGCTCGACAAAAAATTCAACGTTTCAAATCATATCCGCGAATTTTTGCATCTGGACTTTAAGCGGTAAGTAGCACTATTCGTCTCCGTCTCTTTCTCGCAGAAGCATTGTTATCCCACTATATACACGTATACGTGAGTTTAATAGGCCGCTTGCGCGCGCGAAGGGAAAATTCAATTTCTACTGTACCATAAGCCGAGAGGCATTTTTAATTTTGCATTATTAGCTCTCGACTCTGTCACCCCGGCCGCTCATGCTATAACACTGTATTTTTTTTTATCTCATTCGTTATTAATTTTCCGCGAAATATATACATATATAAGCTATATCTTTAGAGCCTCGTAAAAGAATCAATCTCGACTCGCAAGTCGAGTCATTGAACGTCGTATTCCGTCTATAAAGCCTTATCGGACTGATAAAACCGGCAAGCTTGCTTTCCCTTTTATTTCAACATTGTCGCAAAAAGAGGTCCCGGAAACGATCATCCGCGCAACGGTCGATTTCCTTCCAAAAGATAGGAGACCTGCCGTGTATATGATACACGCGCACACCTGTGCAAGTATATATACACAGTATCGTAGAGTCTCTCGTATCTTGGAAATTCAAGTCGGATTTTCGTAGTACATAGGCACACACGGCACACATGTAGTGCGCAATCAATCGGTCGTATATCGAGTGGAAAATCGATAACGAGCCGACGCTGTGTCTCGGAGTACGTCGTCTGTAAAGCTGCTGCACGTCGTGTATTGCAGGCTAAAGCGACGACGACGACTTGGCCCGGAAATGACAGTCTGCAGACGGCAATATCCAGCGCGCTGTGTGCTGTTCGGTTGGTGTGCTTAATACCTGTGTATATGTATATCGCGAACAGTATTGGAATTTAGAACCTCCGATGCCAGATTTCAAAGCTATATATATATAGCATACGATATATCCGCTGCAGCCGGTGTGACATTAATTAAAATGTGCGCAGGAATAAATGAAAATAAAAACAAGCCGCGTATATAACGCGGCGTGTGTATAACGTTAAAATTTAAATCAGTGAAAATATAACGTTATGATACATCTGGCGGCGTAATTAAAGCACGGGCTCGCATTCGAATTATCTTAACGCTCGTCGGAAAATGAAATGCAATTTCGCAAATATAACGAGCGGAGAGAGCTGGCAGCGTTTTCATTTTCGCGCTGTGCACTTTGCCAGAGTCTCTCTCTCTCTCTCTCTCTCTCTTTGCACACGCCCATCGTGATACATGTATAATGCGAGCGAACCGCGGAATCAGCGGATTTTCGCGCAGCTCCGTGCTTTTGCCTATCTCTCAGTTCCGCTGCATGCTGTAAAGGCAAAAGCATGAGATACGAGCTACCGCCGACGCTGCGGCTATGATCATTCAAGTGCAGGGCTGGCAAGTAGCGCGTATCGGGGTGAACGAACGCGGGATTACGTCACTATGTCACGGAGGGCTGGCTTTGGTTCTCTTTTTTTTTTTTTTTTTTAATAGTCCGTCTTGGAAGGCGACGGAGCGACAATAGAGCGATGAGTCAGCCGTAACGATTGCTAATTAAAATTTGATTGAGAGCGATGGTGGGTAGAGCAAAGTCGGACGCGTTGAGAGTGTTATTGTGTAAATGATTTTTTTTTTCTGAAATTGAGTTTTAACAGCTGTGTTCTCTTTAAAAATCATACAGACAAGAGATATTTTCTATTGCGAAAGTACAGAGAGTAGAAGACTTAATTGATAAAGTTAGTTTAACTATATGAATAGTCGAATTATGTTTGGATTAAATTACGGCCCGACTTTCGTCAGGCACACAAAAAATTAGTCATAGACTCATCAAGTGTTCCCCTCCACGGAAATCTTTAGTAAAAGGCGAAAGATTTATTCGTGTTATGAAGGGAAACCAGAGTACCGATCGGTGGGCAACGCAGCCTTTTTATCCCTTTCCGAACCCTACATCGTTTATGGGTCTGATGGAGAAAGGGGTAGCCACCCGGCGGACGCTATGCTGTACTACGACTCTTACATCTGTGAAAATTTTTTTGCGAGTGGAATGACTTGTACCTGCATCTTGGTTTACATGAAATAATACAGCAATATATTAAAATATAAAATTATCAAATAATAAAAATTAATACGGAACATGATCGATTATTTTTAAAAAATTTTTAAATTAAAATACAAATATTATTTATTGCTTATCAAATAGTGAAAAATCGTTAAATAAATAATATTATTCTTGTTATTATAAGTAATTATTACTATCATAACTTCATTTAATCATTCAATGAAACAAACAAGCAGTTACAGTTACAGACACGCTACAAGTACTACTGCACTCGCAGAAAAATTTGCACCGATGTAAGAGTCGTAGTACAGCACAACGTCCGCCAGGTGGCTACCCGTTTCGTCAACCCACAAACGATGTAGGCTTCTGAAAAGCATAAGAAGACTGCGTTGTCCACCGATCGTTACTCTGGTTTCCCTTCATAACACGAATAAATCTTTCGCCTTTTACTAAAGATTTCCGTGGAGGGGAACACTTGATGAGTCTATGACTTATTTTTTGTGTGCCTGACGAAAGTTGGGCCGTAATCTAATACAAACATAATTTACTTGATAAAGTTGAACAAACTTTATCATTTAATCCTTCAAAATGTTGAAAAACTAGAAATTTAGTTCTAACATTTTTATTCTTTTACAATTCAATAATTGAACAAAATAGAATACGAACAAGTAGCTTTCAAAACTTTAAACGCGGCGCAGTCAAAGATAAGCTTGTAAAATTCTAACAAAGAACCAAGCGCATTAACATTTCAATCGAACTTTTCATGTTCAATTAAAAATTTGCACATTCCGCTTTTACAACTAACATATTTGCATCCAACAAAGCAGCGAGTTTCACGAATTTTCTCGCGCGCGCGAGAATCTAAAAGTTCCTGCGCGCGTACACCAAGTTCGCAGTTTCATCAGTTAAACGGGCCGTTGATTTAATTTTGAAAACTGCTCTGCTATGCAGCTCGCAAGCCTCCGGCATTTTCATAACATCGCTGCGAAGAGAAGAAGAAGAAGAAGAAGCCTGCAGAGGCAGAAAAGGGAACAAAAGGTAAAAATAAGATGCATCGAGAAAGGAATAAGAGCAGGAGAAAAGGGAAGAGGAGCGCGAATAAGCGGTAGAGACTACTTTTCTTCCGCGGCCGTTCGCATTCGGCGCGGCTTGCTTTTTCCACTGCTGAGAAACAAAGCTTGGTAAATTAGAAAACTTCGGAGACTGCATCGAACGTACCAGCATGCTGTGGGCGAGTGAGGAAGAAAAAAAAGGCAACGAGGAGCACTGGCTTTTCTCCTATCAGCGATACGACCGTTCGACGTGTCTATATGCGGGCCATGATGATGATAACGCCTGTGGGGTTGTCTGTGAGAAGAGGACGGAAAATAGAATAGAGCTGGAAGGAAGAGAAAGAGGAAGTCTACAAAAGGGATGAGAAACGAGTATTCGGAGTATGACCCACTTGCCCGAGTGCTTTTATAGAAATGCATATCGTATGCGGGGGTGAAAAGTTTATTTAAACGCGTTATTTTTCAAGGAACTTACTGCACTGAGATCTGCGGGTAGAAGATTTTCAAATTCAATCTCGCGCTTGAAAATAACTCGAGAGAAAATTTAAAATTTCACTTGGCTCGACTTGCCGAAATTTAAAACATGCTGACTAAGAGCAATGCGCAGCATCGATTTTTCCCTACTGCAAGCCGAGGACAAGGGTGAGCCTAAAAAAAAGGAGCGCATTGTTCCTGCTGCATGTGCCCGACAAGACGGATCGATACGACAAGTATTATATATAGTAGAATGAGACGGGAGCGAAAAGTTCGAAAAGCGCACGTTTTAAAACTTCAAGTTCACCGTCTCCACGTCTCTCTGCATCAGCCGCGAGTATAAGACTTGTCTGCTTCGTCGTCGCGCACACGCTATTCAGTCTTTAGCCATCTATCTTGCGGTATACGTTTGGGGATTTTGCTTCTCTTATTTTATTTTTTTCTCTTTCTTTGCAGCGTATACGGTACACACATATATACAGGATCTTTTGAAAAGGGGCAAAATTGCGGCCGAGTGCTCGTGGTTCGCTCCGACGGAAGGGAGGATTTAAAAGCGAAAGTGGATGAGAGCCAGGCTTGACCCAAAGAATTAGGCCTTTCAGATGCTTTTAAGCTGGTTTGCGATGGCTTTTTGCAAGGGTTTTGGCCTTTAAATATCAAGCTTTCAGCTCGTTATCGTGACGAGAATGTTAAACATTTACCGCAATGACTGTATAAGTGTATATAGTTTGATTAATGCGCGGACGGTTTATTAAGAGGAAGGAGAGAGAGAGAGAGTTAATTTTTTGAAAAATGTCACCGACGCGTGAACGAATATTTCAGTCACACGAGCGCACGAGTTGACTCAATTCCTTACAGAGTTAATTAAAAAAGTGATGTATGATACGGAAGTGTTTTTGTCGACTGCTTAAAAGTTTCAAGGCACGCCATTTCATTTTGAATAATTTCAATGTACGCGTAAATACATTTATTTGACGCATTGCATCAACAATGGCAACGTAACGAGACTGAAAAATTATTATTCTCGGAAACCCCATAAATCATCGATAATAAAAATCCACCTCGATTTGAATCGTACCACCTACTCTCCTACACGACAGTAACAAATTGGTAGGGACAGCTTATATTGTTTTCCTCTTTTTTTAACAATTCATCAACCGGTTCGAGTAAAGCCATATCATTAAAAAGCTATTTATCAAAAGTGTACACACGTGAAAACCACATAGAGTCAGCTTCGAAAGTATACTTACAGCCTAAAAATTCATCGACGTATACACGTTTACACCTACGCTTGCAGGTGCAGCTGTGTGTGATTTTTCTCTCTTGAATCTTAGAAAACCGGTCTCGTAAAATCCTGCAAAACGTGTCATTGTACGCGTTTCGGAATTCGATCGTCGCAAAGCAAGGCCATATAATATCCGTAGGTAGGGTCAGCTCTTCGATTATGGAGAACGAAGAGGGTTATTGGCGGTCAGCCAATATCGATGATTTAGCAAAGGTATCCGGCTGCCGGTTATTGCTCGGCGCAAACACTCGCGTCTCATTATTTATTGCACACGCACGCACCGCAGGCGCTTTTATCTCTCTCTATATATATATAATACAAGCCCGTAAAGTTCGGCCTATATCTGCCCGCTTCACTGGCCAAAAAGTATTATATTCTTTAGCGAGCTTTTTTTTAAATTAAACGGCTGTGCGTTGGCCTCTGGACTCTATACAAACTAGTTTGAAGAAATCCCTTCATTTCGAAACAATAAATATTGATGAATCGCAATACCGAAGCTTAATTGGATTCCTCCTCTCGGAAAGCTACAGTGTCATCTCGCGCAGTAGTAGTAGTGTATCGATTGTATACATATATATCTATAGAATTGTAGAAGCATACCTGGCGAGTTCTCTCTGGAGTTGATGAACCCTGGAGCAAGCGCGTTCGGCCTCGGCCGTGGCCTCTCGTACTCGGGCTTCGGCCTCCATTCGCTGCCGTCTCTCCCGTTCCAGAACATCGCGCTGTGTAGCTTCTCTCTGCAACAAAGCAAAACGGAACTGTGTTAAACTTTTTTTTTTTTTTTGAGATCTCATTTTTGTTTTTACAGAGAATAAAATCGCTCTTCTCTCTCTCTGTACAACGGAGCGAAAAGTTTTATTTTTACAAAGAGCGCCAGACTAAACAAAATAAAATCTGCAATTTTACATCGTATAGCCGAGGATCGCCTGCGGGTCTCGGCTGTAAAGTGGAGCAAAAACAGTTTCGAGAGGCTGCTGCTGCTGCTGCTGCAGCGAGTGAGAGAAGAATCGATACGCTCTTTCTCTCCGTATGGCGCATATGTCCATACGCCGTTTTCGTCTTTGATAGTTTCGTCACCCTCACCCCTGATGCTCTATCTCCTGCACCCATTTTGCACTCTATATGTATAGTCGGCGTCCTTTTCCTTTATATACACAGGCGCTTACGATCGGGGCTTTATTGAATCGAAATTCGCGCGCGTTGCGCATTATCGAGGTTCGTGTATGAGGCTGACGCATGGCCTACTATATGGTGTATTGTAGTGCAGCGCGTTCGTATAATGTATGCGCTTCGGAAGAGCGATTTTAATGCTTAGATGGACATTTTAAATGGAATATCGACGAAAGCTTCGCTTGTCTTTCGATGTACTGTTATTGAGAATCGCGCGAAATTTAAATTTATCGCTAGATTTTGCGAATATCTACTTACAAGTTTCTATATAGGTATATGAATAAAAGCACCGGGAAAAAATCGAGCCGCATAAACAGCGAATTTGTCAATCTTCTGATGAACGACTATATCTCATATATATACCAAGCTATTCGCACCTGAATAAAACATAAATCCAAAGCATCACATCCAGATCTTCCATACACAGCGCGAAGATATAGACTATAGAGCGTACAGAGAAGCGAGAGATAGCAGGCGCCGAAATAATTTCCGCTAAGCGTATTCCCCTTTTATTTGGCCGGAAAGAGGAACCCAGGCATCCTCTTTATTTTCCACATCTCTCTCTCTCTCTCTCTCTCTCTCTCTCTTCTCAGCGCAAAGAGATAAAAGCACCCTCCTCTTATGAAAACCAAATACGCAGCCAATTTCCGAGTGCTCTCTCTCTCTCTCTCTGGAAAAAGTAGGTTAAAGCTTCGAGGGTCCAGAAAAACAACAAGACGGAATCGCCATTAGATTATCAGCCGTAAAGATAAGAGCCCTTAAAATTTTCTCTCATCCCTCTTTCTTGGACGCGAAGACTTTTTAAGTTAATTAGATGGATGGCTATACTCATTTCCCCGAAAGTCGATGCAGATCCGGAAAAAGCGCCTATAGTGTCTCGGGATGAAGAGGGGGAAGCAGTCGAATAAAAATAAGGAGTATAGCCCGATCGCGCGGAATGAGAGCACAATCTGGTAAAAGCCGACGTCGAGAGAGAGAGAAAGAGAGAGAAAGAGAGAGAGAGAGCTGACCAGGGAGGTTTAAGGGACGGCCGGATTTATGGGAGCCTTAAATCCTTCTTGGCTTTTCCTCTCCTTCTCGTAAAAGCTCTCTGCTCTTTCTCTCTCTCTCTCTCGCGCGCGCGTATTATACACGCGATCTTCGTTCTTTCCTTGTTTACGCGTTCCATCTTCGTCAGCTGCTCGCGAAGAATTTGCCTGCGCGTATGTATACATACGCGTCGCTGTCAGCGAGAAGCTCGTCGCTGCACTTTCGAGTGTAGAGCTTTCTATACTCGGTATACCGTTGTCTGCAGGGATTCTTCGCTCTGAAAAGCCATTCGCGCACGACTATCCGATAAAGTGCGAGCAGAGAGAGAGAATCCTCCAGAGGTGATAGCTCGAGGACAAAGACGGATATAAAAGGAATGTGTGGAGTGTGTGTGTGAAAGCGAAGAAATATGTCGAGTGTAAGGGGTGAGAGCTGAGCAGTAGGGTCAGTGATTGTCTCGATCCTTGTCGTGTCGAATCCAATTATCGAGAGATAAGCGACGTCGTTTTAGAGTACAAGCTCTCGAAGATCGACAAAACTACTCCAGAGCTTCGAAGCAAAGAGTCCTGTATAATAACGAGAGAGCGACAAAACCGCACTATTCCGTAATACTCAACATCGAGCTAAAAGCCATTAAATCATCCGCTGAGATCGCGATTAAACTGCCACAGCCAGCCGAGCGAATCCGACGACGGTCCGTCGTTCTGGCGCAGCTACAGTCGTAGTCGTCACGCTGTGGTTAACAAAGGACATTTTCGAGGAATTATGATCCGTAAAGGCTCTTTGCGCTCTAAATCCATCAGCTGCCCGGACGACGACGACGAGGAGGATGAAGAAAAAGAAGCAGAGGATTTTTCGAAGCTGCAGCGGAGCTGTTATAGTAAAAAAATCGAGTGGAGAACGAGTGATTTATGGTGATTTTGTAGTTTGTCAAGCGAAAACGCGCGGGGATTCGAAGGAGAGACGCACGTGACCGAGCTATTAAGTTTGTCTTTCGCACGCGGCATCCGCGAGAGAGTGAGGAACGTTTGTACCAGTCTCGACGCTCTTGTCGCTGGAAGTGTGTGCTGTAGTTTCTTTTTTTGGATGTATGGACCCTCCGTTTCTGCAGTCGATCTTTGTGCTGAGTTTGGATGCTGTCGTCGATCTTGTTTTATTTTGGTTTGAGAGTTGGGTTCTGCTTTTTTGGGGGAGACAGTTTTCGCGCTACAGTGTTTTTGATTGGATTGAAAAATGATTGGGAATTTGAAACTGATTTTTAGCGATTAAAAAATTATTAGAAATGATTGAACAGTCTACAGTCATTAGTTCGTTTAAAGAAACATAGTAATGAAATTTCTTCTAAAGTTATAGCATGAGTGGCCCAGGCAAGTAGCAGGCCTAGTTTTGGCATAGGTAACAAACCTTGCAACGGTTAGAAAATTGCTTCTTATTTAAATTAAATTTCTAATAATTCATGCGTATTTATTGTTAAATTCTTCGCTTACACGTAAATTAGAATAAACTTATTAGTCACAATTTATTCACGTATTAATTAACGAAAAACACACAGCTCAATGGAAAGATTATTCATAATCAAAATACGCTAAGGATTAAAATCGTTGCAACCTCTATAAATGCACTAGGCTCTTAGATAGCGACGAGGGAAATAAGAAAGCAACCTTGCGCCACCTATCTTCGCTGGCTAGAAACTCGGGGAGTCTAAACGCTGGAGAAAGAGCCAGTCCAAAACTGCTCTAGAGTTTTCAATACAAAATTTTAGTGACATAAGCTCATATATGCACTGAAATACAACAACAACAAAAAAAAAACAACATTATTTTTCCTCGTCATCCCGAGGCAAAAAAAATCTTAAAAGGAAAGCTCGAAAAGTGAGAGTAATAAGTACACGTGCCAAGATAGTGAAAGTCAAGAATACACAGCGAGAGATAGACGAGGTGCGAGGGTGAAAATCTCCGACACATTGCATTATTGATTGGGCTTTCTCTGCTGCCAATACCACCGAGGGAATCTTGAGATTCCGGCATTGGATCGCAGAGAGAGAGAGAGAGAGAGGCGCGATCACGCAGTCCGCTCATTAATTATTTGCCGGTCGATCATGCCGTGCCGTAACTCTCTTGCTGATGCTGTGCTCGCCTCTATATCTATCTATATATCTCTCTGTGTGTGACGATTGATACCGTCTCTCGAGCGACGCCGGCACGTCCCAAGAAATGACAGGAAGACTCTTGCTCTCGGTCTGGCACGGGCCAGGAGTAGTGTATACAGTCAGAAGTGTGTCGGGGAACGCACGTGAGCCGAATAAATTACGCGACAATAGGCCAGAAATGTTGATTCTCGAACGCAGGGGTTGTGTTTACCTAGAGAGGTGGGATTTTTTCTTTTGGTTGTTCGATCGAGTTGTTTTCATTGTGTATAGCAGTGATCGACTGTTGATTGATTTTTTAAAAGCTTTTCACATGTGATCGTTAAGTAATACGAGTATTTTTTGAGATGAATACCTTATAATTTAGACGCTTTAACATGTATAATCATAATTTTATTACCGATCGTATCAACGAGTCATCTTCAACAGCCGATTACACATTCTCAGCAATACCCTCGATGTAAATCAGTTGGATATCCTTAACGGCAAAACGTCGAGCTAATAAGTACACCAGAAGACGGTGATTCACTCTAAGCGAGAAGTCAAGCAAAGGAGCCTAAAACTTTGAATATATCCCCATAGAGCAGCTTTAACCGCTCGGTGCAAGAAGCTAACACACTCAACGGGGCGGTGGCGGCGGTGGCGCTTATTCGCGAGCTTAGCGGGAAATTTACGGGCGAGTCACGCAATCCCTTTTTGACCGCCTACGCTTAAGTTCGAGCCCCGAGTGCATGGTTAACCGCGGATATCTTCTTATCAGCTCGGTGATATGTGACCGCCGAGATATTTATACATATGCGAGCGCGTGCGACATTTTTTAACCCCTTTTACGCGCGTGATTTAATATCTTAATGCAGCATATGACGAGATGCCAGTGTGCTTTTTGCTGTTTGGATTTGTGATACTACTGGACTGCGTTTTATTTTGAATTTTTTATCGTGAGATCTCAGGAATTTACTGAACTTTCTTAATTCAACAAATACTAATGGAAATTAAGAGCTGATTGCACATACTTTATGAAAATTTGGTAGGTGGTGGTAGTCCAAAACTATTTTCTTTCACGACTCACACACCATCAAAGTATATAGCCTTTCTTTTTCTCCATGTACCTCCAGTTATTTCAATCTCCTAAAAGAGCAAGAAATTAATATCAAGCTTCGCCGTTTCGTATACCCAAGATCGTCGCACTTTTCCAGCCGGAAATAGTAGGACATGCTTCCTCTCTCTACGTTTTTTTCACACACATAAACTCCAATATGGCTGGTAACTGCGACGTAAATGGCACTAAGGCTAAATTTAGAGGTAGAGCATAGCTGTACCGAAGCCAAAGGCAGCATCTCATTTGCCCAAACGCGACGCCTCTGCATCCTTCCTGTTGCAGTTACATAATTCCTTTCGAGTTCGTGCACCTAGGGAAGTTTCTAAAAAACGAGTATAGGGTCGATCAATTTTTTTTCTTATTTTCTTCTTTCTCAAGGTGTCTCGCGCAAAGGCTAGATTTATCAGGACTGTACTTTTCGGCGAATGCATAAACGATGAGCTATGCAGAGTAGAGAAACTTTCGCGGAATTTCTCGAGGAGTTTGCGGAATTTTAAGAATTCTTATTACAACCTGCTGGACGCCAGCGCATATATATAGCTATACGTCAGTCTCTGCGGCGTTTCTTTGTGTCGGAGCGGTTCTACTGTATAATCAGTTGCGAATTGTTTTTACCTACACTTGTACCTTCTTTTCTTTGAGATTCTATTAAGATTAAAATTGTCCCTCTGCTTTTTCTCTCTCTCTACAGCACAGCAATTTCGTTTTCGCCGTAATTATAAATATTCCAAAATTAAAAAAGAAAAAAAGTGAATACACTATGGACAACCGGCGGCAGCATGTCTCACACAACATACCCTAGCGACGTCCCAACATCCTGTCAATGCCGCGCGCATTTCGAATTCCCGCGGGAATGTCTGAAGCAAAGTCCAAGCTCGAAAGGCACTTTCACGCGTCGGGCTTGCAAACACAATGCAATATACATATTCCAAGGGGTCAATGCGCTTGAGTAGCAGCTGTATATACATACATACATACAGTCGCGTGAATTCGCTGCATCAAGGGCCGAAGTCAATCACATGTTGCACACGTGTCGCATACATATCTCTCCTCTCTAGCATCGCGTCGTAGCCCTTACGTCACGCGCCGCGACCGGATTACACGTGCAACGCTATATTCTCCCGATGCGCTTCGTCAAACGTGCGACGCTTGCGAAGTGACTTCCGAAGTACAGGCGATATCTGGCTGATGGACTCTCGTGATGGCTGTCTGACACTGGCGGCTGCTGCTGTCGAATTCCGGAAATCACACGATGTCAGCGTCGATGAGCAGCAGCAGCAGCTTCATTGACTTCGGTCAGACAGGAGATGATAGAGAGATGAGGTGAAGTGTTTTCCGTTTCGGCTGATGGCTATGGTGTATATTTTGTTTTTAGCTGTTAGTGTATTAAAAATACGCAGACAATTTATTTTTAATGTCGTCGCGTATAACACTAAGCTCTTTCACTTACATTCGCATTCGAATGAAATTTCACTTAAGACGCGTATACCCTCGGCACCGTAATAACGATCCCTTAGCGCGACGCTTCTTTACGAGCTATACCGTCCATTACACCCTGAGCTCGAGCGCCTAAATTTTCGAAAATCCAAATCCAAGGCAATTCCACCGAGATTTTCATTCGAATCCTATATACACACACCACAGTGTAATGCAGCACACGCATACATATATATATATATATATATATAACCACGCTATAATTAAATTTCGCTCTATGCGGCATTACACGGTCAACGACTTTCTCTCTCTCTCTCGCATAGTATCGGGTATAACGAGCACTTCACGCGAGGAGATCGTTTGGCCCCTCCGTTCGAACTTTTTGCGTATACAGGGTGGAATAATGAAAAAGCGTCCTTTATGAATTTTTTTTTTACGGGAGGATATTATACGGAAGCGATAAGGAGCCTAATCAACGATATTATATCGTCGTGACAACGAGCGAGTATCTATATATTATGAAAAACTAATATTTTCGGTATAAACATTGAAATTCGCATACAGAGCAGTTCATCAAAAGACAATAGTCGAATCGCCAATGCAGCAGCAGAACTACTTAGCATTCGCACATATATATACAGAACCCGGCATTATTCAGCGTCTCAGCGATGCTTATCAACTCCTCGCAATTAGTCACGCTAGGCCGATTTATCATAGGCCGATCGGCCAGATAGACGAATTATGCATCCGCTGTATATTTCGAGCTCATGCATATACGCTCCGTATACACACACACACACACACACGTATAGTCTCGTCTCTCTCTCTCCTGCTGCTATTATCCCCCTTTCTCTCTCTACGCTCGTAGGGGCACAGCTGCGACAATAAAGCACGTCGTCGTCGTCGTCGTCGTTGTCTAGCCGATGCACTCGGCCGAGGCGAGGCGCGAATGCAGATGATGCGCGAGAAGCGTAAAGTCTGCGAGTGTGTATAAACTTGAATGAGTCATTATATAAGCGTGTGTATGGTGTCTAGGATGTGTTCGCACTTTTTTGCGAGAGAAAAACTCGACTAAAATAACGCGGGTTTGTGTATACGCTGTGCGGGAGAGAGCTTCCGCGTGCTTTTATAGTCGTGGGAAATTTGAGTTTTTGAAAAAAGGAACGAGGCTATTTATGGAAGTGGCCTTGACTGTTTGACGAACGAGTCGGATCAAGTTCACCGGCATGAGGTACACAATTGAGGTCTGATATTTGATCGCTGTTCAATATATTACTCATCGAAGTAGACACCGCTACACGCTTAAGTTCATCTCCTTATAGCTTCGACGGGTTATTAAACCGAATTAACCCTGGCATGATTACGACGCTTCTGTGTAATGATAATATACACAAGTTAATTAAAAGCACTTTTGAATATCAGCCGGGCATGTTTAATTCATATTCATTAAAATCCATCGTCCTTTGAGTAATATGCCACTGCCGGGCTATAATGGATCTCCGAAACAATTAGTCATAATCTCGATAGCGGAAATCCGCGAACCCCAAGCAAAGGCCACGTTATAAAACGCCCCACAAACGTTCACCCTTCTATATTTTCATATACAGCTTATATGATTCAGCTCAGCTGTATCTCTCATCGAAACTGGCTCACAAACAATTCAGTTCCAACACCATTCCTTGCTAATATACAAAATTAAAAAAAAAATAAAAAAAAAAAAAAAAAAAAAAAAATACCTTGCTAATCTTAGCGAGTCCAGCAGTAGCCATAATCCTCTGTGTCCTGCTGGTCCTCCCGATCCGGGGGGTATCTTCGTTGTCGCGGCATATCTCAGCCGAGGCAGACCCTTGGGAAGTAACCTTACTCCCGCGACTGTTGTTTTCGTTTCTTCGACTCCCAGCGATATTACCAGTACCACTACTCGCAGCTGCTCCTCCGGATCCCCAGACACGAGCTGCTACTCGACCAATTGGGCCTTCGACGCTACGCTTTATAAAACGAGCTACTCCTCCACCCACGACCTCACCGGTCCTCCCGCCCTCCACCTTTGTTGTCGAATCGGCACTGCTTTGATTACTCGCGCAGCACTAATTATTGACACTTTGTTATGCGCTTTTCACTCACGCGCACCGGGAGTGTTTGTAGAGAGATAGATAAGACACTTGAGGGAGAGAGAAACACGTGAGAACACGAGGATAATCTTCGCTATTTCGAGTCTCCGCAGCAGCTGTGTATAGAAGTAAGGGCGGCTTTGTAAAAGGTTAGAAAAATATGAAAAAATCCAAGTTTCCGTTCAGTCTTCTACTCGTCGCTCTCGAGTATACAATATAAGGCAACGGCTGGCTGGTGCAGCAGAGCAGCTTCGATCAGCTACCGGGTAAGCTCTGCATATTATCTCCGTCACTCGCGAATCCGCCCCCGCTGCAGTTTCTTCGTCGTCGTCGTCGTCGTCGCACAGGCCATATAAAACGCACTGGCTGTATCCTCTCTCGTTCGTTTTGTTTTGTTTTCTTCTTCTTCTTCTTCAGCAAAGAGAGAGCGAGCGAAAAGGATTGTATAGTACAAAGAGTGTATATATATATATATGTATTACGCAACGTACACACGACGCACCACGGATGCCGGCCGACTGACGGTGGGACTCGACGGTCTGAACGAGAGAAGCCGGCTGTGTATAGTATACACTATATACTTCTCTTGGGCGGCTGAAGCCGCTACCCCCTGTGAGAGGGAACTCGCGCATGCGCTATACTGTATACTCGACGCTGTGCACGGAGTAGCAACGCTTTAGCTGAATCGCGAGTGTGAGCGTATAGGGCTTTGTACTCTATAGCTCGCTCTACGCGAGTGTGTATTATAGACGAGCTCGAAGACGATGTGGGGAGAGAGAGAGAAAGCACGTGCTACTGTGGACGAGCTGCGATGATGCTTATAGTATACACGTCGTTTTTATTCAATGGCTGCGGTGCAGTTGTGCATAATATAGCTTATTCTTTCACTTTTACAGCTCTGAATTCGATCCATCAGTGAAATGAAAAAAATTGAAGACAAGGCGATACAGCCAATCGCAGCATGTTCTTAGGATTTGCGTGTGCCTTCGGGGTTACGTTCTGCGATGATGATTCCTTCTTCTAAGAGGGTCGAGGTGTTTGAACAGTAAAGACGGGGGAACACAACGGATTTTGGCCCTTCCGTGTGTTTTTCGGCGGTTTGATTCTCGGGCTGACGTTTCGAGCTCTTTGTTTGCCTTCTTCCTCGTCTCCCGTCACTATACTCGAAGATGCGTAAGAACTTTCCGGTGTATCGGAAATATAATTTGTATCCAGCCCTATACCTCTGATGTGCTCCTTATATTATAAATCAAAGAGCCTGTTGAATTAATTGTGAGTAAGACTTCATCATCGCGTTTGTGAGCTTTTAATGGCCGGTAACACGAGACGCTTGTATGTGGATATATATTTTTCAGGATCCCGACGTACCACCCCATCATCGTCGGTTCGTTATATATACCAAACGAGAGCGCGAAAGGAAGATTAGACGCAGCAAAGGTGTGGCGCGCATTAATTACTTTTAAAAAGCCATTAGGCTTGATTCGTTCGAATGCCAGAGGTGTCTATATCTTCTTTAAAATCGTACTCTACTATACTGACGTTAAAAAAAAAGTTTACGTACATACTCTTTAAAAGCGTACAGCTAGACGACACTAAGAAGGAGAGACAGCGTCTAGCCGAAGCATTATCCAAGTCTGCGCAAGGCGCGGAGAGACAGTCGATTTCATCCCATTCCAGGTAACGACATCCTAGATCGTTCGGAAACTCAGTCATGCGATGGGTTATAAAGTCTCGAATGGCACACCTGCAACTATATATATATACGAACGCATACACGGGGCGACGATTCATTGTTACCCTTCATTTTCTCCAAACTCGAGATTGGCTCGCGCTAATGAGATCTTGGGGACACATGACGACGACGACGGTGGGATTGAATTTCCATTAGAAATTTCGTTCTTTGCCGGTTGTTTTGCTTTGAAAAAACTTTCGCCTTTGGATTTGCCTAGAAAATACTCTAGTCCGGAATTAAAGTTTTACACGAGAGAGCGTTATTTTGTATACATGAGGTAAATCGATCGCAAGAGAGATTGGAAAACCGTCAGTCAATTTCATCGTAAACGAATTTGCAAAAAAAAAGGCTTGGAGCGAAATACGCTCCGATATCAGAGTATTTAACCGATAAGCGCCTCGAGCCAGATAAATTAATGGAAAGTTATTCTCCATGGAAAATCGGATAATCCAAAAATTATTATTTTATAAAACTTGCAAGAATATATGAAAACTTTATCACACATACACAAAATTCCACGGCATTATCGAGCCAATTAAAGCCCGGCGCGATGCTAACCTCAGCCTTGAAAGAGAGAGAGAGGGGAGTAGCATTGCAGAGCATATAGCCATAACGCGATTTAATTAATTAGCGAGACTCGGCGATGAAAAGCCCGCGGGGCTTTTGTTCGCCGATATATCGAATGCTTGATTGCGCGGCATACCTTTGGCTGGCGCCCTCCGTTCGCTCTTTTTTTTTTTATTTCCCTATATACGTAACGTTTAACCGGACCGCGTAACCGCAAAAGCTCTCTCGCATGTGTTGGTTGTGCCTATAGGCTTTGGCGTCTGCATTTATTTTTCAGCGTTTGATTAAACGCTCGCTAATTGATGCTCGTTAATGCCTGGCGCTCTGGTAACACCTGGCACAGCTTTTGTGTGTTGGGTAAAATTGAAGGGAAGCTTTGATTTTTCGATAAATCGTATCGGAATATTACTACACTGTGATGAATTCAAGTGCGGCGAACAATTTAATATGCGCACGCGCAGCCACAGCCGACGTCGAACCCTCTTCATCTTCTGGAGAGAAGCTACGCCTTATCTGTCTTCTCCCACTCGACGCGAGCTTTATTGGAAAGTTTCGTGTATATATATATATACTCTTTGATCAACGGGACGATTCAAATCGCGATGTTTCTGAATGTCCGGCGTTTACACATTGTCATCGGGTTTGTTCTATATACATATACATACATGCAAGGGATGTTCTCTCGAGATGGACGGATGAATACATTGCTAGAGGGGGAGCGACACGCGGCAGTTTCTCTGTTGTCAGGCGCTCGGCCGGAAGCTTCCTGGAATTCGATCGTGGAATTTTTTTTCGCTAATTCGCTCTCGGCGCGCTCTCTCTCTCTCTCTCTTTGTTCCGTATATCGATTTGAATTTCCCGCTTTTATCATTTATTCCGCTGGTTACAAGCAACGCCTCTATGGTATCCGAAAAACTTGTAGACTCGGCGATATTTAATTACACACCCGCATGCGATACGCCCGTCGCCCGTCGGATAAAGAAGTTAAAGAACCCGTATGATTTCGTCGTGAAAAACCGTTATATATATACGCGGGACGAGAGATTGGCCGTAATTGGACTTGGACAAAATACGAGTACAAATCTTATTACAAACACTTTTGTCATATGCCGTGTATTTTATAATATCAATTCCGGAAGTTTTCCACTGCATATAACAAAGGCGAAACAGCAGAGCAGCTTCCAGAGTTTCAACTTACAACAACAACAACAACAACAGCGCGAGCTTTCATCGGTCTCCGCACTCGCGCGCAAAAAAAAACACATCGAAGCTCCAGACGACTGGAAAGTTTACCAATCGCCACCGCGCAGTATAGTATGGCAAAAAAGAAAACTCGCGCATCTCTCGTGCACAAAAGCGCCTCATCCATAATGAATCAGGCGTCCTATGTTAATTAGCGAGCGGCTTATTTTATCGGAAGATGCAGCCCCTACGCTCGTTATCGAATTTCCGCGCAACGTACCTCTCTCTCTCTCTGTGTTTGTGCGAGCACACGCGTGGCGTTTTACCCCCTTAGGGGGTGAATATTACAATGAACGCGTGCACCTTTTTTTTTTGCTCGTCGCTCCTCGTTTTTTTTTTCTGCACCGAAACCTATACTCCCACGCTTGATTATCCTCTCGGGAAGATTAAACATCCGATTGACGTTGTTTGCGCTTGGGGAAAGACTCTCTACGTGTAGATTAAAACATTACTTTCAAGAAGTATAATGAATTTTTTAAATCGTCACGGTCTTCACGATCATCTCTTATTTGCCTGTCGTAAACAACGATCTTTCTCTCGAAGCTATATTGATTTTACGGATGAAAGGTACCGGAGCCCCTACTCGAATCACGACTCCATAAAACGGGGCTTATTTCGCGGTGCTGTTGCATTGTGTTGGTCGCCGCCACCCACCGGCACACGCGTTCATAAACCCGATATTTCGATACTCGGCACGTTCCTCGAACGCGCGCGCAAACTCTCCTCGGCTTTTTTTTCTCTCTTTCTTTTAGGTCCTTCTTCTCTTCTACCTCGGCGTGCATTTTACTGCGAGCAGCGACTTCAAACGCTCTCGTAAAGGAGAGCCGGCGGCTTTTACTTTCTCGATACTTATAGTTACAAGCTTTTGATGTTTTTTTTTCTTTCGTACAGAACACTTCATCGGCGGTAATTAATGAAATTGGAAATAATATCGTACGGCTATGGGAAAATTATTAATTTTTGAAGGAGCTTCTTAAAAAAAAGTCGTGCAAACACACAGTAGAGAGCTAGCTCGAATATATTATATTCACCAGCAGAGTAGAAGGTCGCGGTGAGTTCAAACTGCGTCCCGCCCTCGAAACTTTTACTCTCATTCTCCGACTACAGTTATAGCTCTCTCTCCATCGCGACGACTCCTTTTAATTTTTTACCCTTCCCTCGGTCGCGCGCACTTTTTTTATCAATTCCAGCACCAGTAGCAGCAGCAGCAGCAGCAGCAGCAGCAGCAGCGGTGGTAGCAGGTCTCCTTTATTATCAATTTTCTTTGTCCGTCTGTCGCGCGCGGCTTTCTTTTCTATTATTTCATCTATGCGAAACTTTTACCAACCCGCGCAGACTTTTTTATATCATCACCGCAGCCGAGCGTAAAACTTTCAACTCCGAGATTTTTCCTTCTCTCCGCGAATTAGCTTCTCTCTCTCTCTCATTTTTTCCCTTTTCTTTCTTAGCGCATATAGACACACTGCGGAGCGCGTATAGTATACACCCCCGCTGCTACCGCCGTCAGTCTCTCGGTCTGTCGCTCGTAGGCTGCAATTAGCATGCATCCGCAGTGGCGAGCGGGGATTTCGAGGGTGTGCGGGAGACTCTCTCTCTCCTTGCTCGCGCGTAATCCCAGGGGATCCGCGTATATACGCCTCGAGAGCTTATACGACGTTACATCGAGGGAGAGAGAGAGAGAGCGTTATGTAACGCTGCGGTCGAGGCTTACGAGGATGTTTTGAGAGATGCTGCTGCTGGGGAGCTACTGCGCTATAGGCTTTGTACTTACGATTTGACGGCGCGGGGGGACATCGAGGGATGCAGTACACTACCCTATAGAAAAGCGAAAATTATTCCAAGACCGGCCGGCATCGTACTTAAAAATCGATCTCTAATACAGTCATTGACGAGCTAACGAGCCTATTGAAATAGAAGAGCGGGTGTGTGGTGGGAGTCGTGGGGGGTCGTATGTGTATGGATTTTCTAGCTATGCCTTGGGATTTTCTCAGCGCGGACTTGTGTGGGAAATATTATTATTCCCTGGATTATGCGCGTAATTGAGTGGGGATTTCTTCGGGAAGTTAATTGATTTTCTCGGTATCTTCCAGTGCTTATAGTTACTATAGATAGTTTTAGGGGTAACTTTTTTCTTTTCAGGGTGTACATAGGGTGGGCTCGTTAGGAGCGAGCATCTGTTCGCGATACGCGTGTGATACTGTTACGAAAATTTCGAGCGGCGCAAGATTAACTCTGTGATAAACGAGCCACCGTATTTCTTTTTTCAGGAAAATTTGACACGACCGTGGAAAATTAATACCGACACACGTCGGTTACAAGCTCCCTCATTTACAACTCGCGTGGCTCCCCCTCAGAAGCGCGTAAAAATAGATGTTCCAGCGTTCTGATAACGTAACGAAGATGAATTGAAAATAGCTTGCGCTAATTTTTCGAATTTTTCATTTTTCCATGTTTAATTTTCAAAAGCTATATTATACTTGAATAATAATTCTGGATCGTGTATACACACAATCCAGTTCGTCCTATCCGTGTTTACCCACGAGCACCGGCAGCATTTGATATCATTACGCCGGAATTTGTTTTACCCGGTGGTGCGTCTCCCGCTTAATATCCGCCTGACAATTTCCGTCGCCGCTGTGCGTATACCCTTACACACACACGCACGTATGTGTCCCTTTTTCAGTCCTCGTACAGGTCTGGGTCAGTATGATGCTGCGAAAAGCGTATGGTATACACACTAGTAGTATGTCTGGCGTAATATCGGCTGGAAAGAGGATACCGTGTTCGGCCTCTTTCCTTAATGACGTAGCTGCGTGCAACAGCTCACCCTCTCGACTACGTTATTAATTAGAGGCGGCCGAAATTGTTGCTGCGATGGAAAATAAAAAAGAATAGCTTTGGCTCGAGCTCAGCGTGCATGTGTAGCTTCTGGGTACTTTCGGAGTAAGCCTCTCTGCAAATTTATCTTTGCTGGAGGGTAGGTATTACGTGTGGTGTTTACCTGTCTGATTTTTTTGGACTGTGAGCATTAGTTGATTGTTTTCTGGAATTTCGTGCTGGACAACGAATTTAAAGTGTTAACTCGTATTTTTAAATAACTAGGTACAACACAAACAACAAAAGCTCGACTCTAAGCGTCCGTCGCCTCTCAAATCGAATCACTGATAATAGGCCAAGTTTAACGATATCACTGCATTACATAGCACCGCTAGCGAATCGAAGTCAATCTCATAAATCCCCTGGAAGCACGCGAACCCTCGCACTCATGCGACGCTAGCGTTTTCAAACTTAGATCTCGAGAGCGTTTGGGGTATATCTCTCGAAGAGTCGAGGCAAAAAAAGTTTAAACGTACCAAACTTCCTTCAATCTCAACGACGCGACGCTCCCAGAAGCGTTAAAAAAGAACTCCCCGTCGCTTTTTTCTTCCTTCCTAAGGAAGCCTTGTAATAGTGATTTTTTTGAGTTTGTGTAAAAACACGTAGAAAGTGTGTTTTGATGTATTTTTAGTCGAAAAATAGTGTTTTTAGAAAATGTCCGTATGGGTGTGTGTGTGTTCATTCGTCGACATCTGTATCTCAGCTTCTACTCAGTGGATTTTGATCCACCAACTCTCATTTTCTTCGTTTTTACTATAGCATGATGGGAAAATAGTCCGTTTTACATTTTGTAGGCGTGTTTTTTTTATAGCGATTTTTTAGTTTTGAATATTTTTCAATACGAAATGCATCGTCCAGATGGTATACATATACTTTGCACATTGTGCTCAATAATAGATTATTTCTAAACTTCTAAAATAAGTTTAGTTATTATTTTGATAAGAAAAAAAGAATGAATATAGATATAAACTGTTTTTAAGCGTTTATTATGACAGCATAAAAATGTACAGTTTAAAGTACGTACATGTTTGTTTTTATCACTAAGTTTTTCAAGCACATTCACAACTTTAGAATGCTTTTTTTATTTTAAAAGGCTGTACAATAGATCAAATTTGAATGTTTCATTTCGAAGAAGTATAAAAGTTTTTATTCGATTTACGTATCTATATATCTATACTGAAGACAACGTATTAGAATATTATCAACAAGCTGTATTTATATCCTACAATTATAATCCTCTCTAAAAAAAGTGATGGCCGGATGTTGTGAAGCCTATAAAAGATGGACGATGGCCGTGATTGGTCGACAGATGTGTATCCGGTTTAGATGGCGCCAACATTTAAAATTCAATATTTGAATTTGAATGGTAACGAGTTTAATAATAAATGATCGTGTTTTATTAGTTTAAATTTTGAGATTAGGTTTGTAACAATTAATTATTTAGCTATAAAATAAATAACGAATATCTGACTTCAAAAATTAAAAAGCACATAACCTACATTATATTGGGTGACATGATTGGTGAGACAAGATACATATATACAAATGTATTATATTATAGTGAGGAAAATGATAACATTTGGCTTCTGTTTAGAATGTAAAGAAAGAATTGCGTAACGATATTATTCGCGCGAAGCGCGGTCGATTTTCCTAGTAGTCTATAAAACTCTTACTTTCATAACTAAAGTCTCAGAATAAAAACAAAACAAACGATTTATTATTTCACTTGAATTGTCAATAGTATTGTCAATATTATATTTTTACATAATATAAAAAGTAAATATTGAAAGAACAATCAGCAATAATTGGAGTACATCGTATAATGTACGTTAGCCGAAATATCGTCTAGACGTTGGATAGGTCAAGATTATAATAGCGCTCTCATGTGTTGCCAGTAAAAGTTTCATATGCATTGCATACTAATTAACAATAATTTCAATTTTTACACGAGTGAAACTTGACCCACATGAATATTTTATAATCAGAGTCTTTGGTATTTTTACATCATAATAATAATGATAATAATAATAATAATAATGATAACAATAAATTTTAATTATTTCGCGTTCTCGCAACAAAGGAACGCCTGATGAACAATCTGCCTCACAACCACATAAGGCAAGGTAGCTGCATACAAAGCTTCGTTGATCACGTCCTCCTGTTCAAGCATAGAGTGATAGCGATTTTTCGCGCGCTCGAAAGCTTGAAGTATATCGTCAAGATACTCCAAAAATTCGTACAGATCGGAGTTCTCGAAGTTAATACTGAATTGGGGGTTCCGCATGAGCTCGGCAATCCGGCAGTGACATTTCGTGAGCAGTTCGAAGAACGTGCAGGTTTCGATGATTCTTTTGGCTTTCATCCTCTCGATCTGTTTAAGGCAGTCTAGATAATAATCCCGCAGCTCCCACAGGTCGTCGATTAATCTCTCGTCGCTGGTTATCTCAGTCGATGGTTGGCAAGCTTTTTTCAGCGTCAAGAGCTTTATCATCAGCATGATGTGTGGGCTCTCTATATGTCTTCGACGTACATTGAGAGCAAACGGCGTGTCACCGTTGTGGTTCTTGATGGTTATATCCGCTCCGGCGAGAAGAAGTACTTCCATGTTTTCATCCTGAACGTCCATCTCGTTCAGGCAGGCTGCGTGTAAGGCGGTACACCCATCACTTGGTGTTCTATAATCAATGTTTGCGCCGCGTTCTAGCAAAGTTTTCAGTACTGCCGTATTTTTAGATATAGTGGCGGCAAGATACAGTAGTGATTGCCCTTGCTCCGTAAGCGAGTTCACGTTTGCGCCGTGGTCCAAATATAATTTCACCTGAAAACAAAACAATACGTCAGAAAATGAATGACTTACGTTTTCTAAGAAATCAAATCACTCGGCGTGTTATTAAAAACATAAAATGGCTTACCAATTCATTCTTTCTCGTCATAACAGCCAGGTGTATTGGTTTGCGCTGATCGTAACATTCATCGTCGAGCGGGACACCCATCTCGATCAAGAGTCTGGCCAGTTCGGTGTGCTCCACGCGGGCGCGTGAAAGCACGTGTAAGAGGTTCTCGCCATATACATTTCTGACCAGAAATTCAGCTCCATACTCTATCAACAACGGCAGCAGTTTTTCCGGATGCCTGCCTACGGCTGAAGTAAACAATGGTAAAACGCCTCTATCACCAGGGATATTCGCGTTGGCTCCGTCCTGGAGCAACATTTCGGCCATCTCGACTAGGCCTTCCTTCACTGCTAAGTGTAGGGCAGTTTGTCCTTTGAAGTCTCGAGCTTCCAAATCAGCTCCTTTTTGGATCAACATTTTGGCCATGTGGACTCGGCCTTTCTTTACCAAATGCAAATCGGCTCCTTTTTCGAGCAATAATCCGATCGGCTCAACTCGACCTCTCATCGCCGTAAAATGCAGGGCGGTTCGTCCCAAAAAGTCCCGAGCTTGCAAATCAGCGCCATGTTTTATCAACATCGGCAGCAGTTGTTCGGCATTTTCGTTACTGGCTGCTTCATGCAGAGGTGTCACGCCTTTATTGTCAGCGATATTGACTTTAGCTCCCTTTTCAAGAAACCTTTTAGCCATGTGGACTCGGCAATTTTTCACCGCTAACTGCAGGGCAGTTTGCCCCCAGGAATTCTGAGCTCGCAAGTTGGCTCCGTTCTGGAGCAACATTTCGGCCATCTCGACTAGGCCTTCCTTCACTGCTAAGTGTAGGGCAGTTTGTCCTTTGAAGTCTCGAGCTTCCAAATCAGCTCCTTTTTGAATTAACATTTCGGCCATGTGGACTCGGCCTTTCTTTACCGCGAAGTGCAGAGCGGTTTGTCCCTTCAAGTCTCGAGCTCGCAAATCGGCGCCGTGTTTCACTAACAACGGTAGCAGCTCGTAGACTTTGCTGCTGCTGACTGCTGCTTCGAGCAATGGTGTCATGCAATTATCATCATATATATTTACGTCAGCTCCTTGTTCGAGCAACATTTTAGTCGTTGAGACAAGGCCTCTTTCCACTGCCAAGTGCAGAACAGTTTGTCTCCAGCAGTTCTGAGCTTGCAAGTCGGCTCCTTTTTCAAGCAATATTCCGATCGGTTTAACTCGACCTTTTATCACCGCAAAGTGCAGGGCGGTATGTCCCACAAAGTCCTGAGCTTCCAAATCGGCGCCATGTTTTATCAACGTCAGCAGCAGTTGTTCGGCATTGTCGTTACTGGCTGCTTCATGCAGAGGTTTCACGCCTTTATTGTCAGCGATATTGACTTCAGCTCCCTTTTCAAGCAACTTTTTAACCATCTGAACTCGGCCTTTTTTCACTGCTAAATGTAGGGCAGTTTGTCCCCAAGAGTTTCGAGCTTGCAAGTTGGCCCCGTAATTTATGACCAGTTGAATGAGCTGCTCATTTTCCAAGGACTGATTCATCTGAAGGAGCGCGTGGAGAACGGTCGATTTTTTATTTAGCTTAAGCCCATGATATCCCGCTTGCAATCCATAGAGTTGGTTGACTTCGGCACCGGAGCGCACGAGCAGCTCAGCTGAATTCCAGTAATGGCCCAAGATCGCGATCCACAGAAGCGAGAGTTTGTTGAGCTTTTCTGCTGGGAAGTGCCTACTAAGGACGGGTTCTTGCCTCAGCAGGATGTGCAGCGCGTCCGTGAAATGGTCTCTACGAAGGACACGAAGAAATGTCCTGATTTGCTTTTTGGTGCTGAGACCGTTTTTGCGAAAGATATCGATGAGCCTTTGATGAAGCACGCGATCAAAGCTTTCGTATTCCGGGAGATCCGCCATCATCTTCGTAGTTGAGAGTGCGTTGAGCGTCTCCTACACGTTGCGGCTGAGTTCTCTGTACGTTCGGATGTCCAACTTTACCGAACACACGATTGCCATAAAGCGGTAGTTGGACACATTTAATTACAGTGTCCAAATACTAGCTTAAAATCACGTCCAAGTACCTACTTGTCTAATAGCGTCAAACGGTGTCCTTTTCAGAGATTTCAGAGCGTGAAGCCCGCGCACTAGTTGAATATTATAGACAGAAGAGGGCTTGATTTTAACACGAATTAGCACAACATATTTTACAAATAAACAGAACTTATGCTCTCCGATTCAGTGTTCTCTATAAAAGTAGAACTGAACTTCAGCACGTGTCGGATGAGACTGAGTTGATATTTTTCCATTTTCTCTCCCTCTTTCCCTTCCATAGCTTTAGAGCATTATTTCAGAGAGGGGAGTAGGCGCTTGTGGTGGTGGTAAAGATCGGTCGTAAAGGGCCCAAATGACTGCAGCAGCGCGTTCGGATGGATCAGGCCGCTGTGGTGTTGGCGTGCTGTTACACGACGAGTGGGTTTTCCCGAACCCTCATTATAGTACTCGGCCTTTGCTTTGCAGATTTATGGCTCCTTCTGTGCATAAAGTTTACGTTTCCTTAGAAGGACGAGTAACGGTCAGGCCCAGGTATGAGAAAAGATTCGAGATTGCCAGTGAGGGTTTTTCGTACGCCCATTTTCTGTCGAGTAGTTTCGAACTTCAGCCAGTTTTGGGGAAACTCCAGGTGCGAAAACAGCAAGCAGGTAAAGAGTCTACCGACTGAAACCGAATCTCTCCCCTCAGTCATGCTTCGGCTCAGTTTTTTTTTTTTGCCTTTCCGAGCCATCGACGACGCTCGACCGCCGGTAAGGTATTCTTGCGGAACGTCTTAAACTGAATGGCAACGTTGCCCGATTTTTGACGGGTTTTGACGGTTTTTGACGGTTTTGACGATTTTAGATTTGCAGAGGTTATATGGGGCCGGTATTGTCAAAAACCATGCGACGTTGCCATTCAGTTTAAAACGTTCCGCAAGAATACCTTACCGCCGAGTGTACCTGACCGTGACCCACGCGCTAATCCCTTTTTCATCCCCGTCAATTTTCATGTAACCAAAATAAAAAATTATCAATAAAGTATACACATGGCAATCGCAATGTATGAAAACATTGATAATTTTTCAACGATTATAATCAAATTTGAATGGTAAAATTCGGTTAATTTTAAGTTGTAATATTTTCATTTTAAAAGTTTAATATCAATTTCACTTTATTTTGTATTTTTTCACACAGTTAATCAACAAAACAAAACAAGATAAAACAATAAAATACAATAATAATTGTAGTAATATATAATTTCATATTTTTTACAGTCCGATAATTATTCTTAACAATAAATTTTTCTGAGCGAGAAATTATAACTTAATATATTTACAAAATAAAAAGAATACAATATTGTGCATCCAAAATTTATGATAATATGTATATTCGAAGTAAATTTGGCCTGACGGTATGCCAATTATCTCTCGGATTTTCTAATTACGCGTTTATGACAATGTAAATGTCTATGAATCCCGTATTGGGATTTGACGCACTAGCCCTGACCTCTCGTGGCGAGTAGTGGAAGTAAACGTGGCCAGGCGAAAGCACAAAGCAATAAAGCATTGCTTAGCAATTTAGCATAGCAATTTAAGATGAAATCATCATTTTTATTAATAATATAAGTGCGGTGGACGTCAGAAAGTTCACACAATGTTGAAAAAATATTAATAATTACTGTTAACAAGTTGTTGTGCAGTGGGAAATTGTGGGAGTAGAGAGAACAAGAATTCTCTATGTAAACAAGCAGAAGTTCAATTAATCAATCGCTTTAACAGTAATTGACCATTGTTTATTTAATGATTTCACAACTTTTTTTAAGTAATATACTTGACGATTTATTTTTTCTCTCGGCACCCGATAGCTTTTAAGATTCTAAAAGTAGCGACTGCTGCTGCTGCTGCCGTTGGCTTATATAGTTACCGGCGACGTCGTGAGGTCTCGGAGCCCTCGTGTGTGTATTAATTTATGTAAACACGCGAATGCTGTTGCTGCTGTGAAGCTTCGAATACCTCCCCTTGATTCTGTACAATCGATGCGTGTATTTGCTTACTCTTGCGTTAGCTTCTCTCTGAGGGTAGATTTTGGTGCGTGTGTGTGGATGGAACAAGAGATGGATGTCTGTGTTGTGAAAGAGTCTCTCGAAGGGCTTAGAATAATAATATATAATGCACTAAATTATTTACATATTATTTTGCGCAGAAATGTAAGACACCTTTTGTATTCAAAAGATCTATCACTATATAATAATCATAAAAACACCTCACCCCAAATATTTATCCACAACAGAATCAAGAGAAAAAATCAGGTACAGATCCTCCCATCCAACCTATACAGCAACCATCAGCCCCAGCTGTCCATATCTCTCCTGCACACATAGATACCGCCATAAAACTGCGCCCTGCTCTAATGTATGCGAGTAATCGCGTCGGTCTGCGCTACTGGTGATGTCCAGAGAGGCGAGCATGTACTTTCTCATCCCCTATATATACACACATCGAAAGTACGCGCGTGCACGGGGGTATAACAAGCGGACGCGAGCTTTTACGGGCTGTTGCTCGAAGGGCAAGTTCATCCCCCGTGGCTTCTTTCCGCGTTTAACTTTTTCCTCCTCTCTCTCTATCTCCCTCGCGGATTATTCGTTCAGTTTTCCCGGAAGGTCTTCTTTTTATTTATACAGCCTGAGATTTGTTGCAGCAGCCAATATCCGTTTTGGCTCGTCAAACTCGCTGATCGACTACGAGATGGAAAAAGCGATGGGATTGTATAGGTGGTTCGATCTATAGGAGCGACGTATGAAATTATATGCTAAATGCTCGTTGATGCGGATGGATAACGATTGTTGTTTTGTGTACGATGATAATTTATTCAACGCGAATAAGCTAGGAATAATTTAGAAGAATAGGCTGAAACCTCGATAAACAATCAGGACAAAGTAAAGCCAACTGTTTCCAGCATTAGACTGACGACGAGAGCGATAAGCCGAGCGTGAACTCGCTGCTCAAACATTTCACGTGTGTGTGTCACGTCGTCCTGATGTGGACACTACTATTTCGTCCCCTAACTGTATATATCCATCTAATGTACGCTTTACATCGTATATACAGCGGTCAGCACCAAATGTTAGATAAAAATCCAACGCAATAGATACAGTCGCTTCAGTGAAATGATAGTGTCCAACTCTCCCTATCTAACGAAAATTGATACGACGTGCTACCAGTCGACATTTTTTCGTCGCGCGTGATACACACACTGGCAGGAAGATAGGCGCCGATAATTTATTGAAAAGTCGTACACGCTCACGCGGATTTCGACGGCTTTTTACGGCCGAAAACAGAAGAGAGGGAGGCATATATGCACTGAAAAGGGCTGCTTCCCATGAACAATTTATCGCTCGTTGTCTGGCGCGAAAGGGAGAGAAGTGCCGCGCCCCGAAAACACCGCGAGTGTATATACGTGTATAAGGGAGTCAGCACACGCGATGCAGCTTTCGGTGAAAGAAACCTGTACACAGCTGTGTCGCGTGCTCGACGTCCTCTGCGAGGACGCGAAATTCGGAATGATTTGCTGCTTTGAGAATAATTCTTTGGTGATCGTGATACGATTTTTCAAATATATAACACACGGGATATGACAGTGATTAATGCGTTTGTGTATAAGGCGCGACGTTATTATTTTCAACAAAATGTTACCCCAGGGTGACGTTCGTTCTTATCTAATCTAATGCAGCCTAATTAGGGATGATGCTTCTTAAAAGCTACCATTTAACCGAGCTAATTACACCACGTTGGTATACACCGAAGATATCTTTCAATCCACACGAGCAAACAACACCCCTATAAACATCAGGAATAACACTCCAAAACAAGCGCATATAAATCGAGCTGTTCACACACCGGACAACAACAACACCTCCGAGGCAAAATGTTCCACAACTCCCTCTCTCTCTCTCTCACTCTGAAGAGATTCAGTCCATGTTTCGCGTTCATTTGCGGGCGTATTAGAGGGCGCGTTACTTCCCGCGGCAAAAGTTGTGCGCTTTGAACGAGACCGCGCGGCAGCTGCTAATTGTTATTTATGCGAAACGACGGGCCATTTGGGAGATCTGTACACCCCTAGCGGAACACGTCAAAGCTTCGGAGACGTTAAGTGTGTTGCCGTATACGCCGTGGAGTGCAAGCTAATGTAACGATCGGTGCTTGTGGCTAGCGAAATGATGCGTCTGGTTGCTGCATCCCTGGTGAGATGCAACTCTGTCTACTGCTTCTCCGGTTTCGTGTGTGTATACGAGCCAAGTTTCGCTGCAGCGCAGACGTTGTATCGGAGTTGTTTACTAATGGTACTGCTATACAGTTAACTTTTTCTACGCTGACTCAGTATACCATCGGTTTATACAATTTTTCCTATCTGAAATGAAATCTCTTATTTAAAGCTCGCGCTTAATCTCAGAAATTCTGCATACGTCGCAAAAACGGATCTATCAGGCGACGGTCCTGCTAGCTCTTGAAAAATTATAACGCGCAAAAAGAGAGCAGCCGGAAATTTAATAAGAGAACGTGCGATTCATCCTCTCTTTCCCCGTGGAAATTCCTCCGATGCAACGGCGTTAAAAAGTTTCAAAAAGTTCGCCCAACCGACTGGTTAATTAAAGCTGAGAAAAAAAAAATAAAGCTCAAAACTGTCGAGATAAACGGTATGAAATTCCAGGATTTTCATACTCGAGGCGCGAGCTCTACGCACACGCCAGGGAAATTAATTAAAGGGAAATAGCTTGAGAATTTCTCGATCTTCGTGTATGCAGCGTATATATACCAATGCACACTTCGCTAATTTACGCCTGGTAGTGTGGCAGGCGAGCTTGAAGCTGGATTTAAACTGACATATTATATGCGAGACTCGAATTTGAACGAATCTTTGCTCTTACATGACTCACGGAGTCGGAACGTTTAATTTACAGACGCTACCTTGTCTTCTTTGTCGGGTATGAACGAGGGCTCGAAGCTCTATAAAGTGTGTATATTCGTACATATTGATTTTTTCTCCTCGTCACATTTAAATTTGAATGGGTATTCAGGCCGGATAATGAAGGCACGGGAATGTTTCGTATTTAGGGAGGCTTTTTGTATGAACGAATGTGTTTTATGCGCTAGTTCCTTCATCATGCGCTTCGTTACGATGAAAGAATTTTTACACTTTATTAGTGAAATAGTATACGTATATACTCACGAAGTCGCCGAAAACAACCTCTTTAACAAAAGTGACGATTCCAAAAAGCTCTTACCTGAAACAAAGAAAAGAATAAAACATTAGTAACTTTCGAGCTTTGAACGCAAATGAGGTTACCTACTCTGAAAACATCGCGAACATTTGATTGTCTACCGCAGAGGATACCCGCACGCTCAGTGAAAGACACGCTAATTCGCATAACGAAGTCGTCCAGAAGAGATACAGCTCCGCGAGAGACTTCAGCCGCGCAAATCCGTTTTCCCTTCGGAGCAAGCACGCTGCAAGTTTGACAAGCGCGTAACGAAGCTTAAAGAACGACGAGAAGCCAGAAGCAGCTCTCGCACAAACAACTTAGCGCGCGTCGTTACTCTTGCGATGCCGCATGAATTTCGCGAGGGGGTTGTTTGGAGAGAAAAGGGGTTAAGGAGGAGTGTATAGGGTAATATAGAGCTTGAGTAGTCGAAATCCATTAAACGAGGAGTGTGTGTGAGGTTTGTATGTTGTTGTTCTCTTTAGGGGGTGCTGCAAGAACCCCTTTTTTTATCCGATGATATACTCTGACCGCAGGCCTTTTTGGAGTCAGGAAAAACGGCACTTTTCCATTTGCATATTGAGCGGCAGATTCAAATTCCTTTTTCTATTTCCAGCGAAATGTGTTTTACATACACGCAGGCTTTTCGTGCGGCGTCTAAAAAGAGGATGTGAGCATGAATATTGAAGGAAATTGACGAGAGCACAGCTTGCTCTGGGCGCGTCTGGTTTTGCTCTCGAAGCTTCGGATTTTTTTGTAGGATTATTTGGTATTAGAAAAATATTAACAAGTGTACATACAAAACTCCTAATAATCAATTCCAAAAATACGGACACAATCTATTTCTTCGCTCCTTCCGCTGTACACATAGGCCTGCATCTATATATACGTAAAAGGTTTTTCCCCGCTCGCCTTTCCTCCGGACGATAACTTAACTTGTCAACGTCCAGAGGACGGAAGAAAAGCATTTTTTCGTTGCGTCGACTCCCCCTAGGGCGAAATCGATACGTGAAATTTGAGGTCGCGACTCGGTGTCTGTCTCCATACATATAGGTATCTGTTGCTGCATGGAATCTCGCTCGTTCGCGTATTAAGTCCGCGACGAGGCGGCGCCAACGACAAAGGCTTTTAGGGGCGAGTTTTTCGACCTCCCGGCGCGTCTTCCCTACTTCTATTTTTCTTCCTCTTCATCGACGCCCGCTGCTTTTTCCAAGGCCTAAATTGAAACGTCGCTGCATAACTTTCATTTCCGGTATATATATGCGACGTCCATGTCATAAATCAAAAGGGCATAGAAATTAAGTATACAAGCGAGAAAGGGTTGACCGAGAAAAAAACGCGCAAAATCCAAAGCTAGATTCATCTTATACCCGAACACAGTCACCCTTAGTACCCTCCCTACGACAAGTCGCTGCGAGAAAAAAAGAACTACCCGAGAGAGGAGGAGACTAGTTGGAAAATCGCTGGCTGGCGTGTATTCCAAAAGTGCGCTACAGACTTTCTTGCGTCCGACACCGTTGCCATCGTCGCAAGAGAAGAGTCTAATTGGAACCGATAACCGGGCAAAACGGAAATTAATGGTCCGTTACGCCAAGGGATGCTATGGTATACTTTCGAAGCTTTTGGGATAAAATATGACTGACGCCGATCGAGGGCGTCGCTGCTGATGCTTTTTTTTCGTTCGACGTCGTTGTTGTTATCGCATGACTGTAACATCGTTTTCAGCGATACACGAAAGAGAGAGATGGGTGAAAGTCGTTTATTTTCATTATTATTTTTCGCTCGTCTGATTTTTGGATGCGTAATCGGGTAATAGTGGCCGCGAGGGAATACGAAAATTAATGATCTCCCGTTGTTATCGAATTAATTCGACAGTGATATAGTCACTTTTCGAAGATGCATGAAATATTGATAAAAGCTTGATTTTATAATGCCGTCAACGAAGCGAGTGTATGCGGTGTGCTTTGGGGCGATAAGACGATAACGACGCAGATATTTGCGTTTTTATAGGTCTAAATTTTTAGCCAGAGGCTCTATAGACAGCCTGTACGCGTATATACGTAAAATCGAAGAGGGGTGAAGTCGCCCCGGTCGAATTCGCTGCTATCCGTCCGTATAATACGAATCTGCATAAACGTTTTTTCGCTATTTGCCAGAGCTTTTACCGGCTCCTCTGAAGTATAAACTCATCCTTGGGCTAAGTTCTATTTCAGATGTAAAAATATTCCCTGGTTTGATCTCGATACTGCTGTAATCGCATCAATCATCCCCTCGTAATCCTTTGTTCCCAAAAAACATGTCGATAAAAATTACACGTAAACAATCAACACAAAATTACCAGCAGCACAAAAAGCATCAGCAGTAACACACCACGAAGCTTTTATCTCTAAGAAGGCATCATCAGCTCAGAAAAAAAGAGCGACGAATCAACCCTTCGTAATGGTGCTCTCTCGTAGTTCCGAGAAAAGAAGCGGATGAGACTACTGCAAAGTGGCGTCATCGCGTGTACAACAAAGAGCCGCACGAACAAAGTTGAGCTGTTACTCGCGAGGGCTGCTGCGAGTGATGATGACTAATGTGCGCGCGAGCAATTTACATCTCCTCTCTCGGTTGTATATGTGCACGTATAGTATAGGCCGAAGCTTGCGAGAAACGCGGGAAGGATGTGATGTTGCTGTTATGCGAAATTGCCTACTGCTGTGTTTCTTTTGGCGCGAGCTCGAAACAAATCTCGACACTCAATATCGGCCAAAGTGACGCGGGTATATGTTCATGTTTCCCTCGGGGTGAATTTCGCTGCGGAATTGTTTAGCTCGTTTTTTCACGAGATTTTCCGGCTGTTTCGTGTTTACGATGTGTATACGGAGAAAATTTCAGTACGAAGCTTTTAGCATCAGCGGCCGAATTAGCAGACCAAACAAGGCAGTTTGAGCATTGGTGGCACACCGCTATATCTAGACTCGAAGCGCATATTGTTATGAGGGAAATGGAAAAGTTTTCATGCGCCACCTATTTTCACCTGCCACAGATAATGAATTGACTAAAGGGCCAGTCCAAAACTACTTTGTTTTGACTCGCATGAACGCTAAAATTAAGTTTAGAAGTTAAGGTTTGAATTTTGATTTAAAAAGATCGAAATTCCCGCGACACTAAAATGAAATACACCCTTGTTATCATGTTTGTAAATTTTCACTTTTTGAGAAACGAACAGCCAATCAGAAGACAAATAGAATGATTACGATTTCTTTTTTAGAGTAGGATAGAATTTCCCTATATCAAGTGTATGCGATATTCGGCTGTCACAAAAATATGACAATTCGATCTACGTACACACGAGACAGAAAGAGAAGCTTAATAATCCACGAGGGGACGTCAGTAGCACTCGTTCACGTCCAAACAAAAATATTAATAAGGGGAGTTTGACGCAAAAAACCACCCTTTATACTTTTTATCAACATATCCTCCAAAATACCCCAACAAAATTCACAAGCTTCCAACACACAGCACAGCAAAGTATACACACAGGCGTTAAAAGCATATTCGACGCCACGATCGTGTATACAGCGCAAGCTTGCACTCGCTCAACACTCTAGTCATCGCTTCGACATTATCGCGCGCGAGGCCGACGTCGTTCCGCGCACCTGCTTGGCAAAACGCGTCGGCTATAGTATAGAGGGTCGGGGGATTAATTAGGGGATAGAACTATGCCGCAGGCGCACAGTCTGCGCTCGTCGACGCGTCGGCAGTAGCGTGACAAAAATATATGTGTATAGGTGTTATATATATAGATAATGCTGGGCGGCAGGCTCGTTAACGAGAGTTGGTCTAGGCAAAAAAGTGCGCGATTACGCATTCGGGAAGTGTTGATTTGCATTTTACAAGCTGAGATGGAAAGTCGTCTTGTCCAATTAGCGAGGCTCTATATACTTTGATTGGATGATGAGGGAGTTTCTAATTGAACGCGGTATATCGCTTGAATTAAAGTTTTTGGTTAAAGCTTCGGCTATTTTCTTGAAAAACACGATTATACTCGGAACAACGAAAAAATAGAGGGTGCAAGCTCCCGCGGGAGGGAATGACTGATGGAAGTACACCCCGGGCACTTCCGTCTTCCTCATCTTTCTCCGCGGTAATTCTGGGAATCACTTTTATACCCTCTTTCTCTCTCTCTCTCTCCCGAGATAAATCGTACACTCATGCAAATATACCTCGAGCGATACGGCAAGGCCGCTATGTCTGGACTCTTCATTAGGCTGACCCGATTCATCCCTGTTCTCCTTGTTATCCTCGGATTATTGCTTTTTTTCTCCACTCGACTCTCTATGGCGTGGACTGCGCTAATAGTATCGGATGTCAAACGTAGGCACTAATTGGATACACGAGTTCAGTGGATACTCTCTTTTAAGCCTATTATTGATTGTATACCGATACGCGTTGTTTAAACTGTCACGATTGTACGTACGATGAAGACATAAATATTCGATTCCGATGAAGTATGCACGAACACACGAAACGAGCTCTTTAATTTCCCGACGTATATATACAATACATTCTTTCCCACAAAAGCGAGTTCTCCCACGTATAATGTCGTGTTACAAGACCATCAGTGGAAAGCAATTTGACATTTCCGCGGCGTCAACAGCAGACTCGAGAGAGAGAAAAAAATCACTTTTCAATGCCACGCGACACAATGACGATTATTACTATATACACCAGACCTACGGTTTTCCTTCCCGGATGTCGCTCTACTCCCCTTTTTCTCAAGGTATATACCATATAACATATAGATACAGTCGCAGCTCTCTCGCGTGATTTGCATTACACCACAGCGGCGTTGAACAATGGGACGAGCTCACGCGTCTCGAATCGAACCGTCGACGCGTTGTTTTCCACGACGAAGACATGCTTATAATTACCAGGACGCTAATGTCCTTAGACACCTAATCTCTGAGCATGCAGCTGCGTGTCTGAGGTCAATTTGGCTGAGACTCGTTCTTATATGTTAATGGGATCGTGAATTATACTTTTCGAGGGATTAATCGTAATGGGGCCGACTGCGTCGGAGTTATTTATTGCGTCTTGTGTATATAAGATCACGTCAACGGAATTTTTTTTCAATAAGGCTACTTCACCATATCGCAGTATACAAAAGAGTGTACACATGTATGTGTATAAGTGGGCAAGAGAAATAGGATCATCTCTTCTTTCGGCGACGAGACGGCGCGCCGCATCGAGGCCAAAATAGTCTTGGACGACTGCTTCCTGGTTAGCCTATGTGTATACATAATACGGACATCCTTATATAGCTCTCGGATACATAAAAGGGTGCATATTCACAATATAACCCGTTTTACTGGATTTTCCGTCACGAGTAGAGTTCGTTCAACTCTCGACCCAAGAAAAGCGAGTTATACTCGAGACACCCCCACTCGCCGAAAACGTCAGCGATATTCGTAATAATGGAAAACAATAACAATAAGACGGGAGTACCTCTTGCTCATTTCCGAAAAATCTCGCTAGCCCTTGGCCTAAATGTCTTTCGGTATCCCGTGAGCCAATGGCCACTTATATGATGCATGAAATGTTACGACTGGATATACCGGCAGCACTAAAAGAGATTTCGGCTTTCCGATTAGCCCTATACATGTATACATATTATATGCGAGGATTAGACTGTTATTTTTTCAGGATTTCATTTTTTTTTTATTTGACAATGAATTCAAAATTTTATTCGTCTATGGTTTCCAGTTAGAAATATTTTAAAAGAAATGCTTCTGACAGGTTTCATATATAGCAGAAGACAGTTATAGTATGAGCGGCCCAACAAGGCTGTTTCGACATTGTCGGCAGACCGCCATATATATACATTCTGTGAAAAGATTTTGACATGGAAAACAAAAAAGTGCCTACGCGTTGCTATAGCCGAAAAACAGAGAGCTTGGAAAGCTCAGAGGCGATGGAAAAATAAGGCCAGTCTAATAACTGCTTTGTTTTAAATGTTCAATACATGACATAACTGATTCCGCATGCTCGCACACTGTCACTCCGTCTCCGTCTACTATATTAGGTCAACGACTACACAGCACCCCTCGAAGGAATCCGGAATCCACGCAGTATATAGCGCATATATATCTCGGAAAAAGGAAAATATACGCATTCCTTCCCGGTGATCACGTCGAAATTTCCACCAGATTTCTCATACAGATACTTCTCTTCTGTCCCTTTTGATCTACTGGTATCGAGTGGAATTTTTCCGCTGAAATCGTACAAAAGTCGAAAGAAGAATGAGTCGATGAAACGCATTTTCCGAAAGACGTCGTATTCGATTCGACGATGATGACTTTTATTGTGTGTCCTCGAGCGGAAGCGGAAAATAAGTCGTCAAAATCTGGGTCAGAGGAGTCTCTTGAGAAAAAATAAAATATAAATAGAGATCGGTTCGGTGGAGAATTCTCCTTCTTCTTCTTTCTGGGAGACAATTTAAAAAAAAATAATAACACACGTCTCATATTATGACGGTCCATACAATAATAGAAAAAATGCTATATGCATTAAACAGCATGAGCGGTTATGAGGGAAATGGGATCTGTGCGCCACCTATTTTCACCTGCCACAAACACCGAGACTATAGGCGGTGATGAAGGGGCCAGTTCAAAACTGTCTAGTTTTGGTAATTGATATCGCTTTAGCGATCCACGCGTACACATGCACATTAACATTAAGTTTGATTTAGACTGGCAGCTAAAACACAAACTAAAAATGTTTGGTAAGTGTGCTTTAAATTCGTAACCATGTCTTAGAGTAGAAAATCATCTTCATTATAGGTACTAATCGATACGAACGTTCCACTCGCGCATCAACATCAACAAGATATACATCAGAAATTCATCAATCGACAAAGAAAAATTTGTTGTCCAGCCTATATATTACATATAATACACTGTATCGAAAAAGGAGGCCAGCAAGAGAGAAAAAGGAGGCTCAACTACTGCCCGCAGGATCTCAAAGAGGGTTCGTGGGGTGCCATTCAATTAACTTTATCTGCGGGGCGACACATCCTCCCCCTTTTTTTCCCTCCAGGTCCTGCGTTTTCTTCACGTGAATTACCGCGTGCGGCTGTAGGCTCGGGAGCGTGAACGGTTATGTTCCTTATCGGACGTCAGGATCCATGAGAAAGAAAGAGAGGGAGCTGCGCTGGGAAGCTTGGAAGTTATCGGCTGTGCTGCTGGGGATATACACTACTATACGACTGGTTGTATGAGGAAAATTATTTCAAGTATTGCGAGTGTGCAAATGCACTGGTGCGGTAATCGTGCGGTAGATTAAGTATGATTTTATATAGAAAAAAGTTTACACTATATATTTGTGCAATAAATTCTTTAAAAAGATATAACGAAAATCAAAATTGTCAATGCAACGAGCAGAATAATCCTCTCTATTGATATTCAAACAATCTCTTTTTCACATGCAAATCCACTCGCTTTTTTTTTCTACCTCCCTCAAAAAATAAATGATTTCTTGCATTCGCACAGCCACAAATCACAGGGAGGCACTCTCATGTTTATTTTATCCACATACACCTCTACTCTCGGAGTATACATCATAAATAAAAATTCGATTTTGAATTTATGGGGGTGCAGCCACACTGTTATAATATTACGAGGCGATGGCGAGTAGGATAGCGATTTAAAATTCGGTATTTTTATTATATCCCAACGACTTGCGCGCAAAGCCACAGCTCTATACACACAAGCAGATACCGCACAAGCAAGAGTAAACGAAAAAGGAAGAGACTCGCGCACGGAGACGAGATTTCTACGAGGAGCTTGAGGTTTCTTTCCTGCGGTTTTTACGCGGTAAGCAAAGCGGGTGATAAAAATAAAGGGTCGCGCGGTGGCTTCTGAGAGAGAGACTGTTGGAGACGCGTGGAAGCTTAATACACATAGAGGCACAGCTTTCCAGGCCAAAAATGTACATATAATAAGGACGATTTGGCTGGAGGAAGAGGAGCGAAATAGAAAATTCATTTCCCACTCGCGCGAACCAACAATAATGCCAAGAGGGAGAAGAGAGTTCGAGACGAAGAAGATACACACATAGAAGAAAAAAATGCAGACTGAAAAGACGAGGAAAAGTGCCGGATCCGGTATATTTTCCCCTTCGGGCGAGGATCTCACTTCGGGGGTGAAAAAAAAAAACGGCTTAGCGCTAAGGCGATTCTCGTTGCTTTTTCCCACCCCCTCTTGGCTTCATCTTCTTTATACATTATGTGCCTTCGTTCGCCTATATTGTGTATATGTATATACTTTATATACACGTATATATACCGTCGAAGGACGGTTAGGTTAATGGAACGCACTGCCACAAAGTACGGGAAGTCGAGGTCGTTATAACGATCAGAAATGGACCGAAAGAGCCCAAAGGCGCTCACTTGATGACTTCGAATTACGTTAACGAGTCTAGTGCAGGATGTGAAATAACGTTGATAAGCGCACAGATTCGATATAAACCAAAGCATCCGATGTATTTTGAAGGGAAAGCCTTTCCGAATGTTTATATCGCTGACGATGCGCCGCTTTTCCGTCGAAAAGAGAGAACTGAGGGATTATATGGACGAGAAAGGGTTAGATGAGCTGCGAATAAGGGGCCGAGGGGCCCGTCTTTCCATCCGCTTTCGCGTCCATGAATATTTATCGTTGCGCGAGAGGAAAAAAAAAGAAAAAACACGAGCGAGTGTCCGGAAAGCCGCAGAACGTAATTACTTTATATTCGTGGACGCGTCGACGCGTGAATTTTTTCAAGCAGTCTTTTTATTGCGTTATATGTTATGGTTTCATTGCATCGCGGAGATGAAACGTTAATTAAACAGTCCTTTGTTTTCTTCGTATTTTACTCTCTCGACGGATTGGTGCGGTTTTTATATTATATATAAAAGAGGCAAATCGCTGACAATCAATAACGCAGAGTATAAGGTATATAACTCGAGCAATTTCATTCAGACGGCATTCGCTCGATCCTTTTTACCCGTACGACGAGGCGAATCGCGCAGATAAGCGTAAATCAGGAAGAAATCGCAAACTCTGGGGATTTTTCCATTTCACAGATATATATATCCCGCTGGTTTTTCGGTTGAAATAAAAGGGACCAAAGACGATCCGCTCGGCTCTTGTTTTTGTCGTATAATATACTTTATAGGCTTGCAAACGCAGGCACGAGAGAGAAACGTCAGTAGCAGAGGTATATATCCCCTTACATACATCATCCTTCAGTAGAAGAGAGTAGGTGCGTCGACCCTCTCCTTGAAGGTCAGGTCAGGAACAGCAACTTATAGAGGTGTATACTATACGTATAGTATATAAGAACCCTCGGGGAAGAATCGCGGAGAAATTTCACCTTCGCCGACAGATTCCGGAAATTACGGAAAACTGCGCCTCGCCAGCAGATCATCCTCTCTATATCCTTCTGCTGATACTGAGAGCAAGACTATAATACCTCTTTCCTCTCGATTCATTTTTTTTTCTTCTTGTTGGTTATGATTCTTGGTGGTGCTCGAAATCATGTACTCGAGTGTCGGAGCATTTGACGACGGTTAATCGCGAATCGTTTGGTATGAGTGTAACGAGACACTTTAATGGGAAAAATTGTTTGTAATATATTACTGCAGTAATGTTGAGGAAGATGAATAACAAAGAATTTTGCGAGAGCTATATGGAAATGGAATATAACCATACGTATGTATATGCGTGGGAAAGATAACAGTATAAAGTAAGAGGAAGCTCAGAAAAGCAGTAGTATAAGAAGAAAAGAGGCAGAATGCAAGAGAAAAAAAGACTGGGAAATACTCGCGATTACAACGTGCAGCAGCGGTGGCTCTTGAGCGAAGCGGAATCTGCTTAACATGGGATGTACGTTATCTGATACGAATAGCTGCTACTTGGCGACGAGTCTACTACGTAAAAGCACTATTACTTATTCTTTTTATTTCCGTGCAAAATCTTCCGTAGTACACGAGTACATAAGTTGCGCATCAAGAGTATAACGGTAAAATACACTATACGCTTGTGAGGAAATTAAGATGTTATTCTTACTGCGCCTAGTATTAAAGCTGTCTGGGAATATAATACGAGGAAGAGATCGTTGACGTTGGCATTAGATAGAGAATAAGAGATGCATATTTCACCTTATTTGCTTGACGCTGTAGCTTCGTAATCGTGGCACGATCTCGTTGCGCGGCGAGTCTCTCGGCATGCAAAACTTGCTCCAATTCCTGGATTCGTATTTCCAAACTTTCCTGTAACAGACAAATAGAATTCTTTAAAAATCAGTTGTCAACTCGATTTCCTCACGAGAGTAAACGACAAACAACACAATAACAGCAGAAGCTTTCTTAGCGGAAAGAGTAGTCGAATCAAAGCCTCGATTACCAAGAGTGAACTTCTCCCGCTGCTAATCGGAACGATAAATTCGACGAGGTCCGGTCTTCAAGCCAATTAGCAAGCAAACACAATTGCCGCGGGCTCTCGGACCGAGAGAATTCGTTACGAGTCACCCGTAATCCTGCAGTCCAAGCTCGCAAGCTCTACCCAGCGCATAAAGCTTTGAGTTAAGAGTCAGGAGTATACACAGGCTGTATATATACGCAGTAGATAGAGAGAGAGAGTGAGAGGAGTCAGGTCCCATTGGCCGGAGGGGCCCTTTAATTCGATTCACCGCACGACGCTCTCGCTCTCTCTCTCTCCAATCGAATTTCCATCCGCGAATGCGTGAAATACGGTCAACACTGTGTGTCCGCTATCCCTCGAGCCCTTCTGCCTTCTCACGAGCAATTTCATTGTGCAACGAATAATTCTCCATTCCTTATAACTGAGTTTGCGAGCAGGTGCTGATTGCTGATTGTCGTCGCGCGTTCCTCCGAAAGAACATCCCTTTTTCCCGCTCTTTTTTTGATTTTTCTCAACGGATAAAAAGCTCTGACTAACGCCGACGTCCAACAACGCTCTCTCTCTCTTTCTCTTTCAGAAGATGAAATTTTCATCGGCACTTTACGATCGAGCCAAACCCATAGGGGGGATATTGGACGTAGTAGTAGCCGGCGGCGGCCACATCGCGATAATTTCGCAGAGACGTAAAATATCGAGAACCCAACGCTCTGACCGACAGTATTAGCGCAATCCATTAGACACGCGGTGTACGCGGTGTATATATATATATATATATATATATATATATAGACAAACGACAAAGCAGCAGCAGCAGTGCTGGTTGCGCGCGATATACAGCGTCGCGGGGGTGGAGAGCTGATTCGTATGCCAGGTCACGTATTCGCAATTCACCCTTTCTCCGCTTGGAAACCACGTTTCACCGCGCGAGCACCGCGTGTGCCCTCGTCGTCGTCCCCTTGGTTCTACAGCAGCCTAACAGTACCGTTTTCGAGCCCTCCTTTCTTCGCCGCACGCTGCTTTCCCTCAGCTCTGTTTTCAACAGCTCTACCGCGTCTTTTCAGAATAGCTGCGCGAGGAGTCGCGTTTCCGGATTGTTTGGTAGTCTTGAAGGGAATTAATTATTGAAACGCTTTGAAGGGATTCGGTTGCTGATTGGGAATAGCTATTAATTTTGGGGAATGAAATTTTTGAATTTCGCGCGCTTTTTCAATCATTCACTTGGTTAGCTTGTTAGCAGTCGCGTGCGGCTATTGTTTGTCAGGATCGTGCGGCCAGACGGTGTATTATCCGCAGGAGAGACTTGCGGCTACGGAGGGTTATAGATTCAGTCGAGGCGTAAGTCTTGGCTTTCAACGCGCCGAGCACGTGAATAATGCGCACTGCTCCTGCTGTATAGCGAGGCAGCACAAAGCGCATCTTGCTTTGAACCTGAGTTGCTTTTGCTTTGAGGTAGGATTATTGTTCGTATATACCAGAATTCACCAAAGAAAATTGTCAACGTCCTCACTCTCTCTAAAAACATAACCAAACGCTTATAAATCAGTAGAAATAAAAACAAAAACCCTTAAAAACGTAAACACAACGGTAGAACCCAGCGAGTCAACTTCAAGCGAACAAGCTTGCAAGTTAGCTCAAGCTTGCGCGCGAAACATGACGGGCGGCTGAGTTAGCAGGTAGGGAAAGTTCGGCGATATTTACTGGTTTAAGCCGTGTGCGGGGGGGGGGGG
>CM053169.1:9413478-9439835 GCA_012977825.3 Pteromalus puparum
AGCGGTAGGGAAGTTCGCGATAGTTTACTGGTTTTAGCCGTGTGCGGGCGGGGGGGGGGGGGTATAATAGCGCTAGTAAGGAGAGCCGCTTTAGCGCGTTAGAGTGCGAACGCGTAAGCACATATCCGTGGGTGTGTAAAGGGTGAAGCTTCGTGTGCTTGCAGAAGGCCTCAGGGCCAAAAGGGCTCGTGAAATTAGTACGGGGACGTTTGGGACGTCGTTTAGCGTACGCTACTATACACTCTAGTTCCTAGCGTGAGATGAGCCCTCTCTATATGCAGAGATTCCGTTAAATTGCAAACGTCCATTTCGCGAGAGGTACCGCGAGAACAAAGACGATATGGTACGAGAAAGTCTAGAGTTTGGACCGACGCGCGCGGACCTGACCGAGGAATTTGATTAGATTCTACGGCAGCAGGAAGGAATTAGTGATGTTTGAGTTGCTCGTAGTTATTTATACACAGCTCGCGCGAGATCCGTGTAAAATTTAGCAAACGGTTAAATATTAAATAAATGCTAAGGTGAAGTGCGTGAAGCAGCTGAGGAAGGAAAGTTCGGAAAACGAATAAGGCAGAGGGGGCGAGCAGAAGTGATCGAGGGTGAAACGGAGAAGAAGGTATCTTGGGTCTTGAAGATTTGTCGCTCTGGCCTAATTAGGAGACCGACTTAATATCCGGAAAGTGCGTACAGGGAGCCTTCGAATGTCCCTTTGGCCATTAACCCTTTCCTGCGCGAGTAGGCTCCCTCTTCTCGACTTGATTATCTCGACGATATGTTAAACTTTTAGCAGCAGTCCTCTCTCCCTCGCTCTCTCTCTCTCTCTCTCTCTCTCTCTCTCTCTCTCTCTCTCTCTCTCAAATCTGCAGAAGTATACATATAGCTAACGTACCTTTGTTATCAACAAAAATAATATAAAATTACGAACGCTTCGTTAAATTTTTCACTGCGTCGTTGAAAGCCCTTTGTTGCTAATCATGTGTCCCTTTATATCCCTGAACAAAATTACAACGGGACAAAGGCAAATAAGCCTACTCTATGGACGAATCGCCGCAACTGCGCTAAAAAACAAAACAGCCACAAAAGGCCGCGTTAAAAAAAAAGCACAAGAGCAGCGCCGAAAAAAAGGGAGCGAGCCTTTTAAAAGCGAGAGCGCTGGAATAATCGTTTTTCACTTTGGCCGAGAATACAGTAGAATTAAAAGGAGGGTCAGAGAATTATTCCTCGCTTCCGCGTTTTCGCACGCGAGGGACGAGAGACGACCGTGAAAAATATAACGGAGGGACGAGAGAGGGAAAAATATAGGGATAAAATTTTTAAACGAAACGCTCGACCAAGAAGAGAGCGACGGTAATGCTGCTAAAGAGCTTTTCGTCTGTGCCGCAATGGCTGTGTGTGTATAGGTATATAAAAACGTTAATCAACGTATTAATCCTCCCTTTGTGGAGCTTGCGCGAGTGTATGTGTGTAGAGCTTTTAACGTCGAACCTTTGCGGCCAATTTATAAAAGCAATATATATAACGCGCTGGATCCTTTTCTTTTTGATATGCCGTTGTGGTGGCTGATGTGATGGATGACAGTGACGAGGAATCGATGTGGCATCGGACTTTTCACTTGCCCCGAAGGCTCATTAGAATAATAAAGAGTTTGATAAAAAATGCGAGGATCCCATTGTTCGTGCGTTTTATATACTTTGCCCATTTTTCTTCCCTACATTGAGATAGACTGCAGTTTAATGACTTCATCTCGCTTATGATTGACAGCGCCAACGAAAGAGTTAAGCTCGACTGCAAACACCCCTGTTAAAGCTCCTCCTAGTAAGTTTGTCGAGCTTGCAGCCAAGTCTCTCTTGCATAATTCGAAAATCGCTGAGAAAACAGAGAGGCAGAAGTGTACCACGACGTCCTTCTCTCCTATGCAAAATAGCACACACCGGCGTTTATAGCTCGTTAAGTCAGCTGCTGCTTCGCTGCAATGTCAACGCGATAGACGCGCGTATATACCTGCGCTAGAGCTTCCACAATACCCGTAAACTTGATGGCGCGCATAGTCGTGTACTAACAAATTACACTGTGCAGTCACGGCTCCCTGTAATGACACACTCCTCTCTCATGTCGATTTACCGCTGGATTTACATTCTGGCGAGCTTTTTCACTGAGAAAATAAACGTACAGCGGACAGACACTGCGTGTAACGCATGACGACGAAGAAAAAGCTTCTTTTTACATCGAGACAGGACAGTAATCTCTCTTGGTTTTCAAACTCGCGTCGCTGCTGCAAAAAAGCTCAAAGAGCGCGCGACGCGGAAAGTTTGCGCGCGAAGCTTGATGCGTTTATGAATTCAACCGGCGACGCGTGTTCTTTTTACTTTTCTCTCTACGCTCTCTACTGTTTCTGCTGCTGTATTCGACTTTTTACACTTTTATTATGTCCGCAGGCGACGCGACGCCCGCAAGCTCGAGAGATTCCGCTCGCAAGCTTTACGCGCTGCTGCAGTCGTGCTTTAATCATCACCGCAAGTCTTTCGAGATTTACTTCGTACTATGTATTATTATTAAGGTTCGTAATAAACGTTGCAAAGAGAATATTTCATTTTTTCTAATACACCAAATCGACGCCGAGGGTCACGTTTTCCACATACCTAAACCAATCTAGCCAAATCCCCCGCCTAAATTGACATTTAAGCCAAGGCGCTACTACGACCGCCTAAATTGATTAATCATAAAGCCACCGATTCGTCCAATAATAATCATAATCCTCCGGTGTAACTCATTGACTAACGTCGACCCCCTCACCACACGCGCACATAAGCGTCATATTCCCACAAGCAGCAAAAACGTCCTTATCTCCTAAAGGGACGAGTAGGCGTTCCAAGCACGTAGGTGTATGTTACGTGCGTGCCATCTGAAATGCTACGCACTGCAGAGCTATGCCGTATAGGTATATACACACCCTGACCAGAACTGCAGACACGTATCACACCTGCAGCTCTTGAGAGCAATCGACATTCCCGCGACTGTATGCGAGAGGTACTGCTTTGATACTCGGATATTGCCGTAATCGCGAGTTAGTACGTGTGTGTGTGTGTGAGTGGCTCGAGTATATATAGGGTAGATTGGCGTTTTTTAGTTTTCAATATTTTTTTTTTCATTTACTGTTGGTGGAAATAGGATTTAGTCGATCGGGTTTCTGCGGTTTTAGTTTTGCAGTGCGGGAATTTGGGAAACGTTCGGTTGGGGAACAGAATAAATAGAGAGAATTGTAAAAACTATTCATGCGAGAATTAAGCTGGATATTTCATTTTTTTCTTATTGTTCGTCAATTTTTTTGACGGATTTCGCGATACATGGAATTCACTCGTATGCGATGGAAAATTGTGAAATAGAATTTTTTTTTTCAAATCGAAAAAGATAGAGGTAATTTACGATACACGTGTAATTACTCGCTAGATAGTGTATTAGCTTTTTTATTTGGGGAGTCAATATCAATTAGACGCGTAAGTATATTGGCTCATTAACAAACTTTGCTCGACTTAGACCGGCTGTGCTTGTACGTACTATATATATCGCCGCAAACTGCTCGCGAGAAACCCGTATTTACATACAAGCGCACCGCTATTATTTTTTCCAATTTCCAAGTAAACCCGAACTCAAAAATCTCGGCCCATAAAAACGCGCGCTTATTCAATCCGTTGCTCAAGAGCGTAGAGCTTAGATAACCGTATTATGTACCCGTGTGCAGAGAGATCTGGCTAAACAATAATTCACTCGCTAAACCGAATAAGAAAAAAACCCTTAAATTAAAATCTTAATCTTGACTCGCCGGTGTCCATTACGCTGTCTCTAAGCTTCATTTACATGCATATTGGGTCGACCCGTAGCGAAGTGCGTGCGGCGCATATAGAAAGTACACACATCACTATCGCTGATTTAAATGCCTTTTTGCCCGGCTGACATGCTCCAGATAAGCGTGTATATACACACCGGTCTTGAGAACCTCGTAGTATTATAACGGCGTGTGTGTGTATTTCGAATTCCGTAAAGCTCACTAGTGAGCACTCGAGAGTAGGTATATACGTACATACAGAAAGAGAGAGAGAGAGAGAGAAAAAGAGGGTCTTATTAAGTGGCTCGACAAATCCGACGCGTTAATTCGAAAGTGAGAGTGAAGAGGATGATGCTTCGCTACCGAGAGCTTTCGGCGTTCGAAAAAAGATCGGCCGCGACAACGACGACGACGACGGTATAAAGCGGATTCCGAGAGAGAGAGCGCGATCGTTAAAACCCTTTTTCGGAGGTGCGGCTGTACCACTGCACGTTAAATTACGGGTTTAGGAGCTGTGAGAGAGTTTACGTGTTCTTTGCCTGTAGGAGGGAGTTCAGGACGGAAAATTGTCAAGTAGAATCGGACCTCTGAGTGCTGAATTAAAGTTAGTGCCGATCGTACGTTCGGATTATTCTCGGGACGGTGTCATTTGGAAAGCGTTTTTGAGGATTAGGCTTTTTTTTTGGCTTGTGTTGGATTATCTGAATTTTAGTTTGAAGCATTTGTAGTCCGGCCGTATTCAAATTTTTGCAATACATATAAACTGGTATATTGCAAAACAACTCCCATCACTTTAGGCTTAGTTGCGTATACAGCATGAGAGGCCCAATCAGAAGGCCCAACAAGGCAGTTTTGACATAATCAACTTACACACCGCTATATGTGCAGTGTCCGCGTAGATTGAGATAGAGGGAACTAGGAAAGCAAGTATGCGCCACCTATCGACACTCTTCAGAGTCTAACGAAGGCCGAAAAGTTTCAGCAGGCGCTGATCCAAAACTGTTTTGTTTTACGGCTACTATGATTTGCTGCATGCTCGCACTAAAGTGGCGGATCTTTCATCTCCGTGCATCAGTTAGCCACATAGCTCGTAAAATAAAAGCAGACATTACTTTGTATTTTCTCCAACCGATATAGCTATACCACTTGTGAATATTTACGCGTACAACTGTACAACACACTTTTCTCGGACTTTACGTATGTTCACCTCATCGAAGGCATCCAAACAAAAGCGCGAATTCTATACCGATCCACTCAGAGCAAATCTTCAATGAAGCTTTTCCTCCAACTTTTCAAAGCGATAAAGTAAAACAGCGCACACATCACGTTCCGAGAGTCATGCACACGCTTTGTTTTCAATCGACGAGTGGTGCGCATTCCAGAGAGAGAAAGAGCAAAGCGCGCCGAGTAAATTGGTCCAATTAGCCACGTCTCTGTCGAGGAAAAACGCGCCGCTTTTCCGCAGAAATTCTCTTCGACGAGAGAGGGAGTATAAAGCTCACTCGGTCGTGCGCGAGATTCACACGAACGGATCCGTATATATCGGAGGAATCTCATTTCACGCGCTCGCTTCAAGGGTTTGGATTTCAAGGACCGTCGTGTCTCTCTCTGTATTGAAACTGAAGCTTGCGCAAGCTCTTTTCTCCTCTCGTACGCGCGTCGTCGCACTTTTTGCGAAATTACAGAGGGTGATGTACGCCTTTGTGCTGCTGCTTTCTCGCGATTTTTCATCTTCGAGTTTTTTTTGAAGGAGACGTATTGGCTTCTTTTTTTTTTTGTTGGTAGAGAGAAAGAGGTACGTCGAAGTGGAGTAGTTGAGCTTTTTAAGGATTCAGAGGAATTTGAAAATTCATAACGGGCTATAATTGCATCCACGCGGTGAGCAAACGTTTGTTTTTCATCGGCACCGATCAAATTTACCCCTGATGTGGTCTTTAGATGGGTTTTTAATTAATTTCAGTCTGCAATGTATAGCCGGCGTTAATTACGGAGACCCGTGTACCAACAGTAATTACAGGAAGATTGCACTTTCGATTGTTTAACTTTTTACACTAATATAAGTTATAATTATCAAAAATAAATATTTCTCATAAACTCAGAACCTTGACATTGAAGCAAAAAATTACAAGCCCCTGATAAATCAGTTCAGCCACACGGATAACAAAGTCTCTCTCTCGGCTCGTATAAAATATTACAAAGCTCGGCGCGACGCATACAGCTATACATATACAAGTATACACCGCTCTGGAGTAAATGTTTCAGGGAAGAAAGTTAAGAGGTTACGGAACTTTCACAGGGTGAAAGGGGTCGTCGAAGACGTCGCCGTCGTCCGTATAATCTCGTCTGCTAAGCCGCTCTTGGATATCTCGCAGTAAGGAGGGCTTCGTGCAGCGAGAGAGGCGAATTTTATTCGGGAATCACGAAGCATCGAACGACGCACACACTTCGCCAGCTAAGAAACTTATAGCCCCTTTCTCTCTTGTAACGATTTGAAATATTAGTGCGGCGAAGCCTCAACGGTGCGCAGGCAGCTATCGGAAATTCGAGAGGCTTATATACGTGTATTTTCTTGGGAATTTCATAATCGAGCGGCGTGCGATGTTCTAATAACTCGTCCTATTATTATGTTCATATTATCAAAAAAGAATATAACAACTTCAACCTTTTTCACCTTTTGCACGAGAACGAATCGTCGCATGATTTACGCGGCAATATAGTAACGCTTCCTTCTTTCTCTCTCTCCCCTCTCTTTCTCTTAGGCTTTGATTTATCCGTACACTTTCGCTGTATGCAGACTGGAGGCTTGCCAGACATAGAGAGAAGGAAGGTCCATCTCGCCGGAAATCATGGCCGTAATTCAGTGTGTGCCCGGCACTTTCCCTCTCGTGTTATAGCTCGTAATACCCGCGCGCTGCTCCGGCTTTCTGCATTTGCATGCGAGTGTGTGTGTGTGTGTGTGTGTGCGAGTCGTTGCGGTCACGGTGAAAAATGAAAAGCGGGGGCGAGAAATTTGTCGGACGTTGGAGCTCGACGACTACTAGACTGGACGATAAGAACGGCGAGGACTGGGCGGTTCTTATCGCTCTGCGTGTGTTTTTGGGTTGTGATTTCTCATTTAGGAGTTTGGGATATACCGTCGAGTTAAAGTTTGTTTGGAATTTTTAATTTACTTTTAAGTTAGGATTAAAATTATCAAGACTACCAAAAATTCAATTTAGTATACGCCTAAGCGATACCATCATAATCATCGACAACAAAGCTCGTAAAGACGAACAAAGGATTAAACTTTCCCAAACGCGTCGTAGTTCAACCCTAAAGCGATATCCGCATATTACCATCCTTTACTCCCGAGAAAATTTGCCGACGCGCAGTCCAGCAAGTTCAACCTCACTCTGCGAAATTGATTTCGCTCTGCTTAAAGCTCCCGGAAAGGTTAAGTGAAAAGGAAAGTCTGCGACAAAAAAAAAAGAAGACTAGGATCGGCAAATGAAAAAGACGAACGAGCAGAGCAGCAAAAAAGAAGAAGAAGACGAGTCAACGTCACCACGGAGGAGAGGAGAAAGTGAAGGAACCCCCTGTTCGATATATAGGCGTCGTCGTCAGCCTTGGAGACATTTTAATTTACGTCCCCTCGCGAGCGATCGCATCAAATTCCATTTCGTTCAGTAGCAGCAGCAGCGCGTGGAGCTATCGGATTCATATTGTCATAATCTCGGGTCCGGAACAGCTTGATAAGACCTGCGAGGAATGACGATAATTAAATGATACTAATCGGGTTTTGATGCTATTTTTTTCGGCGGGAAGAGCTTGCGCGAATTTAAAAGACCAAACTGAATCTTATTACACCCCGACGCCTTGGGTGGTATATACGTGCGCTCGTGTGTATCGCGTCGAGCTAATTGAATTTTTTCTCGCTCAACGTGCGCTTTCTTATACACACCGTCGATAATGAATTTACATGTAAATTCGCCTTGTTCTCTTAGGATAGCCAGACAAAAGCCATCGATTCTGCTTATACACGCGTCAGCTACACCGACCGAAATCACTGTCAGCTACACGCACACCCGAAACAGTTTCCTACCACGCAAAAACACGCTTCAGCGCCAAAAAAAAAAGCGAAGACCGATGAGGAGGTCGAGAAAAAAAGCGTCGTCGGCCGATCACCGTGACGACCTTGAAATCACTTTTCGACACGGCTACATATTGTATGCGATAAAAGCTTCGCTATGTTGCACGAGTACAGATAATTTGTTATACAGATACGAGATTGGAAAAGACGGCACTTCATTACGGCTTGCATTCAGCGACTCGAGTACTTTCTTATTACGAGGCTAGAGCCGGTGGTTTGAAGGGAGAGAGAGATTAAGAAAGCTCGTTAAGGGCCTGTAACTGGCTTGTATACTAGTAGAGCGAGAAGAGAGATTAGACGGAAAGATACGCGTTTAACTCATTACCTTTTCGATTTCCCGCGTCTACACACACAAAGGATGTTCCTTCTTCGTTTGTATTCCCCGCGTTGGGATCAAGTCCTTTGTCGTCGCGGCTTGTCTACACATATACACACATAGGAACTACCGCCTGCGGAAGAAGAAGAGAGACAGCGAGCTTGCAGAGACGGTTCCACCACAGCCATTAGCCGTGTCAATATTTACACGTTCCCCGTATTATTTCTGCCCCAGAAAGTGGTAACCGTGTCGCGCTGGATATACCCGTAAGTGCTTGTCAAACAGCACACATCCGAATTCCGTGCGCGTGCGTTTGCAAGCTCTGCCTTGGGTGAGATTCGCGCTTTCTCTCCTTTTCTTTTCTACAAGTAGAACGAGACAAGACGATGCACGTATAGATCGAAACAGCCGTATCGAATCTTCGAACACGCAGAATAGCGAGACGAATCGCAAGACGTCCCTCATCTTTCGAAATAATTACACAGCAATCGAGAGAGAGCTTTTACGTCTCGCGGCGCGCATAAAAATGCCGGAAATTTATCGTCTGAGACGACGTGCTGCTGACAATACATCGCCAAGCGCATAGCGCTTTATACCGTCGTGTGCGAGCATTCGACGTTTTAAGTTACGATCGCGTCGCGCCGTTTACGAGAGAGAGAGAGAGGGTCCTTTGCTCTTTCTCTTTCTCGAGGAGATTTTCTTTACGACGATTTCGTACTCTCCGGCAGAGCAGCGGCAGTGGCGGCTCGTGAAAATAAAAGGAGAGAGGACTCTTTGGCGCTGCTCGCTCCTCTTTAACGTTCGCTATCGTAAAATCCCCGTTTCGGAGTGCTCTGCCGGACCTATACGTAGAAAAATCCGGATATCGAGATTAAGCCGATATCACGTGGAGCTTTTAGAATTTACGAGCTTCTAGCGATATCGTTGCATTAGTGCATCGCTCTTTTGCCTTCGATTATTACATGTGTTACGTCGCTTTAGAATTTTTAGAATATAAAACAGCGGACACCCTCAGCTGGAGTTTTTTTACACGCAGCGAGCGTGTATATATAGGAGACCGAGAGAGCAAAAAAGGAGACAAAGGCTCAGCTTCGAGAGCTTCAGCTTTAAGCTCGGGAGAACAATGAGAGCTTGCGCTTGCTGGAAAGCCGGCACTTCGACGACGACTCTTACGAAAGCGCTGTTTAGAGAGTGAGCCAGGGATGAAATTATTATGGGCATGAGCTATGGGAATGATGAAATTTATCGATAAGTAGTACAAGTCGGGTGTGTCGAGACAAGTTTCTATTCCTAGAACAAAAACAGCGACTCTCTCCGCGTCGACTATAAAAAAAGAGAAACACAAAATAATTCATGGGCGCAACATCATTATTCACGAATTCAAATCTGCAGATGGAGCCATTAACACTCAACGAGATTGCCACTAAAAAATTTACGAGCATGAGTGCGCCTTTTTTTTTCAGCGAAAGCACGCCAAGCGGCATAAAATCCCTATAAAGCAGCGTCACGACTTTTTTTCGTCACACCCTCGCACACGTGATGGAGTAAAAGAAAAATCATCAAAGAACAGGATTTCCCTAATACATTCGCTGATTGACGTTCGAATCATGAAGATTTTGGTCGATCAACGTAGGTTAAATTGAAATTTCAGCCATATTGTTCCGCCGATGGCTTCTGCGCTTGATGGACGCTTATTTCGCTGATATTCGGCGCTTATCGAGCGAGACTCCGCCGAGCGCTTCATTATGGAACTTTCTTCGAGCGATATAATGGCTTCGATTCATGAGTACTTATAGATGCGTAATAATGATATCGATTATACGGCTTCGTTGTGCTTTAATCGAGGATATTTATTGGCTGCGGCGAGACTTCCGAGAGACTCGAGCTTTGTGAGCGGTTCGACGAATGGAATATTGAATTCAACGGTTTGTTATATTTATTTTCCTCAAACACTTTGAAATAAACTTGGATACACGTACACATTGGCAAAACTACATTCGATCGTTCGAAAGATGCATCCACGATACAAAACCTGCATCCGCACGTGTTCGGCTACACCGAAGCATCCGAGCGAAAGCACCTATACAGAAAAGATAACTCGCCGTGCCGTAAACGTCAAGACGCTAAAGATAATATCACAATCAGCGTAAACCAGCTGAAATTGAAATCCGGCAGCAGCCTCGTATCTGCAATGTAATCCCAACGGATCATAAATAAAGCTAACCGAGAGACAGAGTCCATTCGGCCGCGCTCAGGAATCGGCAGCTCGCTAATTACAAATTACAAGCATTATACCCCATTGCTCAAGTGATTAGCCTCTCCGATATCTCCTATCCCCAGAAGCGTCGGTACATTATACACACATACGCGTATACACCTACACTGCAGGACATATCGAAGCAGCAACGGCGTCTTGCACACATAGTGTATTATATGCGTGTACAGAGAGGGATAGTGACGAGTCGAACGTTTGACGAGGGTTTGCCTAACAAGCCGCCTCCGCACTAGTGCCGCCATCACCTCTTGTATATCGGCTTACCATAGCCATTGATTTTGCGGGAACGGTGAGCACAAGGGAGAGAGAGAGAGAAGAGCATAGACGCCAGACTTTACTCGGGGAGGGTCAGCTTGGGATGCTGTTCTGCCCGGCGGCGGCAGCAGCCGTATACGCGCTGTGCCGTAAGGCCTCGCGTGGTGCATCTCTCTCTCTTGGTTAATTGCGAACCGAGGATGATTTCCCTCTGTGTTGTGTTTAAATAAGAGATGATATTCGTCCGATGGTTGGGATGGATGTCGGCCGATCAATTGCGCTGATTGCGGCGGTATAGGTTTTGTTCTATATCGATGTGTCTCGGTTTGTGATATTTTTATCTCTACGTTGTAAATCTCTCTGATATGAATAAAAGTCTCTTCAGAAAGAAATACATACACACTCCGGGTCCTATTTTACGACGAAATAATATCAGGACACAGAGGGTTGGTCGTCCTTCAAGCCAACGAGACAATAACTAATAAAAAAGCTCGCATTCATTTGCATGAAGGGATATAATACGAGTTGCGGTGCGGTCCAGCTGTGTGTAATTCAACTCTCCATATAAAATATTTTTACGCGCATTACGTGCTCGAATGTTAATGTCCAAGCGCGAGAGAGCGCAACAACCCTTTCTGTCGCCGCACACATCGGAAATCCAGCCTGACGCTGTATACTACGTAATTTCAAGAGTGAGGGACTCGTGAAAAAGTATAGAGGGTGAGAGAGAGATTTTTCACGCTTCGCGGACTTGGAGTAGCTGATTATGAATCACCGATTCGTGTATAATCAGCCGAAGCTCTCGGCCGGAAAGCTACAGTCATCCTCGGCTGCGCCTCGTGGGATGTGCGGAAGCTGACGCTTCGTGCGTTCTGAGAACTGGCTTTTTTATATGGCTTGGATGGGTACATTTATTTTGTCCTCTTGGCTCTTGAAGTCTGTGAACTTGTTGGAATATATTGTGATGTGATGGATTCGTGGAATCAATCCTTCGTCCCTTGTAGCACAAACACCATAAATTAAAAAAAAAAGCTCGACTCGCACAATCCGACTGTTGAGCGGGAAATTCCAGTGAGTCATCCATCAGCAACCGATTCCCCTATCGGTTTCTGGGGGTTGTTGTACGAGTGCACACCCTCATCCCTAAGAACAAGACGCTGATGCTGTATACACACATCGGATGACTCCTGGTATAACACTCCGCATCGATTCATTATATTATCCCCGACAATAATCGCGTGTATTAGTCAAAGCAACGCGTGGATTAACTCTTGCCATCGATCAAGATCGAACGTCAGAAATCGTCGAGATTCTCCTTTCCGGAAAAGTCCAGGATCTCTAACAGAGATACGCGCGAAGCTTGATAGATGAGGATGAGTCGAGGAAAAGTCCTGGCAGTGTGTAGCGGCAACTTTTGCGTTTTTTTAAATTTCCAACGATGCGCATACGATAACACACAGGTCTACAGTGAATCCGCATCTTTTTTCCGTCGAAAGTGCCATACGGCTCTATTGTGCCGCAATCAGTGGACGCGACTGCGGATGAAGGGCTGCACATGCGGTTGAAGGACGATGATGAAGCCCTTTTTCTATATATACAACGCTACAGGACGTGTGAGAGTCGGGGTGTATAATACTGCACACGTTGAATCGGACGCGGTAGATGGGCTCTCGAGTGCAAACACGCATCGGTCGTCGCAGGCATTGTTTTCAGCACCTGGTATAATACGTGTGATCGAGCGGTGACTCTCTACTATACTGCTACTTTAATTTATTTAAGTACAGCTCGGAGCTTTAATCTCGGGATCGAAGATACCATATCACAAGCCAATCGAGGCGGAAGGGTTGCCTCCGAAAGGAGGTTTCCCATTACAATGAATGAGAGAGCATAATGAAAGAAGCCTCTCCGTATTCTCATCTCTATAACTATGTTCACCGTAGAGTACAGAGCGAAGGTTATACTCCGCAGAAACAGCCAAGACGTCGCATTCAACCTCACACACGAGCTTTCAACACCAGAGAATCGAAAGTCCTGTCCCTCCGAGACTTTCGATTACACCTGATCGCTTTGTTCGCACTGGCGATCACACTACGGCAAGCGTGTAATAGAGAGCGACTATTTCATTTCCTATCTCTCTGAAAGTACGAGAGAGATAGGAAAAAAAAAATTGAAGAAAAAGCGCGTGCAGTAGCATCCTCGGCGTGTATAATTGGGAGGGCGAGAAGCATTGTGTGCTCCTTTGTGGGGATCAAGGTATTACGGTGCGAGCGCGCGCGCGAGGCATTGTTAGTTACACCGCGCGTCGACTGTCTGTCCGTGTGTACCGGTCTATTGTCATTCGCCGTGCTGCGTATAACGCACCCCTCTGCAAACGCGCTCGTTATTTGTTGCCAAACTTTAAACGGCTGCGTGAATTTTCCCTGATATCTCTCCGAGAGAGAGAGAGAGAGAGCAAGCTGAACAATGGATTGAGAAGGAAGATCGACGGTGTGTATCTTCGATTATACTTTTTTAAATAAATAAAAAACGATCGGTACGTATATATCTTTTAATTTAAAAGTCCAAAAATCACAAATCAAAATTGGCGCCTACAGCCAGAATTGATAGATAAACGTTATCTACCCGGAAATTGATCGCGCGCAGCGTATATGAATTATACCCATAACCGCCCCCACACACCGTTTGCCCATAGTAGCATCAAAGAGTTTCGCCAGCAAATATCGAGCAATAACTCGGGATATTCCTTTATTTGCGAGCTCCATACTCGGGCAAAAAAAAACGCGCTATACGCGCGGTATAATCCGAATATCGGAGGGATGAGAGAGCAGCGATGATGGAAACCGCTTATTTCGCGATATGGACGCAACGGATGTGTGGATATACAGAAGAGAGGTCGTTTCAAAATATGAAAGTTTAAAAAGCGCGAGACGCAAAGTATAGTATATACAAGCGAGAGAGAGAGAGATTCGAGAGGCGACTATATTGATTTTGCCTTTGACTGGAGTAGACGATATATATATATATATATATATAGTATCCTCGCGCGTATATGCGCCTCGGCCGATAAAGTAGCGCGTAGTAAAACGCAGGCTGCGTGCGCGGTTGTGTATCGGAAAATTATTTGGGAAATGAACGCAGCCAATGCCGGCTGCGTTCTATTGTTCGAAAAAAATCCGAAAAACGGATATCGCTTTCGTACAGCCACGCGCAAGCTATGACTTTTGTGTTTGTAGAGTCTCCACTGTGAGAGAGAGAGATACAATTTTTTTATTTATGTATACGGTCTCGTAAATTTCGTTCCGTTTATACGGGGGCGTATCAAGTGAAAAATGAATACTTTGATTCATAAAATACGGGAAAGAACACATCCTTCCTTCGATCGACTGCAGCAGCGACTGCGAAATCGTATCGTACGTTTCCATTATCAAACGATCCTCTCTCGCGATGTAATTCACGGTCGGTCGGGCATAAATTGCTATTCATTAGCGGAGGAGAGACGCAGGTCGAACTCGCCAGGGCAACGACCAGAGCTCGTATATTTATCTCGAAGCTCTTGCTTTCTTCCGCGTCTGCATCTATATGTATACATCATAGTGGCAGTAATGCGTAGACGACCATATAGCGTCGTAGATCCTTTTGCCGTTTAGCGATGCGCGCATCAGCAGCAGCACAGCACATCAGCGGAGAGTCCGGCGTATTGGCCAAATGACGTCGATTTCCCCAAGGGGGACAGCCATATATACGCGTGCGCGCGCGTCCCTCTGTATTTGTTCCTGTCAATCAAAAACGAGATACGGGATGAGATAAGGGGCCGGAGTTGAGTGACAGAAAGATGCGTGGCGCTTTGCGATGCGTGTGCTGCAGGCGCCGATGAAAAAAATGGATGAGATGAGTGGATGAGCGTGACCTGAATCTTGAATTACTGGAAATCAAGTCGGATGAGTTTTTTTTTTAGGGGGGAGGGGGTGTCGAGTAAATTGAATTATTAATAAGGAGCTTTGATGATTATTATAAACAATTAAATAAACTGTTAAATTTTTATCGACAACGTGCATAGGTTTACATGCAGACCAAGATACATTGTAATACAAAGCAGTATTGGATTGTACCACTATACCGTACCAAAGCTCTGTGTTGTTTCTGACTAGCAACGATAGGTGGCGCATAGGCCCTTCTCTTTCCCTCATTAAGTATCTGCGAGTCCAGTGCGCATAAATAGCGGTATGTCACTTATTGTGTCAAAACTGACTTTGGAACTGCTCATGCTATACTATATACACAATAAAATAATTTTGAGTATAGTAGAAGCACGAAATTCTGATTTTGAAAAGCTCTGAAATAGCAACTGAATCAAAACTCGTGGAACTGGTTAATTGAAATGAAAATAACAAATATTTTTCATCTCTCGCGCAACGTTTTTAAAATGATTGAAAAAATCACTCTACCAATAGCAAGTTCAAACATTGTCTTTTAAACAAATTCGTATATTTACTAAAAAATATAAAGTCAATATCGTACACGTCAGTCACAAAATAAAACTAACCTATACATCAAAGCTAAAAAAAAAATATTTCCCTCGATAATTGATAAGCTCGATCGAAAAAATCCCTCCCCGTGACTTTCAATCAAGCGTCGCAATATTTTTTCACATGGCTAAGCCACGCGGGCGCTCGCTCGCCAAGTTTGAATAGATAATTGAACATATTGAAAGAAAAGCAAGTGAAGAGAGTAGCGGACGAGACCTTGAAGGGGGACCGTAGGGAGAGAGAGAGAACGCGTGAATAGAAAGAAAGCCGACTAGACAGGCTCCAACGGCGCTTAGGGACAGCCTCGACACTCGACTCTTGTGTCCGACCGTAGCCCGGCATAATCCACTTGAAAGCTCTCGCCGCGCTCTCGGCATTTTCCAAAATATTATCTTTCGGCTACCCTCTCCTCGTCGTTGTCTGCTCGCGTTGAAGGACTATTTTTCTTTTTTTTTTTAGTTATCACGGCGCATCTCTTTTATATTCCGGCCGAGTGATTATACGCACAGCAGACTCTGCCGATACGAGAAGTCTGTGTCTGTGGCGTCTATAACGGGTTCGTCGTTTTAATAAGTGCCCGAGAGACAGACGGGCGGAAATGGTTTGTGTTTGGCTTTGTTGCTTTTGCTTCTTTTTGAGAGACTCTCTCGTTGGTATGGAAAGATGAAAGCTAGAACTTACTCGTTCAATACGAGGCCTTGAGGGATAAAATTTAGAAATACAGCTACGAGAAAATTAATTTTTCAGAGCGCCAATAAAACCTTACGTTCATTTTCAGGATCAGCGAGATGGCATTCTCGAAGGGGGTTAGACGCAAAGTCCTTGTTTATTTCAGGACGTTAGAAATCTCAAGAAATTATTCCGGGGCACACGGTAATTTAATGAAAATTCCAAGTGCTGTACGCTACTGGGAGAACAATTTCGAGGCAAAGCGAGCAACTATGAACAGAGTGAGCGCCATGCTGAGCTCGGAAGCCGCTGGAAGCATTCGACACTGAAATCGAGGGTGTCACGTGGAACTAATTTCAAACGGAAATATTTCCTTTGTGCGAAGATCGATGCGCGCGTAACTGCGTTACTTAAAATATTAAAAATTACAGGAATAGCCTAGATATTATTTACACAATTGAGAACATTGTTTCAACCGTCTAGCAAACTACTGCTGAAACGCATACACCAGCGCCTAATACAAAGTTGAAATCTCGTGAAACGTGTGAAACATTCGGCTGTGTACACTCAGCACAGGGAACGAACCTATTCCACACCAGAAGACAAAAGAGACGGCGGCAAACTCACTCCGGTGCTTCTGCCGGAAGGCATAGAAGCTATATACACCAAAAGTATATATCATATACATACACACTTACAGGTACAAGTATATACACACGGCAAAAGGGGGGTAAAAGACACAGAGCTGCGACGCGACGACGCCTCCGTGAGTTTACTTTGATTAAAACTGTTTTGCTAATGCCGAGGGAAACTTGGCCGTAAGCGGCCTAAGTATAGAGAACCCCGTGTGCGCAGGAATAATACTCGTCCGATTCTATTATTGACTTCAAAGACGCTCCGTGCGCTGGCATCGGCTTCCGGGACGATTTCGCTGATTCCGTAGCCGAAAACTTTGCCCACACTGTCGAAGCGAACTTGGGATATGTGTGTGTGTGTGTGCGTTAACGAGGGAAAGATGTTTGACGAAGGCGCTCATCCGGAATAATGGCTTTCCTTCTTCGCCGCGAAATCGCTTTGTTCTGATGATTTTAATTACGATAAAGAAGAAGCTTCATCTCTATATAGATAATAATATTCGAACTCAATTCATACTTTTGTTCGCGTCGATAATCGGATTTGACTGAATCGATTAATAATAATAACAGAGTCGAGCAGATTCACTCCCCCCGTCACATTGTAACGTTGCAGCACACATCATAGTAACGGAATATTAACATACCGCGAAAGCGACTGTCCGTGTATTGTTTCGATTATTTACGCGAAATCTCCCATAGTAAATTGGACGCGAGAGCGGACAACAAAGCGCGGCGAACCAGCCTCGAATTTCCCGTTCATTAAAAGTCATTTCTATCGCGGTGTGTTTGAACCGGTGTAGCGGCAATCAGCAAAACAATCCCATAAATTCTTCATCGTTTCGAGGCTGCGGCGATGCAACAACGAACGCTCGTGTATTTTCAACGGCGCATCGCAATCGAATTACTGCCAGTATGTATAGCTGGTTGCGAAAAGCGTAACGATGCGGTTATTAGCTTCTCGTAGCTCTGGGCTTGATTGTTATGCGCTTTATTGAAGGTGTGTGGGTGGGAGATGTAATAAGAAAGGGCATTTTTTATATTTCGTCCATCGAATCGATAATCCAAACCGTCGAGTGCAAACACAGCGTAATAGGACCAAAGTCGAGATAAATGGCATCTCGCGTAATTGTCAGCGACACTAACCAAAGTCATAGGTGTCACCTCGACGAGACGTGTAGATATACACAAGCTCACGCGATTATGGCCCTCACCCTCAGATGATATCAGCCTCGAGACTCGCCCTTTGTCCCAGCCACACTCCACCGTTTGCGTTTTGTACTTTCTCTCCCCCTATATATATAGCACACAGTACAGTCCAGATGGGCCGAGGACAAATGAAGGCACCCCGTCGGGTCCGCGAACTCTGGAAATCCTCATAGGCGCTGCTACTAGCTTCTGGCGGAGAAATTGTTTATATACAAGCATATATATATATATACACACGCCGCCGTCAGCTCTCCGCGTGAGTGATTAGAGCGATTTCGTGTGCCTTGCTTCATTCCGCTGATGAATGGTCGCGTGTGCTTGGTATTATATGCGAGTTTGCGAAAAAGGAAAAATCGAGGCTAGCGCGCGAATTAATGAAGTTTTTGCTCTAATTGGATCTCGCCGCACAGTTATGTATAGCACACTTGTCCGGGAATCGATCGATATTCGCTCGGGAAAGTATTTTAACGAATTTTCGATCGACGACTCTTCGAAAAACTTATAATGAGCGCGAGCTGATATAGCCCGTCGTGTGACAAGTGCTTAATTTAGCTGCTAGAGAGAAAGAGAAAACTTTCGATTAAAATCCTATTAAAAGGCAATTTGCGGCAAGTGAGAGAGGGAGAGGGGGCACTTTCGAATTAAAAGTTTTCTTGCGCGATATGTGGGTCTGTATCCTGAGGGGAAATACATTATATTGCACGTTGCAAAAACTCACTTATGATGCAGCGCAACGATCTCTCGGCTGTAAATTGTATATATATACGCGCGACACTCACCTGCAACACACAAAGGAAAAGTGCTTACGTTTAATTTGTGTATAAGATAAGATTGATTAAACAAAAATGGGTAAAGGATCGAGTAGCTTTTGAAAAAGCGCAAGCAAGCAAGCAAGCGAGGAGTAAATACGCAAATTACACCTGTCCCATCTGCGTTGGGTTCTCCGCTAAAAGCGAAGGAAATCGCAAATCACACCGCGAGACGGCAGCGGTAAAAGCCTGCTCTCTACGATTACACGCGCACATGTATTATATACGTATATAACACACGATAAAGCCAGTCGTCGTCGCCATGCAAATGCAGTGAAATTAAAATTAAAAGTGCACTATCGCGATCTTTGCTGCACACAAGGTCACTGCTCCCAGGCAGTTTAGACTTATTGTATATGTATTTCAGTCGGGAAGGTCAACTGGAGATAGGTGTACAATATATAGATACGTAAATGTATATATGGAACACTCGTCCGAGTGCATAAATCTTCATTTTGTCAGCGACGCGAGAGCGCGACAAGCTCGCCACCTTATCACGCCATTGTTCGGTACTTTATAACATCGTCGAACTCGACGCACGTGCGTTCGATATCGCGCTGTATACTGCTACCGAGGGTTGCCTCTCTCTCTCTCTCTCTCTATAGGTGTATTCTGAAAAGACAAAGGCGTCTCTTGAAACAATGTTCGATCGGCTTTTTCCCCTCTTTGTACTTTTTGCCGACAGTCTGGAAGGTGTATTATACGGTCTGCGTTATTTTTTGCGATGAGAGGAAGCTTGTTTTGAATTTATAATGTTTATATTGTGTGAAATAAACGAGCGTCGATTCTTTATTTACAATTAACAGCTTTCGCTTGATTAAAAGAAAATTAACTGAGAGTCGTCGTAATCGGCGTCTTCGATCATCGCAATATCCGGTGCTCATTTTTTTCACGACACATTGCCTCGAGAGTACACAGCCCAGAGGCCGTTCGATTAAAGCCAGACTCGAGCGCAAACACAAGCGGCTCTTCATCAAAGTGTCCCCGCCGGTAGGTACAGTGGTAAAAGAGACGTACACCAGAAGCATCGCACAGGAACAAAGTACAATTAGCTGCAATCGCGCGAGTTGCTGATTAATCGGGTTAATCGTCGCACTTCGGACTGATGTATTATCGCGGAGACCGTCTATAGTTTCTTTCCTTTTTTATATCGAAGACGCATAAAAATAGCCGACATTGTTTCTGCAGTAGTCGACATTCTTGCGTCGTGGGACTGCTATGTCTCTTGGATGCCAGGACCGAATTGCTTCGCTCGAATTAACGTTTCTCTCCCTCTCTCTCTCTCTCTCTCTCTCTCTCTTTCGCCTCGTTAGAAACAGGTGCGCGACCCTGGAGATTTTCGAATTTTCTGATGTCGTCTCTGCATTCTTACTTCTCTCCAGGAATATATATATAGCTCAAGATGTGCGTTGGATTAATTAGTCACTGGAGCACAGCGTTTTATTTTTGATAATAATAATAAGAAAAAAAAAGTTCGACTGTAAAAATCGCAAATTATATTACCAGAGGCTGTATATACTTCGTCGTCGAAAGCCTCGGCGGCATAATTAAAATGATCGAGCGGATCATTAAGAGGAGAGTCAACAGAGAGGGGGGAGATAATTCGTACTTGTCTGAAGAAAACGCCGAAGGAGCTATAGCTGCGATTTTAAAATGCGCGCGCGCCAACGCAATTATTTCATTAAGTCAACAGACAGGGAAATATCCTCGGGAGGAAATGAAAAGAAGAGTCTGCTTACACAGAAAGGAAGTAACGAGTGAGACACAAAAGAATGAAAGAAGAAGATAGAATAAACATTGTTATAGTACCTATATAATAATTATATCTTATCACAAACTATATATGCACTAGGTTCGCTAATAGCGATGAAGTAAACAGAAAAGCTCGATACGCCACCTATATTCGTTGACTAGAGACTCGAAGAGCTTAATAGTCCAGGCGGTAGAGTAGTAAAAGTAGGGTGTAATGGATGTTGTTTGATAAGCATTATTAAAATATTGGGCATCTAGTACTTATAACTACTGACTCGTATGCGCTTATGCGCTTCGCGCAGTTACAGCATGAGCGACCAAATAAGAAGCAGTAGGCCGCGAATAAGGCAGCTTAGCACACCACTATATCTAGACTCGAAATGCATATTGTTATCTGGGAAATGGAAAAGTGTCCATGCGCCATCTATTTTCAGAGATGCCAAACACGGAGAGCTTAGGCGGTGAAAAAAGGGCTCGCAAAAGGCCAGTCCAAAACTACTTTGTTTTGGTATTGATATCGTTCTAACGATCCGCACGTATACGTTATGTACCTAAATTAAAATTATTGCCCCGCGCGTTTTAATTTTATACATTTTTAAGGTTAAGTATACTTTTGGATACGTCTGCATACATGAACGACTCATTCATAAGAGACAGATGCAGACTTATCCTTTTTGGTATAAAAGTGAAATTTTCTTTTATTCGGAAAGTATTTTCTTTGAGGTTCTAAATTCATACCTTCAATTTTCATAGGTTATGTCGTGCACTGCCTAAAATTGTAAAATTCTAAATATCAGTAGCTGTTTGAATATAATAAGAATGCCATCCTAATATCTCATTTTTTTTGCTTTACTTATCATTCTTGTAAAATTTAAAATACAACTTCAAATTCAAAATCAAACCGCAACCGCGCCCTTATTTATAACTGACCAATCAGACGACAAATAGAACTCCTTCAAGATGGAGCGATCAAAACTTTTAGGTAGGATAGTTTTTGAAGAACACAGCAGTGTATAGTTAAATATTTGCTCAAAAATCTCGTAAACGTCAAGCTTCAGAAAGAATTCCAGCAGTCAGCCTGTCTCTCCCTCTCACTGAGAAGATGATTACAAAGATTAGTTTTGCAAGCGTTCGACTCTCCAAGGGTAAAAGAAAAGGTACCTTCAGGGGGGCGGCTTTTCCCTTTCTCTCTCTCACGACGCAGCGGCACGTAACGATCTCCAGCATCGCCGGCTATTTCGTCCGCGTAAATTACCGGCAATCGACGAAGAGAGAGAGAGAAAGGGAGAGAGCTTCCCTCCATTATCCCGCGGACGGTGTGTATAGGTACTGAAGAGGCCGCGAGCTCTCATCTTCGTTTTCGTCGGCTTCCGCCTTTTGCTCTCTACTCTCTTCGCGATGACTTATGAGGGAGAGACGGCAGATAAGCGCGAGCTCCTCTTTTTTGTTTTACCGTCGCGTCGACCTCAGAGTGACAGATACATTGAGTGAAGTGCGGTAGGACCACCGTTGTGCGACACTTCCGCGTATTTCGCGCGATTGGACTGTCGCCGGGAGGACTGTGTTTATCGCGAAAGGAGAGAGACATGCGTATATTACGAATTTCGAAGACTTTCTGGTAAGAAAGAAAGAGAAGAGAGTAATGGACTGCTTGTCGGGTGATTAGAGGTAGGTATATAAAGAAGACCGTTTGGAAACTGCTAGTTTACAGTGGAAAATGCTGGCGGGTAGAAAAAAGCCAGGGAATGAATTGCGGAGAGGCAAATACTGTAATTAGAAAGTAACTACGCGTTAAGTGTATCCTCACCCGCAGAGACCTTCTAATGAAAGAGACCCGTGAGCAGTAGCCTATGTAAAAAATTACACACACACACACACAGAGTTTAATCTGCAGTAACAATCGTCTGTGTGCCTATAGATAACATAGATAAGAAGTGGCTAGGCATCAGTGCAGCAGTCCATCAAAATTTAATAAGCAGTAAAAATTTCCCAGAGCGCATCATCATTAAACCTGTTTACCGACAATCGTAGCTTTCTAAAACTAACGCTCTTTCTCTCCCAAGAGAGACTCGCTCTTTTCTATATACGCGTGTAACGAGTGTGTTCCAGCGGTCTGTATACGCACAGTCGTAAAATCACCGGCCGACTGTAAAATTTAATTGAATAAAGCCGGAGTACGTACTCGGAGCATTTCGAGTTCGCTGATTAAACAAGCCATCCGTTATTATCCTTCTTTTCTTTTACTCTTGGCTGAGGGATAAGACGCTGCTTTTTCGTCGGGAAAATCGCCGCGGATGAGGGAAATACAAGGGCTGGCGGCTGTTGGCGTAATTTGCGAACGGTGGAGTTAACCCGATATTATATATAGGTACTATACGCCTGAGTATCAGGTTGCCGTCTGAAGGCGTAGCGGTGGTCGACGACAAGTGACACGTATAGTCTTATAGGATCTCGTCGTCGTATAGGTAGGAATTTGTGGTCCGTAAAGTAGATGATAGACAAAATTGCGATGATTTTTTGCCACACGGAAATACTGTATAAAATTATTCTACTTCTATTATTCACAAATAAAAGTGATCGTACGATACATCGAGCAGCAAAAAATAATAAAGGGAAAAGGGTTCTCGAAAATAAAAGCAGAGCGTGCACACATAACCGCAGAAAAAGCCGAGGAGGAGGAGAGCACAAAGGAAGCGTAAGTATAAGCAGTAAGAAAAGAAGCTTTGGAGGGAGCTCAGCCCTTCGCGATGTAGACATTAAGATAATCGCATCCTGGTAAGACGAGAGAGAGAAAGTGGCGCGTTATGCCATTCCGCGATGTCCCTCTCGTAGTTGCGTGGCTTTAGCTTATGAAGGAATATAAGCGATTATTGCGATCGCCAGCGCACTTTACCCCAAGAAAAAATCAGCGTTTCTTTTTGCGACGATATTCATTATACGACTCGTTTTCTTAATCAAGAGGGTTGTATCGCGACTGTCTAATAGAATATCCTGATTATAAACGCACACACCCACTCGAGCGCATCGAGATAATAATAATATAGCGTAAACGTAGTTGGTTAGCTCTCGAACGATTTCGTAAAGGAGGGAAACTCACTGATTCTCGCGTATAACATACACACACTTTGGGCCGTGTGTATATTATCCACGCATCCTCTACTATAGACTGAGGGAATGCCTAATGAGCCAGACATCGTCGCAAGCGCATGGGAGAGAGAAATCGTCCCCGTAGGGAGCGCTTAACGCGCGCCTGTAGGCACTATGGCAACAGGCTCGACGACGACGAATTCTAAAGTCGTCGTCGGGAAAACTGCTCGCAAGAGGGATAATTGCCGGTGTTTGGGGAAAAAGGTTCCAGGATACGCTTTTTATACGCTGGATTGAATCGGAAGCGCGATGAAAGGAAAATTTGCTTGTATTTAAAAAGGGATTCGATTATTTTATTGAGAGAATTCATCGTTTAATCTTTATGGAGTTCGATTAAAATGTGTACTCGAAAATACCGTAATTTAAAGACTCGAGTCTCGCTGGCGACAAAACGAATGGAAAAAGAGTGAATATTCGAAGTAGGAAGAAAAAGGAGAAGGAAGTAGTGGCAAACGTTCAAGCTTGCTTACGCACGTACATAATCCCAAGTTTAATACGCACCAGAGTCTGACCTTGGCTTTGGCGGCGAGTATAACGCAATTAATGAGCTTCATCCGCGTGACTTCTCTCTCTTATTCGACCTACGCGCATATACACAAGCTCGAGCACGACTCTGTTACACACCACCAGAGTATATAGCTACATATACACAGAGAATGAGTGCCGTGTTATTGCAGGTAATTGTTTTCCTTAAAAGGTAGACACAGCAGCAGCAGCAGCATCCCTACATATATATATATATATATATATATATATATAAACGCAAGCTCAAGCGCACGAGCGCGCTCTCTATAATTGTTCTACAAATTACGGCACGACTTGCACGTGCACGAGTATACAGTCTAGGCCTGCCGCGCACGTTTCGCTGTAAATCAGCGTTGGTACGTATACGGATAAATATAGACGCTAGCAAGTGTAGCTCGTATTCTCGCTTTCGATACGCCGCCGCGCCGCTGCCGCGATTACTTCTCACGCGGGAGCCTCAGCGGCGGCGTCTTCTTTTATTGGACTCGACGTACACGGAGATGCGCTTTTAGAGAGAGAGAGAGAGAGAGAGAGAGACGCGCTGAGGAGATTTGCATAAATTACACGCGAGCGCCGTGTATACCGAGCGGTGAAAGGCTTGATGTATGTTGGATAGAAAAATTGAGAATAAAATTGCGCTTGGATTAATTGTCGGCGATTTGGAACGCGCTTGAGTAACGTGCCGACGACGACCGGTGTGAATTGCCGGAGGATTTGTCATTGCGATTAATGTGCGCTTTTTTTTGAGTCTGTGAGTATAGGTTTTTTGTGAGATGTTGTGTGTACATGAGTGTGAGGAAGTGTTAAGACATCGAATGTATAAGAAATTATCGAGGATTTACGTTTAATAAAATTTTTGAAAACTAACACCTATGACTCACAAAATATACATGACACAAAAGTGTCCAGTGATCCCTCGCAAGAAGACACCTGCAGAGCAAGAAATACAATTCAGCAGCCGTGTACAACAGACAGGGGGATGAGTCAGTTACACGAGCGAGCAAAACGCTGCTACAGCAGTTAAGTACCCGCTGAGTGGATGTAGATGTTACCATTGGGAACGAGAGTGTCTTTGTACCTCAGAACTAATATTCGCGGTGAATTGCGCGCTTTACATTTCACTACAACATACCGAGGGCTAAAATTCTTTTTCAAAAAGTTTACTTGACACTTCAATGAATCGATACGTATATACACTTAATCGATACGATTATCCCTGGTATTACACGTGGTAAATAACCCAGAAGCCAATACACCTCTTACCTCCTGCAATAACAGTCGCGATAATTCATCCAGTGTATAAGAGTCGCCGAACCGTCGCCGCGCAAAGTTCAAAGCCCTGACCTTCTCCGCTCAACGGCGTAAGGTTCCAATGCTCCCACAGCAGCAGCAGCAGCCTTTAATTCACGCTCAACAAAATTCTTTATTATATATCCCTCTCGAAAAAAAAAAAAAAATTCCCAACAAGTCATACAATCTCGCCGTACACACACATACGCTCACGATTTATCACCAGCGATCCTCGATAAGCGCGCTCGCGCGAGACATCGACTGCATATACATACACGCGGCGGATTTTCGCGCTCTCGGCTCTAATTAATAGCCTTAATCCACAGGATACGGGGACCTCGATTGTCCGAGTGAGTCATCGACCGATGCAAATGCGCTGCGTTCAAGTATACATCTATATGTATGTACACGCGGACACCTGCGGCGAGAGACGTCCTCGCGTGTGTAGGAGATTCAGCTGTGCAAACTACTCGCGCTCATATATATATATAGGAATAGAACGAAATTTGCACGCAGGAAATAGTGCCTACTATACGTGAGAGAGTCGTGAGCGAGACTTTGTAGTTCCGAGTCCGCTAATTCGTGTAAATCGTGAGAGAGAGAGAGGGAGCCTTAAGTGCAGCTATATATGCACTAGCTATCGCGTGCACAGTGCATCTCGATGAGGAAACTTTCGCGTGTATATGTGTATGTGTGTGGAGAGACGACTCTAGCGGTTGTTTTAAGGGCTATGCGAAAATCCAGCTTCTTCTTCTTCTCGCCGAGTCAGCGCTTTCCTCTTGAGAGGATAAATTTAGATAAGCTATCTATGCGGATGGACCGTTAGTTTTCAACTTTTTAAACTTACACGTTTACTAAATGGCTTCATCTGTAAAATACGCAGTGGATATGAAATTCATTTTTTTTAACTTGAACCTCGCAACAATCAAACTGAACTCATCTCAAAGTCTCAGATCAACGCCGCTCTTAATTCATTTCTTGTCTCTCTCTCTCTCTCTCT
>CM053169.1:9441138-9467408 GCA_012977825.3 Pteromalus puparum
TCTCTCTCTCTCTCTCTCTCTCTCTCTCTCTCTCTCTCTCTCTCTCTCTCTCTCTCTCTCTCTCTCTCTCTCGCATCAAGCAAAGCAGCGACGCGAAGAATTGACGCTTCCATCAGAGACTCGAGAGAAGGAAAAAATCGCTCTCCGTCGAAAGAAGAAAAGAGAAAAGAAGACGGCGTCGCGCGAGATCGACTTAATTAAATTCACTCGGCTGGAAATAGTGCGCGCCGAAATTTCATTTCGTGACCCTCTTTCCGGAGATTTGGCCACTGATGAGCTTGATGATTCGCCTGTAGACTCGAGCAAGTGGGTCGTTCTGATGATGGTTACGGCTACCGCTATACTGAGATCATTTTAGCGTGTCGCGCGTTGGAGATTAATGTAAGATACTATTATGCTGTAAAAGCTCGTTGTTAATTTACGTTTTAAGATGCTGCGGCTGCCGTTATGCCTTTTTCTGTTGATGTTTAATTTCGTATAGCATATTAAAAGGTGCTAAAAAATTTCGTACGTTGATTTAATATAATTATAAAATATGATCGTTCTATAACTTATAGAAAGTTCCTAATCAAATTTCTCAACAGCAAATCGATTAAAAATTCATAAAACTGCAGCATCCTCAGAAGCAATCGATAAAGCAAAGTCAACGGCACACGTTATAACACAAACAGTCTCCGACCTCGCTTTTGACCGACTATCAGCTTATATAGCTGCAACAGTCGCGTCGTCCCGAAAACTTTGGAATGCGTGCGCACAGAGTCTTTCTCTCTCTCTCTCTCTTTCTCTCGCAACAACATAACCGTCGGACTTTCACGATCGTAAAGTTTTCTCCCTCATTACCGCTGCCGAAGAAAAGTTGCGCGCGGCTCTCGTAAAGCCGCTCCGTTTCCACTTATACGGGAGAAAAAAGGATCGTGTCGGTGCGACGCTCGTGTATACAAGCGCGCGAGCGCACGTTCTTATATACGCTCTTCTCGCACATAGACTCTGCGATTTTTGTTTTCTTCTTTTTCTGCTGCTTGTTGCGCGCACGACGATACACGAGCATTTTTATTTTTCGGTCTCTCTACGGATGCTTCTGGGTACAGGTGAAGCTGCGCACAGGTTCGTCAAAAAGTTCTATAATTTGTCGGCGAAGGGAGAGTAAAAATGTTACTACCCGGCAAATTGTTCGCCGCCGTGCTCTACGGGATTGTTCTCTCTCTTTCTTTATTTTTTTTTGTAGCGGCACAACGCGCGGGTAATATAAATCTGACGAGCGCGCGGATAGACGATTTTTGTTATTTTCTCTCTTTGCGTCTAAAAATACGACTGGGTTATGCGCAAGCGTGCGGTATTAAACATTTATCGGACGTGTACGTATATAGAAAGCTTTTTTGTCAGTTGTAATAGTCAAGGTCTATACCGATGCAAAAAGTGAAATTGCAAATGAGTAACGGTTGAAAAAAGGGTAATTTGCGCGAACGATAACGATTCAATGAAATAACGCGAAACAAAAAGCCGCAAACGAGACCAACGCTTGGCACACTGACCTCGCGTAAAAGTCCGTAAATTTGTCAAGGTTCCTTTCATTCTCCTGTGTACATTGTAAAGTGCGCTGTATACAACCTGCGAGGCAGGTAATTGCCTTTTCTCTTTGTCGAAATGACGCTGCTGCAGCAGCAGCAGCAGCAGCTTTAGTTTCCGGCACCCGCATAATATATACTATACACGTGTCATTTGCACGAGCAAAACGAATCCGAGAGCTATTTAGAGCTTGCGGGCATAATTACGAGACTCATCGCCTAAAAACCAGATGCGGTGTATGTCGGAGAGAAACCGGAGAAGCACTAATTAATGCCATTACGCAGCATGAATCCGTAGCTTTTTGCTCTGATCGATGCTTCGCTGTGCAACTCGTTTGTAGAGTGTGAATCGAAATGAAAATGTTAAAGCTTACACTTTGATTCTGGAATGATTTATTGTACTCACCTGGAACAAAAAAAAATGAATCGCATGATTAATAAGTGAATTTTCTTAGAATCTATATTTTTAAGAATTAAAAAGAAAAACTTTTTTTCAAAGTCACTTGTAAAGCATCGAATCTGTGTGTGAAACGGAGGACCTGCCGTAGCGTACACTTTTTCTCGTGAGATAGAATCTAAATTGAATGGTTAATTAATTGGCCGGTATAGATCGTGCTGCAGGTCTCTTCCGAAGCCGATTAATTAGCCCTACCGGTTCTTTCAGATTCTCTCTGTAATGCCGCTCTCGCTTCTCCTCAATCTCATGCTCCCCTTCTTGTACTTCTTCCTTTTGTTCTCTTATTCTTAAACCGCACGACTGATGAGTCGTGCATATTTAAAGTCCGCGACGCGTAGTCAAGTCAACGCGATAGAATTATGCATTTTGATATTGGAGTTGACAACACCGAGTGACACGTGACAAAGTTAACGTCAAAATCTCGACGTTAAATCAGTATTACTTCGGCATAGGTAATGAGCCACGTACATTAACACTGCAAATATTGAAAAATCACTCGTGAACGTCTCGGGACAAAGCGTTGAAAATGTCACACTTGAATATTCTCTCATCGTCGCGGGAAAAGGCCTACGGCTCGCGGGTATAAGAGGGACTGAATAGGAAAAAAAAGAAACATTACCGCGGAGTGTGGCGAAATGTAGAAAAGAAGGCTCAAGCCAAATGGACGTGCGGATGAGAGGATTTCGTTAAGTCCTTCGAGATGGAACGCGTTATCCTTTTACTTTCTCCAGTGATCCGTGGGGTCCACACTTTATTCTTTCACTTAACCTCGAGCTGAGGCCGAACTTTTGCGCAAAGTAGTTTTAACAAAAGCTTGGTTTCTCGAGAAATTTTTCTCTGGAAATTCGAAAGCTTGTACTTTATTAGTATCCTCAGAAAACTTTAATTCACGTGAAGATGACTTGACATGAAAGAACAAAAGCGAATGAAGACGTACAATTCATGGTAAATTAAACTTGACGTAAATATTTAACTGAACCGCTTCAAGCGATGTTTTTCATCTCGAAAGAGTAGGTACAAAGAAGTCGGATCTTCATGCGCATATTCGCGAATTCATGAAAAAAGGGATTCATTTAGTTAGTCAAACAAGAATAAAAAAAAGAGTCCAAACTTTCGAGCAGCGCGGAAGAAACTCCAGATTTTCGAACAATTCGTCCACTTATGCGACGAGAGCAAAAAAGAAGACAGCAAAAAAGTTGAAAGGAACAGGGAAAGTCATCCTTTAACTTCGGCTTCAGCTCTTCCTCTCGTCGGCAAGAAAGAGAGAAAAAAAAAACAGCCGCTTCTGTGAGAGGCAGTTGGAATTTGATGAGAGCGTGATAAGACCATACGCTCGTCGTTTTACGCCGCCGCCGAGAGTCGCTATATGCAGCAGTTCCTCTTTTTCACTCGAGCCGGCGATTTCGAATATGTATTTAGTCGAGACGTGATGTCATCAAGCTTTTACGTGAGCTTCGTGCCAAGTGTGTGTGTAAGTATATAGTTTCTGGGTGGTTTGTCTTATTGTGATGAAAAAGAAAGATTTGTGTTATTGTCTTCGGACGACGGCTGTGTCAGGCCGGTGATTCCGCTAAGTGAAACGTATACAGCTGATAGCAGTTATGATCATACATCACGCTTTCAGCATAATCCAACTAGAAATTCATACTAATAATCATCGTATTTCGGACAATCCAACGTAACAAAAGCTTGCAGTCCGCAGAGCGAACAAAGGATCCCAAAAACTCGAGGACAATCGTTCGCCCACATCGTCTGTTTCGTAAGCCCCGGCGCGCGTGGAAAAAAAGCGCGTGCGGGCGTTTAATCAGACAGCGACACCCCCTGAGTAGAGAATCGAACGATTAGAGTGACACGTCTGGTTTGCCTTATCGCTACGCACGAATCACCGCTTCTTTGGCGTACACCACAGACAGAGAGAACCCCATTGTCCGTCACGGCGTCGGCAAAGTCTTATCTCTTCCCGTACACGTGACTGGTCTATCAAGGGTTGCTGCTGCTGCTGAGGGAGAAGGCAAAAGTCGCGACTGTAGAGACGTCTGCGTGCAAAGGGGTGGTGCAACACAGGCGAGGAAAAGATAGAGATGCTACGCGACCGATTTGGCCAATAATTTATTTGCGGAGAGTAAAATGTGCCCATTTTTTATTAGCCGACTGTGCCGTTAGGGATAAGAGATAAAACTCGCTATTAGTTATAGTTTACTGTGCGGGCATGAAACGATGAGCAATGGCTCGTAATTGTATAATAGTAGTATACTTAAATTTATCGCTACGTTATTTTACAAAGTATACGTCATATCGTTTAATAATACAGAATTGAGATAACAGGCGCGCGCTTTCATTCGTCAAACGAAACGGCAGCGGGGAAAAAAGTATAAGGAAAGAAAGAAACGACGCAGACACACAAGGGTTGGTTACCGCCGAGTTCGGGGCTGTTGTCCTCGACGCTCGCGTATATAGTATTGCGTGTGTATATATAAAGCGTTATATAGCGATATTGCGGCGAGATAGCGTTTGAGCCTGTCGTCTGCGGCACAAGTTTCGGCTGACGCCTGGCGCCGCGTCAAACAACCACCACCCGCAGAGTCCCTCACAAAGCGTCCATTCATTCTCCCTCGTCCCTAATCATTGCAATCATTTTACGAACGTTGAGCCCGTCGCTACACGATTTGAAATTGCGAGTGTATAGTGTCCCGAGAAATTCGCTTATATTTTTCTAGCTTTATATGTAACTTTGGAGAGGAATAGCGTTTGATATAATAAAGAAGAGTAGCGGCAAGCGATGTATTCGAAAGCATTTATATACGACCGTGCGCGTCAAAGGCGCGCCAATTAATCGTCACCCAATCAGGGATTCATTTATCAAACGAACGCGAAAGATACGGGCGACGCGTTATATACCTTTTTCTCCCTCCCTTTCTCTCTCTCTCTCTCTCTCGTTTGTTAGAGACGTACAATCAAACATACCCGTCTCTTCCCTTTCAAGCTCGATATATTTTTTTTTTCTGCTCTCCAAGCTTTCGATTGCTCGACCTCTCGTGCATCTCCATAAATTTTCATTACCAACAATTACGTCTGTCTCGCCCTCGCGTTTTCATCCAAACATTTCGCATTTACGTATATACGCCCTGCGTTGTTGTTGTTACTTTCGTCTTCTTCTCTTTTTCTGAATACTTGTACGTCGACATCTATCAAACTCTCTTGTGTGTATATTTCTGCTCTTTTTACCCGCGTGCGCGTCTCTCAATTTCAAAGTGAAATCAGAGGGCCATTTTTCACGAGACTTTCTTGCGGAGGTTTGATTCATTGTTAAAAATCGAATGCTGCACGTTCGGAATGTTTATTTACTATACACGTTTCATCTATTGCCTGCATCTCTTTTTGATCCACGCGTCTCTCTATCGCGCACTAATTTATCTCCTTTGCCATCTTCCCTGTCCCCTTTATATCCATTTCTCTCTCTTGTACCAGCGCGTCGTCCGCTTTTGACATCGTAGACCTCGCCCTTTCGCCTGTGGATATACACACACAGTGACATGCGTATATATAACGAAGAGAGATTGCGCTTGAGCTCGATGAAAAAATTCCGAGGGTGTGTATGTATACTTTTTAGCCGCGGGAATGTTTCTTTCCTCTCGTTAGCGTTGCTTTTCTCGAAATTTTTGGACCGGCTACACTTTTTCATCTCCGCGACGAGACACGGAGAGTAGGCAGTCCGGACATTAAACGCGCCTAGCTCTCGGCTGTTGCTAAAGGGTACCTTCTGATTATTCTTCTGCCTTTGATATGCCTTTTCTTTGTGTTTGCTCACCTTCTGGAATTTCTCGAGTAAACACTTTTTTAATAACAATCTGAGAATAGTTCAGACTATACAGACAAACGTTCCTTTATCTCGTCACAAAAATTCAAAAAATTCAAGCTATAATACCTTCCGGTAACGATAGCAGCATCATCATCAAGTAAACCAGATCCTCCCGTATACAGTCCCATAGCGAGAGTCTCATGATAAATCAGAATACATATACACATATACCGGATAGCAATTCCTGTTTCAATTCCGGCGCTTCTCCGCTCGGGGCCCAGGTGCATACATATACACACGCGTTTGCATACCCAGCTACATATAGAGAGCGAGAGAGTAGTAGTCGAGGCTATAAATTGCACCGGCCGGCCAGCCCGCATTAATTATACCAGGAGCAATCTCGTCCTCGCCTAAACGCGATCCGGATCGCGTATAGTCCCGGTGTGCACTTGCCAGCCTTTCACTTTCGCTCTCGCGTAAGTATAAAGGGATCGCAGCGGCAGAAGCTTCTCGGATGGCTAATGCACCGAAGTTCACTTCAGTGCTCTGATTGGATACTCTTGGTATAAAGAGAGAGAGAGAGAGATATGGAGATAGGATCCAGCTTCGTGGGAAAATTTGTAGTTTATTGGAGAGAATTTTGAATGTGTTAACGACAATATTACAGAAAGTATACCGATGCATCTCTCCAATTCGAAATTCCCATCGAAACTCTGCTCAGTAACCTGCCCATCAATCGAACCATCTCGTGTAAACTAGGATTTCAACAACGCGGGAAATTCAAATTCTCCCACTGGGCAAATTCCGCACAACGTGACTCGACTATATTCCCTGATACAGTTAACTCGCGCGCAGCTGTGCATCAAAAGGCGCGAAACCACCTAGAGCTATACTGCTTATACAAACTGCGATATCGTCGACTACTCTCGCACAAGCGATAATCTGATGATAAAGCTTAGTGGCATTAGTGGCGTCCTCTTTTTTTGGAAAATTTTTACAAACTTTCACACCTCGCAGCGGGTGGTTATACGCGCGGAAATTACCCGTAATGCCGAGTACTCGTTGGCACGCAATTCCTGTAGGCTTCGGGTTATTTCTGCTGAGACTCGTCGGGAAAGGAGTAAATTGTTTCGGGAAGCGCTGCGGGGCTTTAGTATACTAAGATATTGAATTTTACGTTTTAAAAAATTCACTATACGTGCACGAATAAAAACCAGTGCAGGCAAAAGCCACTCGACCGTTTTTACGAAAAAAAAAAAAAAAAAAACAGAAGGTCTCCCGAAGAACAACGAAGGAAACTCACGGAGCATGCACAGGAAGAAGAGAAAAGGGTATGGACTCGAAATGACAGACAATAGGCGCAGCAGCAACAGCGAGAAAGACAAAGGAAGCAAAAAGCACGCAGATGCGGAGAGTGACTTTATAATCGCAAGCAAGGAAACGCAAGTAGAGAGGAGGGCGCAAAAAAGCCATACGCACCGCTAGAAAGAAAGAGAAAAAAATATGCCAAGGGAGAGAGTTTGTAGAGAGGAGAGAGAGAGAGACAGGCGGACGACGCTGAGAATGCGGGGTAAGTACTATAATTTTCCGAGGCCGCTTCTTCAAACAAAGAAATCTCGATAACGAGCTGTGGATGGCGGCCGCGGAAAGGAAACTAAAAGCGCGTCGAGTAAGGATGATGCGGAGAGGGGTATTACCGTTATTAAACTTTTTCGCGGATTCTTGCTTAGGGCGAGCAGACGCTGTTTATTCGAGAGTATGGGAGATGCGTTGGGGTAATTTTTATAGGGATGAGGGTTGTGAAGTTTGCTGAATTTCGTTGTTATAAAGTTTGAATAGGACTTGAGTGTTTTGAGATTGATTTGTACTCCTGTGTAGAACGTGTGTTACGATTGATAATGATAGTAATTGGTCAACTTTTCAGAAGTATGATAAATGCGATAAAAAAAACGTTATCTAAAGTAGCATTAATTATCACAAATAAATGCTCGTACAGTAAACGGAAAAAATCAAAGCTAATTCTCTCGTCTCTCGATAAGAAGATCGCAGGAGTCAATTCGTTAAAAATTCTCCCAATGGCTTCTCGAATTTTTCCGTCCGTGCGGGCATATGCTTCTCTCCACTCAAGCTACGGATTTGGCTAATTTACCAGCCACGAGGCAAAAAACAAGGACGAGACGCAGGTGCACAAACTCGATTGGCGCCCGGACGGAATTATCCCAACGAGGACTTGCGAGCCATAGTACACACACACACGCTCTCCCGTGTATTTTTCATCGAACCTCTCGACATTCCAATCAAAAAATCCAAACGAACGTATATAGCCGTATAAACTCTGCAGTCGCTAGTTGGACGAGGATTTTTTTTACGATCCACCGGCCCTTTTTTTTCTCTCGCTCGCATTTAAACGAGCAAACGAACGAACGGTTCATGCCTGGAATTGGTCGTATCAATTGCGTCGTGTGTGTACACGAGAATCGATCGGCTGCGGCCAGTCGGTAGTTACCAGTCGCTTAAATATTGAGGATGAAGAGCAGCGTTATGTTATATATACGCCTACATTAAGAAAGATACATACCGCGGTTGCAATATACTCGATTCGATAATCAACGACTCGCGCGAACTATATGCACTGATGAAAGAGATTAAAAAGGTGTACAGTGTAATTTCGAACGCGCGCGCAAAAGGGTTAAAAAAGCCGCACGTATACGGGGCCGAAAATCGCGATTACACAAGAGAGAGAGAGAGAGAGAAAGAGAGAGGGAGAGAGAGAGGCGTACAAAAGCGGCTTTTTCGATTTTCACACTACTCGCGCTCGTGTCGCGCTGAATTGAATGGCAGCTGCAATGTGGCGGGAGCGAAGAAAAGAAGAGCGAGAAAAGCGCCGGAACGAAATGGAAGCGCCGCCGCCACGAGTGATGGACAGTCTCATATTGTATCGTGTGGCACTGCTGGACACGAGTCGAGTAGAGCGAGCGACGGGAGTAATAATACGCACCGGGACAACGTGCGCGACTTGCTGCTGCTGTTGCTGCGTCGATGGGTGTTTGGGAGTGTATCGTTCGGGATTGATATGCGCGCCAGGTTTTCGACTGTATTATTCTTAGAGTGATTGACGTTTTGCGTTGAATTTATGGATTTTTTTTTTGTCTCTCTAATGAATCGAGTTCGTTGTTATTTGTTTTTAAATTTTTCTTGATATATTATACTGATGTGTGGTGCAGTCAGTATTTTGTTTTCATTCGGTTTGATGGACACTGCGAAATTGAGATGATTTTTAAAAAATGTATACAAATACGAAGAGTGTAAGAAGTAAAATTCAAAGCGCTAAGCATGTAATCATTGACGATCGTCCACGAGCTTTGTAGAGGTGAAGGAAATTAAGAGAGGGGGCGACTAATTACGAGAAAGAAATAGCCTGACGGAAGAGCGCAGCGGGAAAGGAGAGAAGCAGAACGAAAAGTTTCATCCCGGCAGCTGCAAGCCGTGAAATTAGCGGCTAATTCGCGAGAGCTGCGCGCACACATACATACACACCAGTTCTCTGTCTCTCTCTCACTCCCTCTCGTTTGGAGGTATGGGACTCGTAGTAATTGAAATTCGCCCTTGCCCTTTGATGTTATCGAGGGATACACGTCAGAAAAGCGTCGGACACGATCACGCATCACCGCAGAGGCTCAAAGTTAATGATAACCTCGCTCTTTCCATCATTCGCCTCTCTCTCTCTCTCGTCGCCGATCTACAATTCTCTCTGTGTCTGCAATGGGCTACCGCATTTAATGATGCTGAATTTCATCATCGAGCTGTCTTTCCTCTGCATTTTTGTTTCTATATCGAATCGCGCGATGTGATCAGGGATACACGGAAAAGACTCTTAGTGCCTCCATACGTGATATACTAAGAAGACCTAAACAGTTATAGTATGAGCGACACAAGCAGTAGACCTAAGAAGGCTATTTTAGCATGGGTGGGTGACCACTATTTCTGCGTTGCAAGCTCAGATTTTGATTAGGGAAATACAAATGCGTATATGCGCCACCTATATCTTACCGCATCAAACTATTTCCTACTTGGTACAAGTGTTCAACGTTGGAATCAATTTCAGTTATCATTTCCGTCGCGGTTACAGTATTACTCGCAAAATACGTATGCCAGTTGCTTCTATCCGAGTTAAAGCAATTAAAACAAACAGCACAGCTAACAATCGCTTCTGGAGAAACTTTCTGCGCATTTGTTGTGTCCGATTCACGACTTTTCTACTAATAATCAAACGACTTATTAAAATAAGTTATCACTTCAAAAATCATCGCTCTGAAAACCTCATTCTCCACGATTTCTCTCCTACGAAGCATTCCGTCTGGTAATAGTTTTCCCGCTTGAAAAAAAAGCGCGCTCACTTTGAAATATATTTCATTCCTCCGGTGAAAGAACTCTCCTCACGGCACATACCACGTGCTCAGCGACGCCGTGACATTGTTACCACGCTAATTAGAGCCTACTCGCAATTGTACGAGAGATCTCTCGGGCTCATTATTATTACGCGTGCTAATTAACAATGAAGCATAATCACGAGATTCTTCTACGTCGACATACTTTTTTCAATTTATTATTCGTATCGAACGACGATTATTGGAAAAAACGACGCTTTCTTTTTTAATTTTTCGAGAAAACCATGCTGCTAATGTGTAAAAGTCGACGAGTTAGATTTTTCTCGCGCGCGAACGAACTTCGTTTTGAATTTCGACTGTGATTGTTTTTTTCTCTCGCTACAGGGTACCGTAACAGTTTGCGAAACACTCGCTGGATTCAATTTTCTAGTTGCGCGGACTGTAGTCGATTGAAAATCGGTTGTTATCGGCTCTCTCGTGGCTGATAGACACAAAAGGCAATCGCAACAATTAACGGACTGATCGACAACTGCGAGAGTTTGCGTATAACTTTAACCTGTGACAGTTTAATTCCAACTTTTATTTTGGATTGCGTTTATTGCAGTTTACGCATGTAGTTTCTTTTTCTTTTATCCTAAAAAATTGCACATACGTACGACATCAAACATCGATCAGGTGTCATTCCGTGACAGGTTCTTCTTTCGCGTGTTATATATAAGTTCTTTGCTTCTTTCTTCGATTTCTCTTCAATTTTTTTTTTCGGGGAAAAAGCGCGTTGCCGACATCCTTTGAAATATGAATGATACCGATGGGATTGCCTGTCAATTTTTCTCGGGTAAACCACGATGTATCATACTTGAAGTCTGCGGATTCTGCATCGACGACGACGTGACGCTCTCTCGGTGCCAATCAGAATCAATCACCCACTTATAATCGCATCCAAGCTTGATTGGTTATTTCTTTTTGACTCTCTCGCTACTCTTCTTTGTATCTGCTGCAGCTATCGGATCGAAGAAAAAATGAGATGAAATGGCGAATCGTTTATTAATTTATATCGATACGGTCTGCTTCGTCAAATGACGATTTGTACCAATTTTTCGGCATTCCTTGTAAACTTCATAGCAGTAAGTTTGATATATATATTGTAACGGGCGCTAAAATTCGAAACTTGCGCGTCCGTATGTCGGACGAAACGACATCTTAGTAGTAGATGACGTTGGCGGCCAGCGCCGCGACGTAAAAAAATTAACGAACATCAGGAGTATATTACACTTATATATATTATACTCAAGCAGCGCTCCAAATATCAAGCCCAAGAAGCCTGCTTTATCACAGTTGAACGTGAATTCTCACGGGGGAAAACATGAAAGTGTCTTTGCGCCACCTGTCTCATCTCATTAGAACTATTCCCTACACCTCAAACAAGCATTTAAAACATCTTCCACTAATTATATACGTAAAAGTCGGTGTTTCTTTGTGTGCTCACGGCAAACAGAAAGACAAAGAAAACGAAGCCGTATACACGGCAGAGGCAAGGAATAAGAATCACCGAAGTTTCTTTACGTTTCGCAGATCAATTACGACGTCTGGGGCCGCGAACATCTCGCGCGCAGCCCTCGAGAACGAGCCCATTATTCCCTCGCAGCCGAAGGACTATCGAGCACTTCAGCGGAGGGCCTAAGCTCCGCTATTATTTAGTCGGAATACGAGACAGAGAAGAGAGAGAGAGCGTCTTAGCAGTAACATCGCAAAACCAGAAACTGCCTTCTAGCTCTTGCTCTTGCTCTCTCTGCGTCCGGTTCAATCGAATTCCCCGATTAATCGGCTCGTACCTCAAGGGCTTTATTTTGCCAAGACTAAAGTGTAACTGTGTCTACGAGACGCGTGAATAGAGTTCTTATTTGTTATTTGATGACGTGTACACTATGTTTTTTTAAAATTTCTAATTTTGTATTCGAGCGATCGTCTGATGATAGTCGACAGCCTTGAAAGAAAATTTATGTATCACGAGTAATTGAGAAGAAAGTTGTTTTAATTGCTCAATTTTCACGCTTGGCTGAGCAACTAGGCTGACACTTTTATCGACTTTTTGTCAGGACGTTGCGGCTGTCTGATTAGGAAAGTTTGTCTGTAAATCTCATCACCTCAAAGATATCAACGAATCATCATATCAGCTACTGTAAATATAGAAATCCAGCAATTATAATACCGTAATCACACGAGCTATCAACCCAAGACTCTAATTCATATCCATGTCAAGCAAATACACACTCGCTGATAGACATCAGCATACACGACCAGCTCATCATCTGTTGTGACACATTGAGTATCACAGCAACGTATGTATATGAAGACATCATAATAACACGTAATAAATCAATGATTCTCCGAAAGCTCGAATCAAGCAGTCAACGGACACGCGTCGCTATTCACAGCCAATTGCATTAGCGCACGACTGCGCGCACGGCAGTATATATCTAAATGCTAATCCCGATTCCGTGGTTTCGTTTTGTGTCCCGTCGCGATCGATCGTCTCTTTGCAGCAGCTAGTGCACAGCCGGTATACTCTCGTCGCTTCGCATTTGCTATTCCTCGCTTTGCGCCCGTTAAAGCTCTTGATTACGCTTTTAATCGCTTTTCTTCATTACGACCTCGCAAACTCTCTCTCCCGTGAGGATCTATACAGGCTGGATGGGCAGTATATAGAAGCATCCGTTTACAATTTCGAAAAGAAAGCAGCCAACTTATACGGAATACATGTATATATATTGGAAAGCCGAATGGCTTTTTGAAGTATCACGAGCTTCGTTTTGACGAGTTATCATTTATTAGGTAAACAAGCTGTGCGCTTTATGCTACTTAATAAAGCCGGCCGAGTTTAACGAAGCTCTGACTGTTGCAGTTTCTTTGAGAGAGAGCGCGCAGAGGCAATTAATTTATATTTGCACTCAACGACCTACTGACGTCAGGAGAGAGAGAAAGAGAGAGCAGTATTGCGATATTTCATGTTTTATTATTGCTCTTCCAAAGGAGCGTTTACTTTGTCGGGTGTAAGCTTTGATTAACGCAGACTCGGTTGATTCATAGTAATAATCATCGCTGCAAGCGTGTGTGTCAGGTTCATAATCTCTTAGCACCATCTTTTATCCTGACTCTCTCATTTCGGACTGTTCCTCTCTGCAGTAGTCGTCCCTGGCGCAGTTACATTTCCTTCCGAGTCTGGCTCGCATTAAGGAAGTAGAAGAGGAGGCTGTAAGTTTGTTCTTGTGATGCAACTCGCTCTCTCAGAGAAATTTCTCACCGGCAAGAGTGCTTAACTCGTTCCCTTATGCATCTCGACTCTGTCTTCTATTTATACGTTAGACTCTTTTCTTTGTGTTGGGGGACAGGTATGTATAAGGAGTAGGTCTGATAACGCGAGAAGAAAAAGGGAGGAAATAGTCTTGGTCGATTGATGATCCCCATCGCGGATAAAGCAACTTCGTGACTCGATGAGATATCTCTTCTGCGACTACTGGACAGTCAGCCGCTTAAAACAGCGACTCTATTGTGAGCTTCTTTCTTACTGCGAGTATATAAGTGGTGAGTCGTTTGCGCTGGATTTTCAGCTTGTTTTTGCGAGAGAGACTAGACGCGCTAAATTGTAGATGCCTCGACTGAGCCGACTGTATTATAGTCGAGGGAGGAATTTGTTTGAGAGATTACGATTAGCAAAAGCGTGATTTGTCCGAATTTCGAGTGATACAATTACGCTTAATAACGTGTGTGATCAGAATTCGCATCGATAACTTTAAAGAAACGTATTTATAGAACTTAACTTTCCGTATTTATTTTTACACTGAGAAGAGTAATAAAAGAAACCGGATTGAAGAAGCGAAAATTAAAAGCCCCAAATCAGTGATAAAATGAGTTTGTCGGCTGCGCCGAAAACGACTGTCGCAATATAAACACGGATAAGCGCTTCTGAAGATCAGCAGCCAATTAGCCAAGGCATCGAAACTCGGATCGAGCCCCGAAAATTAATTGGCAACGCTTTCCGCTCTTGGTATCGGTCCACCGCGTGTGACCGACTGTACGAGTCAATTATCATAATTTGCATTCTCGATTGCTGCTTGTCGACTGCGGTAGGTGAATTTCCATCCGTTGGTGCTATACAGTAGTGGGTGTAGTTCGCTCATTTATAGGAGTAACAGTGAAGGAAATGGCGAATATCAAAATCATACACTAATTGAATCGACGTTCGTTTGATCAGCGATGATCAGAGAAAAATAGCGTAGGGTCGTATAAGGGTGCCTAAGAGCGCGAAGTAAATTTAATACACTAATAGCAGCTAATGTCAAACTGCGTAACCAATCGCTTAAGTGCGTAAGGCAGACCTTCAAGCGAGCAAAGTCGAAATTAAAAAAAAAAATCAAGCTTAATTGATTTCGCGAAGGGCGTTGACTATTATACCAACCCCCAGATTTCCAACACTCGCTTCACAGGCACTTGTTAATTACGCTAAAATAATCGCTAAGTTCGCTTTCATTAGGCAACGGCATCAGCAGTCACTACGCGCGTGTCGACGACTCTACACACTATGGGGGGGGGGGGGACGATTAACGAAGTATGCGCACAGGCTGTATGGAAATCTTGGCAGCCCTCTATTGCGCTAAAATCAATTACGCGTAATGAATGCAACATCGCGCGCGCGCTCGGTGGGGGTGGATTATGGCGAAGGGCAAAAGGGTTGAAAATCAAGCTTGACGCGAGAGAGAGAGAGAGAGAGAGAGAGAGAGAGAGAGAGAGAGAGCTAGGCCTTTTATAAATTATTCCAGAGCTGATGCAAAATTCGCGATTCTCGCGGGACACACGCCTGACTCGAGATTATGTGTTGCCAACGTTTCTTCTCTCTCACTCCCGATTCAATTATTCATCGCCGAGGATTAATTAGCGGCTTGTCCCGGATTGAATTTTGCAAATGACGCGCAGCTGATGCCCTGGAAGAGGAAGAGCGAGAATGTTTTGCGCGCATGCATATTTTCTGGGGTTATTACCGGGCGCGTGCCTTGTTTGCGGAATTTGAGGATTTAAAGGGTGCAGCAGCAACGGGTGTGAGAGTTGGAGAAAGATGTTTATTCATATAACTTCGAACGGGATGAAAAGTTGGCGGTTATGGGCTTGAAGTTTTTTTCAAGCACGCATAACTCGATAGTTGTATAATTGAGTTTTCAGTCGTTATAAATTAATTATTGTAAGAGTAAAATAATCATTTACAAAGCGCGAATCGTCCTTACCTTGAGAGGATCCGATTTCTCCATCTGCTCGACGAAAGTCTGCGAACTCCTGGAGATAGTATTCTTCCGTGATATAGAGCTACCATCTTGCGAGGGGCGCACAAACTCAATCCGACCACCCTCCACGACGATATTGGGGGCTGGCGGGAAGTTCTCTACGTTGCCGACCGTGTCGCAGTAGCCTAGAAGCCCTGCTTTTTCCCCGTACAGAGGGTGGATTTGTCTGCAACAGTCGGTAAGTGCGAAATAAACGTTTCATCCCCGAGAGTCGGTGCGTATCATCGCGATGTGGATACATCAGTTTTATTACTGCAGTATCCACGAATCGAGATATTGATTTTAGCTTTTGAATTTTCTGGATTGCTCGCGAGTTCGCCGAGCCAAAAAAAATACCATCGAAAAGATATAGATCTATATACGGTAGACAGTTTATAGCATGAGCGGTCCAAGCAGCAAGCGATACAAAATTATTCTTATAAAATTACAAGTTACAGATCTAATGCGGTGGACAGTTATAGAATGTCCGGCCCAAGCAGCAGACCTAACAAGGTAGTTTTGGCATAGGTGGCACATCCTTATATATATGCAGTGTAAGCGCAAAGACTGTTTGGGGAAATGAAAAAGTGCCTAGGCGCCACCTATCGTCACTATAGCCAGAGACTAGAAGACAGAAAATTAAAATACGGCGGGGAAAGGCCAGTTCAAAACTGTTTTATTTCGCGGCTACTATTATTTATGTGGCTTGTTCCTACCGCACGATTCATTCTTTGGGTTGGCTCTTTTTTCTCCGCGAAGGCACAACAAAAGAAACAAGTCCAAATACACTCAGCAGTATATCAAAAGGCACTAATGCACACGATTCTTCTATCCATCTATGGATAGAAGAACTATAAATTTCAAAAATTAATGACCAACGCGATCGTAAATCAAACAGTTAGCTCAACAACAAAGAAGCCCAAATAGCGATCATCAAACAAGATCGAAATAAAAAAAACCGTATCCAGACGACAAATAATCCGCGCAGTAGTTCTCGGGAATAATACACATACAGAACTCACGCCGCGAAAGGTCGCACTGCGGCGGCGATCGAGTGTATAATTAATTAGCATGAAAATAAAAGAAGAGTAGGTATATATAGAGTGACACTTACCTGGGTGATGGTGCGGGACGAGGCTTGTCAAGCGCCAAGTCCGAGCTTAAGGGCGAGTCGGCTCCTCCTCGGCCGCTGGAAGCCCTGCACAAACAGAATTATCCCACTGTTAGTTGAATTATACCATTGCAATAAGCCAATCATCTATCTAGCGCGAATGTACAACTCTTTCGGGTCGATGACCTCTCTCTCCTCTACTATAACGTCGTTTGGCAAATGCGCAATGCGTTGGGGCTATTAATGCGCGCATTAATATAATGCTATGCGGGTGTAGGTGCACGTGCATTTGAATTTCCCGCGCGAGAGAAGGATGAGGGTTTTCATTAAAATTCCAAGCTCGTGCTCGGGGCCGATGCTGGCACGAATTTCGTGGGAAATTACGCCGTTGTTGTTTAGCAGCAGTATACATAGCTCTTCGCGAGCTGCAGGTATAATATGATACGAATTGGAGCTACTGTATACATTTCTGCGTGTGTTTTGAATTTTTTAAGCGCGAGGATTTTATACATTACGATACAAACTCGTTGAAAGGTCTAAAAATAAGCTTCTCGAGGTGGATAGAGTAGCCTCTATGTCGCAGCGTGTAATAACCGGCCTATCTATAAAAAGCTCGTACGGCTTTATTTATGGAGACCAATTTCGTATCCAAGTTATAATTAGTTTTTTTAATGCCGCAATCTTTAATCTTAGAAAGTTAATCGATGTTACAAGTGCAGCGTTATGGTAAGAATATATTATAAGATAATCTAGAAAAGTTGCTCCTTATACGTATTGTATATACATGTCTATACATAGCGTGTTATCAGCGCCTGTTCTACGCTCTGATTATCACACCTCATTTGAAACAATTACTCCGCTGATATCACACTAGGCTTCTTATAACGAGAATATCTCTCTACGAAAATACAGCTGACATGAGTTATACATTCCATTGGCAAAGTCGTTCATTTGCAGATATCGAAAAGCAAAGAGCCTCTGACAGCTCAATTCTCTCTTAAATTTCAACTGTTCTTTCTCCACACGCTGATACGCACAATCTTCCGATTTCGCTTTCATCGGTCCTTCTCGCATTTCGATTGCAAGGCCGACACATCATGCCGTGCAAAAAAAAAAAGAAAGATTTTACACATACCGAGAGCCAACGCGTTTCGTTTGCAATCCGTTATACACGAGGTTTCGCGCGTTGACTCTCCGACAGTTTAATCGAGAGACTATAAAGCGAGAGAGCAGCTGTGCCGCTGAACTGCGAGTCGTCTGATTAAAAACCGAGTGACTGATCGTCCCCGGCCCTTTCTCTCTTTGGACTAATGGATATACACACAGGACTGCTATACGTAATTGCTCTCGGCATCGTTTTCGATTTCTTCCGTCTCGTGGAATGCTTCATACGACGACGTGTATGTGGATGGCCTTCCTTTTCTTCTTTTCTCGACGCTCTTGGATTTACAACTGGCCTTGTAGAGCTATACACGATTTCGCACTTGCCCGAAGGCGATTTCGTATATGTGCGGCTTTTATCAGAGTGAGAGCAACTCGCCGGTGAGTAGTTTGTTCAACAAGTCGGGAACAAATTAGGTGATTCGCGTGGACGTCCGCGCTAAGTGACCGTTTGGTTAGTGAGAACGTTTTCCTTTTTTTTTCTTTCTTTTTGCCGTCGTTAAATAAACATCAACCGGACTGCAATTAAAGCAGAGTTTAAATCAATCACGTGAGCTATTATATACTGCGTGATGGTATAGATTTGTAAACGTTCCGCGATAACGATCGGACAATAATAATTCAGCTCATTGGAAACAACTTTGTATTATACGCGATATGCCGTGTAATGAAACGTATCGAATTAAATCGATAATGAAATCCTTTCAGGAAGAAGGGAGAGAGAGTATATGTACAGGTATTTCCGTAAAACGATGGAGAAATAATTGACAATCACGACCGAAGGGGAGCCGATCCACAACCTATAGTCGCGACCTCAGGTAATAGCAATAACATGATAAATATACGGTAAACATTAATGAGACGTAACAACCATTGCTCGGGATAATCACCGGGTCGTTATACCTCCTGCGCATGCGCGAGCGTAACGCAGTGCTTTTGTGTATGATTTTACATTGTAAAATTAATTATTTATACATCGAAATGACTATTGTTTGACGTTTCGTGCAAAGCATAGGCCCAATAAATCACAGCACACTTTCGAGGGCTAAGACTTTATCTAAAAAGCGCTGCGAGCAATTAGGAGAAATCCACTCGTCGCGGATTCATTAGAGCCTTCGGCACATAAAAAACCGCTCAATCTATCTCTCTCTCTCTCTTCGAGTAAAAAAAATCGAGGACCAGGCGCTTAAACAAGTGCAGAGGAGCCAATAAATTACACAGATAAGCAGAGGGAATCCGACGTTCTTTGCGAGCGCATAATACACCGCATGTGTGTATGTATACAAGCTTCTCTCGCGCGCTTGATTAATTCATATCGTGTCTCTCCCTCTTCCTATATACGCTTTTCTCTCTCTTTTTTTTCGTTTCTAGATTAGTAGAGCGTGTACGCCTCGTTCATTACGGAAAAGCTCTCGCGTACGGGCTAATAGCTAATTAGAACCAGGAGCGTACAAGGCGTAACGGGACGACTATGGTTACGCGAGATTAAACGCGGCGCTTGTGTTCTTCTCTCTTGTGATATGATTCTATAATGGGCAATGGTACTGCGATAGGTGAAGACTTCATTGAATTAACTAGCTATGGTCGGGCTTTTTTTGTGGCGGGGAATATGTATAGTCGGCTGCTGGGCTTTCTCTGCGGTTAACGATGAGATATCAAAGGAGTGTAAAAATCTCTGGGGTTATGGGGTTATTTTAGAACAATTATGTCACACGGTGTACGGAATGCATAAAAGCTTGATAAAGTTGGCTTGGCATTACGTAAACCGATGTTGTGCGAGCAGCTCGTACGGTAACATGGATAATAAAATTACACAATGAAGTTATGAAACGTATTAGTAAATAATAGAAAATGTGCAGTTTCTACTTTCTCTCGCAGTAACCGAAAATCCCAACGACCTGATCTTCGTGTAATTGGAACACTGCATTTCCAAAACCACAAAGACAATCTCGCAATACCCACTTAACCCATCAAGCACTTGACATCGGATCGAAATCGAGGCCAATAGTTCTCCGATTCCTCTCAACACTTGTCAAACTAGCCGCATCTGGCTATCAAACTCGACGACGCATCGTAAGCCACGATCGATCATCGGTGCACACAAGCCTTCTCCTTCTCTTTGGATTAAGTCCACCGCCACTAAGTCGTCCGCTCTGGGCTGCAAAGTAGCAATTATCAACGGACCAGCGAATTCAAAGTCCTAACCGGCCTTTTGAGCTGCTGCTGGTACTGCTGCACTGCTGCGGTCAGCCTCGAGAATTAGGGCCCGCAACGCATGGTAGTCAAGTTACTCGTCTCGCTCTTGAAACACTGAACTTGCTAATGAGCTTCCAAGCGCGCGCATGCGCAAACGAGGCGCGTGCAGCTGGTTCTGCCCTTTAAGCGGTCGGCTTGAAGCATTTTTTTTTTTGTTTTGCAAGAAGCTTATATAGTTTGACTTGTTTATACGTTGGCTGGTGTGTATATACTGAAGGGAATTGTAATAAGTGTAGTTGGAGGAAGTTATCAACAAAGGTATATATATTCTTAATTATGAATAGTTGCTTTCAGTGGGGATAACGCGTGTTTTGCGAATTCCATCGAGATACGTATATAAGGAATCATTGACTTAATGCAAAGACCAATTGAAAACAATTAAAGCTGAAGAGTAAACGGAAATAATTATCGCTTATTATACAAAGATCCCTTAATCACTAATTTCCAAGCCAGGAAGCGAGCAGGAGTTACGCTCGAAACCTCCTCTTTCTTTGCGCTTAACGAGTAACGGCTGTGATTTTTCATTTTTTGCGCGTTGTAATCCAGAACCGTAAAAAAACGCTAGAAAAAAAATTTTAAGCACTCTCTCGTAATTTTTGTTCTAAAAATCCTTAAAAATACTCAACCACCGCCAACCCACAGCCATTAAAAATATTTATCCAACCCTGAATCTCCGTCATCGTTAGCAAAAACAATCACCGACCGTATACATACACGAATAAATCCGTTCGTCTCTCTCTCTCTCTCCTATCCCCTTATTTCCAGTCGATCGAGCTCCGATAATGCGTTCCCCATACACACACACACACTCCACTCTTGTCCAGCAACACACATACTCGCCATATAACGAGAGCCCCTTCGACACAAGAATTTCAATTTTTACACACTCTCGCCTATATAAATGGGCCTCTAATGTCTCTCCTTCGCTGCAGATAAAATAGGAGAAATTAAATCGGCCGATGATAAGCGAAGCCTCGCCCATATAACTACGTATACACTCCCGCAGCGAAGTCGCGCGCGAGCTCGTGTCCCATTGTATACGCGTTTTCTCTCTCTCGACACAAGGCAGAAACGCGTGCGTTAAACCACAGGAGGAAAGAAAAAAAGGAGAGCGACAAAAGTGACCGGACACAATGCTCGGATAGCCAGCGATAAGCGATAATAGAGCGTTCGTTCGGACACGGGGCTACGTCGTCGTGCGCGTAGGTGAGCTTGAAACTCTCTCGCCCACGTTTATTGCCTGTAGAGAACGAGAGAGGCTGATTTGGCGCGTTTGTGTCTCTTTTTGCGTTCTCTGATGTGTTTGGCAAGAGTGGAGGCGGCGGGTGGAAAAAATAATCACTCGCATCATCCTTTAGTGTGCGACTTTACGATTCTGCTTCTCGACGATAGCTTTGTCTTCCATTTAGAGTACACCTATATCTTTCTTTTTCTCAAACGACTATACGATTTGGCTTCTAAAGTACATGGATAAGATCATATTTATTAAAAGCAAGTATAAAGTAGCCGGACACGACGAGAAGTTTAATCGAATTAATTTCAGCTGAGAGGTGAGAGAGAGAGAGAGAGCACTCTAAAAATCGATGAGAGGCGTCTGGTTCCACTGGAACATCTTTTGTGTCGGCTCTCTTTGTGCTTATACTCTGTCCGTCATCTTCCTGCACTCCCTCTCTAATCTCTCGCACTCGCGCGACCGTTCGAATTATTAAAAAAGAAAAAGAGAGAACCGAGCGCGACAGTTTCATCTTCGTCGGTTGCTTTTTTTACGCGGTGTGATACTCCTTTCTTTTTCCTTTCCTCATTGGTATATGGCGTTATATGTAGGTGTATAGTGTCGAGCAAAAGGGGGAATTTGCTCGAGGATGTATACACGGTCCGCTGAGCAAAGGGACGCGTGCGCGAGGGTCAGGACTTTACGTTCCGTGTTGAAGCGTAACGGTCCCTTTCTCTTTCGAAGCTTCTAGTTTCGTTATAGGTTTTCTTTTTTCATAGAATTAAAATCGTGATTTTTATCACTCTCCCATATCGATCAATGCAAACCTTGCCGATCTCGTTTATTATTAAAACTCACCCCTCGTATAAATTATCGCACTCAACCTATACTAATAAAAAAAAACTCGCCTGTAACACGTGCAAGAGAAAGAGCATCAGCCTGAGTGCAAAATAACTCAGCTGCATCAGGCAGTAGTATAGCAGCCGCGTCTGCTTGGCCAAGCACACTTCCTCCCTGCTCACACATTTTTCTCTCTCCCACTCGATCTATTTTCGAAGTTTTTACACAAGCGCGCGCTGGAAGATCGTCATTTTTGCACGCGAGACAGAGTTGAATATACCTGATGCAACGCGGCGAAGGGTCCGCGACAAATTGCGTTTCCCGGAAAGCGAAGCATCCGGTATCTATATACATGTGTGCAGTATATGCGTGTATGTACATCAGCGAAAGGAATGTGTAGGTAAGTATAGTATGCGCGCGCATAATTGGAATTTTCATCGGGTATATAACGCGCACAACGGGTGGTGTGATGTCGACGGCGCGACGAAAACGCTAAACTAATTGGCGCGAGAGCTGAGCCTGCAGCACTTAGTTAGATGCGTCGATTATATATGGCCGACGCCGCATTAATTATTCTCAATCCGACGCTGATACGAGTTCGGGCGCGATGTATTTTTTTCGCCTCTAAAACCAATTATTAGAAATTTCATTCATACGTTTTTTTTTTTAATACTGCCGACTAATAGCATGAGCGGCCGAAATAGTAGGCCAAAATAAGAAGGCAGTTTTAGCATTAGTGGCACACCACTATATCTAGACTCGGCGAGCAATATTGTTATGAAGGTAATGGAAAAGTGCCTATGCGCCATCTATGTTCACTTGCCATAGACACGGAAAGTTTAGACGGTGACAAAAAAGGCTAGTCCAAAACTACTTTGTTTTGATAAATTGATAAAGGTCAATGCCATTAATGGTTAGAAATTCATAATCAAGATTTTTTTAAATATTTTGAATATTAAATAATATGATACAAATATATGAACGAACGGCAAACGACGAACATGTCAATTCGATCGATTATTTCGATATATATAATCGAAATAATTCTTTCATAGGAGGGAAAATCAAACGGGAAATTTCTTCAAACTAGTAATGTAGCTTGAAACTCGATACCATCATCAGAAGATTTCTTTTTAATTCTATATAGCCAATCGCCGAAAATCACCGATACACGCGTACTCTCGTACAGAATCCCCGCAGTTTTCACGAGCGTAATCAAATATAATTACACGCTTCGCGACCGAGGCGCATTAAAATTAAACCTCTAATTTAATATAAGACTTTTCCCTCGTATGTTATACACGAAGAAAAGAAGGAGAGAAAAAAGCTTTACTCTAATGGCCTCGCGCTTAATCTGGATGCTGCAGCAACAAGTTTGTATCCAATACCGTTATGCTCTTAAAGCCAAGGCACTTAACCTCGCGACATCACCGTCGGTGTAAAATGACGTCGAGCTTCGCACGAGTTCACGCGAAAACCGACAAACCTGCTGCTGTTTCGAATCTACGTCCTTGGGAAACGCGTTTTTTAATGGAGGATATGCGGGAGAATTTATTTTTGTGTGCGAATGCAAATGTGGAAGAATATTAGTTCGAGCGAATGTGCCGAAAGCTTCTTATGAATAGTTAATGTGGAATATTAGCTCAAGGTGCAGGGCTTCCGTTGATATAATGCTTCGCTGTGAGCTTTGAAAGAGAAGAATTGAAAGCCTGTATAATACGAGTAATTAACTGCACCAAGTTTCGGGGCGTTCTAATTGCAGGGAATTGTTTTGGCAAATTCGAACGTATAAAGCGCATTATAATTGATGACAGAACTTGCATGCACAACCTAATTTTCTGTAAAATGATTACGCAAAACGAATGACTCGTTCTGTAATGAAAATTCGATAAAAGAGTAAAACGTTTGAAAAAAAAAGTTGTACAGTTCCAAGAAAATTTTTCCATCATACGTCTAGAAACACCGCAATGAAAGCGCTAATGAGATAACTCTCAGTAATAATAATCTCACGATCCGCGACTCTGCACTCTATAATAATAACCTTTCCCGTCTCTCCGGCTCCAGCTCCAACGTAATTCAAACCGACCAACAATCACGCCAACATCGTCCTACAGCCGTATAGACACACACACACACAACCACTGATTTAAACGTTAAAACTCGTCTAAGAAATTCCCGAGAATTCCAAGTGGAAAGCTGTGCGCTGAGAGCTAGTTACGCGAAAACACGTTATATTATTTTCATAAACGAGATCCATCGTCGTGTCCGCAGGCCGGATTTCGCCGTTACAAATTACTTCACGAAATTCCGACGTTACTTCGAGGAAGCTTGACTCTTAATTGTTTGATTACACCAGACGAGAGGCTCTCGATGATTAATAAGCCGAGCCTTGCGACGAAACGCGATACACTTGATGCGTAAATAGATTTCCCTACACCCCGTACACATTCGGGGGGATATTCTCTCAGCTGCGAAAGCGCGAGAGAGAGAGAGAGGGTGAATTAAGGTCACACACGCCAGATGTACTTATACACGAGCGCAGCTGGCCAGCTGAAAAATGCAGCGGTTTTTTACGCGCGAAATACGACGGGGAGAGGGTTGTATGTTGTTGCACAAGGTGCGCGCTTTATTCACGCGATATGCAGTCTGCGCGAGCTAGCGCGGGCTTATTTCAATATTTTGCAAATGCATGAGTTTCGCTTTTTATTACAGGGTGAGTGTGTGTGTGTTTTTTGTTCATTATAATTTAGGTATACACAAGCCGCTTTTACACTGAAAATTCAAGCGCACGGTAATTTTCAAAGTTACGTTATACACACGGGAGAGGATTTTTCGTTGTGAATGCAGATTGAAAAAATTTTCAGAGCGAAGCCAACTCGAGCGCGTTGATTGCAAAAAGCGTTTTAATATTCGCAAAGACAAGCGCATACGCAGTAGTGTTTTAATATGATTTTCACGCTCGAGAATTACTCTAATAAATTCTGCGAATCCAGCGTGAGGCTAATATTAAATATCGCTCTGATTAATTTCCGTTCTAATTAAAAAGTACATTCGTCTTAAAATTCGAGAAATTAAATTGAGGCCCTTTTCGTGCTGTACTAAATAATTAAAATTTACGAACCTCGAGAGATCAAATCGCGTGTTCCGTAGCACACGGTCGGAAGCGCGTGTGTTATATATCGACGAAAAAGCCCTAGTAAAAGAGAGAGAGAGAGAGAGAAAGGCCGTAAACAAAAACAGCCGAAAAAGGATATCCCACCGCAAGAGAAAAAGAAAATAGTTCGCTATACACTCGTGGCCAGCGGTTGCGGCTTCCTGGTTCCCAGGAACGTTGCACTTGTCCACTGTATTATATATACTGGGCAGCCGAGTGATCAAAGAGAGACGGCTCGTGCCAGACATGTTTCATTGCAGTGGCGCGCGCGAGAAAAGAGCGCCGAGAAGCGAATTACGTCGAAGAACTACTGCCGTTGCTTGATTAAGTGCTGGTCCCCTGGGTTGATGGAGCTAAACGTGCGCGCGTGTGTAAGAGCGGGACTTTATGGGCCTTTTTACGGCTTGCCTTCGTTCATTGGATTATGTTTCTTAATTTCTTTAACGGGATGAAATTAAAAAGTTCCGCAGCGCGCGAATGCGCTCTTCAATGCGATATTTAATTTACTAGTACACAAGAATATCCATCGTGAATCAAGTATATATAGAACATAGAGCTAAAGATTTAATTTATTTAATCGTAGAGCTAAATATTTAATTCATTTATGGAGTCTTTTAAGGTGAGATTGGATGTGGATCCAGTAATAATCTATCCTTACGACCAGCAATCACAGAATCGCTCGATCGAGAATTCAGAGGCACCACGTCAAATGCGAAAAGGTATAACTTTCGTTACACTAACTACTTTAGACGCGCTTCGCGCATTCTTGTCAATGTATTCGTAAAGATTTTAAGGTTATGTTGAGCCTGGCTCATCATCTTTTTCATCTCGCTTTCTTCGCGATCGACTCGGTAAAATAGGCAACTACCATGTATATACGCGATTCTATCCGTAACACAGTGTATTTCATTTTTCAGGCAAAAATAATATTAAAAAAACTATTATACGTAAGAATCTATTGAAAAATTCAGTGTAACGTGCTTCACTACTTGTTTTTTTTTTTTTTTTTTAGAC
>CM053169.1:9468021-9613206 GCA_012977825.3 Pteromalus puparum
AAAAATTTTTTTAATAATTTTTTTTAAATTTTTGTGGATTATAATTTTTATTTTTTTATTGTTGTAAACTTAAAATTTTTTTAAAAAAATAAAATTAAAATTATTTTTTTTTTTTTTTTTTTTTTTTTTTTTTAGACTAATAGATACATTTAACTTGTATTTTTGACACCAACTATAATTTTGTTAATTTCTTATAATAAAGTGATTTCATTCAAAGGGTCCATAGTGAACTTTTACTCTAAAAATCCTTATCACCGCTTTATGCCACTCCTTAAATTGCTTCGCGGTCGCAAATTTGCGCAAAAATAGAAATGCCTGATTATAACCTTGTCGCATTTCTCACCAGACTGTAAGCACCTAATGCCGAATATTAATTATATCGAGAAAGATCTCCAGTGCATCTCTCCGGAACTCTCACTCTCTATACTCGAAATTTCTCTTCCCTGCAATGTCTGAGCCGACAACGTGCAAAACTCTACTCAAAACAGATGAGTCTTCTCTCCTTCTCTATATCTCTCGAGAAGTTGGTTAAAAAATGTTCGGCAGTACGTACGCACTCGAAAACTATAAATATTGTTACGGACGATCGAATGAAGATTTCAAACGATTGAGAGATTTGCTTTGATGCTGCAACGAAACTGTGTTGAACAATATGATCGATCGGGTAGCATCTGGTTCGTTAATTTTTTTCTTTAACCGTTATCGTCTGATTACTGAATTTTTCATGCAATTGAGTGAATTCATCTCCTTACATAAAGCTCAATATCGTTAAAGTAAGTCTCATATTTTATTATACATGACACCCGTTTCTTAATATTGTGATTTAATAATTGCGCAAAATATAGTGGAAACGAAAGAATTTTTTAACAACATCCAGTAACATTAATTTTGAATATTTCACTTTGATTAATTCACCAGAGACTACAATAATCAAAAACACGTAGCATTCGAACACTTATGGGTGGAGCTTAGTGAGAAAGCGTCTCAGCTTTCTCTATAGGTCCAAGCCATGTGCTAAAATTGGTGGATAGATAAGGGACATGGAGAGAGGGTAAGAAAGGACGTCTGCAGCCTGAAATCCTCGCAAAGCTCAGTCTATTGCGAGATCTGGCATATAATTTAAGGTAAATAGTTGTATTCAATATTTAATTTGGGTTTTGAGGAAATTCTGTATAGTATATAGATAGCTAAGTTTTCTTATATTTCAGGTAGCTTGATAAATAATGAAGCCTTGAGCTGCAATATGAATAGATCTAACGTTATTTGAATATTAGATTTTACATTCTTCAACATATTTATCTTTTAAAATCATATCCTTAGGAATTTGTAGTTAAAGTATACATGCAAAACTCTAGGTCTTAAATAAATCCCTGATGAAAGCTAAAGCGCATCGCGCGTCTCATCCTAGAACCATCAAGATCCATCAGACCAAGAGCTATCGTCAAATTGAAAAGGCTCGCAAAACGAGAAAAGAAAATCCACAGCCGTCATAAACGTCAAGAAGTTTTGTCTTCGAGAAAAAGTCTCTCTCTCTCTCTCTCTCTCTCTCTCCACTGCATAATGCATCGGCGCGACTATTTCGGTATCAGATGTCACACACTCGTCGCAAGCCTCACGCGCTCAGAGAGACGGTAGCAGCAGCAGGAGCAGCTATATTTACTGCTTCCTGGTACAGTGGAGTGAGTGACTCGCTGGTGGCAGTGAAGTCGGCAAGAGCAAAGCGCGCTAAGAACGAGACTCTCTCGCGCGTTCTGGGTCAAAAGTTTCGCCAGGAAAATGTGCGACTCCACACTACACGTGCCGTCTCGAGGATCCCGCGATGAGTGCTGGTATATAATACACTCGAGTATGCGGCACTCGACTATATAACAAAAAGATTTCTGCAAAGACTCGCACGAGGACGATCCGTGAGAATTCATCAGTTTATGAATAATAAAAAGGAGGACTCGACGCTTTTAAAACGCAGTGCTTGCGCATTGTAAATTTGTGCATATATAAACTTGGGTCATATCTTTGAATGCAAGAGAAAGAGAGAAAAAGAGAGTGTATTTTGTACACGAAAACGTGTATTCGGTTTCATTGTTGACTTTGGCCTGGTATTTTCGTCGTTGCGGGAAAGTCGATATGCGCATAATTTTGGAAGAGTATACGGTTGACACACACGGGTTTGAGTGTGTTGTAATACACCCACCCCCGTGGAAATGGTACAGTTAGCTTTGAAAAATATTGTTCGATAACGACTTCCGCCGGAAGCGTCGCTCAGACGCGCTCGATTCTCTCGCGGATTTTATGTATTCATTTATTTTGCCAAAACGCCAGATGCGCAGTGAAAGATAAAAATGACCCGTTTGCCACTGCAAACAGGGGCGTAATATAGCTGTGTGGTTTTTATTATTTGCAAACGTTTTGCATTGTTAAACAAATATTTTTAGTAAAGGCCTCTTCATTCTTTTACCTCGAAACAAAACCTCAATCTTCCTTGATCCTCGTTATTCTAGAGAAGCTTACAGCTTATCAAAGATTGTCCGGAAAATCCATCATCCGAGAGAGCTCGACAAGGCGTCGTCGAGGGCGTCGTATCGTCTGACAGCTAAGAAGTCCTCGAATCGCCCTCTATCCACATCATGCTCCAGTAAAGCTATACGTCACCGGTTTCAAATCGATCAATATCGATTTATATACACTGCGACGCGTTACGTCGTTGTCTGCACCGTTACGACGCGTTGGGTAACGTCTAGCTTTAAAAGAGCCGCCGCTTGAGCTCTGGTGATCCATTACGAGAGTTAAAGCCTGAGAGACGAGGATTTCATCTTTCTCTCTGATGCGACTCTGAATAGAGTGTATGAGCTACTCGCGTATACGTCAGCGAATAATTATTGCCGTCAGTTGGTCAGAGTACAAATTACAATGACGAGTATAGTTGTAGACGATGAGAAAGTAAGAGGAGCTTCGCAGTGGTAATTTACATAGAAGCGTTGGTAGAAAAATGGACTGCTATAAGAAGACTATACAGCGTATAACTTTTTTTTTCATCGATTTTCGTACTATGCAGTGTAACCAACGAGTATAACGCACTACAAAAATTACGACAAAAAAGCAAGTATAGTAATGAGAGACGACCGTTGAATAACAGCTCGCCGGAAAAATCTGAACACGAATTTGAAACAGAGTAGGCGGAGACAGCAACAAATTCGCGTACTGCATCAGCACAGGCGTGACGCCGTAACGCGAATCAGATTATGCAAATGAGTCCCGCGTACTACAACAACCTCAAAGTAACTGACGCGCGCGCGCGCGCGAGCTCGAACTTTGCACAATCTGTACACCACTGCGCTCGGGGAAGGAAAAAAAATCCGTTTTAATTTAATTCCGGTAGCATACACAGAGCGGCAGCTTGTTCCATTCGTATACCTCCTGCGAGGTATATAGTAGTCACCGTGTGTAACACACACGTCGTGCTTTTTTTAATCTCCAGCAGAGATAACCCTATACCGTGTTCTTTTCCGGGGGAGAGGCTTTTTAAGCGAGAGCGCGAGAACGTGTTTCCAAGCGCTTTCCAGATTAGAGCTGTTTGTTGCTTTGAAATTTTTCGCGAAAGAGAGAGAGCTTTGCTTCTTTTCTTCTATAGGCTGTACACACGTGTGCGCGGAAAGTCCGAAGAGGCTTGAAATAACTAATCGGCTATGTGTTTTTGTATGTGCTGTGTGTGTTATTTCTGTGCGGATTACGCGCGTATAACAGAAGCCTAAAATGCAAATATCTGGATGATTAGCGAGTGGTAACGTGTATTTTAACACTGTTCCTGAAGCTGAGAATTTTAATTTCAGAACTAAAAACTGAAAGCTGCATGGCTTGGTACTGTTAACTTACTTCTTAAGTGTAAAAGCTCCGCAGAATAATATTATTATTACTATCACCCGCACATTCGAAACGACTGCATCACCACCGGATATACACTAAAGCAAGACAAAGAAACGATATACTTGCGATCTCTCTGCTCTTATATATAGCGAAGAACGCATTATCAATCAAAGCCATAATACACACGCGTGAATTACGATGCTCGAGAGCGCGGGGCGATCGGATAGGCTTGCGCGGGTGGACCCGAGTATAATCTCTTCTCGGCCAGATAGGCTTAAGCTCATTTCCACCTCGTGCGGCAGCATCCTGATGCCAGCAGTCGCCTCTGAATAATATATGAAGCGATAATGCAGTCTACGGCTTGACGTATGAGCTTCCTGGGCTTGGTTTATAATATAATACTGTCACGTGATATTGGGAGCGAAATGATTTTGTTATTATTATTGTCGTCTCGCCGTTTGTTCGCGTATCGAGTGAAATATTCACAGTATTATTTTGAAATTTTGATCGACAAAACGCTATTAACACTCGAAATCACAACTTCGAGGTGTCTCCCGCGCAGTCTGGAACCATCAGTCATATATACATCGCGACTGCAAGACACATGCTCGCGGGTGTGTACACCTCCCGCAACGAGAGCCGATCCAGTGGGAGTGTTATACATATAATACACAACCCACGCGCGCAAAAGGATATACTACATCGTATTATTGCCTCTTGAAAAACTGGAACTTATACGTGCTGCAGTGCGTCGATCTTTTATTATTTTTCTCTCGCAACGGTCCTCGTAAAAAAGCCTTCGAAAAAAAGGAGGGGAAGAATTGCGGCTGGTTTTGGCAAGCGCGTGAAAAAGTGATTGTTACGCGTCGGATCGTTATACACCAGCGCACGACGCCTTTTTTTTATTATTCGCCGGCTCTGTGGAATGTTGGGGAGGAGAGAGTGCATTGGACGAAGTGTAAATCGCCGAGTTCTTTACCGCACGGGGAACTTTTATTTCTCGAGGGCGAGTTTATTGATTATTTCGCGATGCTGCTCCTGCGGTCGGGAAAAATGTTTGGAGAGAAATACCAAGAGAGAGAAGAGCGTAATTGACTTCGCCGGTGAGTAAAGTATACTTTTTACGGATTATCGGTTTGGAAAGTCGACTGTAATAAAAGACCTATACGTGTATGTTTGGAGCGAGAACGAAGAAGAAAATATAATAAAAGACGACGGTTTTGTTGTAAGAGAAAATTCAGTTTTCCTTTACTGCGATACGCGTTCCCGACAAAGCTCTCCGTTCATCATTTCAAGAGGCTGCCCGAAAGAAAAATTCCTCCTTTAAACGGGCATCGCAAAAATGTACGACGTGTCACATAATAAAAATCCGCTCTCTTTTTTCCAGTGCGGCGGCGTACGGTCGCTTTGTTCCTGTCTTCCCCGTGAATTCTCCGCCCGCCGACACAATTTGCTCCTCCTTTCAACGGAGGAGAGCACGGCATACGTAATTATGCGCGAATTCCGCTGCGCCCTGTCTCTTATTATTCCCCCCTTTCTCCTCTGCTTGTTTCTCAAGAGCGACTTTGGCGATTTCGCGAGATTTTTTTTTTTTTTTTTTTTATAACATAACATAAACGCGACTGTAATCCTAGAAGGAAATAGCCAAAGGTGCATCGTCCTCTTACGAAGAAGAAAGGAAAATCACACGACGCGTCGTCGACGTCGTCGTGACGATCGTCCGAGTAAAGGGCGAGTCATTACGTCATTACAGGATTACACGCTCAACTGGCCGCGGCCGCCGATGCTGTGTACGAAAATTACAGAGGCACCACTGCAGCAGCAACGGATCGATGGGATCCCTCTTCTTCTTCTTCAGCTTCTTCTACCTGTAAGTGTAGAGGAGAGGAGCAGGTCGTGTCGTCGAAGAGAGACGAGTTTATATACGTGTGTACGGCGTCGAAGGCGTTGCTGGCATTTATTCTTATCGACTCCATTCCGGATATCACCGGAGCTTCAGGCTCTCTCGAGTGTTGCGCTGCGCGAGATTATACCGAGAGGAGACTCTTCCTCTGTGCATAGCCAGAAGGTGATGTGATTATGGTTACGTGTATATACGCTCTGTGTGTAACCACGAGGCTTGTTATTCAACTTTATATACGTTTGGTGAATTTTGATACGTCGTATCAACGAATAAAACGAAATTATCGATGATCGAAGAGTACGAGTATTATTTGTTGAAGTTACTCTCGCGTGTGCAACACGTACGCATCTCAAAATACAGTTTCGCTGTGTAATTTTCTCTGACAACAGTAATAAACACGTCAGTCCAAGTTACAAAATTTCCACTTGGAGTCACTTGCGCATTCATGGTATCAATTACAGGCGACAATCGCCGCGCTTACAGGCGACGGGAAATTAACATCTTGAAGCCCCAAAAGACATAGCTACGAATTTAAAATTTTTTCCCGATGAATAATTCATCCCGCGTACTTTTTTTTCACTCTGGACAAAATTACCGGTGTTCCTGCATTGCTTCCATAAATCTTCGTTTTAACATATACGGTTACAATAAATTTCAAATCGATTACGAAATCGCTCAAACTCCATGCGGGGGAGTGTAGACACAAACGAGTCCAGCTCACCGCCAAGGTTCATTAGGCTATTTACGCGGCGATCGATCGTCGATTTAATAGATCACCGCGCCGGACTCTATGACGGAGACACGACTTGACTTTGGACCTTCGAGCTTTGCATTTTGCGCGAGAACCGTATCACTATTATATACACGTCGGGGGCCGAGTATAATTGCGCGCGTGGGCTATAAACTTTCTCTATTCATGCTTGTGTTCTCGCATGCACAGTTTGCAGATGTATATGTGTGTGTCTAATTTACGAATATATCCCAAGCTTTTGTGCGCGAATCGATTATCGAGTTTTATCTGATCGGACGAGGTTCTGTGTTCTCGGCGATGAATTGTGAGGCTGTATCAAAGTTTTTTTATATACTATTTTATTTAAAATTGTGAAATAGCTTCATTATATCCTTCGAAGAAACAAACGCGTTACCTTCGAACTCCAGGGGGGATACGACTGAAAAATGCACGGTAAAATTTTAGCACTTGGATCCAATAACAATCTCGGTAAACTTCGATGTATATCGTGAAATTATTCCCTCGAAATAAAGCTCGTTCTCGCAAAACGATATGCACCGCTGTATTTTTCATCGACAGTTCTCCCTCTTCTCTCTCTTGCGCATCGTAAAAGTTTATTAACACTAAAAGCTCCGATATCAAGTGAGTTATGAACCTGCTCCTCTCTCTCGCTTATATTCTCATCGGGAAATCATTTTACGCGTATCAGCGAGGATGAAGAAGAAAACGGTATCTCTCGTCGTCGGTCGCGTCACCGCAAGTGCATCAGCGAAAAAGACACGATACACCTTCGCGTGGACGCGATGGTTATATATACGACGACGCGTCTACAATACCGCCGTATAATATCGGCGAGGTCTGCGCTTTTATTATTATTGCTTAGCCGACGCGCGCTAGAATCGTTCGGGAAAATGGAATCAACTTCCGGTCTGCACTTAATTCTTTCGAGCTCGCGCTGAAGGTATTATATATAGCTGTATACGAGAGTGTAAAGACCCGCGGCGGGTTTAGTGCCAAGCGTTAAACATTTTTCACTGCTCGTATATTGACGGGTCTATGTCTGTCCAATGCGGAACTAATTTATGCAGAAATGTGTGCGCACAGCGTTAGAGGGACGCGATATTGCGTGTAACTAGCTGGTGGTTCTGCAATGCGGGAATCAAGAGTGACATAAGGATTGAGATTGAGATATTGCTGAGATTTTATTCATCGAATTAAGTAGTTGGTTTATGATGATTGTTGCTAGGCTGGTGTAGTGTGCGGTATTGTGATGTTATGGATTAGTTTGCGATAAAATCTCGGCAATATTGCGTTTCAAATGAATTCTAATTGATTGTAAGCGTTGATAAATGGTTGTAGTAATGCTGCTAATCAGCTCTTTCTTTTTTTTTAAGGAAAATAACGAAACAAACTGGTAGATGTGCTGAATTTACGATTGAGAAATGAAAATAATTTTATTCGTTTGTTTTATATACCTATTATATTTACAAAAGATTAGGCAACATGAATTTGTCGTACAGATGTAACCTTCGGTTCACATTTTTCAGGCCCGTCTCGCGAGGCCGAACACGTCGCTTTGAAGTAACACTACAATATGAATATTTCGAAAGAAACGGGAGCAGGAACACAAGAAAAAACTTGTAGCAGAGAAGAATATCTGGTCGAGATGAAGTGGAACCGGTGTCACGAGTAAATCAGTTCCACCTATATCCCGAACTGTCGCCAGAGAGATTCATAGATATTACACACTATTGCTAGCGTATCCAAATAAGGATAAATCTTAATTATCGAACTTCTCATCTCACTTTTTATTCATATACTCGAGAAGATGTTGATACATTTTTGTCATAAACTATATTTTTGAATTTATTCGAATCGTGTGGGTATATTTCGTTTGAAAATAATCCCTCGAAACTCGTCTAGTTTTACGGCCCAACTGACTTACTTTCCGACACTTGGCGAGTTTATATCGACTATCCGTCAGTTTTACGATGTTCTATTAAGCCGTTCGACACCATCGAATGCAATAAACGCACGCGCGCAGGTAAGTTTATAACCCGTACGATGTCTTGCGACATTAATACGGATTAGATAAAATAAACGGGGCATATGAGCAAGCTCTGCAAAAAGTTTCGCTTCGAAAAATCGATACGCATTATTTATTCGCACAAAAACACCAAAATCAATTCCAATAATTTCTCTTCAAAATCAAGCTACTATTATAAATCCATCAAAGCATTCGAAATGCATCCCGCTAATTAATTGAAATCCAACTCTCCTATACATCAGTTAATTTTCACCAGCTTTGTAACACATTCTGCTTTGTGTGATACACCGCACATACGCGTTGCATTCGAGGTAAAATCGATCGCCCGTTGCTCTGCAGATAGCCCGCGGGAGTATATATATAGGCACAGCATGTAGCTCTGGCGCAAAACCGAATGAGTTTGTTCGAGGCTCGTTGAACAACAACGAACCAGTGCCTAGTGATGCGTGTGTCTTGTTCACGCGTGTGCGGTTCCGTTTTACGAAGCATACATACGTCGCACGATTAGCGAGCTCTACAGCGAGAAAATTCGTTCGTTGCGGAGATCAACTGTCACGGGAGTTTTCGCTGGTTTGTTTTTTGAGCGCTTCGATATTTGGTATACATGCTTGATATAGTGAAAAAAAATGTTCGAGGTGCTGCTTTTCACGCTTTGCTGAACTTCGTATATACAGATATATTTTTTTAACTGTCTTGCTCTTTTAATTTGAGAGACAAATTCTGGCTTGGCGACAGGAACGTCAGTTCGTATTACTGCAAGTCGTGCAGTTCGAGTATGAATATCGGGAATCGTTGAGGAGATCCTGGAGACGCGTTCGCTTGCAAAAATTTTATTTTTAATAAAAGGAAAAGTGCAGACTTTCGCAATTCCTCGAAAGCGATGCCGTAGATTTCGTTCGTAGCGGAGGTTTAAAATATTATTGTGCGCCGCTCTTGCACAAAATTATCTCCGATCGTTTGGCTTTTTATGTGACGAAACAATGGCTAGTAAGTTATTTTTTTTTAAAGAACCGTTTCAAAATTTCTCGGTAAAATATCGTCTTATATACGTTTCCACATCGAGCTATTGAATCATCGTAATCGAAATCGAAATCTCTGGAAAGAAAAAAACTAGTTTCACCCACGCTTGGAAGAGAATTAAAGTTATTGTATCAAATCGAATGGATTTTTTTAACCTGATATACAACCTTGCTCGGAAACAATAGCGTCATCGCGAATCACGTGTAAATGTAAAAAATTCCACGCAATAAATTGACAACTCGAATCTCGCGAATCAAAACAGCGTATAAAACTTCTTCTATCGCTATTACAAGACATATACTTAATTCCAACGCACTGAGATCCACACGCGAGGCATCTCAGCATCGACGGCATTATACAAGCATAAAACCTCATTGTTACAAAAGGTATACCTCGTCTCCGAAGCACACACATAACGCAAGCCCGTCCTCTCTCGTCGTGCGTCGTCGCGAAGAACCAGATTGAAATGGTGTCGCGAGTGGGTGTTCGAATCGCCTAGGCATTTAGAAACGTCCTCATATACTATAAATACACATACAGAGTCGTGTGTCCCTATGCACAAGCTATATGATGTATCTACACTGTAAGAGTGAAAGAAGCGTCAGTGCGAGACTCTAGAAGTGAAACTCAAAGTGACTGGGTGTACGAGAGAAGGCTTCATTCATGTTGTATATATATCTATATGTACACGAGCAAGAGGAAAAGACACACGCGTGGGATTTCGGTTCGTTTGAACTTGCCGCGGAAAATGACTTTGTGGAACGAGCTGTTTTGAACTTGAGACTTCAGAGAGCGAGGGACGCGGAACTTCGTTACGAGTAATGAGATTCTACCGGGCTTGTATGCGCAACGACGTTTTAAAGCGCGATTACAGCCGAGAGGGGTTGAGCGCTTATTCAACGTAGAGTGTAAAGTGTATTCTTTTTTTATGAAACTGGTGTAGGTTCAAAGAAAAAAAAAGGGTTGAATTTAATTTCGACAAAAGAATACCGCGACAATCAACTCTGCAAACCAAATCCCCATCTTCGATTGAAAACTCGATCTCTGACCAGAGAGACTATCTCGATAGACGAGACTTACAAAGGAGAGTCACTCGCTCGGTTTCACGCTCTCAAAGCGACATCAAGTTCGAAAGTCTATCGATGCTTCCTATTAACACTGGGGGCTACGGAAGCACTGCAATCTCTAGTGCTGCTATGCGAACGAGGGAAAATTTCTATATATGTGCGACTGTGCGGTAAATTCAGAGAATCTATATATCGGCTGCCGCCAGTCAGATCTCCCGAGGCTACTAGCGAATGCAATTCCTGCACTTTGAGCGCGCGAACCCTCTGTGCGGCTTCATTGGGGTGTATATGGATTTCCAGTGGAGCTACATTGATTCCATACGCTGCATATACGGATCCGGGCGAAATTCGATTATTCCCGTTACAAAGCCAATTTTTGACGAGGGTTTTTTTTTGGAGTAGTTTCGACGTTCGGAAAAAAAATTGTCCGCTTTTTTTTTTTTGTAAAAATTGTTGGATGGTTGCACAGACTTACGAAATTGGATGTAGTATTTCATGTAGAAGGAAGAATTTACCTGTAACAGAAAAAAGAATACTTACGTTAAAAAAAGATACAAAAGTATAGAAGCAATTTTCAATCCATTAAGCTACATCAATCTCAAAAAAAGTCTACAGCTCCTAATAACCACAGCTAACGAGCTTTTATCAAAAGCCTCAGGCGACAGTAGATCGATTTCTTAAATCTCATCCGAAAGTGCCTTATTCGCTTTTTATCCCTTTCTCCTCTCTTCCGTCATCCCATAAGGACACACGTCACCATATATACTGAATCTAATCCCAACCGAATATCGTCTCTTCGTGTCTTGACTCTCGGCGTTCCTCGTCAGACACGTCTATAACGAGACACTGCAGTTTTCTCGCCGTAAATCATTCCCCCCTTTCCTTATCGTCGACTGCATCCTAAGCGCTTGGGTTATCACGCACACACGTGACCGCTATACCAACGACACGCACACACACACACACACACACACACAAGTCTCTCTGTAATCAAGAACGCGGTAAGTGCAAGCGCAACCTATTTGGAGAGAGAGAGAGAGAGAGATTTTACTCACGGAGAGAGAAGGGACGTTTTAATTAGAGGCACACTTGCGTCGCTATGCTGCTGCTTCTTCTTGTTCCCTCTCTCTCTCTCTCTCTCTCTCTCTCTCTCTCTCTCTCTCTCTCTCTCTCTCTCTCTCTCTCTCTCTCTCTCTCTCTCTCTCCGCGTTTCATTCTCTCGCTCGCTTGGGTATATATTTGAAGTTCGCTAGATTTACACGCTGTAGGCAGACCGAAATTCTGGAAACCTCGGGCTTTACGACCTGTTTGCTTCCACGGCGTGCCGGAAGATTTTTCCGACTTGTAGGAGATCGTTCAGTTCTATTATTAAAACTGTGCTAATGAAAATTCGCGGAACTTTTTTCTTTTAAAACAGGTGATGCGCCTGCGTGTTTTATATGCGCTGTAATCAGGCGCTACTGTATAGCCTCTATAAAATGTTTGTTTTATTCGCGAGCGAAGCATAGTTATCTCGAGATGCTGCGAGAGGAGCAAACCGTCAAAGGCATCTTCGCGGCTAACGAGCTGTGATAGAAAAGCCGCGCGTGTGGATGTATAGCTATACTCTTTGGTATATTGTATATATGTATACATACGTGAGATTTCAGAGGCTATTCAGGAGGACTTTGATTTTGCTGATCAGAGTTTTCATTGGCCGCCGCAGCTGACGTGTGAAAAGCCGTCTGAACGGCTTCTTAATGATCTTGGAAAGAAAGTGATTTTGAAAAAATTCCTCTATTTTTACTGTTTATTTTGATGGATAGAATTCGATTCGTTACGCAACGTTTTGCGACAAGGCACACGTATAGCTGTAAAACCTGTGTGATAGTGTGTAAAAAATCGAAAGCCATGAAACAAGCGCGACATACTGACGGCGAACGTGAGGCTCTACGATCAAACTCTCTTATCTCGCGCGCGAATAAAATGACAAATTGCGCAAAACGCGAGCCTGTACGTTATATTACGAAGTTTCATTAAGAGACACATTTGATACAGCTGTCAGTTGTTAAAACAGCGCAAAAAGGTTTCCCCTCGCGTATATGAAACTCGAAACAAAAAATCTCACAGATAGTAGAGAAAGAAATTGCTCGGATCACTGTCGCGTCGACGAATAAAAATAATAAAGCGAGCAGCAGCAGCAGCAGCAGCAGCAGCAGCAGCAGTGGTAGACCTCGTTTCTGGGGTACAACACTGCGCACGTGCTCCACAAGGCAAACCGCCTCTTTCCAGAGTATAACGCGATTTGTATGAATTGACGCGAGCGCGTTTCTTGATTTTCATCCACGATGTAACGCGTGTGTAGGTGCACGCGCGGCAGGTCCATCAAGGCGATCTGGCCGTTATGTTGTACCTATGCACCGCACAGTGCAGTATATGTATAAAGGAGAGAGAGAGAGAAAGCATTCGGTGCTATCGAGACGCGCGATACTTAGCGGCCCACGACGTCGTAAACCCATTTTATTTTGCGCGATTCGCCCTGCTTCCTACACGCGCATTAGCTGCGGCTAGATTGCCCGTTTTCTCTCTGTTCTTTTCCCGCGCGGTCTTTTGCAGTCTTTTGTGGGTAAGGAGCTTGTTCGACATGCGTTAGCGGATGATGTATCGATTGGAAGACTGCTACTTTTCCTTCGTATTGGAGGTAACGTGGTTTTGCAGTAGCTCATATGATGGATGATTTAAGTTTTTTTTTTTTTTTTTTTAGAAATTTAAATAAAGCGCCTTTTTCAGGAGGAAAGAAACTGATAGGATAGATTTACGCATTCGCCACCAGGTGGCTACTTGTATTCTCGTTTTCTCGCAAGTGGTAAGAATTGTCAGTAGTTGCTATATAAGATAATCACGCGCTTTACCTACCGTACAGATGTGTTAAAAGCCAACTATACGTATTTCACGTTCCTCTTTACGTACAGTCGCCGGACACAATAACTTTGCATTGCGCGCCACAAATGGCCACCGATTTTGTTAACTGGGGCTCTATCAGCAAGGTTAGGTTAGATGCGGCGACGGTTTAGCATGGTCGCGTCTGACCTAACCTTGTTAACCGAGCCCCAGTTAACAACAAGACCGGCAGCCATTTGTGGCGCCCAATGCAAAGTTATTGTGTCCGGCGACTGTACATATACTTGGATCGCGAAAGTTCGGCGAGAAGTTCGGTTTGACGGCGGCCCCTTTTCAGCTTTCCACATTTTTACCATTTTTTATATATGCGCGTAGTTTTGTGCAGCCAGCGCTTAGAGCCTATACGAAATCTCTGGCTAAAGCCCCTAAAGTTAAAACCTAAAGTTGTTAAGTATCATTGAATATGACCAATCTTGTCCGATTGCGTACACTGAGAGAAAAGAATCCTTGTCGCAAAGGATTTGCGACTTAAGCGCAGTTTATTTTTCATGTATTTGTTACAAATAAAAATTTCTTCACGGTAAGAGAAGAATTCTTAATTATTAAGGATTTAGGAATGTTTGAGCGATTGTGGCGCACCGTCGGTAAAAAGTTATCGACCGAGTGCAACAACAGCGCGACTCGTCGGTACGCGTGGTGTCGAAACGTGTTGGCTGCAATCGGAGACCCGTACCGTATTTCACGTGTGATGTGCTTTTTTTACATGTCTGAAAGAAAGTATATTGATGCACAACATTCAAAATATAATATTGTAGGGCTTTTACGATGTAGTCGAAGAAGTATGCATGAATACTTTTTTGATAGTTTCATGTATACAGAAAAGCGAGGTTACGTGTAAGGTTATATTCGTATAATACCTATCGTGCTATCATTCGAATATTTTTTGCAAAAACAAAGAATCTTTCAACATTAAATAGTCTCAGAGCGTTACTAAATGATAATTAGAAATGAAAACAAGTAATTATAAAGTGCTGGTGATTTTGCATCGATGGAAAGAAAGTTACAAAAATTCAAAAATCTGAAGACTTAACTGTTAAGACGCGTGGATTTCTCCATATTTTAATCCAATTTTCTTAATAGTTAAGAATTCTTCTTTGTGAAAAGGATTCTTTTCTCTCAGTGTACAATAAAAAAATAATTCATAGATAATCTTATCTTATTATACATTGATTATTTTGTCTCCGCAGCAGTATACATGGAGAAAGTGCAGCCTATGAAAGGTGTAAAAGCCGGTGCAAATGATCGTGAACGGTTTAAGTTAAAAAACTGGTCTCAGACATGATGTGCGTTTCGAAGGTTTTGGCTATTTTTTGTCTCTGCGATTATTACTTGCGCAGCGAAAAATATTGTTTTAATCATTGCTGACGATTTAAATTGAAAATATATCCAATAATATTTTTCAGTGCATACAAATCAAGTCAGGATGGCCGAGTGGTCTAAGGCGCTGCGTTCAGGTCGCAGTCCACTTCTGTGGGCGTGGGTTCAAATCCCACTTCTGACAAATTTTTTTTCCTTGATTTTCTTGAAGCAAATAATGCTTGATCAAATAAAATAAACATACGGTAAGCCTTGCAATACGCCCGGGTTTAACTTGCTGCAATCATGATATTTTTTAAATTTATTTTTTTGATTTTGTTAATCAATTAATCAACTCTATACGGATCATTTTAACTCGGGTTTCCTAATCCACCTCTCAAAATAATAAAAATCAAAGAAAAAATCTATTTACTACATTCATAGGAAAAATAATTAGCCAACAGAAGCGCAGCAGCGCCGCATCTACATCAAGCCAGTTAATTTAACCATGCATCTTAATATGCCTCATTCAGCGGCTATTATAAACGCTCAACGGATTCTTTTTCGCGTGCGTCAATCTCTCGCGCGCGACGGCGGCATAACTACCGCAATGAGAGAAGACCGCACGCTGCGACTGTACTTATATTCGCTGCCGAGAGAAGAGAGAGCGCAATAAGACGTAACAACGAGATGGTCCAGGCAATAACATCGCGATATGACCAGCCACGTTGCAGCCGCCAAAGCCCGATATACATCGCGGAATTCCGACCTAAGCGTTGTATTACTGCTCTGCTGTAGCTGCGGGTTTATTTTCACGTTCGACTCTGGAATGCTTCGTATATGTATGAATTGTCACTTAGAAACGTGGAGAGTGTATAGTCCAAGTCGCTTTGGGTATTGACTCTCTTGGATATATTTATACCGGTTTGGCTTATTTCTAGCTTCTCTCTGCTTGTAAATTCACTTTTATACTAATGAACGATCCCATGTAAATTCATGTTTCGGTCGAAAGGTCGAAATAGGTGAAAGTGCGAGATCGGCGTATCGTTTAATTACCATAATTTTAGGACACAAAGGACTCATCCCGACCATAAACAATGCACCCATTAGAGACGACAAAAAGTCCGGACGATGGGAAGATACACATAAAATTTGCATTAAACATATTATTATAACACACACCCGAGAGATCTCTCGCGTGTACGCGACGGATATCAATGCCTCGTTATATACTATACGAGTGAAAGTTATAATATACCAGAGCCGAAAGTCGCGCGCGTGAAACGACGATAAATTAGTGCCGCAGCGAGCGATATCACTCTTAAAATTCAACCTAGTCGCGCGTTATCATCGCACGTGCACAGGTGGCTGCTCTTATGTATACACACATATAACTCCATAACCCGCCGGTGCGAGTACCTCATCGCCTTCTGCACACCGGGTGTTATATATTTATAGAACCAAGAGCGATAGGCAATCTTTTTCTCTCTCAACGCTACTATAGCGACGAATAAAAGAAGAAGTAGAGAGAGAGAGAGACATTCCGGAGTCGCGAGTCAGCATCGCGATGCACGCACATATATATAGTGAATATAACGCGAGAGAGCGAGCCCATATGGACGATCAACGCAGCGATATGCTTCTCCTTCGCGTATAATAACGGAGAGAAGAGAGAGAGAGAGAGAGAGCAGGGGACCGCATTGTCTACGCGGCGTATGGGCAGGTACGACACATAATAATGGGGACTTCTAGGCTTGCGGCGAAAGTCGAGAGCGAAGAAAGTCTGATTTCGCCTCCGGAGAGAGAGAGAGAGGGGGAGAGGCGGTTTCGCGCTTTTTTTCGACACCTGTTTTCCGACTTTTTTCTATAGTATACTTACTTTTTTGTTTCTAATGCACGAGACTTGGTGAGAAAATTATAGACTCTAGTCAATGCGGAGAAAAAGCCAAACGGTTGTGCGCAAACACATCACGCGAATGAGTTTTATACGATACAGGCAGCGGCGGGAAAAGATTGCGGAGCAATTGTTGAAGTTTTGTTAATATTCATGAATTCGGAAATTTTATATACATGCAGTAGTACAGCGAGTTCACGCTAGTTGCGCACTATAAGTTACAGTTACTCTCCGTAAGATTTATTTACGTCATTAAGCTCGTTTTACAACGTTAAGAGAGTAGATGAAACCGTTCTCACGCAACGGATAATTACGAAACGAAAGGGCGCGCGCGGTGTGCGCCGGTTGTAAAAACTGCAATCTTTTTCTTGTGCTCGATGATAAACGTATATACGTGAGAGGCTTTGTGAATCGCTCTGTTAACCATCTCGACAAGGTGTTGCATGCTGGTAGGCTGTTTTTTTTTACAATTTTAAAATGATTGTGCTTTGACAGGCGGATACTGCTGTATTCGTAAAGTTGCGATATTTACGCTTCGTAAGAGATTAAGTTGTTTGATGGAAGATTTTCAAACACGCGATGCTGTAACGCGCAAATCAAAATTAAAAAAAAAAGCGAATTATCAGGATGAAGAGACATTATAGCTATGTTGGAATTCTATCTAAACGACTCAAACAATTAATCTATTTAAAAAACTAAAATAAGAAAAATTCGGCATGTTAACTCAGAGCAGTTCAAGTGTATCCACGGCGAGTAGCTAGTACACTCAACGAACTACGAGCATTGTGTCCGAGCATTGTTCGTATTGCTCTGGGCCGTTGTGGCCTGCTGCCGTTGCTATACTTGAGCTTCGAGTCTCAGCTTTCGTGTGTGTATAGTTGCACTAGGTGTACATACCGAGAGAAAGAGCGTATGCGTTATTTTTTATTTCGTAGAAGGCGATACACGTTTCATGTTGGCACGTGGACACACGTACGACCTGAAAGTCAACTCGGAACTTGGAGGTCTACGTGGTTCGAGTGTCGGTCGAAATGGAGTTGTAATTTCAATAATAACAATCGCATGGGCTACTGGATTTCGATTGTGTTTATTTTATGGTTAATGAAGAGCTTGTGTAATTGTTTTTGCGATTTTAATTTAGGAACAAATATAAATTGCAAACTAATATTGAAAATACAAACCGCTTTGATTCCTCCACATTTGAAATTCAATTTAATCGAAAATTCAATTCCGCCGGAATATATTATGAACGAAAATAAATTCAAGACCGTGGCTCGATGCAGTTACATATAGGACATATTATTATCATGCACCACGCGAAGCAGCGACTGACGTAACGCAAATGGATTGTCTCTAGGGCCGCTTCGACCTTATTATTGATCTACCGCGCGAACTTTGGCGAATGCGCAAAAAGGTCGAGGGTCAAGGTCGTATTAAAGCGGCCTAACCGTTCCATCGCACTAACTGTTACAATATCCATATCAAAACGATTAGAATTCTGTCAAAATTAATTCACTCCTAATTCAATAATTCCCATCTCCCTGTAATTATTCTTAACTAACAAACCAAACGCTGCGCGCAATACTCGCGGCAAACTGAACAGTCTAAACACTACCTGCAATAATCACCACCAGGATACAAGCGATTAACACGTATAAAAGCGCGTGATAACTCGTACGCTGCACGCGCGTCGACTTTTCCAACGGAAGTGAAAATTAAAAACGTCCAAAGCGCGCGATCGGATAAACGCAGCGTGTGTGACGAGCTATATGGAGAGAGAAAAGAATCATCATCACGCGAGCGAAGAGAAGATCAGCGACACGAGACGTACACACACACTATATATATATACCGGATCCGCCTCCGGACGCACTTGGCGAATCGCGTCCGAAGGTAATTGCGATCGCGAGCTGCACATACACTCTGCTCTGATGGGTCATTAACCGCACCGGGGATGACGAGGAGGCATTTGCCAAGAGGAGGCTAATGTCACTCTTGCGAAGAGATGCTTTGCTTATATAGCTCGTGGTCGAGGTTACGAGCTCGTGTTATGACTCTCGGGGTACTCTCTCTCTCTCTCTCTCTCTCTCTCTCTCTCTCTCTNAAGTCGACTCTCACTCTAGCTCGTAGTCAAACTTTAAAGCCACAGCGCCGCGTTGTAATGGAGTTGGCCCTCGGCTGGCTCGAAAATAGTGTCGAACTTGCTCTCGGGGACGAGCTGGCGCTAACAGGTGTGCTCTCTCAGATCTTCTCTCTCGTTCTCTGAATATTCCGATCTCTGCTCCAGAACCGCATCACTGCCGCCGCCGCCGCCGCCACGTCGTCTCTCGCTCCGCGCACTCAATATTGTCGGACTGGAAATGAGGAAGAAAATCGGCCGCGCACATATATAGGCCGGCTCGCGAGAATTGAAAAGTAAAATGAGCCGAGCTGAGCTCGCTGCGACTAGAGATGGGAAAAGTGCTATAAGGGAGAGGGAATGGAAGCTACGTATGCAACGGCGAAGGTATCTCGCGTCGTCCTCATAGTCCCGCGGGATAAACCCGCGCACGAGTCGTTTATTTAACGGGAAATAATCTGCGTAATCTGGGCAAATGGTATGGGAAATATCTATAGAGGTTTTTTGAGCTTGAATTTGATAAGTTGATAGGCACGGATACATTCGTAAATCGAAATACATTTCGAATACACACATACGAGCTCTCAAGTTTGTGCGATAAATTATCCTCCTTCGAAAATCCGGGGTGGTCGGTCCTCTTGTTCTCGAGGCACGATTTATCCTCCTGATAGGTAGTCGAATTTTAAAACTGATTCGAAAATACATCCAACAACACTTGGCCCCAACTTTCTCCCATCCTCTCCTATACGCCTCCGCATACTTATACCACAAAACTCCCGAACCTTCTCGAAAGTAAGAAAAATGCGAGTTGCCGTCGCGTCGTTATAGCTCACTTGCGCGCTATCTCTCCCCTGCTCACCAACAGATAACGTTGCTGTCTCTCTCTCTCTCTCTCTCTCTCTCTCTCTCTCTCTCTCTCTCTCTCTCTCTCTCTCTCTCTCTCTCTCTCTCTCTCTGGTCTGTTACGAATTTTAGTGGAGACGCTATATGTGTAGGTAGGGGACAACCATTTCACGGTGTCGCCTTTATGCGGGAAGGAAGTCGCAGGTGCGGGAGACTTGATGCTTTCATTATGTCTTGAAATTCATGCAGTGCATCAGGTATAGTCTATAGTATCTTAATTGAAAAAAAATCTTTGGATGGTAGAAAAATATACAGACAACTTTCTTCTGAATCAAGCCAACCAAGAATTCCAATTAAATCGCAGACAAGAGCACCGCGTTCGCAGAACCCGAGCGAGCAAACAATGCCTACCGCTTCTAAAAATGTACATTACGTGTATAGGACTCCTGCAATAAACAGAGGCTCGTCCCGCCTGATGTTTGCTCAGTGATGTGCGATGGAGAAAAAAAAATTTACTGCAGCGGCTATACACAGCTCTGCAGTGACGAAACAAGAAAGCCGAGAAAAATGTTGTTAATGTTGTGATTGCGAACGGAAATGAGCCATTAGTTTCCTGCTGATTGTTTTTTCCTATCCCTCCGTACAATACAGCTGCAGGGCTGAACTTCTCCCCCTTGGAGGCATACGAATTCTAGTTGCTAAGTTGTTGGAAAAAAAAGCTAGGTATAATTTCGATCAAATTGACGTCATATTCCGCTGGAAAAATATTGCTAAACAAGCATAATGAGGTAATCAGCAATAATAAGGGCAGCAGGCACTTTCGAAGCGTTTTAAATAATTGCGGTAAAGAGGATAAAATGATCTACTGTCACGCGCTGAGAGAGATCTCGTTTTTAAAATTGTTGTGCTGCTTATAAAACACCCCAGTGTGATTCACATATAATCGAGCAAGAAACTTATTTGCAAAGCTGGTTTTAATCAGCGAGTGTAACAACGACACGATATACTCGCCGATGCCAGACACAAAGACAGAACTGATAAATCACTATATTTTCCATTACAAAGTCTTTTCTCAAAGCTTCTCTATATTAACCCCATAAATCCCAACTACACATAAAAGACGCGAACCTCCTTTCGAAATATCCAAGGTACTCTTTAAAACTCGAGCATACACGTCTAGTTCACCAAGAGATTTATTCCACCTCACACTCGACAACTTTTCCAGCGAATGTTTACCTCCACGGCTCGAGTCATCGCAAAACTCGAAACTTCAAAGCCGCGTATACGTGGTAGATGTTTCTGTACACGCATTCTTTTCAGCTCTCCTCGCATACGCACTGCTTTAAATTAATGCACCCCCTTGTTTGCTTTTTCTTTGACAATTATAGTCTGCGTTTAAATTATGCTAAAAAAGTTTTTCCATAAAAATTTTCTTTCTTTTTTCCTTCAAAAAAATTAACGAATATAGCTTTGTATTATAGAAGCATCTGTACGTGCATGTGCATATAGAAGAATAAGAACTGTTAGAGCCGCAACATATCAGAAGAATCGGAATAAATATTCAGGCAGCGTAAAAATCGGCTTCCGTTATGTACGAAGCTTGCGAAAAAGTGTCGGCAGTCCCGTATGAAAATCGTGCAGCGCTCTCGTCACTTCATCAAAATAGTAATTCAAATCGTGACCGAGATATGAGCGAGTATGTGGATCCTTTTTTTGCGTTTCGCTCTGCTATACTGCTGCTGTTACTTCATATAATTGAGTGGCGTTTATACGCTTTGCTTTTCGATGTCTGTTTGCAGGCCATTATGCGCTGTTGTATGTATATCTTCTTCTTCGGTGTATATAGTTCTTGCACGGTGTGCAGTTCTTGGATTGACCTCAAGCGTGTTAACGAGAATCAATCGCTGAATTGATTTGCCTTCGTTTTTGCGCTGCAGACACGAGAGAGTTGGATGCTTTTTACGGGATTGTAGACGACGCCGAGAGGCATCGCACACTTGACAAGTGGAAAATTCAGTTTTTATTTTCGATGACGGCTGTGGCTTTTTTTTTGTAGATTCAGAGAGCCTGAGATATTATTGCATAATATTTGTCGTTTATTGGCACGAGGTCTTTGAATAAATTACCTTTTAGACTATTTTTTTACAGGCCGGCCACAATATGGTTTTTCAGGCAGTAGGAAACAACACAACAGCTCGCAGTGAGATTAAGGGTGTCGGATAACGCGCTCCGTGAAAATCGTACACACGCTGAGATAAATCTCACGCGATGATAAATTACGTCGAAAATACTGGAGAAAACGTGAAAAGAAAAAAAGACTGAGAATGCATCAACGTCAGCCGACGAGAGATTACTTAACAAATCATAAGACGTCTACCTATATAGGATACCTGCTCTCCATTCGGAGCAATCACAAGTTAACCCATTGAGCATCGCTGACATTGATGAATCACGTGTGAACTGTAGCAAAGCCTGCACCTGATCGTCTCTCAGATCTAAGATCCTTTTGGAGGGAAGAATTTGACTAATCGTGTACCTAGGGGGGGTGCCTCATTCAACCTTTAGCAGTAGTAGTAGTAGTAGTAGTAGCCCACCAGGAGAATATATCCGCGACGTCATCTCCATTCTCGAAACGAGCTTATAATATACGAGGCTTTTTGAGGGACGGATTGAAAAATGAAAAAAAGCTACCGCCGAGAAGATATAGAATTTCACGTCGCGCGAATAGTAACTCATCTTTCGTCGGGCTTTAAATTTAAGCCGCTGCTAACCTACTTAATCACCCTCGAACTGTCACATGGTTCGCGCGTCGATGGAACTCTGGCTGCTGCACTGCGGTATAATAGTAGCGCGTGAAAACTTTTCGAGAGAATAGGTGTGGACGAAGAGAAGAGGCTGGCGAGTATAATAAAGGGTAAAGACCACCAGGCTTTTCTTCCTCGCTGTAGTCTGAAAGCTGAGCTGCTGTGCCGCTGCATAGCAGCCACTCTCCGGCTTTATTAATCCAAGAAGGCGTATCTGTTTACAAAAGAGGACGATGAAACCGGAGCCCGGAAATCACTCGAGATACGACCGATATCTCTCCATTCTCAAGCTAGATCGATCTTGCCATCAGTGTGTGCGCCTATGTTCTCTCAACTAGCTTCTAGATCTTTTGGGTATAGCCGTGACTTTCCGACGAATTTGCAAAAAATCAAAGCGCAGTTTCACTCGAGACGACGATCGTAGCTCGCGTTACAGGCGCGAGCTTAAGCTGTGCGAAAAAGGACTCCTTAATCCCATGGGGATCGACGCAAGGGATTTCTGTGCGGTGCAGAAGAGAGAGATTGCCGGGGTCACGGCTCGACTGATGAGGAGTCTTAATCTTGCAGCTGGAATTGTGCGGTTGGGAGAGAAAAGGCTGATGACCCTTTTTGCGGAATGTGTATGCCCTTTTTGCGGTCGAGAGTTATGTTTTATCAAGTTCTTTTGCGCCTCACAGGGAGAGACTTTGTAATTTCGTTATAGAGAGATTATTGAGCTGTATGTAATTTAACTTACGTTGTATTAACGGTTTTATGGAATCTGACTGTTGATTGTTCTTACCTGGAACAAAAGGAAAAATAATGATTTAGATCAAATGTGTATGATTAAAACTGATGATCATTAAATATCACAGCGTATATTTTTCCAATACACTTTTAATAAACTAGTAGTGTACGAGGGAATGACGAAAACTGGGTACACAATATTACTCTAATGATTAACAACCAACCGCGTCTTTCTCTCTCGCACAGTAAATAATGACTCACAGCTCATTTGGTTCTCGAGAGAGTGGCATGGAAAAACAAAGTAGTAAACGTCACGTGCCTGTGCTATTTTCTAAGCGTCACGTTAGACGCACAGAGCAAGAAACAAAAAGAAAGGCGCATGCTCGACACAATGGTCAAGCTATGAATAAAGATTCGTAACGTGTCTAGTCGCTTCGCGTCGTTGTGTCGTCGGCATTCTAGTCACAGCGGACGTCGTCTTGTAGCCCCTGAAGAGAACCAAAACGGCGACACTTAACCTTGACCCCGGTCAGTGTCACGAGCCAGACCTATACTGCTGCAGCCGATCGAAAATAACATATGCCGTGTGTGCTCTGCTAATCTGAGCTAATCCCATTAGGAGAGAAGGCAAAATCCCAAACCTGTTTCGCGCTGAAAAATTACGGGTCGAAGTTGCGGACTGAAAGAGGAAAAAGACGACGCGTCTAGTTCTCCAAGATGAACGTAGTCGATAACGCGCGTGTCTACCTTGGTTTGACTGAGTGGAAGATGGTTGGGCCTTGACGATTTATACTTGTATTTTATTCGTAGAAAAAGCACTGATAATTTCTACTTACAATTATTGTGCACTTTACACAAACAAAATAACACCGGCCTGACTTCCATCCCAAGCATCACCTCCGTATCGACTCAATATAAGACGAGCGCTCGCTTCATCTCTATAGTCATTCGATTTCGGCGCTCCGAGCCAAGAAGACCTCTCCGGTCGAGCTAAACGTATCGGAGGAGTTGCTCTGGAGCGTCGCTATTTCAGACATTTAGTGGTCGACACCCATCTTTCTTGGATTACCTATCGGCTTTTCCGCCTTGCAGGTAACTTTGAGTACAGTTTTCTCTAAAACTTTAGTCATCAAAGACGCTTCCTTGTGCATCTCAATAATATGCATAAAACGCTTAAAGTCCTGCCCTACACTAATGAACAAGTTTCAAATGAAGCTTTTACAATTAATAGTTACAAAGGTTTCAAATCGCGATTCAATTATAATGGTATGTCTTATGTGTCGCAGACATATAATGAAATTGATTTGACTGCACAAGACGTCTTTGGGATTTTTTCCAAATATTAATAGAGGCCTGGCGCCATTGTGAATTAATGTTCTACAGATTTTCTTGGGCGTGGCATTTTTTATGGCCATTTATTAGATTTTATTTATTTGTTGAGAGGATTATCATATATATACATACATAAATTCTATTCTTAACCACGAGACAACATTTTTTACAATAATTACAATCAATTTTTACATGATGACTTATATGTACACAGTTCTTTAATTACAAAAGATTATGAATAAATACGCTACACTTTAAAATTGATTAAAAGGTGTCTTTACCAGGTCCTCTGAATCCACTCGTGCACTTTAATAAATCAGAGTTATTAAAATATTGGCTCATATGGCAAGCGACGTCAACGGGTAAAAAAGCTCCAAGTTCTTCCGTGAATTCTAATTCCAGTTGTAAGCGTCTAAATCCTTCTATGAGGTTAAGTACGAGAGGAAGACCTAAGGCATCGAATTCCTTCCATTTTTTAGGTTCTTCAATAACACTTCTGATTTTCGCTATACGTAAAATGCGTAACAACTCTTTTCCACGCTTCATCAGCAAATCGTAGTAGGTAAATGGAAAATCTTCATAAATTCTTGTGACTGCCATCTTCTTATGAACCCTTGTAATCCATTGGTAAATTTCAAGAGCCTCTTTATCGGCCTTTTCTGACTTATACATTTCCATAACATTTTCATTAGTGATGCCTTGAAATTCAAAAATCACCACCTGCTGTGTCATTAACCAAAAACACTGCATATCCATATAACATTGCAGACTATAAGTTTTCATGAAGACATTAAAAAACTCCTCCGACTCGACACCGACATAAAGGATGTTAGCTAACATTTGTACATTTTCGGTTTCCATAGCATAGCGTAACATTGAATATCCCCTACTACACTTCTTATTGATTAACTTCTTTTTCTCCTCATGATCCAGCACTTTTTCAATCATCCTACTGAATATGTCACCATTTGTCTTCTTGCTCACTATCCTATGAAGCAAATTGGGTTCGTAAATGTCGGCGTTGTACATGAGCAAAAGCTCGACCATTTCTTCACTTTCGGCGAGTCTCAGAGGACTTTTGTTGTGAGAGTCCTTATCGTTCGGATCAGCACCCAACCGCAAGAGCACTTTTGCTGCGTGTAAATTATTTGAGGTTACAGCTTCCAGAAGAGGTGTAGTACCAAACTGATTTTTGTAATGTATCGGAATACCTTTCTCAATTAACAGTTCAAACAGTGGTCTGTCATCGTACTTTATAGCTACTGTAAATACTGTTGAAAGAGCAGGCAACATTATGTTTGCTTCGTCAATCAATAAGTCCAGGCACCACTGCTTGGTGGGTTTGTTTAATTCTAATCCTTTACCGAGTAGGTGTCCTAAAAGCTCGCAGCTATACCAGTTTATCTCTTGTTTAATAGCAATCGTAAACGGAACCTCACGTGCACGGTTCATTACCAATACAGCTGCTCCTGCTTTTATTAGTAACGGCACTAGATCTGCAGAGTTATCAACGTTCTTGACGGCATAGTGAAGAGGTGTGGATCCATCAGCCGTCAGGGCATTGCAATCTGCCTTATGGTTTAAAAGTAAACTCACTATTTCTGTATCACAGTGTAGACACGCAATGTGCAGAACAGTTTCACCTTTTTTATTTTGAAAGTCCATTGGAGAACCGTTTTCCACTAGTAGCTTGATGATGGCTTTGCATTTTCTTTTCACGGCTTCGTGGAGAGGGGTATTACCCCAAATATCCTGGGCTCGCATGTTGGCTCCGTTATACAAAAGCATCTTGACTATGCGTCTATAAGAATGTTCTGCTGCTATGTGTAACGATGTTTTTCCAGCTGCGTCCGAGCCGTTGGGGTTTGATCCTCTTGAAAGTAGTAACATCACATCATGGCAGCGTCCATATTTTGCAGCCATGTGCAAAGCAGTCATTTTTCCTTCGTTCTTTTGATGAAGGTTGGCTCTTTTGTTCTTGAGCATGTCAGTGTAACCTTTTGTCGATGCTGAATATAGCGTCATGTGTTTAGATTTGCACTTGACGGACATCTTGTAGAATTAGAAATAAATAAACTTTCTATACTTGTAAATTAGTTTTGCGCGACTGATGAAAGCACAGAAACTGCACTACTGGGACTGAAGCGTCTGAAAATTTGTAATTATATGAAATATTTTATGTATTTACACAAATATACAAGTATTTAAGTTGCGAGTTCAGTCTCATACCTGACAATTGTCCGCTGTTGGTTTCGGAGCAGCACTGAGGCTAGCGTCGTTCAAGGCATTATCGAAACCTCGAAATACAGCCCTAACAGCTGATAGAGAGATAGAGACATTTAATTGATAACTTTTGATTGGTTGATCCGTTCGACCGTTTCCTTTCCTTGGCCTTTCAGCTTGCTGACACTGGCTAATCATTCTTCAGTGTTTCTACTTGAGTTTCGACTCTGCTGAAATACTCGTAATTTCTCAGAATTCAATTTGACGCTAATATTATGATGTCTCCAACACGAGCCTCTGGTGATTCAGACCCGACTCGTGCAGTTGTCATCTTAGCTTCGCTTGGGTGATAATTTCCGAGTTGTCGTCAGCATACACTTCGCGCACTAGTTTGAGCGCATGTACCATACATAATGCGAAATCTTAATTGCCTTTGTCAAATGAGCTTTCATGCATAACATTGAAAAAACCATTAAATTTTCATTGTGTTACAAATACAAATATCTCATTAAAATAAAATGTTTATCTATCATAAATTCTGCTGTAATATTCATTTGCTACCAAACATCAACAAATGGCCGTAATATCAACGTACGCACACTCGGCGCATACATCAGCCGCAGTCATGCAAACAAAACTATAAAGCATCGCGCAAAATTGGCAAAGTTCGTTTGTTCTCGCTGCAGTATAGCGTCCGCCGCGGAAAAAAAAAAGAATACTCTCTCCTGCAGCACCGTTGGGAAGAGTAAAAACCCGTTAGGAGTCCGTGGAAAATTGCCAATATATATATAGCATCGGATCGCAGTGGCCATAACGCATTATTCGCCGTCCTTTTCGCCGATGTAGCTCGACTTCCGCCTGATTTATCTGGCCGTTTTTCCGATGAGCGAGGAAAGGGCTCTTCCTTGTCGTCGTCGCAGCACTGCGCCAAAAGTTGGCTTTTAACGATCCCACCGAGCTCTCCTTCGGGATCTGAGCGCAGAGCTATGAAAAACGCTGGCGCAGCACTTTTTTTTTTTTTTAATAAATTGATGAAAAAAAGTAAATTTAATGGCAGCGACGAACGCCTTTATATTTCGATTCTCGATAATTGCATAGTTGTTCAAATAGACGCCGAAACTCTCTATCGTACAATTCTCGAAGCATAAAGTGCTAAAAGCTCGTTTGCTCCGTCATCGTCTTCCCGGCGGACGTGGAAAGCACAGGCGCATCGCGTTATCGCTCAAATGTCACGCAGCAGTACGGAACAGTAAAGCACGTTTTATGTTCGCACATAAAGAGAGAGAAGGGACTGCAGCGATCGCCTTTGCGTTGAAGTGACGCCTTACTTGTAAAACGCATTACGGGACGCCCTTTACGACGACGACAGTCGTGGCGTAAAGAAGTTGTGTATTGCGAAAGGGAATCTAGGCAAAATACCTTCAAGCAGTCGGTTTTCACTAGTGCGTATATACAATAGCAATCGAGTATTGAGACGCTATGAAATAAAATTGTTTACGGCGAGGTGTAATTAAAATTCTTTCGTATTCCAAGGCGGTAATTACATTTGCTTTGAAACTCGCGAACACGTTGTGGGATAAATTGAAAAGAGAACTTTTTAAGCTCTTCGACTAATTAGTGCTTGGAGTGTACTCATTGACTTCTGCATCAGGCAGCAGACTTTCTGAGCGTGTATTCATATCTCTTCGGTATACGTTGTTATTTAAATATTCAGTGATACTTATTCCGCGGTACGCATTGATATTCAAATAAACTGTGCAGTATTTTCCAAATTATAATGCGTGTCGTACACGACTATGCTAACCCAGTATACGGCTCGGCACAGCGATTACAACTCAAAGAGGCATAATGCTACGTGTCGTATGTCGCGTCTCGTTGCGACGTGAGTCGCATCGATGCACCGGCGACTCTCCCCTTATTCTCATTTGGAAACTTCGACTCTCGCAATAGCTATAGGTTGGACAGTCGTTAAAAAATTTTTGTTAAAATTTTTTTTAAGCATATCCACCGACAGCTTTAGTGTAGAAAATTCATCAAGTTGATTTACAGCCGTCACATGAACATAATTTACCTGAATCGCGTGAAATTCATACATATGAATAATTGATTCGACTCGTTAGCCCTAATCATCTTTTAACATAAATCACGTACTATACATACTCCTGAGCCGCGTTTATAACACGAAAAAATATAGATACACACGATTCACATATAACGGAATTTAGCTACACACACGCGTTAAAAAGTCCTCTAAGCATATCCGATCTCCCGAGGAAGATTTCACTTACATGCGCACACGGTACTTATATTCAAAAGCACCAGCAGCAGCCGCTGGTGTGTGTAAGTCTCTCGTCGGCTGTCGAACTTGGCAATCGGCATAAATTGTCAGCACGTTAAAGCAACACCGCTACGGGATCCATTACGGCGGCTTTATTTATCGGCGAATCCCCGGTAAGACAGGCCGCATATCATTCCCGGGACTTATTTCTCGCGGCGGAAAGACCGCTATATATACGTACTACTACCGGGCGATAGATATGCTTAGACCGCAAAAAGCGCTCGGCTTACGCTTTCTCTTTCCGTTTGGATTTTCTTGAAAAAAAAATTGAATTTCAACGCGCTTGCACGATGGACATTTTTGTGAACGAGACAGATTTTTCACTTTTAATGTGTAAATTTGATTTTGCTTGTAGGTAATTTCAGCCAAGCGTTGGATAGATGATGAGGAGAGATGATAGTGCAGAGGCTATGAATTTTTCATTTACACGTGCAGTAGAATTCTGGTTAATCATTTCCATACGCGCGTACCGACAAATAAGTACTTTATAATACGCTTCTCCGTATTAAGAGTCTATTTAATCATGTGCTTTAATGAGTGAATGGTATAGAAGCGGCGTTTACTCGGGGAAATTATGATTCGCAACTGAAATAATTTCTTGCATTAATATTTGCATTAAAAGACCACCTACTGTTCATTATATTTCACTTTGTAAATAAGAATGGTTATTTATAAGAAGCCTGCAATATGCAAAGCTTATTTAAACAAGATTTCTTATTTCAATGATTAATACAAGGTATATTAATAAATTATACTATCCGATATATTCACTCAGTAATTTCTTCGTGCAATATCTCGTTCTCAGAAACGTCATAATGCCATTTTATCTCCCACAGGATTGCATTTCGTCTCAAATAAGCTTATCACAAAGGCTCTCTCCTCTGCATCGCTATATTTTTCTCAGCGCGCTTTTCAATCCAAGACTATAATACGGCATGGCAGCAATAGAGAAGGACTTTATAACTCCTCGCTGAAGCTAAATAAATCAATGCAGCTCTGCTCCGAGAGTCTTTCTCTCGCGTGTGCAGATTCATAGCGCGAACAATTTAACGGCTGAGACGCCGAAAGCTCGAGTGTGCCGAGCAATAAAACGTCGCGCTGTGCCGCACAATGCTCGCGTTTATAAGAGAGCTGAAGCTCTCTCGAGAAAGAAGAAGAAGAGTCGTTAAACGCGCTGCATATCGATGCATATAGGGATGCGTTTTGCGTCGAGTGTATATATGTATGAAGATCGGACGCTAGATGTATACCTATGCGAGAAGGGAAGAGAGAGAGAGAGAGGACGTGTGTGGTCCCGAAGAAGACGCGCATAATGCGAGGATATATGCGCGTCGCGCGAGCGCGTGAGGGATAAAAATGAATATGTGTGCTAGCTGGCACATCGTCGTCGTCGTCGTTTTGGGTGTATAAGTCCTTCGCGTGAAAGAGATGCCGGGAATGTTGGGGTAAAAAATGGTAATTGATTAGCCCGATTAATCTGCTAGGAATATAAGCTCCTTTTTTACAATTCTTTCGTTGCCTCTGCAGAAGTGTATTATATAGTTTGATAAATTTAAAAGCTTCTTGGAAATGCTTCCATTGAAATCGAGAAATGTTGTTTTGGAAATTCGCCATGTGTAGAGGAAGCTCCGAGAGAGACGGGGCAATTTTCAATTCGCGAAGCGACGCTTCTCATACGCGACAGTTTAATGATACCAATATGTATGCCTGCGCGAGCAAGTGTATTTATAACCAAATGCAGAAATGAACCGAAATTTGAAATTGCCGCCGTCCACGTAATTTAGGGATTACTCGTCCATGTGTATACGTGAGTCGACTGGAAATCGGATTATTCTTTGTATATAACGTTGGCAGTTATCATTGATTGGTAAAAAAAAAAAAAAAAAAAAAAAAAAAATAAGCCAGATTAAAATTTTGCACTGGATCGCTTACGCTCATCTGCTTCCGTAAGCAGGATTTTGTAATGAACTTTGTGAACGCGCGTGGAATAATTTACACACTGTTTTCCTACTCGTAGAAACTACACTACAGCGGATTGTTATTCACGTCTAACGAATACGCTGCATAGACAAGCATACACACGAGTTGTAAATAACTCTAGAATGCAGTTCCCAATGATTTACAAAGGCATAAACGTAAAAACATAACTCACTGCACAAAGTGTATTCTGATGATTTGTCGAACCATAATTAATAAACGACGTATATACATATACACTAACCATGTCAAAACAAAACAATAACAACAAGTACACACTATACTACCACTATCAGTTGTCTATCTCTCGTATATAAAATAAACTTCTCTCTCTCTCTATCGTACGAGTACATCCACGCGGTAGCTATTTTTAATATTGAAAAGTTTCGTCTATATAAATACCTCTATAAAAAGCCTCATAACTCGCCGAAAGATGAATCGCCCCATGCGGGCATGATGTGAGCTGTGCAGCTGCTCGTAAAGCGAGCACTCGGCCATAATAGCCGTATAAGAGCGTGACGGGAGGAGTAGACAGATTTTCGAGAGACGATCGGTCGCGTAAAACCGGTTTGCGAAAAAGACGCGCACATTATATGAGGGCGAAACGATATATACTATACTATATACATGGCTTGAGGGGGTCGAAGGTTCATATATGTACCAGCGGCGACAGATAGGTATATACAACATAGCCGACAAGAGTCATGCATCAAGATCCGCGCGCGAAAAAGAGAGAAAGAAACGACGTTGAAACAAGGTCGCTGCTAGAAAAGGGACGAGAGAGAAAAATGGGATGCAGATATATAGAGTGTATATATGTATGTCTTATAGTTGCGAGAGGCGATGCTCCTGTGGTTTATGACGCGACCTTTTCGCTATATATACATCTTTATTTATCACGGCGCTGGTATCATCCTTTCTCTTCGGAGACTTAGCGGCGGCGGTGGCCGCATAGTATCGGTAGCGTAAATTACGCGGATTGTTATTCTTGACGGATTGCGAAAGTAAATTGCTATTTACGAGAGAGCCGCCGAACGTCTTTATATTTATAGACGCGATACCCGAGGCTTATTTTTAGAGCCGCTCTCGTTGCATATTACAGAGACACGACTGTACTTTACATTATCCCTCCCGAGAGTGACGTCATCATTGTTATGTATCTATACGTTATGCAAGTCTAATTCGAGCTCGAGAGCACGGCGATGAATATAAATTCATTTGCAACTAATTACGTAAATTATTTGGTTCGACTAGTGGACACAATCCGCCGAGACGTTTATTTAGATTCGGAAAGTATCAATTAGTCGATTAAAAATTAGACGACGACGAAGGTCCACGTAATATTTCAGTGACACTCAGAAACGCACTCCGGCAGCGAGTATAAACAGGAATTATGAAGCTCGAGAGACTAGAAAAAAGAAAAAACCAGTCGGACAAGGGGCTATATACGGCTGCATTTGAAAGTGTATCGCAATCGCTCTTAGCTGCGCGAGATCGTCCCACAGCGATAACGAGATCCCTGGAACGAATGAAACTCGGACCGCAGCAGTACTAGGAAAAATTTAACGTAGCGTATACACACTGTGTCTGTCGCTAGTTCGTGTATACGCATATTAGCTATTTCGCACGTGTCTATGATGCGCGAGATTAGCATCAACACTGGAAAACGGACTAATCGCCAAGTTATCTGCATCACGTCTCGGGTCTACATTTTTTTCCTAATCTCTGTGTAACCTGATGGGAAATCTTTTTGAAAGTGTCCTGAAACCGCAGACAGAAATCGCTTTTTCCACGTCTGGGGAGAAATTTCTCTCTCTCTCTCTACTCTCTGTGTGGAGGATCGATTACCGCTCGTTTGCCTAGAACGTGTGTCGACTTTACGTAAGCTCGAGGATTCGCCGACTCTGGTGAAATTGCAACTTTACGCAGGTGAAAACAGACGGAAATCGGCGGCTTCCGTTGATTAGTTTATAATGTAAATGGACTATCTCGTTTTCCAAAAAATACACAAAATTCCATTAGCAAACGCACAAAGTCTATTAATCGATAGCTACACATATCTCAAACAATAAATACTGCAGTCACGCCCGGAAGAAGGACAGCTCTCTCGCGTCTGGAAGTACCGTTCGGAAGTGTGTTGCAGCGACGCTTTTGCGCGCACACGATCATATCTGCGGTGCAGCGTCCGTTATGTGCAGCGCGAGTGAGAGCCCCTCGACGTTAGTTAATATGCATGCGAGGCTCTCGATTTATACATCGGTTGGAATATGCTCATAAATGGATTACACACGCGGAAGAGCATCAGCTTGATACGTGTGATTTTTGAAGCGAGAGATGTTGTTTGGGAAAATATGAGATTCGAATATGGAGGAAGCGAACGTATACATAACAAAGTTTTGGGGAAAGCAATCAGTAGTTACAGACGTGAGGAGCGAGCCGAGTGTTAGCAAATCTGTTTGATTGAGTTTGTTTACGAGCTGGTGTGGAAAACTTTGCTTTGTTTACTTTGTTCGACTTGTAAAAACAAGTGCAATTATACTTACTTTATAGCAGAAAATAGAAGAGTTTATCTCAATGAATTTGAGAAAGCTCGTCTAAATGCAAAATAAAGATCGGATTGGATTTTCAGTCAGCTTGTGCGGAACGAGCTGCAAGAAACTGCGTAATGCGAGTTTAGCTACGCGTGCTCTGCAGTCGACTGCGCTATAAATCGAACTGAAGTTATCTAAGTAGGTAGTGGTGTATATACCAGCAGTTCCACGGATATGTAATGGTTCTTTAAACGCTTATAATTGGTCTGGAGCTATTCTTTCTTTAAATCGAGGATATACTGTATCTGAAGATTTATCATTCGTGCAATTGAAAACGATGATAACAATGATTTACTCTACTGTTTTCTCGAGACACTCCCTTGTCCAAACAGTCGAAGAACCTACAATCCTCAGGAGCAGTCCTCAGCAAAACATAAAGACCGGAAAAGAGAGCTGCAAAGAAAAAAAGCCACAGCAGCAGAACATCCTGAGCCATCGACAAGAGAGAACTAACGTTGAGAGCAGAGCTAACGAGCTCCACTGCATATAGTGTCCGATGCGCTTGCTTCAGGCGCTGCGAAAGGGAAACCGTATAGGTATATTCCATCCTGCAGCCCACATCCTGGCCGTAGTATGACGACGGAGAGATGACGATGACGATGGTTGCATGTATCGGCGCACGCCGAGAGATCAAGTTCTGTCGCGGGCGGGCGTGTCTTCCCCTCTCTCAGCTTTGTTTGTCTTCCTTGTTGTGTTTTAGGTAGCGCTTGAGTGTGCAGAGGCTTTGTTGGAGATTCTAGAGCTGCTTCCTTCTCTCAAGCGAGAGGATAGATGGATGGATGGACTAGAAAGAGGAATACTCTATATGCGGTTGGAGTCGAAGTCGCGTCACGATGGATTGGTATCTTCAGTATACGGTTAGAACTGTGGGATATGGATTCGAAGGAATTCGTGTGAGAGAATTCGATGTGTTCTAGAAGTTTAATTCGAGGATGGAATGAATAGACGTTGTAAAGGGCATAACGAGTAAATCGAAGTATGAAGTCTGAATGCGAGTATTAGTAAACACACGAACTAATGCGCTGATCGTGCAGCGCTTGCATGTTATTAATTTTACTGTACACGGCAGACACAAGAAAAATTCAAAAGCATCTATACAACAGCAACGAATAATGAAAGTCGCCTACAAGCTCCAAACAGAATCATAAAATTGCTCACATACAGTACAATCACACGGAATGACTTTGCTCACACGTAAAATTAATACCGATTCCAAATCGAGAAAACAATCCTTCGTTCCCATGACCGTATACACCTTTACATATCCCGCACACCCATACACACACACACGTTTACACTTTCATCTGGTGATCAATGAAAATCTCTCGCTCGGCTGAATGGAGCTGCTGCTGCTGCTACAGCCCGAGAGAGAGAAGGTGATGTAATTCTGGCCGACGGCCGTTTCGCTGTTAATTTGATTAGCCGCGTCTCGTGAGCTCTCCTCTCACTCACGCCGCCACTGCCGACGTAATTTATCGGACGACAAAGTGTGCGCGCGTATACGCCCCGAGCGTTATGTATACCTGTATATAGTGTACAGCAGTGCGTTGAGGTGTGTGCGTTTTCACCGGCTTGCGCTAATGAGTCCACTGCACGAATAATCATTTGGCTTCATGTGTGTGTGTGTGTGTAAACGTGCGGTTTGCGATATCGAATTCTTATACGCCGACGCGTTTCCCTATGGGAGAGAGAGAGAGTAATGTGACGCTAAATTTGAATTTGCGTTGTTTATAATGGTATTATGCGGTTTTAACAATTTATCGTCGTGATTATGATTTGTGTTTGCAATGTATGTTTACGTCGTTGCTTCAGCAAATAACATACCCATCAAGCGCGCATAACCTTTGGGAGTGCGATATATGCAAGTAATTATTATAAGTGTCTATTAATCATACAGAGAGAAAAATACCCTGCTGTTATGCTTAGCTACAGGTGCTGTTATTAAATAAAACTTTGCTTATCGTGTATATCCACTTGTGAAAACATTCAAGTAGTTTTGAACCAATAAACAGATAAAGTACAAAAAATACGTAAGCTCTGTATAAACCCGAGAACAAATATGACTTATAGGATAAGTCTGCACGTTACATTTTAACGATAAGGGCGATAGAATTAGGCCGCTTCGACGATCACTCAAAAAATGCTTACATATAAACCATACACTACTGCAGACTCGCGATATACCAAAGGACGTAAAGAGTGTGGTGTAGTAGCACAGTCGCGCTGCACTCGAACAAATCACCGAGCAGCGATCTGCAGAAACTGGGTGGTCTCTAGTGGCCCTCTACGGTCGTATAGAACCACAGCTCTTATCACAAGAGATAGAGTAAAATAAGAGTACACGAAAAGGACACACACATACCTCTTCTCTCGTCAGAGTGATCGAACGCTCTGTAAGCGACTTTTCTTGTTAATTGGCGGTATATAGAAACCGATCGATCGGCTTCAAACATAAAGCGTTAATCGATACACGTTCCATTCGCTACTTAATCTTCGTATCGTTATATTCGCAAATACTTACACACACGGCAGCAGTGAATATGAATCACGATCCAGAGACCATAAGTAGACTCTCTCGAAGGTATATAAAGTGGGGGAGGGATTAACATAAGCCGATCGCTCGCGTCGAGTCGTATACGGCTACCGATATTCACGATGCGTGAGAGAGAAACTCCGCGTGAGAGCGCTATGTGTTTGCATAGGCGAAATCGATATCTGGTACACCCGTGTGTCTCTACTGCAGATATAGAGAAGATAAGATATAGAGGTTACACACCGGAGCTGCATATGTTTTTCCATACGCGCAACGATAACCGATCTCATATAGATTTCGATCGTGTTTGTAGTGGGGAATTTCTATTTTTTCAAAAGTGTATGCTTTTTCCTTATGCTGCAGGTGTCGTGTAAATACATGTAGAAGTGAGTAACGGAGGAGAAGAGCGAGTTTTGGAATTTCATCGTGAATATGTATACTATGTATAAGAAACGTGTGATTGACGGAAATCGCATTAATAAGAGGAAGCCTGTGCCCGTGTAATATGTACAGTATGTGCTCTTTTTGCGCGAAATGTATAGCGGTGATGGATCACGAGGAAGATGCATTTGCAAGAAATGCCATCCCGTCGAAGATTGATGCAACTTTCATCTCGCGATAGAACATTTTCACCACTAGCTGCATAGTTCAATTATATATTTTACAACTAACGCTGATGGCATAATTCTATTTCCGCGTATACACCTAAAGAAACTTATTCAATTCAATTACTTCCCGAGTATACACAAACATAAAATACTTGAATCAACAACGATCGCAAAAAATTTCCCAGCCCCCCCCCCCCTTGTTTGTCTCGAGCGGTAATTCAATTCAAGCTCGGCAAGCCAATAAGAGAAATCCACCGCGGGAACGTATATAAGGGCGCCATAAAGTTTGCTTGAAATTTCGCGGATTAGATTAGCGCAGAAAGAGAGAGAGGATGTGGTTCGGGAGATTTGTACGCGAAATCTCTCTCTCTAAACTATATACATTCCCCGAAATAAGGTTCATGCCACGGCTAATTAATCGCGAAGTTTACGGGACAGCCAAGCGGCGAGACGTCGAGAGCATTCGCCGTCGTCTCGAGGGACGCTGATAAGAAGCGGCGCATTATGATGCTTCGAGAGAACCGTCGTGATTTAACGCTGCAGCTTTTTTGTACGTGGAGATAAGTTTTTAATCGGCCCTCCTCGTAAAGTATCACTTATCCTCGTTAGAAAATATCTCGAAAAAATTTTGCGGTAATGTAGGTGGTATAGTAAAGAATTCGTACTTAACGATAAAATAGTTATATCAACACCACAACACGTGGATATTATTAGGCCCTGTTTTCGCAAGTTCGGGAAAGTTCTCCTCGAGAAGGAGAAGAGGAGGAGGAAGCGCGAAAAGCCGCGAACGGTTAAATTTGTACCAAACACGCAAGCTGACTCAGGTCCAACGCATTTGCGACATTCGCGCGCTTATTCCGAGAATCGGCCGTCTCAAGCTCTTTAATTGCGAACAATGACATAAATCGCCCGCTGGCGCATTGCGCGCACTTTTACTCGCCGTCATGCGCGCAATTCTCTCGATTATAATTAAACGCGTGATTTTAAGATATACGTGCTTTGATCTCTCCGCTGCTATTGTCTGCTTTGAAGTTTTCTCCTTTTTATTCCTTATAAGTACTATATAAACCATAAATTACAGCTATTTCTATCTAAGCCAAGAGAGAAAGAGCAAAGANCCCCCCCCCCCCTTGTTTGTCTCGAGCGGTAATTCAATTCAAGCTCGGCAAGCCAATAAGAGAAATCCACCGCGGGAACGTATATAAGGGCGCCATAAAGTTTGCTTGAAATTTCGCGGATTAGATTAGCGCAGAAAGAGAGAGAGGATGTGGTTCGGGAGATTTGTACGCGAAATCTCTCTCTCTAAACTATATACATTCCCCGAAATAAGGTTCATGCCACGGCTAATTAATCGCGAAGTTTACGGGACAGCCAAGCGGCGAGACGTCGAGAGCATTCGCCGTCGTCTCGAGGGACGCTGATAAGAAGCGGCGCATTATGATGCTTCGAGAGAACCGTCGTGATTTAACGCTGCAGCTTTTTTGTACGTGGAGATAAGTTTTTAATCGGCCCTCCTCGTAAAGTATCACTTATCCTCGTTAGAAAATATCTCGAAAAAATTTTGCGGTAATGTAGGTGGTATAGTAAAGAATTCGTACTTAACGATAAAATAGTTATATCAACACCACAACACGTGGATATTATTAGGCCCTGTTTTCGCAAGTTCGGGAAAGTTCTCCTCGAGAAGGAGAAGAGGAGGAGGAAGCGCGAAAAGCCGCGAACGGTTAAATTTGTACCAAACACGCAAGCTGACTCAGGTCCAACGCATTTGCGACATTCGCGCGCTTATTCCGAGAATCGGCCGTCTCAAGCTCTTTAATTGCGAACAATGACATAAATCGCCCGCTGGCGCATTGCGCGCACTTTTACTCGCCGTCATGCGCGCAATTCTCTCGATTATAATTAAACGCGTGATTTTAAGATATACGTGCTTTGATCTCTCCGCTGCTATTGTCTGCTTTGAAGTTTTCTCCTTTTTATTCCTTATAAGTACTATATAAACCATAAATTACAGCTATTTCTATCTAAGCCAAGAGAGAAAGAGCAAAGAGCGAGAAAAACTGTCAACCCGTATAATACTTATATAAAGTAAAATAAGGCGCGATACGTGTTAATAGAGGAATGCGCTGCGATTATAAGCCGATATAATTGGAAGATATTATCGCGGCGGTTGAAGGAAAAAGAGAAGGGTAATGGGTTAGCGTGACCAGGGATTGCAATAGAGGAATATCGCGCAGCAAGGTGCGCCTGCCGGCCTATCGAAGCCGTATATACAGTCTATACGACACTGACTCAGAAGCTACCGTATAGACCTTTTCTCTCCGGTCTCGAGAGAGAGAGAGAGAGAGAGAGAGAGAGAGAGAGAGAGAGAGAGAGGCGATCGGAGCACTTTATTCTGCTCGGTTCCACTCGGTCGATCCACAAAGACGTCCGAGGTTCGCTCGCGGTCGCTGGCCCTTGCTCCGGACCGTTGCCGTGATTTATCGTTAATTAATTTACCGCTTACGCAATTCCCCGGAGCAGACAGTTTTGTTGCGTTTTTTTTTCTTCTCTTCTTAATTTTTGCTTCTGTCCGGCAACGCTGATATGCGCGCTGAAAGGGCTGCTTGTGTAGTGGTGCGGTGTATTTTTCGTTTTATTCGGCTGTTCTTTTGCAAGCCTGACGTTTTGATGCTCTCCCGGCAAAAAATTTATCTCTCGGATGTCAGCGTGAATCTGAAACGGTTTTTCGTTGATTCGTGATACCGCATATTGTATATAATTTTTGTTATACATTGTTTAATATCGCGAGATAAATCGAAATTAAGCAAACGAAACGGAGTAGTGTAATCGGTTCTGCGAAACTTACGAGGCGACTATTAACTGACAAACGCAACAAACAGCATTTAATAAATTAAGCAACACATCAAAAAGCGACAAGCGCGCGATAGCTGAGGCGCACTAGATTTCGCTTCTCGGAAGAAAAGTCGAGAGAGAGAGATGATGCGTAAGATCAACAGCAGATCTCTCTCACTTAATTCCCGATGGCCTTTTACATCGATTTTCAAACAAATAAGTGTACGTATACGAAAGCGCCGCGCAGGACTTTGACGCTTCCGTATTGTTCTTCTCAGAAGAATTATCAAAGTGAAGAGCGTTGAGTTGCTCGCTCGCCAGTTCTATAAACACAATAACTCGCTCGGTACACATCAGAAGAGAGATGCAGAGCACGTGTACATCTGCACTATAGCTTGAGACGAAAACTTATACGATGTAGTTTTACTTTTCTTTAAAAAAAAAAGCATTTTATCACGAAAGTTAATAAGCGCGAGATAAAATGTTAATTTCCCTCTGTTTGCTATAGGCGCCATACTTCAAACCCGAGAGTCATTAACGTTTGTTTGTTCGATCCATAAAACTCCGTCGAGTTTGTCTCCTCGAAGATTTGTTCAGAAGTTTTTTCACCTCTTTAGAGTGTATTTACACACGCACTCGTAACTATTTTTACGAGATATGCGTACCGTTATACTCATATTTTCTGGCAGAGTTCCGGCGCTTCAAATTTTTTTTTTTTTTAAACTCGGCTTCTCTTGTTGAGTGTCTGCGCGACGACAGATAGCCCGGTTACACTATCGCTGCGCGCGAGTTTGCTTTCGTCAGCGGTTTATTCATATTTGTTCGTGGAATGTCATGTCGTTTAATTTTAGATGCTCAAAAATTACACTTTTATCGCATGAAAAAATGCATCGAAGACCTGAATGAAACTTTATTTCAGTATTACACAATCAAAGTTTTGAAACACACACCAGAACGAAAACGTATATACACGAAAATAAAACATTGTCCACACGACGCGACGTTTAACCGATTATAAACAATCTTATTAAAAAGCCGATTAAGCATTTTTTATTACAGAAACACGCGCAGCGCCAAAGCATACATAATCGTGGATCGCGCAAGAGAGCTTGGAATCAAGACACGAAGTAATAAACTTCGCGGGACACGCGGTGTAAAAGCAGGCATTTAAAGCGTTTACACGTATACAGATACAGTCTGCGCTCGCGACAGTCCGCGAGATATATTCTCTGGTAGCACATATACACATAAGGCTCTCGCTCGCAAATATTTAACTGCACGAAGTGGCTGAGTCGACTTTTTTTCGCGATTCAACATCCGGAGAGAAGGAGCTTAAATTTTAATTCTGATGCATTAAATCTACCTTACGCAATAACTTCACACTGACACAAATTCGGTGTGAAACCTTCGAAATAATCCCTCAGAAACAAAAGTACACCTCTGCAATGAGATTGCTCATCGAATTGCCATCTTATCGAGTAATAACGCACTCGATTTGCATATAGCCATTCATTCTCTGCAACTATCTAGCAGAAGCGGCATCGCAGTGACGCAATTTACGTCTCATTGCTTTATTTGCCCCGAGGGGAGAAGAAGAAGAGATAGAGATATAGACGAGAGAAGAGGAAGAAGAGCAGCAACTAGGGATGAGCGCGGAATAACAATTTCTATCCAGAGAGTACCTCACGAGAGAGGAATTGTATATTATACGAGCAAGTCTCGAAGAGACTGAGAGCGAATCGATGCGGGCTAATTACGACGGCACCTGCATGACTTGTCTCAACGTCGAGCTATACGTATATGTATACACAGATGGCTGATTGTACTCTGCATATACATATACGCTCTCGTCGTCGCGGCGGGTATATATAAGAAGGTGGATTAAGCTGGTGCTCTAATTTATTTTTCATTTATTTTAATTTACTTTTAATTGTCCGCGGGTATTTCGTGTACGCAGACCCGCTTGCTCATGCCAGAAGGCTTAATTAAGCCGTAACTGTTTTATTTTTATCTCGTGCGCCGATCGAAGCCTCCTTAATAAGTGGCCTGGATGAAGAGAAAAGGAAGGCGAGGAAGAACAAATCTGTTAAGCGATGTACGGATACCGATTTTTTTCTCTCCGCTGTTTCCAGTTGTTCTCGTTCTGCGTATTAAGAGACAAGTTTACTTTTTAAACTTGGATACTTATTAAGTATATTGATTGATTCTCTCAAGTGCATCCGGTTCAGCGAAGTATTTTGATTTCAAAAGTTTGTGAAACGTATAAGTACGCAGAGCAATCACCTCGTTTTAATTACTTCGTCGAATTGATAGGTGCGTAATGACATCGTTTTTTTACGAGTTCCTGCAGATATATAATTTTGATAATCAACGCTGACGCGCGCGCGTTGACACTTGCTAAAAGGAATAGTGCGTCATTTCAGCGCATTGAAATTATATAGCTAAAACCGTAATTTTTCGCTAAACGGAAGAACCCCAGAGCTTTCATCGCTAGCAAGCATAAAAATACAATTCACGCGCCTATAACTCTCTCATCGTATCGAAAAGGCTTCCAGTCCCTTCTCTAAAACAAATCGGTCTCCGCTGAAGCAAAATACAGAATTAAAATTTTCAAGCTGAAAGAATTACAGCTTTCGGCGCTCTTTCGTTTTCATAATTCTCAACTTGCACGCTCGCGCGTTTCTCAAAAGTAAGCCGTGAGCTATATATGCACGACGAAGTTGCCTCTTGCTCTTCTTTTCCTCGCCCGCAGCGGCATAACTCGCGACCCTAAGAAGCTTGCGCGCTCTCTCTTGCTTCTATTCCGGGTGTACTAGGAAAGCACTCTCTCGCTTGCTCTTATGCTGTGTGTATATATATAGCATTCGTGAGCTTGCGAACAGGCCGCTGCCCCTGCGCTAATTGCCAATAGAGGGAGAGAGCCAGAGAAGTAGTTGCGGGTAGAGCAGAGAGCCAGACAATATGCGTGAGTATATGTGCAGCCTTTCCTCGACCTCATTTTTACACACGAGTAATAAAGAGCAAGTGAGCATGGTATTGTCGATTCACGTGCCAAATCGCTGTCTACTCTTGTGCGCCTAGCGTGGTTGCGTGCTCATTGATTAGGTGTACACGTATTTCTTGTATGTGTGTATAGGTACTTGATTAGAAGTTTGAGCTTTAATCAAAGTTAGTTTTAACCAGGGCGATATCTCGATGGTTTGTAGTCGGCCGCGAATTTGTGATAGTGAAACTTGTTATGTAAATTTAAAAGAAAGTTTGTTTTTTGAGTAATCTTATCAGAAGTTGCTAATCTTATCATTGTTAACTCAAAGATGAATTTACAGTGTTGCTTTTGGCATAAATTACAATTGTTAGTTGGAGCTGTATTCAGGTTATGCAATCTACGTGTGCTCTGGGTTAAGTCAACTCTATACGCGGTCTAATTAAATTTGCAATATTCATGAGACGTCTGAACGCGCTTTGGGCTGCGACGGTTTAAACAGTAGAATTATGCAATTCTTATATGCTTTGAATTAATCAATTGGTGATTTAATAATAGACAATCGAGAATATTAACGCAATTGTATAATTGAAGTTTGATTAGAGAGCGCGCACGTTTCATTCGATCAACGGAGATGGAAAACCGTCTGCAAAAAAGGTCTGTCGGTGCCGTAGGTGGTGTAAAACATAATTTATTGAAGGTATACATATGTGTGTGCATTGGTGAGGTGAACGCGATAAGCGTTATCAGTTCGACCTACTTTTTGCCAAAAAAGAAATCCTTTCTGGCGCACAGCAAGTTCGTAAGTGCAGACTGGAGGCGTACCTTTAATCTCGTGAATAAATTTCAGTAATCTTTTGTGACTACGGCTCTATAACTTGATACGCTTTTAGAAATTTCATTTAAAGCTCTACAATAGGTACTTGTATACTCGTGAAACTTATAATTAAAAAAGTAAATAACAAAATAAGTTGAAGTTTACCTCATACAGTAATAATAACTTCAAGTTTACGTGTATTTGCTTTGTTGCAGATACGTACCTGGAACAAAAAATTTGAGTATTTTTTTAGAAAAAGGACTTAGTGAAAGTTTCAAAAAGGATTTATCATATTATTTAATCATGATACACATAATTTTACGCAATTATTTAGCACAATCTGATGCAGACTGTGGTATTCGCAAGTTTATAGTGCCTTATGAAACCTACGAGTTGGCAATGTTTGCACAAAACTTTTAGCATTTCTAAAATTGTACTAATCTTATGCAGAAATCCAATGCAAGGCCACATCAATACAATTTTACGTATTCCGCCCACAATATTGTATCAACATAATCTTCTAGTTAAAATATGAATGCACATCAGTTCTAAGTCTAGAAACAAAAAACGAATCGATATTTTTTACTATCTGGGCATAATGAGAAAGCAGACACACATATGAAACGAATTGGCAATTCTTACTCTGAAGTGTCCACTAGAGCCTTGAATGGGATCCGTTCCAATTCACGTTCTGCTCCCTCTCTGCCTCTTTCTTATTAAATGCATGTATTATATAACTATATATTCTTTAGCTTGCATGTGTGAATGCATTCAGCGTATATATCTGCAGAGACGCGCGTGCACGTAAGTATATACATTCGCACATTGAATCGACGTAGCTCCCAACGAGCAAAGGAAAGCGAGCGCAAGTTTCTCTCTTCGCCTCTTTTACACTTTATATCTTCTCTCTTACTCTCGAGCACACAAAGGCCCGATTGAAATGCAGTTTGCGATTGCGAAGACGCAACCAGGGGGACGCCGCCGACCAGTCTGCCGTGGTTATACATGAAGGTTGCTCTTTTCTCTTTCCTTTTCTTTCCCCTTCTGCTCTTGATCTTTTTATTTCGTCTTCGTTCTGCCATGCCTTATTTCGGAATTCAGTCTTATCGTTGCTATTTTTTGCGATAGCATCGTAATACTGAATCTTTTATTTATTGTTGTAAAATAAATTTTAATAATTAATAATCCATATGGTTTCTTTGAAGACAAAAATGGAAAATTAAAAGTTCTTGTTGAAACAAGCGGGAAAAATATTCCATGGAATGAAACATAAATTATGAATTAAAAATATGATTGTTCAAAGTTTCTCATTCTTATTTCGGTAACATATTCTAAAAAAAGCTGTTTTTTATCGCGCTTAAACACACAAAACCAATTGAAGATTCATCGATCTGTTTTTGTAAAAAATGAGTTTACATGACATACGGTTTTGCAGATAACTTCTTTTTTGAGAAAGCACAATTTTGTTAGATTTTATCATTAACAGCCCAATGTACAGCGATTGGATCAGTTAAATCACAATCAATAACTGCTTCTGCGTCTATTGTCTGGGACAAGTTGCTGTTTCAAAGGATACGTTGCGAATTAGAAATATAATCGCTCAAGTTTATCATTCATCAACTGTTGACACAACTGTTGGTGAATTATTTTTAGCTGGCCCACACGACGTGCAACTATATAACACATATGATACTGTCTCCGAGACATACGTTTTAGTTTAGGAGTAGCATTGGAGGCCGCAACATGTGGAGCCAAAGACAACTGTTCTGGAACGGTCTTGTTTTGTTCAGTTGCATTGAGTTTTCGCAGACAGCTTTTCAAGAAAATATTGGTAAAGAACATACAAAATATTATTCTTAACATCAACATCGCATTACATAATTTATTAATTTCTGACAGTTGTCGATCAGAAACCAAAAGATTATTTTACTCATGAATTGACGAACATAGTTGGAGATGTCATCGAGACAAAAGTTAACACCACCGACAAGTTCAATGAAACATCTCCCAGCATTCTAGGCCCGATCACCGATGCATTCGATCCAGACTGGCTGACAGGTGTAAGTTATCAAAAATAAGCAAACTTCTAACTATGGACTTTTATCATACGGAAAATAAATGTGATTTATCATATTTTCAGACGATCAACAAGACGTTCGATCTACCACGTGTAATCGATGAAATTAAAAGGTCAACAGAATCTAAGGCTACCTGTTTGGCCTGTAAATTCATCGTCAACTTGGGTCGCTCCATGATAAAGAGTCACAAGAATGATCAGGAAATTTTAACATTATTCGGACAACTCTGCACTATTCTCAAGATCCAGACTAAGAGGGTCTGCGAAGGTACCTTGGCTCTCGTTGGTGTATGTACTTGATTTTCTTCTGCGAATATTCATACCCAACCGGAGTAAGAAAAAAATGTAGAACCAATCATAATTTTAGGTGGACGTACTGGAGGCGGTAAAGAAGTCAGACATGAAACCAGCTCAGATTTGCAGTTTGCTCCACGGTGACGTCTGTTTGAACGGCTACGACGAGCGTCACGACTGGAAGGTCAATATCAGCAAACAGAATCACACAGAGACTCATCCTACTACGCCACCACCGGAAAACGCGCCAGTGATCAGGATTCTGCAGATCTCCGACACGCATTTTGACCCATATTACGAACAAGGCGCAAACGCTGATTGTGGCGAGTCTCTGTGCTGTCGTGCTACTGATGGAGAACCTAAGTCGAAGGAAGCTGAAGCTGGAAAGTGGGGAGATTACAGAAAATGCGATGCACCCCTGCGCTTGATTGAAAATGCGCTGAAGCACATTTCTGAAACGCACAAGGTAAGAACATCTAAGCTTTATTAAGGCCTATTTTAATGCAACTATATTTTGTAGGACATAGATTACATTTACTGGACAGGGGATCTTCCTCCACACGATATTTGGAATCAAACCAGAAAGGAGAATCTCATGAACCTTAGAATCAGCGCTGCTTTGATGGATAAATACTTCAAAGGCATTCCCATATATCCTTCAGTTGGAAATCACGAAAGTTGTCCATTTGACAGGTACTGTGGTTGACATATATAATAACCTACAACTAAGTCAATTGAAAATCTTATGAACACCAAATTGGCAGTTATGCGCCACCAGGAAGTCCAGAACGAAAGAACATGTCGTGGCTGTACGACGAGCTGGACAAGGAATGGAGCCGCTGGTTGCCGTCCAGCACCTCCGAAACTATCAGAAAGGGAGCATTCTACTCCGTTTTAATAAAGACTGGTTTCCGACTTCTCTCGGTCAATGGCAATTACTGCAGTCAGAACAACTTCTTTTTACTGTGGAACAGTACAGATCCTGTGGGTCAACTCGCCTGGCTGGAACGTGAGCTTGCAGCTGCTGAAGCTAACGGTGAGAAGGTTCACATAATCGGACACATTCCACCAGGTGCACCAGACTGCTTGAAAGTTTGGTCGAGAAATTATTATGAAATTATCAGCAGGTATACTTCTAAGTTTGGATATCAACTGCCGAGAATAAGCTTGTGCAATATGTGCAATCCCTAATATTTGTATGTGTATTTTTCACACAGATACGAAGCCACTGTGATGGCCCAGTTCTTTGGCCACACTCACTTTGATGAATTCGAAGTGTTTTACGACACAAAGGAGTTTAAGCGTCCAGTGGGTGTTGGATACATCTCGCCCTCGCTCACACCTTGGGAAAATGTCAACCCTGCTTACAGGATATATTATGTCGATGGAGATCACCCGAAGACAACTAGGGTAAGTGTAATCATTGTCTCAGTTTATCTGATAAATAATTATCAAAATGTGCAAAGTTAGAAGCAATTGTTTTATATTTTTTATAGGCTATCACAGATCACGAAACGTGGAAGATGAATCTGGACGAAGCAAACCGAAATGATAACCCAGTTTGGTACAAGGCATACAATGCAAGGAGAGCTTACAATATGACGTCGTTGCTGCCGAAGGACTGGGACAATCTCATCAGCAGAATGAACACCGATAAATACCTCTTCGAGACTTTTCACAGGTATAAATCATAAAACGTGAATGGACCTAACACATTACTAATGACGATAGTAATTATCAAATTTTATTTCAGAAATTACTACCGAAATTCGCCAGTGAGACCAAAATGCGACGATGATAAATGCAGAAGAAATTTATTATGCGATCTGCGCAGCGCCCGGAGTCACGATCGGGAGAACCTCTGTCACGACTTGTAATAAAAAAGAAAACAAATTGAAACCGTTCCATTTTTTTACATAAACAAATGAACAGCAGACTAAATGTATCAAAATCTAAGTTTGGCACTTTGATGCACAAACGAGGAGTATTTGAATTCAGCTAATAAAGTATACATCATTTATTCAGTTAAATAAATTAATCTAATACAAACATATTCATATTTCATTGAACATCTAAAATGTACATATTTTTTACAGTACATATTTGTTAACGTTAGTTTTTCTGAACTAATTCATTTTAAGAATCGATTTCTTACAAACGACCTCTAGTGGATAAAAAATTGCAAATGACATATACCGGTATAAGAAATTGTTAACTAAATTTGCTCTGCCATTACTTGACTACGAGGAAAAGCTACTTAGCATGTTATACTGCTAATTATAAAAGACGTTATTTAGTCAATTGTGTGCTTGCTATGAGTAGCGAAAAAAACTGGTTACGATTAGATCGTCATTGATTGAAAAGGAAGTAAAAACTACAATTACCATCTTATCTCAGTGTACTTACGAAGCGTGTATATAAAGGTGAAGCAGCCTGCTACATCATATTGTTTTCTCCTTGCGCGAATATGGCTCAGATGGCTTCGTTGCTCGTGACTACTCTAGTGACTTTAACATGTGCAACTAGCATCGAAAGAAATACAGTTTACCGCAATCTATATGGTTTTTTGGGAGACGAAAGATCATTCCAAGAGTCTGTGTTAAATTTTGGTTATGGTGGTTTACACTTTTTGGCAGAAAGTGAAGAGTTTTTAGCTAGTCAGCTTAAAGATGAAACTCCAAAGTTCGGTGAAGAGTATGATTTTATTGTTGTTGGTGCTGGCAGTGCAGGTGCGACCATTGCATCAAGATTGAGTGAGACGAAAAATGATAAAGTTCTTCTTATTGAAGCTGGTGGCCCTGAGAATTTGATTATGGATATTCCGGTTATAGTTAATTATTTTCAGTTCAGTAGTGACATCAACTGGAAGTATCAAACGGAACCATCAGAAAGTTACTGTCGGGGGTTTAAAGGTCGGAAGTGTAATTGGCCAAGAGGTAAAGTGATGGGAGGAAGTAGTGTTTTGAATTATATGATAGCAACCAGAGGAAATCCTCTAGATTACGATAAATGGGCTGAAATGGGCAACGAAGGATGGTCATATGCGGAAGTTTTTAAATATTTTAAAAAACTAGAAAGTATACAGATTCCGGAATTTAGAGATGACACGAAAATGCATAACGTGAATGGACCAATGCGTATTTCTTATCCTCCTTATCACACTCCACTAGCAGAAAGCTTCATTAAAGCAGGACTAGAAATGGGATATCCTAATATCGACTACAATGCTGACGACCAAAACGTTGGCTTTTCTTACATTCAAACTACTATTATGAATGGAACAAGGTTTAGTACTAATAGAGGTTATTTACAATTTCAAAATAAAAGACATAATTTGTTTCTCTCAATGTTTAGTCACGTTAACAAGGTACTCATTAATTCTAAAACTAAAAGAGCACTTGGTGTGGAATTTACTAAATCTAATAGAACTATTCGTGTGAGAGCAAGAAAAGAAGTCATTCTTAGTGCTGGTGCAATTAATTCTCCTCAAATTTTAATGCTCTCTGGTATTGGCCCAGCGAAACATTTAGAAGAAATGAATATCAAAGTTATCCAAGATTTACCAGTTGGAGAAAATCTGATGGATCATATAGCCTACGGCGGGCTTATTTTTTTAGTTGATCAGCCCGTTGGTATTCTTACCAAAAATTTAATGAATCCTATGAAAGCATATTTGAACGATTTTCTAATAAAAAAAGTTGGACCTTTGACTGTCCCAGGTGCATGCGAAGCTTTGGCTTTTATGGACGTTGACAACCCTAATAAATTAGATGCTTATCCAAACATGGAATTACTTTTTACCGGTGCTTCTATAGTTTCGGACTATGCTCTTCGTTATACCGTGGGATATTCCGACGAGACATGGAATAAAATGTTTGCTCCAATTTTCGAAAATTACTCATGGATGATATTTCCGATGTTGATGCACCCTAAAAGTAGAGGTAGAATCCTTCTTCGAAGTCAAGAACCAAAGACGAAACCGAGAATTATAGCTAATTATTATGATGACGCTGAAGATGTGAGAATTGCTATAAAAGGAATTAGAGCAGCCATTGAAATTAGTAAAACTAAGGCGATGCAGAAATTCAACTCGCGAATTCATGACGTATTAGTACTTGGTTGCGAGGATCACAAATACGACTCAGACGATTACTGGGAATGTGCTTTAAGAACTTTTACTTTCACTATCTACCATTACTCGGGCACGTGTAAAATGGCGCCTGAAAATGATCCGACTGGTGTCGTTAATCCAAGATTGCAGGTGTGTTAACTGAGATTCTATTGATTAAGCAGTACCATCTATATATTTTCTGTTTTGTTCCAGGTTAAAGGTATCAAAGGACTGAGGGTCGCAGATGCTTCGATCATGCCAATGATTATAACGGGGCACACAAACATACCTACAATCATGATTGGTGAAAAAGTTGCTGACATGATAAAAGAAGATTGGAAACAAAATTAAATGCTTGATGAAAAAATTTAATAGATACTTTGAATCCAATTTCTAAAATGTTCATTATACAAGTTTTCATAAATTTATCAATTCCCAAACTCATTCTAAAATCAGAATGGCCTTTTAATACAACTTTAATATAGCTATATAATTGCAATTAACACCGGAAGGTCATGACCGCCAGTCAGTATTCATACTTATTACTTACTCATATACATTCTTTCTCTATTACAACGCAGATTATATTAGATTACAAAGCTCGTCTAGTATGATTCAGAGTTGACGCTTACGATAACTAGCGATAAATTAATATGCTGTTCGAAAGAAAAAATAACGAAGGAAACAATTATTTTAACGTTGGGTTACGCTCGCCTACTTGAGTTCGCCTTAAATTATGGACAAACGCGCACGCGGCTTCGATGATTTAAGACAACATCGGGTCTTTAAATGTAATTTCTATTAATTTATGTACTACACACACTGTGTAAGTGAAAGTATTCTCTAGTGCATTGACGTAATTTTTTCACAGAAGCAGTTTTAAAATAATGTTCAAAGGTGCGGTTTAACGCGAAGTTTCAAAAATATATGATAGAAATAAATTGTGAGCTGCAAAAAAAACTTCGAAAATTTAATTTATCAATTTGAATATGTTAGTTTTTTTCTTTTAAAATTTTCGTTAGGATTTTCAAAAAATAAGCATGAGTGTGAGTACGTGTCTGACAGTCTATAGCAATTGCGTTTGCATCAAAGTAAACTTTGTACCGTTCCGCTCAATTGAATTCCTGTGCACCAGGAAACGTTTGGTACATACTTCCTTGCTTGCTCCAAAGGTATCTTCGATCTCCATTTAATCAAAGGCAAATTGAATTATGGATTTACTGAACCGTACTATACGAAACACGCAGGGTTGCACATTACATAATTACGATTTCAGTATTATAATGAAGCTTGGTAATATCGTGAGAGGGGAATACTGTGAACCAATTGCTTCAATAACCACACAATGGAAATTAATTTTTTTCAAACAGTTTTTAAACGCCGTATAATTATCAATAATGCTCGACAAACTTCGGTTAATTAACTCAAATATTTGCAAAAACAACGGTTTTTTTTTCTACCAAATCCCATTAGAAAAACAAATCGGAATAACCAAACTGTTATTGCTGCAAATAACTGCTGATAAAGGAATCAGCAGCGGAACTCCCGCACAGCGTTAATTATCAGGCTTTCATCAAGCGTCGCGCAATTAATCGCAGATACGCGCTTCATCGCATCGAGATCAATGCGCTGTGCACTCGTACATCGTCAGTGATCCAGTGAGAATTCACTACCCAATGTAAACTGGTGTATCGGCAAACTACGTGTATAGGCACAGCCACGAAACAAAACGAAGGGAAAACGACAGAACGAGGCTGCCGCTTGGTAGGCATATTAATTAAGAGCCATTAATTAACGGCGCGAGGCTCGATCGAGCCTGAAGCGGTGTTGTGTTGTGTTGTTGTATTGGCTCCCACCACGTAATTTCCGGGTGCGTTGGCGAGTGTATGCCTGCCGTACAAATCGTTGCGCGGAAATTCGACGCGAGTTACAACATTTTTAAACGATTTCGCGCGTTACGGCCTACGTCATTGCGCGGGTGGGAAAGTTATTTATGACTTGGAAAATTCGTTCTTTCGCAACGATTTTTTATGCCCCGCTTTATAGTCGGAGGGTCATTTGTTTTCGCTCTAGGAGAACACAATTTTTGTCGGGATATTTCAAATGTCCGGACGGCTGGATTTTTCATCGTGATCCGTGTGCATACTTCTTTGGTAATGCGAACCGATATATCACTTGCCGAAGGTTGATATTAAATTGTCGCGCAGGTATTTATTATTACCAAATGTAAAGTGTTATCACATTTTGCAACACAATGATGTATATACCCTAAATTATTACACACACGTTTAAATGAAAAATGTCATTTATAAAAAGTGAATTCCATGATCACACTAAATTTTTAGAGCGAATAAACCTTATCGCATTTGTGCAATTTTAACACACTATAAAAAACCACTCAAATTTGCAATAAAGTCTGCATTACGCAAACGCTCTAAAAGTCCGTCCTCGTGGGCGTATACAACGTTATACAAACAACTACACCCACGCTGCCGCGAAACAGTGACGCATCCCGGCAGGAGTCTCCTCTCCAGCAGACGAGTCCACGTTCGGATTTCGATGGGGGAGTAGTCGCACGGCGGCTGTTGGGCTAGCAGCTGCTGCTCACCTTGCGCACAACGAAGAACAGCCGCGCAGTATTCCATAGTAGGTCAGTGGTACGCGCGCGCACTGTATAAACACAGGTATACAGGGCTCCGTATAAGGAACCCTGCAACACACACCTATACGTATTACAGGCGTATATAGGTGTAGGAGGTCCCGCGAGAACTTGGCTGGAAGGGGTTGTACAGCCGCTGCCTTGGCAAATCGATAAAATCCTCGAGAGCCGGCGGCGCACTTGGCGGACTCGGTCACGGATCCTGCGGATGGCGAACGGCCAGATTTTTCTCAAAGCCTAGTGTGGATATATACACGTATAAGTAGACGTGCTCTCGTTGTTGCTCTAAGCTTCGTTTTGGGAGGCAAACACGCGATATGAAAGTTTGGCGCTGCTGATACGACTTTATTTTTGAAAAGGTCTATTTTTTCCAGCAAAATCTGGAATGTTCTGTTGTTACAGCGTAGGTACGCGAAGGTCGTTCATTAAGTCGACGGCAATTAAAACTTGGAAGATAGGCGTTGCTTTGAAGAATCTTGTTGTTCACGTTGCCGCGCGTAATTTAATTTTGGTAATTTCGAGAACAATGAGAATTCCGGTAAAAGATAAAACTAATTGCTCCTGTTTCCAACTACCATTTACAAAGGACAGTGTGTACAGATAATAATTCACGTGAAAGCGAAGAAGAAAAGTGAAGCGGAAACACAAGCACTGCACTCGTACGATTTTTCTCAAAACTGGCGTGAAAAACGAATCGTCTTCCATTTCCGGACTTTCTTCTCAGACGAGCCCTTCTCCTTAAGCCGTCTTAAAAAGCTAGTACTCCCAGAGGCAACAACAAACAGTGTCTCTCTCTCTCTCTCTCTCTCTTAGGCACTTATACGGACACAGAAGGAGGCTCGTAACTGGCAAGTGTCGCGCGTAAATAGCTCGATCGTCTTCAGCTTGCGATCGGTTTGCAGGGAGAGCTAACAATTTTTTGCGCGCTTCGACCACTGCTACTCTGTAGAGCATTCCCCGTCGTCTCTCAACGAAGTAGCAGCAGCAGAGGCAGAAGCAGAGACTGGTCGAGCATAGGCCTCCGGTCTGCCTTCTCTCTCGAGTTCAACGACATCGCCACCGAGCAGCGCTTCACCGGACAATCGCAAATAAGAGAAGGATCTATGCTTCTTCCCTCCGCAGACGTTCTGTGTATAGGTATATATCTACGCGGAGAGAGAGGAGAGGCAGGAAGAGAGAAGAAGAAGAGTAGGAGGATGAGAGAGAGAGAGAAACTATTTTCCGCTCGCGAATATCGCGAGGGCAACCGGGCGAAACTTCCTTGGCGCCGATTCAGAAGCCGACTCGCTTGCGCGAGCGAAATTTATATTACGCGAACGTAGTGCATTCCTCCAGCATGAAAAGGCCTCCCTTCGCTTCTATGTATACAGTACGTGTGTTTTCGCTCGAGAGAGCTAACCGAACCGCCCTCAGCGCGCGCGAGTCGAATTCGATTTGTTAAGACTTGCCGATTGAGAGTCGAGGTTGAGTTGTTTATGCTGAGAGAGCCCCCCCCCCCTTTCCCGCGTTTATTTATGGCACCTCGAGTGGCTTCGAGCCCTTGGAAAATTTTATACGGATTCTAGTGGCTGCTCTGCTGCTGCCAGAGGGAGTTTGATAGGCGTCAGTCGAAAGTGGCTTTTGAACTGTTTTGCGCTTTTCTTTTTGTTTTACCATTTTTGAAACGAACGATTATAATTTTCCTTTATTCTGCTGATCTGATTATGTGTTTGAGTATTCTGGAAACGGTTTGAATGCTAATGCGATGAATAACTATTCGAGGAGGATCGGCGAGGAAGGAAGGCACTTTCCCCGACAAAAAGCCCGAGCGCATCTAAGCGTACAACCTGTCGTTTCCATATTACCAAAGAAACTGCCGGTATAGCTTCTGCATTATTTGTTCTAAAGCCTGTTTTAGAATGCTAATTGATGCAATCTTGAATCTTCCGCTTGTAAAACATACGGTATTTTTTCTTTCTCTTTTTTGGATATATTGTAACGTATGTTCTTAAGCGGAGTCAGAAAAAAATGCTTCCTAATTTACAATCATAATTAGGGAAACTGAAGGAACAAGGTATTCCAGTTTTCTTTGGAGAATAAATTACTAACGTTCGAACCTTAATGTGCTTTTCATGCTTTTTCTTTCGTTTATAGACTAAACATTACGCTTGTAAACTAAAAGCACAGATATAAATTTGTAGCTAATTAAAATAAATACGCTTGATTGAAACGCGATCTCAAAGGAGAAAAACGATAGCCTATATATAGTAGCAGAGTCGAAACGGGTATTGGAAAAAAATCGGGCGAAATTATTGCGAGATCGTTCTCTTTTTGAGAACGTCAGATTAGAATCTTAAGTGCTTATTTTACGGTATTCCACGTCCAATTATGCAATTCAAATCCACACCGCAATACTCAAGCCATTGACTCGTGCAGTTGACTAAATCATTTCCTATGGAACTCAATGCATAACTGCAAAATTGGAACAACTTTATTTACAAGAGTCCGTGTGTAAGTGATTACTTCCAAGCTGCTGTGAGTCTCATGTCTCCTTTTGCAATCCAGCTATATACTCGCTCTCTCGAACTGTTATTCCATAATCCCATCACTCTCTGGCAAAAATCTCCACAGCAATAATAACCACGTTTACATCATTCATCGCGTTCTCAAATTGGCCATCAATTCTGGCAGCGGTGAACTTCCTATTGTTAACCATCATCATCATCATTAGAGAAAAGATACATTATATCCATAAGCCGCGAAGGTCCAGAGCAGCAGCGAGGCGCGTCGCTGTGATTTACTACGGACTTATTTGTCCGGTCGCGCGCCATTGTCAATTGTCGGAGCAGCAAAGATTGCGTTGCTCGCGGCGCGTACTGAAGATATTCTATAAAGCTGCGCGCGGGCGCGTGTATAGTCTCTTCTACTCCTCGATGTGTGGAGGCACGTAAGACTGGGCACAGTTCCAAAATCGCACGCGAGCTAGTCTGTTCGGAGCCTGACACGTTCGTTCATTTGGTTTGCTTTTAGCTGTCTCTCTTTCGCTCTAGGTATGTCTCCCTCGCCTCGTTTGTGAACTTTTTTATCTTTTGTTTTTCTTCTCGAGCGCGACAGCCGAGTCGACGCGAGAGACAAGTTTCTCTCTCCCTTGCGGGTGCGCGGAGAAATATGCGGTATATATTTATCGAATATTAATGAATAAAGTTAGTTTATTTAGAATAGATTAGCAGACATATGCGACAAGCTGTCGACGATGTGTACGCCGTTGTGTATTACACAACTTTACCGTTCTCGGATGTGTCAGTTATGGTTAGTTGTAATTTGCTTTGCTCTCGGAAATGGACTTCTTATTTATAGCCTATTTTGAGGGATATGCTTCTTTACAAAAATGTTGATTTCTACTGAAGAAGTCATCAGTGTACTTATACAATTAGTCTTCAATTTGATAGACCAAAGTTCGAATGTCGATTCTACAACGCTGCGTCTGCCCCACATATTCCTCTTGCATAACAACGCAAATCGGCACACAGCACACTCTCTTCTGCGTTTGCTAATTAATACATTGTGTCGACTTGTCGTGGCTGAGCAAAAGGCTCGCGTTTAATTAGAGACGTTCTCAAATCGTTCTTCAAAAGCGAGCTGGGATTGGAAATAACGATTTCGAATTTTTTCTCTTGTTGTCCGACCGTTGGCTCATCTGATTCACGAGACTGGGCGTGGAACATCGCTTGTGTGCGCCGCTGAATAATTGACCTATAGAAATCGTATTGATTGCTTTACGTAAGCCTCTGAACTCTATCGCGCTGTACTTTTTTTCAGGCTGTACGGTAATTTATAATTAGATTGTGTATTGTACCAGTTCGTTAGTTTGGGGTTCGGTTCCTATTATCGTAATGAAATAATTGATGTGATTCCCGTTATTGACACAGCTTGATGAATGAAGATTTAATCGTCTCAGCGGAGAAGATGTATAATGCCGTTAAATTCCAACAGTGGAATCGATGGAAATTGCATTGTTCAATGAAAAATAGTATAAGACCTTCAGACATTCCCATAGTCCATTCGATACAAAACAAACACGCAAAGTCAATCAGCAAAAAAGAAAGGAAAAGATTAAAGCATCTCAGCTGCACAAAAATACCAAAGCCCTTAATAGACGGATTAGTCCCGAGGCATATGCAGGTTCCATAAAGGAAAGTTGATATTACGTCAACCCTCGCACGATGGATAGTATTTCCTTTCTATTCTACTCTCTCACCCATGACCCAGCACAGGGTGGCAGTGTATCGTAATAGTAGTCTCTAACCCACACACTATATAAAAGCAAAGCAGCGAGGGTTTTTTGTCTCTCCCGCGACCGAACGAACGGAAGTGGCTTCGAGGCCATTTCAATGCTTTCGAATAAACGTGAAAGAGCAGAGCGAGGTTCCTCTCTTTTTTTCAGATTTCAGGTGGTGTATACACTGGAAGAAAGGGTCAGCGGAAGTTACGCCGCATCCTTCATTAAGTCGAGTTCGGAGTGTATGTGTGCGCGAACGGAATCATTCGCGCTTCCCACACGTCGATGTGTGTCGATGTCTGATGTCTTTTGGAGCTTCGAGTGAATACGAATGCCTATTCAGAGCTGAAATCGCAAATATGCAGAAGGTCGCGCTGTGCCTCTTGTTTTTGTCGGTATGTTAAATCTGGAGTTGGTGGTGTGCTCGTTTTTTTCTTTTTCATTGACTTTTAGGAATGATAACTTTGCTAAAATTTTGGTTGTACGCGGTGTGTATAGAAATATTCCAGTATTTTATATAGACTCACTGAATGTAAACGTACAAAGAGAAAGAGCTGGAATGCACTTGGAGTTTTAATTTACATGTTTTTCAACTCTCGTGTACTTTCCCGAAGGTTCCCTCTCATTCCACAGCGTTTTATTGGGCCACGACGAATTCAAATTTGATTTTTACGATCGGACAGAAGCGTATACACTCCCAACTCTCTGCCCTCCACGATCTCTCTCTCTCTCTCTCTCTCTCTCTCTCTCTCTCTCTCTCTCTCTCTCTCTCTCTCTCTCTCTCTCTCCGCTGCATTCTAATTTCGCCGCTGTTCGCGAGTGAGTTTTGACTGCTGCTTGCGCGTATACATATATATGTAAAAGCTCACCAGTGGAAACGCACAACGATGCCGCGTTCACGAAAATATACTCGATATAACGAAACTCTCTTACGCACGCGCTACAACGCGAGGGAATAAAGAAGAGGACTGTATCCTGTACGTGAGCGCGAGCTTTAAAAAATTTTACGATCACACCGGGCACACAAACACGTGTAAGTACGCATATAGTACCGAGAGAGTGAATATGCGCTGAGCTGTTGCTCTCTGGGGTCCCTTAAAGGTTTTCAAGCCTGCGTGTGTGCGCTAAAAATAAAATCTGCGCGCGGCTTCTTAGAATCGGTATGCGTCTCTCTTTGCTTATATACGTATACACATATGCAGTAGGAAAAAGGACAAGAGTCGTATGGACAGAAGAGTGACGGGCTGTTAAACTAAGATTGGAAATAAATTGTGGAGTAGCTCCAGAAACTACTCGGCTGAGGCCTCCAGCTGTAATTGCTCGTTTAGGGGGTTGTTAGTTACGCCTTCGCGCAACACCACGACCACGTGGACACGGCTGTGGTGTATTGAATATATTTGCAGTTGGACTGTGTGTGTGTATGTGTCGTGTGAATTTATTACCCTTTGAGCTTTTTGTTTGTTCGCTCGGTCGATGTTTGTGTTTTGATGAAATGAAAAATGCACGGTGTTGTGTTTCACTTTGCTCTCTAAAGTAACGCGCATGTGTATATGGTGATACTGATTCCGAAGTGACGCATACCTGCAGGCCTGTCGTTTTAAAGTAAGTTATTCTTTCCCCGCGGGCTCGCGTGCATATTGAGTTTCCAATAGTTTCCCATAAATTCATATATACCGTAGAAACACACGAGCTCTCGGTGTATACATGTTAATTTGTGAACTTATTCGCGTGATAGGCTATAATGCTAATACTCGATAACTCATGGATTGGATATAGATGATCGAATTTGGAATAATGATATTCAACGTTAAATAATCTTCATCAGCATACCTAATCACGGTTCGAATAGTATGGACTGCAATAATCATGAATTTGCATACAATATATAATTAGTTTCTTCACAAGTATATACAGCCTGTACATATTTATAGCAAAGTCTGCAGAAGCCATGGCAAAACACTTTCGAGATATATTCCATTACTTTCTCGTGGCTTTCAAGAACCTGTCGATAAATCAGATATACGCTATCATTGAGCGGTAACATCATCCTGATGTAAGGCCATCAAATCCACAATCCATCTACCAAAGCACCGAAGATAATAGCGTGTATCTCTCCACCTATATTTAGGAACCTCGTTAGTCGATGCGTGTAGAGCTTCCGATGTTTGAAAGCCCAGGGTCACTATGCACCAGTACCAACCCACTGTATCTCCGAAGGGTGAGAAAGAGCAGACCTGCCTCTGATATACTCGAAACGTCGGCGCCTCTACAGACGCGTGCCTTAGTTTTTTTTTTTATGTACGGATCTTTCGAGAGGACAGCACTCAAGGGTCTATCGGTCTATTACTGCCGTGAGTCGTGCATTAATAGGACGTCCGTATTAGTCCAATTCAGGCTACCTACATCTTGTGCTCTCTCCAATTAGTGGATTAGTTCGAGCATCATCCATTGGAATATGTTTACTCGAGGCTTTTCGGAGATGAGACTACGCGACAACGAATGAATTGTTGCGTCATTCGTCTCTCAGTGCGTTTTAAGAAGACAGGAATAAATTGCTGGGTAATTTGAAGGATACCGGCTCTCTTCGGAGATAAAAGCGTTTGTACATCAATTTTTGTATAATTAAATTGAGTACATCTGTGTGTTGAATACTTTCAAAGGGCACATATCAATTTTAACCATTCCACATATTATTATGGTTTAAAATTGATGGAGTACACTTTGTGCAACTATAAATTCATCGTTCAAATGAACGGGCGATTGTTAAAGAACAAACATCCCGTTCAAGGCAAGTCTGATACTAGTACCGCACCTGCAGCGCAGCAGCTGCATTGTGCCAATTAATTTAGCTTGTCATTCGAGCAGGCGCAGCATCTTGGAAAGCTGCAACAGTAGCAGAAACTATCCGGTAACGATAGCCAACGCAAACGCCGTAATAGTTGGCTTGGCTGGAGCTGACTGCAGTGCTAACCTCCTTGTAATTCATTGCGTCATCGCTTCTGACAGACCAATTCAATTATGCTCTCGAGGCGTATTAGCGCGGAATATTCATTTTCACAAGGTTCATCGCGGGCTAATTAAAATTGAATTTCGTCATTGCGACACATACTGGCCAAGGTTTTTCGCTCCTGTTGTTGTTGTATCCATTCACACAAGAATATAAGTGCGAGAATGATAAATCGGCACGAGTTCTTTTTTTTCGCTTCTCTTAACGCGTAAAAAAAAACGCGTGGAATTAGATTGCGCGCACACGTGTTGTGCGCCTGAAGAGATAGTTATTTCATAATAGATTTAGAAAGCATAATCCTCTTGATCTCTCTTTCTCAGACTATCATCGTCGCCTCTGTTCTCGAGGTTTTTTTTCTTCTTCTCTGGTTCTCAGGTTAAGTAGCGCACTACTTCGAGAGGTCTTTTTTACTCGGCGTTGTTGGCGCGAGGCTTTTTGTTACCGGCTAATACATGCCGAAGGCCATTAAATCTCAATTTTGCTTCATTTTCTAGAATAAAGCTGCTATGAAAAGGCGTTCGTGCGGAACTGCTAACTCTTCGAGTGCTGCTCGCGCCTTTTTATTCGAGCGGCGAACAAAGGAGGAGGAGGATAAAGACTAATCGAGAGACGGTGTGTTATTCTTATATTGTTCTCGCGCAAAAAAAATCGCGATTTTATCAAATATTTGTCTCGCTGTTTTTTTTTTCACGCATTACGCGAGCACACTCTGATTATTATCTCTTTATTACAGGTATGGAACTATGGATTGATTACGTATAAATTGACTCGACAAACGTGATGATCACTTAATTCTTTATAAAACTGAAAGTTTAATAGAATCATCAAATCAGGATATAATACAACAATTATCATTAAAAGTTAATAGCACTAGGGTAGGACGTTACACACGAAAATAACTCTCCCAAGAGCACGATGCCGCGAACGGTATAATCGTCTCGTGGGCGTATTTACTCTCGAAGGCTGTTTTTTTTTTATGAATGGCCAAGCTGCAGCGCAAGACCTCCTCCTCTCTCGTCGTCATCGTCGTCGTCTCCGTGAGGTCGATGAATGAAAGTATGAAGGAGGATCCCCTCTCGGAATGAGTCGTCGGATACTTTCGTCGTGTGCACACGAGCGCATAGCGCTTGCGACACTTTGCACGGCGTGGCTCCAACTGCGTTGGCGGCACATACGATCATACACACACACACACACACACACACACACACACACACACACACACACACATATATATATATATATATATATATATAAAATGTAAGAGTCGACGGAAGAGAGAGATTGAACTTTCTTTCAATGCAGCCTGATTCTCGACATGGAAAGGATATGTGTGCTTATATTTGTTTGCTCTCGTTTGGATTTCTATGATTGAGATCGATTGTTATTCTAAGTCGTATAGTCGAAGATAATTTGAATCGTTGTGTTGACTCAGCGCTCAATCTTTCAATTCAACACCGATGATAAGAACAACAAAAATTCAATACACACATACGCACTGAGTCTATTTGACATTCCACCGCGGCCGGGGGACTATACGAGATGAAAGGGTGCATTAAGTTATTGAAAAACTACGAGAGTGGCATTCCGCCGAAGGAGACCAGAGCGCCTTGAGAAGCGCACGTCGTAATGGCTGACAGATCCGCTTGTGTATGTATATGCACTTGAATATCTATCCCGCACGTGTGTATGTGTGTGTTTGTCTGGTACACAGCTCGACCTTTGAAAAGCCGATTGAATTATTTTTAGAGAGACCAGTCGTCGTGCACGAATATATATTGCCCCACGTCGTTTCCTTCTTCTCGACGTCACTGCACCAGCTCACGTCGTCGTCGTAGTCAGAGAGACAGCTGAGGCGCGAGAGAGAAGTCTGCGCTCGCGCGAAATGAAAACAACCTGGATGAGAGAGAAACGCGAATGATTAATCGCGCCTGAGCTGTCGATGCGATCCCGTACGTCATGGCTATCGATCTGGAGCAATCTTTATTAAATAAGCATATACGTGGTGTGATGATCGATCGTCATTCGGTTCGGATTAGAGGATGATGCACCACTGACTGTAAACACCTTGGAGCTTTTCTCGTCCGGACGTGCGCTTATAGCCTCGAGTTTTGCATATTTGTTTAATCGGCGCGTGTGATCGATAAAAATGAAAGTTTAGATTCGCTTGCGAAACGAGAGAAAAAATAATTTGATTTGATGATGAGGGATATACGATGATTGATGCGGCAGTTTACGAAATTGATTTGTTTTATCAACATATTCTCATACTTCCGTATAATATTTCAAAACGTCTCGATATGACAAAACGTTTGCTGATTCGATTCGAGTAAATTATAATCGGCCATGCAAAAAAGAACACTGTGTATAAATTGTGTTATTCAAATGAGGTTACACATTCACTTCGCGAACCATAAACATTTTTACATGAATATTCAATGTTTATTCGTATGAGTAAGACACACGGACGCTACAACTTGGCACGACTCAATTTCTCGTTATGATATTGTTTATACGCGGTGTCGGATGTCATCATCGACATATATGTTCGCGTCCGCGGCGACGACGAGGAAGAGAGAGAGAGAGGACACTGGCCACTGGCGGAACGTCCAAATAACAGTGTCAAACACACAGCCCTGCGTTGCCCTCTTTATACACACACCCAGATTTCTCTCTCTTTCTCGTAAATCACCTAGTCCACGATTCCTCTCGTAGCGCAGCAGCTGTGCGAATATCTAGTCGTATGTGTATGCGGCAACTTCATCCTCGAGAGAGAAATGCATTTTATATACACACGCCGAAAGCTGACCGGGACCACCGCCAAAAGGCTATTTTCGAAAGGGGTCGACCACTCGTTTCGACTTTCGAGCGATTCGTTGCACGAATTTTCATTAGTAGCTGCTCGATGTCTACTTTGATCTTTCGCTAATCTGTTCGCTTTCTAGATCAAAACGTTTAGATTTTCGAGAAATTTCAGACGGTCGATATTCCAGTTTGAAAACTACAATATTTCTGATTTTTATAGTTCGACGCAACAATGAAAAAGTAAGAAGACACAAGGGCAAGAAGAAGAAGAGGAAGAATATGGGATAGCAAAATGTGCAGTAAAAGCAGAAGAAGAAAGTCTTAGAGAGAGGTGCGTCTCGAGTATATTCGAAACGACCAAACTTGCCGGTACACTTCGTAACGATCCAATAAAAACTTCTCACCTAAAAGAGAAAGACGTACCAAAAGCGAAGACAACGACAAAGGAAAGAGGAGGTGGTAGACACAACGAAGTCAGGTACATTTTCAATTACGTCCTGCTAATTCCAGCAATAAAAGCCAAGACGAACAAGAACAGAAAAAAAAACTCCACGGCAAAGTTACCAAACGCAATATAATTTTCGACGCTATAATTCAATTTAGCCGAGCGAGAAACTTAAGCCGTCTATAAGTACACCTCCGACTTTGAGGTATAATACCTATACACACACACACACAAAGCATACAACTATACGCACAATATAAGAAGTTTATCCGGCGAGACGAGGGTCTCCGCGGAGTCTGGCTCTCGTCCTGCGGATCGCGGAACTCGAGGAATGTGGAACGTCTGCCAAAGTGCCTTGTCGTTCCTTTAGTTCCTTTACGGCTTAGCTGTACAATGCGCTCAGCAGCAGCAGCAGCTTCTCGACTTTTCTTGCTCGTACCGTTTGCCCAATTAGAAGCCATAACATGCCGTGGAGCGTCCACTGCTTTGGATTTTCTGTTCTCTCTCCTTTATATACATACTCGTACGTATACACCATGTGCAGCAGCGCCCTGTAACAATGCCGCGTTCCAGACACACACGAACGTTGTGTTCTCTCTATACGTGTTTTCGCGAGAGAAGAAGCCAAAGGGAACTTCGCCAGATGCGCAGCGAGTTTTGCATTTCTTTTCTCTCGACGATTCGTCTCTTCTCTGACTTATTGTTCTTGAGATTATCGACCTTTTTTTCCGTCGCAAGCGAGTGTCCAGTGATTCGCGGAACCAGTATACATTCGAAGAAAAAATGTTCTTATACTATGCATAATAATATTCATAGTTCCTGAACACTATCCTACTTAAAAATCAGTGCACACATCGCATCCGTTACTTTCCCAGTTATAATCCATTTAAACACACATCTTCGCGATCTTCTCTCTGTCTCTCTTCAGCTCAACTGCTTGATCTCGATCCGCACACATACAGCAAAACCTCGTCGTTCTTTCTTGCTCGCGTTTCTCACGCATACACACGTAGGTATAGCGTCGGTGCGAACTTCCTGGCGGACTAGTTTTCACGGGATATTTCAAGTGCACCTGCGTCATGGCGATAGCTTTGTTTTAGAGAGCGAAACGCGCACCTCAATTTTTGCTTTGATTCTACTGCTGTGCATTCTTTCACCGGAATATCCTTCCTCTCTTCCATCAGTGTATCTCTCTTTCTATCATTTCACTCGTGTGTGTGTGTGCGTGTGCGTATATATCTTGTTTTTCGATGCACGTGCGGGAGATTTTTCTCTCCTTCTATTGCGATGCGACGGGCGGCTGTCGGAGTTTTTTTTTTATATTTATGGCTGTGCAGCGGTAACTTCCATCGGCTGGTGTGCACCGACGAGAAAAGTCTTTTGAAGCTCCGGCAGCAGCAGCAGCAGCAGCAGCAAGCTTCTTGCTGAATTGTTTTCTGCTGTTCCGCGTGGCGCGCGCGGCATATCGAAAATGATAATCTTTACGTGTACGTACGCTTGCAGCGTCGTTTTCTGATGCAGGTTTCACAAGCTTTCAAGAGAGAGGGATAAATTCTTAGGGAGATGAAATTTATATCTTGAAAGAAAAATAACCCAATTCACGCGCGCGCAAGGTTCGATTTTATAAATTACGAAAAATTTCACGCGCCGAATGGAATGAATATGGATGAGCACAATGTGTATAAAAAAAAGAGGCGCACGGATTGAGTCATTGATCCGGCGTAAAAGGGTCAGCGATAAATCAAAAAAGGACCGAGAAAGAGAAACTAATCTGCCAAGAGCGAAAGGACCGATCTTTCTCTTTCTCGCTGCGTCGCTCCCTTTCATCCCAAACTTCTCTCTCGTCATCGAATTGACCACAGCGCTAACTCGACGACGAAAAAAAAAACTCGTATATGTATAAGGTCCCCCCCTCTGTATATAGTGTCTTGTACACGCATCCCTGCGCGTAGCCGATTTCATCTCGCGCACGTCGCTATACCTGCCATATATATATATACACACAAGTAATTCCATGCTCGCTCACGCACAAAGGGAGGGACGACGTCGCACATGCACGCAGGTGTTTGCCTTTTTTTTTTAGTACAGCAGCAGCAGTGGTCGCCTACGTGGCGAGTGCACTTGTGCATAACCGGGGAGACGAGACCGGTGGGTCAGCGTCGCGTCGCTGAGCTCAGCGCAGGTGAATGACTGTAATGCCTAAGGCTGTATATATATACGTATAGGTATATAGAGAAGCTGCTACGGGGACTGAGAGAGGAATGATCGATGCTGTGCAGTACTGCTGTAGCAATGGAGAGTCTACGAGGAAGTTGTTGAGTAACAGCTGATGTGCGTGTTGTTGGTTTAATGATCGTTTAGCGTGTCGATGCTGGAAATCGTGCTATGGGAAACGATGCTGTTCGTGTAGACGAATTACTCGATACCGGTGTGTGTATGTTTTCTTGAATAATGCGCGTTTGGTTTTGAAGAAAAATTTGAAAGGATAGGTTCTGCTGGGGAGGAATATAAATTTTGAGATTTTGCGTGGGAGGCAACTGACGGAGTCACGCGATTGTTGCAACTATTGGGGCGATGACCCCGAGCTCTTATCTTGCGGGAAGTAGAGATGCGGATAATCCGTTTTGTTAAAGAACGTTTGTATTTGCAAAGTATAATTAATAAAGAGGGAGCGGAATATTAATTAACGTATAAATTCCAATAATTTATCATATAGATAAAGGCGGGATCGAGCTACTACAGTAGCGTCGAAATTGAATCATAACTTTCACAGATATACTTTCGGAGCGAGGCTCGATTAGAGGCCATATGCCGCGTCGATAATAGACAGATAAAACTAATCACTGCTAATGTTTATCTATGCTCCAAGCGCGTGTGACTAACAGTTTTTTAATGTACTACACCTCGGATTCCAAAGCAAACTTTTTCGAGATTAAAAAAAAAAACGACGTTTGAATTCCCTCGACAACTATCAATTATTATCGACGATCAATTGGTCAACGAGTCGACCTCCAATTTCACACTCCTCCTCGGTAAAAAGCCAAGCGCGCGAAAGGTAAAGCGAGTCAATAAACTCTCGCATCCATCTCCGCGACCTTCCTCAAGCCGCCAGATTCGGTCAGCATAGCCGGTAATTTCACACACACACACACACAAATCTGGCTAATTTTTCCTTTCCCATCGAATATATAAAACACAAAAGTGACTCACCTTTTCGAAGGCTTCCAGCGACGTTTAAGCACGCCCAGCATTGAGGAGAGCCGGCGACAGGCTAATAAGGCCCAGACGACGACGACGACGCCAACGGACTTCCGCCTCTGTCCAGGGCCTCGTGTAATTCTCCCCGCACAACAACACACCAGAACGAGAACACCGCCGCTTTTATCGGGAGCAATCAGTAGCACACAGCAGCAGCAGTGCTTAACAATCACTTAATAACTGCACCGACAAGAGACAACAGGATGTGTCCGTGTATAAGTGTAAGTATACTCTCCCATATAGGAGGAAGAAGTTTCGGCGAGTAGTGCTGCACTTGTCTTCTCGAGCTCGAGGCTCACACCATTGTGACGACACCCTTTACATTGGTTCGCCGGTACCTTTCTATATCTGTCCGGATCGAGATAGATATGCTTCGCCGCCTTCGCACACCAGGAGAGAAAGTCCGGAAAAGAGAGATATATGAGCGTTACGTTGTTATGAGAGGAGGGAGAGCTTTTTCGAGTGGCTTGACTTATTTACTTTTTTTTCTTGGTTATGGCTGGCGCGCGTCGTTCGCGGAAGCTGCGGACTTTTGCGGAATTAGAGATGTATGTCCGCGGATAAAATTCAAGGCCGACCCGTGAGCTGCGCTATAGCGGGATAATCGATGCTCCAGTTCTATATGCCGAAATACAACGCGAGGTACATTCCCGCCGATTTCGGAAGAGCTATTTGATAAATACTGACGTTTGTTTGATATATACACCGTTATGCAAGCGAGAATTGCATAGCAATTTGTTTGTAAACATGGACGTACCGTCGTTCGATTCGGCAGAGATTTTCGGTGGACGTTTATCGTTATTTTTTGTCTATGCGCGAGATAGCGAATGATTAATCTAACGTATTATTTTCGCACTACTCAAGCTAAACTTTACCTCGTAATCGCAATCCAAAATAAACACGGGAATATACGGAATTGCATAATCCAAGCGAACGTCCCGCAACATAAGTATAAACCACGAATACACATAATCGCACTTCACGCAACGCACCAACCATAACCTATTATACGCGGCAAACGCCATAAGCAGTATATATACAACAACACTACATAGAATGCAACTGTCAAGCAAAATAATCTATATACCAACAGCTTCTCGAAGCGTTGTTTTTCCACGAAACGACAGAGCTCTCCCTCTCTCCACTCGAGAACAGCAAGAAGAGTCGGCTCGTTGTATAAATTCCGAAAGTTTTCTTTTTTCTCTTCCGCTCTCGAGAGAAACAACAACAACAACAGTAGTAGAGTAAAACAAACGCTGGCGCAGTACGCAAGAGTCGGTCGCGCGCGAACCGGCTACACGCCGAGCTCGAACTGAACTGCGTGCACGCCGGGCCTGCTGCTCGCAGTCGAGGAGGTGCCGCCGCGGGAGAAAGAGAGAGAAAGAGTGAGCGGTTGAGGAGGAGGGACAGAGAGGGCATGCGCGAGCGCGGCGCTGCACTGTGCAGCGGCAGTTAGTAGCTGCTAGTGCTATATCTATATAGTTTCGAACGCACATGCGGTTCTGGCTCTTTTTTCCTTTCTCTCTCTCTTGCTTCCTTCTTTTTGACGGGCGGTTTCTTTCTATTATCCCTCGCCGCGGCTCGCGCCTTGTTCTTCGAGAACTTCGAGATTACTGCAGTGTGTGGTGTCATTAGAACACGGGAGATGTCGTCGCAGTTGCAACCCTGGCCCTAGATTTTTTTGGACGAGCTAGACTGCGCCCTCCAATATTAAGGTAAGAAATAATATTTTAACACTTTTTTTGGCATTTGAATAAATGCATCATCTCGTATCCCCGTTCAGTAGAAAGAAATACGACTCTAGTGCGTAATATTATTAGAAACTAACGATTAAAGCGAGCGCTTTACGAGTTGCATTTTCGTCGACGGTTGCATACGAAACAAAAGGTGATCGCACGAAAGTCGTAATGACTTTTCCGAGTCATAATGCGATACATTCCCATTTCCCCCGAGATTATTATCTAAGCGTTGCGTCATTCCCATAGCTTGATTTTCGGAATTTCGGGGCAGTTTCTGCAATAGGTCATTTAAGTGTGTGCGTGTGAGAGCTGCAGATCAAAATTTCATCGTTGCAGCGTGGGTTCATCCCGTTCGGATCAAAGAGTCGAACTTTCAAACGTCGCTAGTGCGTGGAGTGGAGCGGCGGTGGCGGTTACTGTTTAACCTATGTCGATTCGCAAATTTCGTTTTAGATGACACGTATAGATACTTGAGCTCAGCTCCTTGTAGAAAATAAGGAGATCAAGGGGCGGGCTTTGAAGCCCAATAAATAAATACACATGGATTTCTAGGCTTCAGGGGGGGGGGGGGATTTTCGCGTAGATGATTTGAATATAGAAACGATGATATGCGTTAATTATTTAAACATAACCGAATATAACTTTACGTATCTTTAAAACTCGCTGCAAATTCAATTTTAACTTATACGAGTTGTTTCTACAACAACCACAACGATATGTTCAAGTGACTCTTCTCGATCTCAGCCATAGTTGTATTGATAGGACCATATTTTCGTCTACGTTCTTTTGTTCACGTCCAGTGATGTCAAGTAAGCGCGGCTAGATTTGCGCATGTGTAGTGAAGGGTGACGGATGATTCACCCTCCATATTCTATTCCAACTTTAGCATGCACAGTGATGATATATGGGGAGGTGCGCCGGCTTACTTCCCCCTCTCTCACATAGAATAATCAAAATAACATTACTATAGTACTAGCGACTTCGATGCGCTTCGCGCAGTTACAGCATGAGCGGCCAAAGCATCAGGCCAAAGAAGGCATTTTAAGCATTGATGGCACATAATTCTATCTATAGACTCGGCGCGCATATTGTTATGAGGGAAATGGAAAAGTGTGCATGCGCCACCTATTTTCACCTACTAGTTGAGGCGGTGACGAAAGTGCTCGCAAAAAAGCCAGTCCAAAACTGCTTTGTTTTGGCATTCATATCGCTCTAGCAATCCGCACTTGCATACATGAACGACTCATTCATAAGAGTCAGGAGCATATTATGCTTTTTAGTATAAAAGTGAAATTTTATTTTATTCAGAAAGTATTTTCTTTGAGGTTTTAAATTCATACGTACAAGTTTTATAGGTTATGTCGTTACTGCTTGAAGTCGTAAAATTCTGAATATCAGTAACTGTTTGAATATAATAAAGAACTATCCTAATATCTTACTTTTTTGCTTTACTTATCATTCTTGTAAAATTTAAAATACAACTTCGAATTCAAAGTCAAACCGCAACCGCGCCCTTATGAACAGACCAATCAGGCAATAAATAGAACAATTAATATTTTTCTTATAAATTATTTGAAATAATTTTTGATATCCAAATTTATTTCAGTTATTTAATATAATCTACTTGAAGGCTTTTTTCCCTCTATTTAAGTGAAACATCCTTCATGTATAACATATTTCAACATTATAAATATAATCTTTGATCGTGAATTTCTATGATTACCGAAATAGTACAAAAAAGATGGTTCCGGCCGGGATCGAACTGGCGACCTTCTGCGTGTAAAGCAGACGTGATAACCGCTACACCACGGAACCCAATTGGCTCATACTATTATTATGACGGAATTAAAAAAAAAAATAAATGTATGAAATAAAATTTAAAAGAAAAACTTAAAAAATGTAGTGTAAGTCCAATTATTCATATCAATAATAATAATTCAAATTATATTGTATTCATTTTGTTTATCGAAAGTCGATTACGTTGAACGTAGTCTTCAAGATATCCTTCTATCAACTGTGTATGTTACTATCGGTCGATAAAGCAGGGAAATGTTACTTGTTTCGTAACAGATGGCGTCACTTATCATATAGGTACTGAAAACTGATTTTTAATGAAATTCGTACGAAAGTCATTGAAGACAACAAAAAAGTCATTAAGAGTTGACATTTACCATTTTAACTAATATATATATATATATATATACGATTATGAAATAAAACACAATTTAAAACAAATAAAAATTACTCATAAAACTTGTTTATTATTTATAAATTGTAAAGCAGAGTTTGTTTGTTTTAATTATCGAGCCTTTGATAAAAAAGATATGGATTCATCCAGTGGCCTAATACCTAGGTATGATTAATTTGTACGTGCTTATCAAAATATTGAGTCGTTAAGAGGTGAATTCAGTAATACTTAATACGCGTATATGTGTCTATCCTTTTGTTAAAATGGCAAATAATAATCTAAATAATCCAAGTAATGCAACTATAAAAAGTGACCTAAAAGAAAAACTTTTGCCTCTCAAGTATACATATATTATGAGCTGCGTCATATTAATGGTAAGTAATATATAAACATAAAAACTAATAAAAATATCAAATATCAATCGGATAAAATTTATTTATACAATGCTAATTTAGGTTAGAAAAATAAATAATGGCGTATGCTCAAAAATTTCAGTTCAGCACTTATATTATTTTTAAAAACATTACATTGTATCAAAAGTATACTCATTTTTTATATCTTTAAAACAGATAAATGGCGCTTTTATTTCTATTGGTTCCGTTATGATCTGGGAAAATTTACGATATTTTGAGAAGTTTGTAAGTTATTATACCAATACACCTATTTTGATAGTGATAATAGGAGGTATAATCATAATTGCTCTCAGCTGGTTTGGTATTATTTCTGCTTGGCTATCTTATTATCGTGGACTTCTAATGGTAAGCACGAACATAAATAAAAAATAAATGCGTTTAAATTTCAAGTTATTAATAATTACATGAAGGAATAAATTGTTGATGTATCAATTTTTTTAGTTTTATATGATTACATCATTGTTGTTCGTGTCGACAGTAGCTGGATGGGCTTACCTTTATTATGTATCTGATTCTAATTTATATAAAAAGAACATGTTACACACTTTAGTGAATGCTACCATGAACTACAATTTTGAAGAAGATACAATAAATATTGTTCAAGCGAAGGTAATTTATTCTCATAGAATGTTGTTAGGGGCGATTTACTTACATCTTAATTTATCTCATTCTTCTTCAGCTTCACTGTTGTGGTGTCCACAATTATGCCGATTGGGAAACAATATTAGGATATATCCCAGGATCATGTTGCGAATCAAATGATTTTTGCAATTATGATAAAGATTTCATTTACAATCAAGGATGTTACACCGCCCTTAATGGATTAATAGACTCTTATACTCTATTATTACATCTGGTAGTTGTTATAACAGAAGGTTTTTTCGTAAGTATTTTGCAAAGCACAAAAAGTCTGTTAAATAATTTGATAATATAAGCAGAACTTTTTATGATTTAACAAAATGAATTTAAGAGCATTCAGTTAATAATATTTCCTTGTATTAGGTACTATCTATCTCTTTATCTTATTACCTCTACCGAGAATCGCATAAATATGAGCAATTTATATCATACACTCAAAGGAGAAATGTAGAATTGAGTCGAAATAATCCAAGAAATAATCATTCTGCATATGCTGTAGGTTTATCAGCGAAAAGTTTTAATAAGTATCAACAGAGCAGTAAGTAAACACGATGATCCAATGTACTATCTTATCACACAAGTGATCGCATGAATAACAAAAACATTAATAGAAAAAGGATTGTTAATTGCGGTTAACCATGTATTTTTCAGACCGCTACAACTTGTCATGAAGTGATAAGATTCAGGAGTAAGGGCCGATGTTTTCTCTTCGGTAATATTATTTTAGTTAAGGTTATATTAGTAGATTAACTCTTAACGCTCTATCATAACACGTCCTGGGATAGAGAATAAAGTACAAGCAGTATTTTTATTATTTATTTATAATATTTTATGTCGTATTTTTAATTTACAAAAGAAAGCCTCTTACATTTCAAATCACAAAATATATTGTAACTAGATGATAGAAGAAACTATTATAGAATAATTATTCTACGATATTTTTCTCGTATTTTTTGTTATATTATCAAAGCTATTTATGATTAATTTAAATGTATATTACTTTTACATGTTTAAACGGAGACACCATTTACGTGATTTTTAAGTAACTATAAAACATTGTAAAATACCCACGTAGTACGTAGAAATGAAAACAGTAGGACTCTAAATACATTTTCTAAAAAGGAAAAATAAATAAATAACTATCAAAGGGTGCGGTAGCGTCCCGATGGCAAGTATAAGTTTTATACACTGTGCTGTCGGGAGCACCGTGACCCCTATTATACTTTGAATTTGCTAAATAACCTATATATTAATAATCCCGAAAAAATCTATAAGTATTACATAATACTTTATAAAGCAAAATCAGATTCATCGCCAAGAATGTAAAGGATACTTAATAAAATCGTAGCACGTAGGTTCAAAAATTCAATACAAATAGCATAAAAGTAACTTAATTTCTAGTGTACATTAAGTATTATCAGTAATGCTATTTTTAATAAAACTATCGATCGATATTTTACTAGTTATAACCATACACGACGAATAATAATAAATTTGTACATTCAAATATGCTTACTGATGGAATAATTACGATTCAGATCAATCTTAATTAATGCGTAATATTACCACAATCAACAATAAGTCGACATTCTTAGAACTTTCCTATTTGAAGTTATCTGCATTAGTTTTTTACCCCTTTTAATTTATATTAGAAGGCATAACAAATTTTTTAAATTTCAATAAAACATCGATAAAAAAACAGAATATATTTGCAATACTTAATATATAACTCAATCTCAATATTTCACGTAAGTCGATACTTTTGTTATTTAACACCATAAATTTTCAATTAAAAAATCTTACGTTTGATTGTTTTTTCGTTATTTCTATCTGTTAATATTTACTTTTGTACGTTGCGTTACAATCAAGTTAATGTAGATTTCTTCACTTTCCTTCATTTTCTTTTCTTATTGCGTATGCAAGGAAGCATGCTAAGATTATCCCAGCAATCTAGAAATTAAATATATGCTGAATTAGCCTGATGTAAAAAATAATATTTGTAATGAACAATTAAGATTTAAAGGAAAACAAAGTAAATGAAGTAAAAAGTATATAAGTATAATTACAAAATAGGCATATCATTATGTATAAAAAAGAAAAGAATAAATGATTAATTTATGTCTTAAATATTACATACCTCAACAAACGCAATACCGATACCAACTCCAATCAAAATCTTAGCGTTTTTCTGAACTTTCATTTGAAGCTCAGAAAAGCAACCTTTTGAGAATGATTCATAAGGACTCACAGAACATGAATTGCCTGTATAAGTCTTGCAACAAGATGCTGGAAGTCCCCGAGAAAATTTACTTGGATCAGCTGTTTGCCAGTCAGAAGGGTTATCAATACCACAGCATTCAAACTGTAACAAAAAGTGATTTCTATTAATTTTTTTCGATGAATGTTAACGAATAATCATATTTGTGTTGCCTTATTTACGAAACTATTTGATTGTAAAGATTATGACACATTTGTTATTACAATATTTTGTACAAGTACATATTATACGCTAGTTTTATAAAAAAATCAGTTAATGTAATAGTTTTATTTTACCTTCATTTGTACTTTGTCCCAAGCTACTTTATCGCTCTCTGAACTCGAATCCGAATATCTCGACATAGAATCTTGCAAAGCTTGTCTCATTGCCCCATCAAAGTCATTCTTGAATACGGCTGCAGCGATTCCGACTGCTAGTTCTATGATGAAGATAACCAAAAGTGCTACCGCAAACTAAAGTTTACGTAAATATTATGTCTATGTATTATAATTTGCAATCTTATATGAAAGCCAATATTAATTTTGCTTTGCAAACGCTCAAAACATGCAAAAAGTAATATTTTTAAAGTACAAGTTTTACCGCAATCAACAAATTGTAGTGTTCTTTGATGGCTCCGTAACATCCCAGAAACGCTATGACAAAGACTATCGTGCCAGCAATTATAAGCACGATAGGTGGTGCTAGGATTCTTCCTTCCAGGAAATGTTTGAATTCATTCACATCTGATAAAACTACTGCACCTGCTACAATGATACCAAGACCTGAAATCTGTATGCACAAAAATGTTAAACTTATTGTGATCAGATGTACATTTATAGTGAACAGATTGGTAATTAATTTTTCGAGAACTCTATTGTAGAAAAAAGATAACATAGAATAGAAGACATTAATTATTTGTTTGAAAGTATGAAAAAACGCTGAGATATTGGCTAATGAGAAATCTATTTTGTTAAAACAATTTGACTATAGAAGTAGAAATAATATCCAATTTGGGAAAGGTTTGGTATAAATCACTTCATTCCTGTATCTAATTTTTCCCTTTTGGGTTTAAATTATAAATAGCGTAAAAAATGTATGGCAGACTTTATCTATAAGTAATTAACTGGCATTATTGATGGGTCTAAAAAAAAGATGAGATCAAAACATTTGTAATAGATTTTTTTGAAGTTGCTCATTAGTTTACAAAATTTGATAAAAGTGTAAAAACATCGCGTTTGAAAAACCACTCGTTGGAATCTTGCCGATTTAAAATGATTCTATGGCTTAATTTTTTATTTGTTCTAAGCATTATAACATCTTTTGACGCACAACTTCTATTTTTATTTCGAGTTCTATCATACCTTTGAACTTTTGTTTGAAAAATCAAATAAATCGTCTAAACAGTGTTTATAAAACAAAATACGCTCTTCATTTAACTTACAGCAAAGATGAAGTTGAAGAAGAATAAAATATATTTGATCGTGCTCATGCCGCATGACTCCATTTTCACTGCTGATACTATTTCTTCTTTAACTCGAAAACAAAGAGCAAATCACTCGCACAAACGTCTGCTAACAAACACTCGAATTCGTATTAATCCAATTGAAGTATAAACGGCAACTTGAATGCTGGATGATGTGCGATCGGGAGCTCTTTGTCTTCCCGCTTCTTTTGTCTCGACTTATAGCGCTGGCTTACAAAAAGGGTGACTCGCGAGCGCGGTGTGGGTGCGCGTCGGGTTCGAAGTCAACTCGGTCAATGCGTAGCTGGCTACGATCCTACGCGATTCCCGCGAAGCGAACGACCGTCAAGATCGATCGGCAGCGCACCTACTTCGGGCTCTGGACTATTGGCTGGACGATGTGGACGCTTCGAGTGGAGAACGCCATGTCGAGACCGACACGCTATTGGCGAAACCACCCCCGTATGCTGTCTGTGTATGCGTGCTCTGTATTTCTTTTTACCTGCGCGAATCTCTATGGTTACGACGCTACAGCTCGGCTTGAATGGCCCTTTTTATACGCGCCGACAATGAAAGAGCAGACAATAGTTCAGTCTATAGTATATACAGTTTTTTTTTAGATTTGTTCTTGTCATGACTCAAGCAATTATTGGAATTATTTTTTTATTACACTAAAAGGATGTGCGTAAACTGAAAAATCCTTTTCTTTATTTCTAATCTTCGGAAAATTTCATTTAACTGAATCACGAGTATGGATTTTTTCATCCTGTAATATACATCATACTATTATTTGTAAAAATAATAATTATTTGTAAAAATAAATCTTATGTGTATGTACAATTATGTTCTAATAATGATCAAGACCTTTTAGTCCAGCCAAGTTTTCTTTAATTTCCGGGAACATGTAATTTTAATCCTTCTGAAATTTTATACCTTGTAATTCGAATGCTTTTAGCTTTTTAGGTCAATTTGTCGGCAAGAAATACTGCTTCGAAGGTGTGTTCGTTCATATTTGTAGAGCCCAGAAAGAAAGCGTTAAGTAAAATGCAAGGGGCACATCAAGTGATAATATGATTAAACTAAGATTTTGAATTTTCTTTTAGGAAGAAAGTTTAAATCTTTCTTTTTGTAGTTTATATTGAGAGACAATAGTGATATGTATGCGATGTAATAAAAATTGAATGCATTATTTTTATAAATAACTGATAAGTTTATTATGCTTTTGTGAATTATAAATGCTAAACTATATTATATATTCAGACACATATGAGGCTTATGCATTATGACTATCATAAATTTTCAAGATCAAGTATTTCTTCAAGTTTACTATTGTAAATAAGAACGAACAGCTTTGAAACAATTTAATAATTTTATTGTATAACATAGTACAAAACGTATGTTTTTAACTCTAAAAGTAGTTTATAATTAACAAAAAATTCTAATTCAAATGTACATTATATCCAGATTTGAATTCCCTTTGATTAAAACTACGGTAATAGTGTATTAAATTATGAAAATAATTTATCTATAAATTATTTAAGTATACAAGCTTGTGACACATAGGTACACCATACGATTTACATTCAGTTTAATTTGTACATAAGCTTAAGATATTCGTAAAAATAAAATAAAATACAAAAGTACATTGGCACTGAATCGAATAATCTAGCTTAGTAATCTTATTGCGGTATTTCAATATTCGTTGACTCTTTTACCCGAGTAGAAATTAGCTACGGCGCGCCGGACTTAACCATCCGGCCCTGGTCCGGGAACGAATGTACGGTCCTGATCAGACATGTAATGGGGTGAACATATGGGCCTGGTCCGGGGTGCTCTAAGTTTGACTTGGGTTAAAATATTAAACTGTTTAAATATCAACCAAACCTATACATATGTACTGTTTTTCGAAGCAGCATCCGGATGGTGCTTCGGTATTTTTAAACAATAAACTTTGATATGATCCATAGAAATTAAAAAATCAGTTTTTATATTTTCACAAAATCCGGTTGCCTTATCCGGCCCGGATCCTACCCCCATTATATTTCTGAAAATCGTGTGTAAATGCCTTAACAGGCCCGTATTTTTGACGGGTCCGGCCCTGATATTGCCGTACGATTATTTTCTAGTCGGGTACATTCAATTCATGAGTACTGTAATGAAGTAGGCTGCGGTTGACAGGAGAAGAACAAGTCCAGTTTGCTGTAAAGAAGAAGCTGAGTTTGGCCAACTTCCTTCTGGCGAGCTGTAGGCAAAGTAAAGAAAAAAATCGATAAAATGCGACTGCTTTTTTTATCTGGGTTAACGTGGGTTACAATCGTAGCGACGTCACGACGTACGCGCCTTAGAAGGAAAATTTTACGAGGATTGTGCTCCACATAGTTTAATCTCTAAAGAGAACCTCATTTCCCGTTTGCTTATCCTTGTTTCTTCGTCTTTACAGTAGGTAATTATTAGCTTCGAATCAATTTTAATTTTAATTTTAATTAAAGCCACAAAAAATAAGTCATAGCAGTTATAGCATTAGTGCTTCACAGGCAGGCCTACAAGAGAGTTTTGGCATAGGTAGCACTCCGCTATATGTATATTACGTATCAATATTTTGATGAGAGTTATAGGAAAGTGTCATTGCGCCACCTATCGTCACTAGCCAGAAATAGAGAACTGAAAATGTCAAAAAAGTGGTGGACAGACCGACCCAAAACTGTTTTTTTACGGCTACTATGGCTTGGCATTACTCAAAATTTTTTTAAGGTACTTTTGTAATACAACTATTAACTGTCAATTTGTGAAATAAGTCTGGAGGTAAAAGAATGATAAAAAAACATTATATATTATATTGAAAGAACATTTCTAAATATGTCTGAAATGCTTTATGTAATTCAACTTAATTGAATTTACTTGTATACAAAAACTACATTACGACGCATTATATTCAGCTTTACTTTACATGTCAACGTAGTACTATTGGATACGAAGCTTATGCAAAGTCAGAGGGGGAGAAAAGGGTGAGAGAACGTTAAACGCAATTCGAAGTATACATGAAAAAAGGATATGGGATGTATGTTTTATGTATTTATAGTTACGTCGAAGTATTATTTTGATTTTTTTCGTGTAAAAGTTATAAAGATAAAATAGGAAAATCAAAAGTATATTTTTTTCAACTTTTATTTATTTTTATCAAAGTTAAAAAGGGACAAGGGGATGTAAACATTGAAGGATATGTTATGTTGAGGGGATAATAATAATTCGAAATCGATAACAAATCACCGGAAGTATGTCGATGCATAGCACTATTTACACTGTCGAAGCTTAACTATAAGTTTGCTCAGTATATCCAGTTCATACATACTAAATAAGTATATGTAGACTTTGAAAATCTCGCGAAAATAATTTTTCTCTGTCATCATTACAATATTCTTATATACTCTCAATACGTGGCGTAAATATAAGTCGCGGCAAGAGCACAATCCTCGTGACGCATTAAAAAAAAAACAAAAAAATAATAATAATAACGTGATGCCACTACAATAATTTTCAACGCTGGGTATATATTCTCCCATAAAAATATTCACGCACACAGAAATGCAATGAAAACGAAACATTAACAGACATCAAAGTTAATAATGTGTATGAAGTTTTTGCGCGACAAAGAGTCGAGAGTTAACCTACAAGATGCCAACGACACCACAGGCCCAGCGATCGCCAGCATTACCGGTTTCCTGAGAAACCGTACTGTTGCCCTTGCCAAGATCATCCTCCTGCGAGTGGATCACGAAAGCACGTCCCAAAATGCTGTTGGGTCCGCTCAGGGAGATCATTGTGTCGGTGATGTTGATCTGAGCCACACCCTCAGCGTTAGCCTTAATGTTGCCGAGGTCGCCGACGTGGCGGACTGTATCTTCGGGTGCGCCGTGCTTCACCTGTTGATTGTACGTTAACGAGTATTTTACTTTTAACTGTTTCGCTTAATGTGATCGAATCCATTTTCGAACGATATTGTCAAAGAAGGTTGTTCATATAGACAGATACGTTTTTTATTTGAATAGAAACTCGAATATATCGGTAAGTATGTATGGAAAGAAGTAAACAGACTAAAATTTTTGTAACAAGGTTTCACCTTTTCAGGGTTGAAGTGTGGTCCGGCGGACTTGCAGCCTTGAGTAATGTCACCTTTCGCGTGAACGTGGAAGCCATGGACTCCATCCTTGTTAAGACCGCTAACACTTCCGGTGATCGTCACCGGTCCGTTGGCTACGCTCTGAACGATTTTCAGTGTACCGGTTACGTTCTTGTCTTTCAAAGCTGGATCCGTTGTTAATAGCACTGATGCAACTAATTCCTGTATAGTCGATTAAAATTCATTGAGATACACTGTTGGCGTCTTTTATGCGAGAAAAATGTTAATTCATGAGAAAATTCCGGTTAGATTACTTTAATTACGCGTTGCATAAGCTGAATTGTCAGATTTGAAAAAAAAAAGTATTTTCAATTTAAGATTCGCGAGCGGTATGTTTTCATTGGACGTTCGTTATATTTATAGAGAAGCTCTGCAGAATTTTACGTCGTTACTTACCTCAGCATAGGCGCTGGCAACAAGTGCTAAAATCAGAAGAGCTGCTTTGCACATTTTGGCGAGTCTGGAACAGAAGTATGAAGAATCTTAATTTAAAACTTTACTACAAATTTACAGGTGAATTGAAGAATACATAATGATTCGGAAGGTCAACTAATTCGTCCGACCAAACAATCGTTAACGCAATTCATCCTTCGTAATTGAAAACATTTCCACATATAATTTTCTGCATACGAAACTCGACGATTGCTTGACTGACTATCGATTGAATTGTAATAGTATACTGCCTGCTTCATAAAGGATTCAGCGGCAATGAGTGGGCGAAAAGCAAAAAAAATTCTTGAAAAAACGTGCATCAGACTCAAGGAAGTGACTATCAGCTTGAGGCAACGATCGATTATCGCAAGAGATGCTATAATGTTATGTAATTTCGATAACCGGATCGAGGAGGGAAGAGCAGAACAAGTTTTATTACGTCCCTTTTCGATTCGCATGTACGAGCTTACGTATGTAAAGTTTGAGACATATCAGCCTTTTTATGGGTGAAGGTGAACCTCGTCAGACTTTCACGCATAATTTTATAATGCCAGAGTTTCGGCGTTTAAAAATCATAGCGCGATATTTTCGGCTCTTTGCGATGTGCTATGTTCGATGTACGATCAATGATTGTTGAGAGAATTTATTTGACACGAGTAAAACAATGTACTAATGTTGTACATTTAACTAAAGAAATCTATACTTCTATACAAAACCGTATTTAAAAAAATAGCTATATAAATAAATATCAAAAAATTTCTGTTTCCGAATGTCAAAAAAAAAAAAAAAATAATAAGTAAGCTTAAAATATAGTTAATATACCTGAGAGACGAGCTGAAACAAGACGAGTGCGTAACGTGTCAACTGCACGGAAAGTGAAAGCGAGTCCACCAAGTCTGGAGCTCCGTAATAATATGATCGCGAGCACGAATCTGACTGACTGCGGATGCTGCGTTGCGTTCTGCTTATATTAGCCGAGACCGGCCTGCCCAACTACGTCTCCCTCCGCCGTTGCCTCTTCTTACCCCCTCGCGAAACCGTTTCGAACGAACAAGCATCTCTCGTCTACTTTAACAAACCCACAATCATCAACAGTAAATGTCAATTCCGTCACGTTGTGGAGAACTTCCTCGAACGTTCTACAAGCTTTTTCTACGCAAAATTTCGGCGTTTTGATTATTTATAAGCTATTAAATTGTTGATTTACTTAACTGTTGTTTTTATTTTTATTTTTGAGCAGTTATTTCTTAACTGATCAATGAAATCATCTGTAATATTGGTTTGCGATTTTTTGTAATTGAAACATTTTTGTTCGATATGAAGGGGAATCATAATTTTTTTTTATGTTTTAGTATAAATCTACAACCGAAAAAAATTGGATGTATATTGCATGTATTTAGGAATATACTAGTTAGTTTATAAATAACCAATTATACTTTCAATGATTTTTATTCTTACAAAAATATATCTATTAATCATCAAGAAGTTCCTTCTTACTCCATGCAAACTTTTTATCTTTTAGCTTGAACGCCGATTTTAATATCACTACAGTTTATTTGCATTTTGCATACAATCGATAACTCTATTAATTAATTGTATTTTATTGTATAGTAAAGATAATGCCGTAGCTATTTCAAAATGTTTAGTCCCTGAAGAATCACATGATAGTGTGATTTGCTCTACATACTTTTATGCTCGAACGATTTACGGTCAAACAATGGCCTCGGGGCCTTTTCAACGCATGATCAATATCCTTTAAATTTTTTAACTGAGGCTCACTATCATAAAAACATTGTAATTTTGGTTCTATATTTTAATCTTCAACAAATGGAAAAAAATGCATTTTCCATAAAACGTTCGTTTAGGTTCATGGATTTGTGTACAAATCACATGTATTTTTATTTATTTTACTTCAATGCTGTTCACTAGATCAATATGAATTTCTAGTATGTCATAGAAGCAAAAAACATCATATCGTGCAACCGTTAAATGCACATAAAGCTTTCAAATCTTTCCACCAGTAGTACGGGTAAATTCCTAGCGGTAGGAGGGGATTATTTTCGTGTGCCATTAGGTGGCGCGTGAGCATTAAATAGAGCCGACAAAATTGAGTAGCATTCATACAAGGCACTCAGTAGCAACACACGAAGGAGGAGCGCTGATCTCTCGTCACATGGCGGGGATAATTACACCAACGATTGACGTGTCCTTTGTGTGGGTGAGTCCTGCAGCATGAAAGAAAACCGGAAATTACATTTGCAAAGCTTCTGACTGAACTGGCAGGTCAACTTGAAAGTGACATTTATACCCGCGCAATTGCGACTTTGTCACCAGGCTCGCGCTTCTGTGCGATGCATACCACAATGATGGGTCTTGTGGTCGATTAAAACAACAATCCTAGACGAATCGTTTACTAACTTGTCATTTGTTCTCCTATGGAATTTGTTTTATTAAGATTCCCAGACGCTATACCGAGTATTTGCAAATGTCAATCTCGTTGTAAGTACTTTTGTGTAAGTTTGTGGTCAATAATCTCAACGCTTCAGAAGCTGTGATCGTTTTCTTGTCTGCGCTTGCACAATTGACTGTTTATGAAAGACTTGCTTATTTTAGAATTTCAATTAATTTCGATAGCATAATATGTACTGAAAATGTGTATCGGCACTCGATCAAAAAGTCTTGTAGAAAATAAAATGACGCACACTTCGTAATATGCTGGTTAGTTTAACAATTTTTATTCTTAGTTGTTACCGTTCAGTAACTTGTATCGCTTGTTGAGCAAATTTATGCGTATAAAGCATAGGTATATTATAATAAACTGGCCATAGAAAATTCTTGAAGTTAAAAAGTTGCTGAATAAGCAATTATATTTTGAAAATATTAATTTATTAGCATTTTAAATATGCTTAAAAAATTCTGGATCAGCGCATTCTTAATTAGTTATAGCACGAGCGCCCCAAACAGGCCCAACAGAAGGCAGTTTTGGCACAATTATGACATACTGCTATATATGCACTGGAACGCAAAGATTTAGATGAGGGAAATAGGAGAGAAACTGGTCAGAGACACAGACAGTTTAAGCGGTGAACGTGAGCGGCGAGCAAAAGGCCAGTCCAACATTACATTATTGTGATCTACCGCAGTTCACATGTAATTCGAAATTAAGTGTGGGTCGTCGCAACAGTTTTTAACAAGGAGCGTAAAAAAGTAAAACTTTTACTTTGTAATAGTTAATAAAGATGATTCGCACGATTATCCATTCACAGTAACATACACGATGTCAACAGTGTATTGCTGCAACATGATGCAATTGAACTTTCAAGTCGATTGACAAGTATTTTCAATAACTATATAGAGCTGGTCTTACTTATGTTTACCTATATGTTGTATCTAGGACAATGCAGATACAGTAATTTATTTAGTTGGTTGCAAATTACAATGTGTGTACTAATAATATTTAAAAACAACTACTGGGATATTAGATAGATGGAAATTATCTAACAATAATCAAAGCAATCGTATTAATACTTCGTGTTAGTAAAACGCTCTTACAACCGTATACAAAGTTTTTAGTAAACGCATAGCATATTTGGTGAAAAAGAAATCTTCATAAAAACTATTCCTAGGTCAAATTAAAAATCTTTAAACATTTCTTATTATACTCACGAAAGTTAAAGTTCAATGACACTGTTTTTCTTCAACTGCACGCCACAACACTGTTATACTAAAGTCAGTCGATTGCACAAGTTTGTCACGCTTTATAACTTCGTCTCGAATATATTCACATACACACAGTAGTAGAAACCCACGAGTATTAAAAAAAGAGCAAAACTCGGGCGTGGTGCATCTACGTCGATTCAACTGATGGTAAAAGAAATGGCACACACGTCTCGTTGGCGAAAAGAAACTGAAAGCCAAGCACAAGTAACTATTCGTTATAAAACGATACGATAGCTTCGGGCAGGTAACATACCTGAGCGTAGAGAGGCCTTCTTACCTCTTATACCCCTCCTTCTACTTTTTAGCGACGCCTCGGCAATACTGTATCAAGGTCACACATGCTGTCACGCAGACAGATGTGAAGTCACTGCGTATGAATCTTGGATTATGCTCTCATCTTTATGACTCTCTTGATTATTTTTCCAACAGTGTATTCCGCGTGTTTTTTGTATAAAAGCTTTAGTTGTTGTTTAAAAATTACAGATGAAATGATCGAACTGTAGATTTAAATAACTGGTGATGATTAACAACTTTTAAAAATAGCGCACTGAGTTTCAAAGTGATTGATTTTCAAGGCCACTAAATAGATTTGGAGGTTGCGGCCTAAATTTTAATGTAAGACATGTGTGTGTATGTTGAGATGAGAAAGGTATAAGTTTGAAAAGAGCAAATATGCGCTAACGAGGTGTTCAAACAATGTATAATATACCAAAGGCTGACCCTAATTCAAAAATATCTTCTATGAATCACCATATTAAAAAATTAGAAGAACGACAAAAATGCCAACATTGTCCTGATTTTAATAAATAATTTTTCTATCAATATTTAAACAAATTAATCCTATATTTTAAAAATATACTTGTTAAATCAGAACCTATGCTAATAATAAAAATGTAATCGCTGATTTACAATAGATAATCTCATCATAATAAGAACTTCACGTTTATTTTATCTCTAATACGTGTCGATAGTCTCGTAACTTGACGAGTACATTGTCTTCCGGAAATCGGGCAAAATAAACATTTATCAAAGCCATTGATTTACAGACAATTTTCTCGAAAATATATAAATGTTTATTTAAGTATAACTTTATCTTATGTTCGCGCATACGAGGAATTTAATCGTTGGGTTTTACGAGAGAAAACTCGTGAAGGAAAAAGCAGAGGTATATGTGCAAGCGGCAATTCATGTTAAAGGTCATTTGTTGCGCGTAATCATATAAGAACATCGCAACTTGCAGAGGAAATCATTAGATACTTTTGATATCTAATTAATAAATAAGGCACTTTTTACACTTTCAAGGATTATTCTCTTCTTGTCTTCTACGAATTATAATGCAAAAACGTACAATTTTTACCTTTCCAAGATCATTATGAGTTTTAAATGTTTATTTTTGTAATCAATTTTTTAAGAAAGGTTTAGATTATAAAATGATAATTATATGAAGATGTTTAATCTGGTAAATTGCTGCATCTTAGGCACATGACAAAATATTCAATTTCCGTTAGAATATTATTGTTTTTTGATTTGTTCGATTGATAAAATCATTATCTTATCAAAGTTAAATAAATCAATTGACTAATATAGAATTTTTAGATTATTTTCTGCAGCTTGATAATTTTGTAGTCGACGTTTCTTAGCATAATGTTTGATAATTTAAATCCACTTGATGCATTCAAAGTTCGTCATATTTATTGGTTATCTTCAAGAACTTCCAGCTACTCTTTTATTGCGTTTGTATGGATATTTTATTAACTTGTTTAGCTTCTGCCAAGAGCTAAAGTTGTGAAGGAAAAATGCCTGATAATATCTACATTGAAAGTATTTATACTCGAATGAACTGAGTTTTTATTGTAAATCTGATTTTTATAAATCATTGTGAATAATATAAGCGATTAACTTGACAATGGAATAAAAGATACATTTTTTCATAAATTAATATTATCTATAGTGGCTTACATTTATTCTACTTGCATTAGCCAGACAGTTTTGGATTGGCTTCTTCCCGACTACTTCGAGATTTTTTCGAACTTTCTATATCGCTGGTCTCTTGCTAGCGAAGATAGATGGCGCATGAGTACTTTTCTATTTCCCTCTTCTTAATCCGCACGCCAAGTCTATAGATATAGCGGTGTGCCAAAACCTATGCCAAAACTGTCTTATTGTTAGACCTGCTTGGGCAGCTCATACTATATAACTGCTCGAGCGAGTTATTATAGATCAAAATTACATTTATTGAGGTATAACTGGCTTTACTATACGTTTTTGCGCAATTTCTATGGCGTTTACTATTCAAAATCACACGCTGCACAGATCAGGAAGACCTTATCGATCACATTCACAATTCCTCATCTCATCAGACTCAATTCTCCACTCTGAAATTTTTTCACGCAATCATCCCAAGTACCAAGCAAAATCCGTCATCCACCCGATATATAAGCTCGTCTAAAATGCGGATGTAACGCGCGCGCACGAGTCTATTTTCCAAACTCGTTGCATCGATCAGAACTGGTTCTCCGGATCTCTCCTTCTCTCATCTCCCCGTCCCTCTACTTAAGAAAGACATCCTCAATCCCAGCTTGATCGTCTCGAGTGAAAAAAATCGCGAAAAATGCGCCGAGAGGATGCACGCTTTACGATGCGTACTTTACTCGCTCATAGGTATAGACATTAGCGTATACGAGAGCGCGTTTTACGGGGTCGTGTGCGCTGGGGAGAAAAATGAGTCGCAGGTTGTTGCACTTCTCGGGCCGCACCTCTGTCACTAGCATTTACTCTTCGTCGTTGGTTTGTGTATGCAGTCTTATATATGTGTGCGAGAGGAACGTTAATGACTCGTTATGTGTACGTGCCTTCACCCGGATGAGCCGAGCTAACTATTTAAATGTGTAATTAGCAAAAAGTGGTTGACTGTATTATTCGCTTGGTATTAAGATGGTGATTATTAGTAACGATTCAATCAAAAATCATACTTCTCTATTTTATGATTTTATCAGCTTGCTGGTAGAAAAAGTAGAACAGCTTTTTTAAAAAAAATCTATATCTCTATAGTTTTGATCCACTTAAAAGATTGAAAAAGCACAACCAGATGTTATCGGAGATCCTGAAGCACAATGAATTTTTCAACAATAGCTCTCCTCGCTCGACAGATCGAGGCTAGATAAAAAGGCAAAACGTACAGAAGCCACATATATGCAAATGCCTCTAATTAAGGATAATCAATGGTTCGACAGGAGGAAAGGCTATAATGCGTGCACATCTGCGCCACGAGATAGAAACGTAAGACTACCGCTTCTTACACACTCTATAGTTAAACGCGTTGACTTTTTGCCATCAGCTGCCCAGAATAAGTCTGCATCAGGTGTCGCAGTGGCGCATACCGGCGTCAATCTCTTCCCGTCCATATAACACACCACATACGTCCCCCGAGGCTTTCACTCGCGTGCGTTGCTGTCTAAAATAAGTAAAACAAGCCTTACTGGCTCTACCTGTACATATATAAATCGGGAAAAGGCAAGTACACGTATAAGTGCAAGTGCAGTCGTCGTTCAGCTCTCCACACATATACACATACTACTAAAGAGTCATCTCTCCCACTTCGCGATATTCCAAGGTCCTACGTGCTACTTCTTCATCCGCTAGTGCGTGGATAGGTCCTTTCGAGAGAGACTAGATGCCAGTTGCACGCTCGCGCGTATATTTACGCGTAAAGGCGCTTAACGCTTCGCAGTTACCTGGCGAACCTCTTCGAGAGAGAGAGCGAGAGAGTCTCGAGAGGATTACGTAAGGCCGTTCCTTCAAAGAGACACATATCCATCCGTACCGCGAGTCATTTTGTTCTCTCGGCACATTAGTATTGGCGCGAGCTTCTCGACGACCGCGTGTATATCCTATTAGTTGTTCGGTTGTTATGCCATAGGACTTGGTTGTAATAAGCCTGTTTTCTCCGTTTGAAAGTATCTGTAATATATTCGGATTGGTGAACAACCGAAGTGTGGTATCGCGAGGATAAACATGAGATCAGCGATGAAGTTCGTTTTGGGGGTGTTCTTGGTCTGTGGAGTTTATGCTGGTCCTGTGGACGATAGCAAGGCGATGGGAACGATAAGTGATAGGACACTTTTTATCAGAAGCTTGCCGGGTTATCCCGGTGGAAGGAGTAATGTTTACGAGGTTTACATGGAACCTTATTTGTTTGTGAGCACCTGTTTTTAGTTATTTGACGATTTTTTTTTTTTATTATTTTGTTTTTGTTTCGAGTGCGAAAAGTATATTTTTGTTTCGTTTTTAAGCTTTTCGCGCTCGAATACGTAGTCGTAAATCATGGATTTTTCTTTATATTTGTTTTTGTATGTCTATTCGCACAAGTGAATGTTTAGTCTAAATAACTGTCGATAAAACGAAGATAAAAAAGAACTAATGTTTTTGTATATTCTAGAATAAAATTATTAATGTTAACTTCAGTGTACTCTAACATTATAAACGTTAAAAATACTAACATATGATGAAATATTAGATTGTAAACATGTTTTTTTGGTACTACGCTGCTTCAAAACATCAAAAAAGATTTATCATTATTTTTTTGTTTATATTTTTTTATAAATACTTTTATGAAAAACGTTTTTCATAAATTCGAGAAAGTCGTACATGTATGCATTATTAATAACTAATGCAGTATGCATTTACTTTCACCACTTTCCACTATAGAGTCAAAGAATATTCTTTTGTTTTATTTGTCTTTTAATTGCTGGTATCGCGGTACAACAGCATTATTCAGTATTTATAAATTCATACAAAGTTATATTTTAAATAAGTAGCTACACCTTACACAGAAGAATTAAGAAGAATTTTGATTCAACCGGTAATCGATTATACTTCGTTCCAGGAAATATTTAGACACGATTTAAGCTTCTTATAAGAATTTTTGCGGCGTAAAAAAAGTTAAACGAGCAGTGGGCGGGATGTTTTAAGATCATTTGGGCACTAAATGTCGCGCATTCATAAATATACTTCGAAATATATTTAGCTTCCCAAACCATTATAATCGTGAATGATTTATATAGCTACGTTAATCAATTTAAATCTATAAATGAGTTCCATTGAAATTCTAAATTTAAATATATTGTGTCTGCGGAATTTTCTAACTAAAGTATTTTTTGCAGTACATCTATAGGATGTGTAAAACATAGTTTTGCTGACCTCCGTGTAAAAGGTTTTTTTATGTTTCATTTTTTTAACAACGCCGCGCATCCAACAAAAAGCTGAGCCTGTCAAAAGCTGCAATAAATCATCCTTTTGAAAAAATCTCGAATAAGGATTAGTATGAATTTTAGGAGCAGCACATTGTTGAATTGAACTATTCGCTTGATATTTTTAAATATTATATTAAAAATAAAATTTAACGTAGCATCATGAAAAGCTCGGACAATTCAAAGTTATTCTAACACTCCTCTGTATAATAAAAAGCTCAGTGTTCTATGTAAAAGAATCATCGTTTAGAAAAAACCATCCCATCTAATACGCAAGACTGAATTCCAGGCCATTGGTTTAAAAGCGATGGTGGAACTGAAAGCTCTCGACGGAAATGGAAGTCCTGTAGAAGGTCCCCGGGGTACTCTAACCCTAGAGCAACTTCCCAACGGCGTTCGAATTTACGGAACGATTTCTGGATTAACCAAAGGCCTTCATGGCTTCCACGTCCACGAGAAGGGAGACCTAACGAAGGGCTGCGCCTCTGCTGGTCCTCATTTCAACCCTTACTTGGTGAATAAAACAAATTCATAACCTTATCTTACGAGTAGCTCGAAATTAGGGCCAGAGATGATCCCAGTCCGATATTACTTCTTGATACTCGATGACAATAATGATCGTTCCTCAATGTGCTGCGAGCAGGTTAATCACGGAGCACCGAACGACCCTCTGCGCCACGTCGGTGACCTGGGCAATATCGAGGCCGGCGAAGACGGTATTGCTCAGATCGACGGCGTCGATCACTACCTCACGTTGACGGGCGTACGCGGAGCGATCGGCAGGACCGTCGTTGTACACGAGAAACAAGACGACCTCGGCCGCGGCGGCAACGAAGAGAGCGCCAAAACTGGATCGGCTGGAGCGAGACTTGCCTGTGGCGTTGTTGGCTTCATCTGAAAGACCTACTTTTAGTTGTTTTTTTTTCTCTACTCACCTCCACGTACCCCTTTAACTCACTTTGCATCTAACACACTTTTGTACTTATATCTGCGTATACGTGTACTCGAGGATTTGTAGCTAGCTATGTAAACGTCGCGGACGTCAGCGGACGTTCGATTGGTTTTTATTTATAGAGATATGCGCTTCGTTTAATGTACTACGATGTATGCCAAATTTATTATTTATAGAAAGAGAGATAGTGTTCTTTTTTTATACAGGATTTTAGTGTAGTAACATATAATACCTTCGCCGATGTATACAATAAAATTAAACGATGATTCGTAAACAAGAATTATACTGCTTATCGCTTATTTCTCCTCAGAATTTTCCGTCGTACCCTTTGAAACTATACTCTTATATTTCCATGAATATTTACGCGATTTTCGGATGCGTCAGTTCTCTGATTAGATCTCGTCCTTATCGAATATTCACTCGAGAAAACCCGACCGCACATATATACGAATCTTTTCCTCGTCAAGTATACACATCGTTAACAGCTTATTTACGCATCAATCGAAGCCGCCGATTTCAATATTCATTCCCCGTAAAAAAAAAAAAAAAAAACGTAAAAAAAAGACGTAAAAATCAATGCAAAGTACTTATAACTCATACAACCCGCAGAAATCGCGTGTCCAGCGAAGTTGAAGCCAAGTCTCATTTAAAATCCCACGCGAACCTCTTAGAATATACGGCATTACAGGTACTTATGTGTACACCTTATGTATAAGAATATACAGATGGTAGGCATAAGTGGATTCGCCAGGCTTTTGGCACATAAAACGCTCTCTTACCTTGACGAACAATCAACATCGGCGAGAGAAAGAAATCGATATTGCGCGATGACGACCGACGCGAATATGCTTCGGACTCACGCGATATATTCACTGGCTGCTATTCGTATACGTTTTAACGAATTTGTTTTTTTTTTCTTTCTCTCACTTTTTTTCCACGGGTATATATGCCCTGCTCAGATGTTTATTTAACACGTAATTATTCGTGCGTGACGCACGAAGGACCGACAGCTTGAAATATAATTGCCGATTTTCGTCAAGATACGCATACCGATATTCTCGAATCGGTTTTTAACGATCGTTCTATACAATTAAAGACAAACTCCCTTAGCGTTTCTATTTTTTTTTTTTGTTCTGTATTCAAAAATTACACATCAACCAAAATCATCATCACCGTCATCATCACCATCAAAACACCTGACAACACCATCACCTCCTGAAGCATGACCGGTAACCTGTTCCGTCAAACAATTGGCACACATCTCTTCAAGCGCAATACGAAGCTTCTGCACGAGTTCAGGCGATGATCTTCGTCTGCCTCGAGGCACATCCGGTCGATGCTGCAACGGCTGCTCGCGACGTGCTGCATTGTCGTATGGCAAGTGCGGCCCGGCGAACTGATGCCCTGCGGACATTGAACCGAGCGACGTTGAGTAACGATCGGTCTATGTGTATGTGTGGGTAGTGTTATAAGTATACATTATACGAGAGATCTAGAGCATCGCTGTAGGCATACTGGCTGTTTGTGCACTAGGGGGATCGATTGATGTGGTGAGAATATGTATATACAAGGGAAAATCGAGCTAAGAGAGAGAGAGAGATAAAAATATGAACGAGCTTTTGATTGTAAGCTTACTGGATATGGAAACTTTCATTTTGCCAATTTTAGAATTATTCGAGCAGAGTGTATTTCTGCTGATGCGATTATTGTGAATGAACATTTTTTTTCCTATCTTTTGTAATTTGAAGTATACGTTCACGACATTATCGATCATTAACCGGTAAGCGTTGAATTTTTTGCTCTTATACCAATTATTCATGCGAATTTTTTTTTCTTCCATCATCATTCACACGTGGTTTGTACAACTTGCAAAGCTTCGATTTCTCGGTAATTTTTTTTTTTTTGGCAATCTACTTCAACGCGATAATCAAGCAATTTTTTTTAAAAACACAACAGACTCGCGTGTAACGACGATTGTAAAAAATGTAAGCAATATACGCTACACACATACGAGGGTCTTTTTCGTTTGAAATGTAGGGCACATGAAATGTACACACAATAGTCGTAGATTTATCTTTGAAAGCGATCGAGAATTCGTGGAAGCACGTTCCAGTGTGAAAATCGATACGATATGTAGGCTGTAATGAAATAGCGCTACATTTAGGGTTGACATTGTTATATGTTGTACGTTTTTACACGGAATATAATTCACTAAAGTGTAAATCGTTCGTACCTTGACGATCGTCCGCGTCATCGTTCTCCAAATTACCCAAAATTTCTGCGAAATCCTCATCGACACTCCAGTCGAGTCTTCCGCATCTTCCGAAGAAAGTGAAGCAACTAGTAATGGCTCGTCTCGTCCTTCTCCACATAATAAGTAGCAAACATCTTGCTTCTATTGTAGTTTCTTAATTTATGCTTGAAATTTTTTTTCTCATTATTTTATCCAAACTATTATAAAGTGTCTACATTTTACCAGAAATTTCGATACAGTTTATTATTTGCCGAAAAAAAAAAGGGTTATGTCGATTACGATGAATTTAGTCATTTATCGCGACGCTATATACGCATAATAAATATCGCAACAAAGTTCGAACAGAATACCCATAGCAGCAGCCATCAGCGGCTGCCTTTTTCGCATAGACAGATTTATAGTAGACGATCCGTATAATCGCATACGAGGAATTAGCGGCTATTATTTACAGCCTCAATCGCTAAAAGATTGCCAGTTGTACATCACTTGAGCGTCTCTCGCGTAAGCAAAAAAAAAAACGCCATAATTACTCGTATGTGCGAGTACGTGTTGGTCGTCGCGGCTTGCGAAATAAAGGAATAAAGGACGACTCTTTCGCTTTCTTGACTTGCAATAAATGTAAGATACCGGTTACGTGTAAGCACTAATATAGGTACTAAATAGCGTTACGCAAGTTGAATAATAAAAATGTAATACGTGGGGATGACATGTAAAATATGAATTATTTTGTTGTTGTTTATCGTTTGATTTTTAGGTAAAGACAATTTTCGAACGATAAGTGAACACTAAAAATTATTACTTTTTTTTTAAGAGAAAGTTGATGCGCGAGTGAATAATTATAAAGATCATAATTTATATTATAATACTGTCTAATACGATAAAGGGCAATCTTTCAAATTTAAAAATTGCAGCGAAGGACCGCTAGTGACATCTTGCGGAGGTCAGCGAATTAGCGAATTCGTTAACATAAACAGATGCCACTGCCTCGGCCGGTAAAACACTTTTCCCGCCGGTTTATTGGACTGCGATTCACACGCGAAAGCAACATCCTCCAAGTTTTAGGATTTGTTTATACAATTTTCCAAGTGCCTAAACATGGTTGAATCAAAAGAAACCGAGGCGATGGAAGTCGATCCCGAGCCTTCTACGAGTGGAACAGCTGAGGTGGCCAAGAAAACAGTAAAAGTTTCAAACGTTCCATGGTAAGCTTTGAGATTTTATTTTAAGGTTATATTTTTGTATATTTGAATGTTGACACTGATGGCTAATCAAATCAGTTGCTTTCTATGCTTATTCTATGCTTTTTACTGTTACTCAACACTGATTAGTGTATTTCTTCTATTTTACAAACAGGATAGAGAAGTATCGACCACAAGTGTTCACTGACATTGTTGGAAATGAAGATACGGTTGAAAGACTGTCCATATTTGCACAGCATGGAAATGCACCAAATCTTATTATTGCTGGCCCACCTGGAGTGGGTAAGACAACTACGATTCTGTGCTTTGCCAGAATTCTTCTGGGTCCTTCATTCAAGGATGCTGTCTTGGAGCTCAATGCTTCCAACGAAAGAGGAATAGACGTTGTTAGGAACAAAATTAAAATGTTTGCTCAAAAGAAGGTAAACATCTCAAATTTCATAAAGTCACATTTAATGTAATACGTGAATTGCTTTCTATATCTTAAATCTTCTTTCTTTACCAGGTAAATCTAGCTCCTGGAAAACACAAAATCATTATACTTGATGAAGCAGACAGTATGACAGATGGTGCTCAGCAAGCTTTACGTCGTACAATGGAGATTTACAGTAGCACAACAAGGTTTGCACTGGCTTGTAATAACAGTGAGAAGATTATTGAGCCCATACAGTCTCGATGTGCCATGATTCGATATGGAAAACTGTCAGATGCCCAAGTTCTTGCTAAAGTGATAGATGTGTGCAAAAAAGAAAATGTAAGAATGTGTAGATGTGTTGTAATTCTTATTCTAATTATGTTTTATGAATAATCTGATAATGTAATAACTTTGATTATTTAGGTTTCTTATACTGATGATGGTTTGGAAGCAATTGTATTCACAGCCCAAGGTGACATGCGTCAGGCACTTAACAATTTGCAATCAACAGTAAATGGTTTTAACCATGTGAATGGCAAAAATGTCTTTAAAGTATGTGACGAGCCTCATCCATTACTGGTTAAAAACATGCTTGAAATTTGTACTCAAGGAGAAATTTGTAAAGCATATGAAGTAAGCCATTTTAAACTTTGATGGTAAAAACTCATATACTTTCGTTTTTTAGAAAGTAATTAAACTTGTTTTTTTATCACTTTTTTCAGATACTCAAGCACTTGTGGCATATGGGATATTCTCCTGAGGATTTGATTAGTACCATATTCAGAGTTGCTAAAAACTTGACCATTGATGAGTATTTGAAGCTTGAATTTATTAAAGTAATATATGTTTTTCTCATAAAGGTACTTGTCTGCAGTATAAAATTTTATATAAACTTACGAATAAAATTGTTTTTAGGAAATCGGACTTACGCACATGGGAATCGTAAACGGAGTTAGCAGTCTTCTACAGTTGAACAGTCTTGTTGCTAGATTATGTCGCGTATCCTTAAGCTACAAAAAAGCTGGTTAAGTATTAATTGAACACAGGTTTATGATCGAAAATTATTTTATTGAGATATTGAGATCCATGTTAAATACACGATTTTTCATCATTTTATATTACATTAAAAATGATATGTAATAAGAGCTGTTCGATATGACAGCATTGCGTTATTTTTGTAAAATATATACTATTTATAATTTTTTTAAAAGGAGCTCAATTTTTATTACAGCGTCCCTTTACTAAAGTTTGAGTAAAATATATCTCACCTACCTATCTATATAATATATGAAGAGTATGTTATATAAGTTTAAAACTTACATTTGAATTTAATGTACTTAGCTTAGCAACATTTTCAAGTTTTGTACAATAATTATTCGCAGTAAGCAAATTTATTTTTTTTTATAAAATATTGCTATAATTTGTATAAATACGTGTATAGTATAAAAATATTTGATTCATAAATATGGGTCTTTGCATTTATCTTACACGTGTAAAACGCAGTAGAAAACTTACGAATAAAATCAATATTTACACGATAAGTATTGCAAAAATATTGCATAGAGTACGTTGATGTAATAGAATGTAATAATTAAAAAAAATACATTTAGATATGATTTTACATTACTAAAATGGACTAGCACACTTCTTCAGTGCATTAGATAGTCACTCGAATTACTTTTGATGCGTCAGTAGAACATAGGAGGAATTTTTAGTTTAACAACCCTTGGTTTGAGATCTTTTCGAATCATGATCGTAATCAGTTAGTTATATAAAATTTTCTAAGTTTGCGAATTATAATTCGCAAACTTAGAAATTTAATTGCACTCTAGAAAATATTCAATTTTATTTTCATGAATTTTTCCCTGTTGGATATCCTATGGATTATTGCTTGGACATTAACATTTTATGTAATTTTTTAATTACGCAATGTTTTTTTTTAAATGTTATTGAAATGCAATCTTTTTATTCTTATCATAATACCCCCTTTTATTTGATTGCATTATTACACTAAGAGTCCCAGAATACTTTAAAAATCCTCATATTCAATTGCAAGCGATGCACATTAACAACTTTCTACCGCTATAATATAAAATACGGTTTAAAAAGTCGTTCTCTATAATATACATATACACGCTTAAAATAAGTCCCATCAGTTACGCTTTTAATACTCAGAGCCTACCAAATGCATATTAAAAAGCACCAAAGTCGCAAAGAAGTAATGATAAAATATTTCATCTCGACCTAACTATATACAAATTCAAAAAGCCTCCTTCGTCAGAGCCACAAAGGACATTGTACAAAGCGCTTATATTTACAGAGCCGCTCAAAAGCTAAATTAAAAGCAGCGCAGAGAGTCTTCAAATATTCCAGACAACAGTATAAGATCCAACGGCAGTGGCCTAAACCGCCGTCGACTTTAACCGTCAGCACCACTTCTCCATGGAAAGTTGAGTGAGGTGAGGTCTAGGCTTGGGCGATGGCCATCTCAGGGCGCTTTGACAGGACTCGGCTCTAGAAGGTGTCCTCGGGGGTGGCTGCGGTGCCTCCTGTTGCTGGGACTCGTTAACCGGAGGATCGCCTCGATAGTTACGCTTCGTCGGTTTTTTAGACGGTGTGTACGCTTCCTGATGGTGATGATGATGGTACTGGTACTGATGATGGTGGTTGCTACTCGACGTCGTGGGTGGCGCGCTCTCGACCGATTGAAGACTTGCCGCTCGATGGAGAGACAGACGCAAGGGCTTTTTCGGAGGGGCTGGCCGACTCTTGTTGCTGCTGCTACTGTATTCTTGAGAGCTGTAGGCTGTCGTGGAGGCCTCAGAGTGCTCTGAAGCTCGGGATTGGTTGTCCTGAAAGATTAATGATGTTGGTTAGATGTTTTACAGAGCAGTGTATGGGGAAAATTGATTTTAGAAAAAAGTCACTGTGTGAAACGTGTTGTAGACGATTTTAAAGATACGTTTGAATTCATTTTTTTTTCAATTCAAATGCACCTGCACAGTTTTTTTATAAATATGCAGTAAAACTAAAACTAAAAATTCATGAATCTAAAATCAGTAACCGTATAAAATCAAGATAAATTTAGAGATCACAAATGGAAACTAGCTGGAAAAAATTCTATTATTCAGACCTCTACGTCAATATTACAAAGGCTTTGCATAATGTTCCGAAATTTGTCACGTAGGCACTTCCGCTTCTCAACGTCAGTCTGTCACAAAGAAGCCTCTAAATCTCACCCGACACATCGACACACTCAGTGAGATCTAATCAAAGCCCGCGCAGTATGTGACGTCCCCCCTCTCCATCTCATTATACCTCTATATATATATACCTGCATCCTGTAATACGTGGGTTCGGAGTCGAACTCGAGCATCTGCTGCTGCTGCTGCTGCTGCTTACTGCGGCTGCTCTTCTGTTGCTGCTGTTGCATCTGCCGTCGCGGTGAGGACGAGTTCATCATCGACGAATTGTGAAGCTGGTAATGCTGCTGCTGTTGCATTAGGTCGAGGCTAGCCGTCGATTTAGCCAGATGTTGGTGCTGGAGTTTTCCACTACTGTGTCTTCCGCTTCTCGATGTTCTTGGCTGGGACAATGCTTCGGTCGATGAATAATCGCTATGACGACCGGACATCGCTTTTACATTTGGAAGACTCTGTCGCGTGTCTGGAGAACCTTTCAAGGTCAAGCCAGGACCCATACTGGAGATCAGGGCTGTCACTTGGGGACCCTTTTGAAAGACCTGCAAAAGCAGAGAGACGTTATTTTTCGTTGATTGATTATATGCATGCGACGGATTTAATCCGGGGGGTATTTTATGTAGAGCAAGCTGGATAATAAGAGAGAGAAAAAAATGTCTCTGCTGCGCGGCGGACATCAAAGAAAAACGAAATTCATCAAGATAAAAGCAGTTCAGGACGCCCGTATAAACGCTGCGGCTTTAGCACCGGATATTTTCCGACCCAGTTCTTGTGTACTATTTCATAAAAGTATATTCACGATCTGATGATAAAAACGTTAAATGCATACATATATATTTATTCTCTAGATTAAAAAAAATTTAATTTAAGTATCAATGATTGGTTTCTTTTATCGCACGCGATATTATAACTCCAAGCAAGAAGCAATCGCCAGTTTAATTCATTTCAAAATATCTCCTCTCTTTCAATAAGTTTACGATCACCATAAAACATACCACCGCACACGCTGTTATACTCTCCTCTCGATCAAACTGTACATACTTATATTATGATGTCAAACGATATAATACTCGCAATAATACACCTCGCAACAGTATAAACTCTCTCAAAGTGTTCATAAAAGTCTACCTATATAAACACCTCCATCAAACCGCGTATACCCTCTCAAAAACTGACGAACCTGAAGGTGATCCTTTCTGGCTGGTGGTGACTCGATAACGGCTGTGGTGGTGTTACCGCTTTCGACGGGCATCTCTGTCCTCGGAGACAGAAGATCGCGAACCTGTTCCTCGAGATAGCTGATGCGGTGAGTCAATCGAAGGTTGTCCGATCGCAAAGTCCGGAGGGCTGCTAGAGACTCGTTTTTGCGGAGGACCACGATTTGAGCGGCGTCTGGAGTTACTGCTAAGAGACGCGCCAAATCACTGCGACCTGCGCCGACGACTAGTTTGCCGTTTACTTCGAGGATTCTGTAAATAATATATTTTGTTAGTTATAAATTATGATTTTTCATGGATCGTTAATATTTCTATTAGTATGAGTGTTCGGGAGCTCGCTATTATGCACGACTCGTTAGCCATCCGAAGCCATACGCGTTTCGGATATTAGCTAAATTATTCAAACATGCCTTTGCACGCCAGATATTGATAAAACTTTATGTTCAAGAGCGAGGCAAATAACAGATCTCGTTGATTAGTTGTTAAATAAAGTAAATAATTGATCTCTCTCTCTCTCTCTCTCTCTCTCTTTCGTTCTTCAATTGGAATAACAATTTCAACTAAACCATTCAGCACGTATTACTTGACATTTATCGAGCCAAAGACTTCATTCGTAATTCAATAGACGAAAGTTAGGATAGAAGCGCGGTCAAGAGCGCCAGCAGATCTTCAATGGGCTTTGATTCGCGCTTGAAACACGATGCGCTCGTATACTGCACAAAAGAAGAAATACTCGGAATTTTGCTTCATCCATTGTTGACCTACTTATTGTAATTAGAGTATTTCCAAACGAAGTATAACCTTTGCTCAATTTGCCAATATTCGAGCAAAAGCTCTTCATTTTGCCTTTTCACTTTGGTAACAACTTCGCTTTTATTTCAAATTTCCAGAATAATAAACTTGGTTAACTGAAACTATATACGTTTCAGCTAATTAAGCTAATTAATTCTCGTAGCATTAATTATGCAGCATAACACCAGCCCGGATTCTTCCCCATTAAAGTCCGGCGTTGCTTTGAGGAGAAAAAATACGTGTAGTACACGCGGAAGTGAAACGAAAAAGCTATTCAAATCGAGTTTAATCTTTATGTACGATCATCCATAAATTCGTTCTTCAGTATCAAGTGCCAACGCTAGTTTCATTCGGCCACAAGTGGCTTCGAAATTCGAGATGTGCTAATCCCAAAGTTCGTAATCACCTGGAAATCCGACAATCGATCCGCAATTCTCGCACTGCATCTCACCGGGGAATCCGATATCGAAACAGTTTTCTTTGTATAATCCGTATATATACACACAGGCTTGAGTCTGGCAAACGAAGGAGTACACATAGGCGTACAGACATCATAGAGGAGTAGAGCAGGAAGAAGGGCATGTATATATATATATACAGTAAGGGTCATGCGAAGCTGCAGGTGCAATTAGCGGAGGCAACCGGCGAAGTTCCGCTCGAGGCGGGTACTGCTTCACGCTACGGCGACCCCTTGGGAACGGAATACCAAGATTGCCCATTGTTCCTTCGCTAACTCGCCCAGTCATCGACGGCAGAGCTCTTATATACCTGGTTCGTGGTCGTGTGCCTTTTCTCAAATTCGCGAGACTAGCTCTGATCTATGTTATTCGTTAGCTATGTTGCGGGTGTAGGTGTAGTGATTTTTGTAACAATGTCGATTTGTGGGATTTAAGGATTAGAGATATGACTTTTAGTGGACTCGTTGATGGATTGGATAAGATTCCGGATGTCTATTTTGATGATGACATTTTCGTTTAGAACTTATTATTTTTAATATTGTATTCATCTTTTCTCGAATCTTCTAAGTTTAGGTACGCAATAAATACACAATAGGAAATAAAAGTGCCTTGGAGAGAGCAATTAAGCTCATAGGAAAGAGCGTAACTAGAAAAGAAGCTAAAGTTATTTTTACTGCATCGAGAAGAAACTTAAAACTGAAATGCGATATTCCGTCTAATGATTCTAACGAACTTTCCTTAATTTCAGGCTACTTCAATTACACGCGTCTATCTTTATTTTACATCAAGTATCGCTTTCAGTCGTTTTTAACATTCATACGTATGTTCTTTAATATAAACTCTCTTAGAATATTACAAAATGTTACGTAATTTTATTTGCAAACGATAACTAATTCCTTCAGAACAAAATGTACGTTAGTGATTTGCAAAAACGCGCTACCAGAATGAATATCCAATTCCATAGGGTTTATGATCGATATGGAAAAAAAAATTGGTTTCAATTTAAAGAGATAGAGTATAAAGCGGTATAAACGATACGGACCTATCTCCTTTACAAAGGCCGGAATCTTCAATAGCCCAGTCGACATAGAGCCCTGCGGCGTCTTCCCGAGGTCCTGCGCCAAAACGAGGACTCTTCGGGTCTGCGCTAACTTCCACAGCGTGTATCGTTATTTGGGTAGATCCGGTGATGCAGCTGTAACATGATATAGTCGTTAATAGGGCGCCGACATGATTATAATGCGATACGTGAAACTTTATAGCTGCAAACTATATGTAGAAGTTGCGTTTTGGTAACGTTGAATTAACGTTAGTTCTAGAAAGAACTCTTATACATTTTTAATATAGCTCTATACTGTACTGTATTGAATTGTAAAAAAGACGATTAAAAGTTTTCTCATAAATACCTGAAAATAGTATCATTTTTTTGTTTCTCTTGAGTTTCCGCGAGTTCTATAGCCGCTTGAAGTGCTCTACTCTCTTCTCGCAGTGACAAAAGTTCCAGCTCTTCCCTTCCAAGTCTGTATTCAAGTTCTGCCTGTTGGATTCTTACGTCGATATTGCTGAAAAAAATCGAAATTGTTAAAAATTGTTTATATGGTGTTGCAAAGGCTAAAGAAAATAAGGATGAAACGAAAAAAAAAAAATTCCCATACCGGGAATCGAACCCGAGCCTCCTGGGTGAAAGCCAGGTATCCTAGCCACTAGACCATATGGGAGTTGAAAGAGCGTCGATTAGAGACGTTTTTCATCATTGATTTGCGAAAAAATTACGTAAGGTTTTGGAAAATTTTCAGAAAAGTTATAAAATGTCGAAAATGAGTTTTGTATACAATCTTACTGTTACATATCTGATAAAGACTGTTTTTATAATTTCGAAACGCATTTAGACATAGAGAATAGTAAGTATAATCGTACTTTTCAATTTATTAACAATGCAAAACGATAATTAAATGTATCAGTATTGTTAATCCTGAACGTTTCAACGATAATTAAGTTTCAAGGCCATTATCTACATGCGTATTATTTCTAGCATCGACAATGCAGCATACGCGTACATTGTTATCTCTAATACGTTATCAGTAACACGTGCACAAAGTCATGTCTAAATAGTATCAAATTTTTCCGTAACATCAGTAGGTACATAGTACAGTACAGCTTTTCGTTAAAAAATCTCAAGCTTCGAATCCCCCGCCTAACTTCAAACGTGACAAAATCCGATGACTAAAAATAACTCGACAGCCAAACGCGAGAGAAAGACGATACACGAAGGAAAGTATATTACTTCTTAGTTGCGCTTATTTCGGCATAAGTTAATTAATAAAGCTGAGAGCTATTATTAGATATAGAGCTCTTACTCAGTTATATCCAGCCGCTCGAGGGCAAGTTTCAAGTTCTTTATGGTAAGTCTCTTGTTGTCGGTGTCTCGTCTGAGCCTTTGAAGACGTTCCTCGGTGGCCTTTCTGTCCGCCTCCGTAAGGGGCGGTGCTCCATTGCGCAACGCCAACCGGTTGCTCAGTGTATTGCACAGTTGACCCTTCAGTCTGTCGATATGTAAAAGAAAGAGACAAAGTTAATTGGGGATATAGGAGAGAGTATCATTTTGTTGAAATCTATTGTTTCCTCGCGCTTCCTTCCATTATTCGTTTTTCTTCTTCCTGTATCTTTGACGTTCCTTTCGATCGGCTACGTGCCATTCAAATGCTAATTTTACTTGTTGATTGCCGGCGTGCTCACTCTTTGGAAAATTAAAGCGTTTAGAGCGAGCTATTGCTGAATTTATTTCGCAACGGCTCTTTGGGATCGTCGGATGGTCACGGTTATTGAAATGAAATTGGTTATTTTCTTTTAATACACCGATAAATTAAAGAGTTTCATATTTTAAAGTGTATTTAAATTCAAGTTACAAAGTATTTCTTTTATATACAGAATGCCGCACATGAAATATCTATATATGCTCGATACTTACGTTTGAATAATGTTTTCTTTGTCTCGCAGAGCAACTCGTAGCGAGTCCAACTCCTTGTAATAGTCTCGATTCCGATGACCCGCTGGTGAGGTCATACCGCCGGAAACGCTGCCGCCCTTTTTCCGTCTCGGTGTTGAGGACAGTGATACTTCTATACTAGCCATCTGTCGTGAGAAAAAGAAATATTCTGTTAAAAAACTACTTATTGTATGAAACTGATATTTAAAGTTTATTGAAATATTGATTTTTAAATCGTCATTTAACCACATCGACCGTCGGGTTATACGGGCTGACATGCACACGAATGGAAAAAATGTCTATTACATTATTACGTTCATGTCGATAATATTTCCTCGTTCTGTGCCTGACGCTTCTATTCTCTTCGTCCAATATATAACAAAAAAATTTTTTCTGAAAATGTAGTATCGCAAACTAACTACCTACAGTCAGATAGTAAATGCCACAAACTGCGCAGACACTCGAAATAAAGCGTTTCTCCCGCACACCATAAAATCCCATATTTATTAGTTTCAAGACAACAACGACTTGCCCCTAGCACAAAAGAGAAAACACGATTAAAAGTCAGCTCTTTCTCGTTTCTCTCTCTCAAAACGAGTACCCATACTATATTACAGAGTCGAGTGCTCGGAGAACGTGCAAAACAGTGTAACTCACATGGCTTTGACCTTGTGCGCAAGCGTACAACCCTTTCCTATATATAGCAGACGTGTGTCCTCGAGGAGGACGGCCGTGACTCTCTCTTTCTTTCGGACCACCAAGTGCGTAGCGAACAATCGGCGCTCGATTAAACGCACTCTATAAATGCACATACGTATTGTGTATATATACGTTTGCGGATGAAATGGTTTTTAACGATTTTTTTCGCTTTGACTTTTTATAGTCAGATAGTCGAGAAAGTATGTGGTTTTTGAGAGGATGGCGTGTGATGAATCGGAGGAGAGGCTTGTATGAGGGGTGTGTCTTTGAAAGGGATACATCGGTTACTTATAGTTCAAATGATGAATGATTTCGCCGATGAATAAACCAAAAATAAAATATCGAATCAATATCCAGAAACTCTTATTTACGCTTACTCATCAACGAAGATAAACAACCCCGACAGTCCCCCGTGTCGATCCCGAGTCTTTGTCCCTTATTCAGACAGCACGTACCGCACGTATATAATTCTCGCAGCGTCTCTCTCCTCCCCTTGTCGAATTTGTCAGACATATCCCGATAATTGCAAAACAAACGTCCATCCAAGAGAGCCGAACACAAAGAAACCCAGAAGAGTCAGCAACCGAAGACCAAAGGAAAAAGGGCCAGACAATCTGGCCGAGGCCATACGATTCCCAAGGATACCAACTCTTACGACTCTCTGATTTAGTATCATCTTCGCGTCGGGCATTAATTTTGCGTAACGCCGAGAAGAGGGAGAGAGAGAGAGAGAGATAACCGCGTCGCGCTCACGTCCTTACCTCTTCTCTCTTTCTCTCTCAGTTATCTCTGCGCACAACCTCCTCCCGCGACTCGTTCATTCGACACATCCAATGCCCACGGGATTATCGCCTACGAGATTTATGTTCACTGGAGTCTCCCGTCAGGGGTTAAAAAAGGGGGAGTGAGAGAAAGAGAGAAGAGCCGTCGTACTCGGCAGGTAATAGCGACGCAATCCCATTATTCCGCGTGAATGAGTATATATTTTACAACGTCTCATGATCGGTTAGCCGGACGAGATATAGAGCGTAAGTAGTAGAGAGAGAGAGAGAGAGAGAGTAGGTGAGTGTATGTGACTGGAGAGAGAAAAAAGAGGAAGCTAATCGAGGGATTCCCCTATTTTCTTGGAGATAACCAAACAGTCTACTGCCGGCACGTTTTCTCGGACCTTTTAAGGATACTCTCGGGAAGTATGTATTGTACGTGATATAAAGGAGGCTGGGGGATAATGGAGGTGACGAGTCATTGTTTGGACTGATATCGGCAATTGTTTTTAACGATGTATTTTTTTCTACCGTGATTCCACGATACTTTTATATCCGTCAGTTAATTTTAACACAAAAAAGAAAAATAATAAATAAAACTCAAACGTACATACAGGAACCTATTAATTTTACTTTAAACTCGAATTTACACGAAGCAGTATAAACACAACCGCAATCGTATATACCACCTTTTAAAACGCCCCATTTTTTTTTCACCGAGCTTAGGACATTTGTTTTCCCCTGTTATTCTCGCCGCCGCCAAGGGAGCGTGGACGGTTACGCGCGAATTCTGTTTTGTCGGCACCGGCTTCTTTCCGGCCCCCTTGTATGTACACCTTTTCTTTTTTTTTTGTTTGTTCCCGTAGCACCTTTCTCACGGCTGATTTTTCCCGATGACGCGCTACTTTACGACTTTGGTTACGTGTGTGCGTTAATGACACTGTCTCCCCTGTATACGTACACGCTTGAATTAAAGCTCGTGACATGTATCAGCTGATGACAAATTTTACTCGTTTTATCTTGTCCGACGCGTAGCGTGAGATGGGATGAGCGTGAAATAGATGCTGATTTTTATAAATTGCTGGTGGAACTTATAGTTTGTGTATTGAAATTATTTAGCGAACGTTACTTTGAAATTAGTCGAGTGGAATTAAACATTTTATGGCTTTTCCTGTCCTAAGAAAATCGAAGAAATTCCATGACTATGTGGAAGGTGTATAAGCTGTTTTCGTGGCATTTCATACATACATAAGGGATCAGGGAGAAAATCCTTTTAGAAGTTTATGCGTTAGATTATATGGCAAAACTAGTTTGGCTTAACCAACTCTAAACTCGTAAACTACGATTACTGTTATATACGCTAGCGTCCATTGTTGCCAGCCATAAACATGTCACGTCAGAATCATTAGGCGTCAATTCCTCAAACACTGTCCAAATAAATCATACGACTATATCCCTCGTACATTAGGCTATACAGTTATGGAATATCGAAGAAAACGTTGAAAAGTCCATCCTTTTGAAAAATATGCAGCAGACAATGCAAAGCTTTATCTCAAGCGCAGTTTATATATAGCATGAGCGGCCAAAGCAACCGGTCAAACAAGTCAACTTTAGTATTGGTGGCACACCCCTATATATCAAGACTCGGTGCTCATATTATTACGAAGAAAATCGAAAATCGCCTATGCGCCACCTATGTTCACCTGCCAAAGACACGGAGAACGAACAATCAAAGTCTCCCTTTGAGACACAAGCGCAAAAGCACACAGTCTCGCGGAATATCGCAATATCGCAATATCGCAAAGCAGAGCTAAGCAACTCTTCTCTCTCTCTCTCTCTCTCTCTCTCTCTCTCTCTCTCTCTCTCTCTCTCTCTCTCTCTCTCTCTCTGCTATAAGTCATAACTGCAAAACCGTTAGGACCCTTGTGTGCAGCCAAGTCAAATATATACACTTCTTCTTTGAAGTACACTGTACAGCATCGTTACACCAAGTGGACTTAACCTCGTACGTATACTTTCAAATCAAGGGCTAAGCGACGGAAGTAACGAGCAAAAATGAGTAGCAGCGAAATTTTTCAACCATTATCCTTAGCTCAAGTGTCTCTTATGCTCAGCCATTCGATGCTGCATACATATACACGTAAGCGTAAGTGCTTTCGCGCATAATGTTGCTACGGGATTTTACGACTTCGTATATGTATACACTGCCATGTATATTTTTTGCAGTAGAAATAAATGTGTGGATAGTTTGACTAATCAGGATGCGAAGGTAAACCTTGAAATGCTCACTGATATAATGCGAAACTACTGTTAAAAAAGAGTTAAAATTCTCGGATGATAATAACGCTGTATGTGTGTGTGTGTAATCCTTACAAGGAAGTATAATACAAGGGAGCCAGCTCTCAGGTGAACGAACGTACGAGAGCCTACTCGGCGAAGGAAATAATTAGAGTTACGAGCAGGCATTGTACATACGCGAGCTCGAGATCGGTATACTTATTTCACAGTTGCTTGGATTCTCTTATAGCGGTAAATCGTCCCGGCATACCAGCTGGACTCTACGAGATGCAATTTTTTATTTTGAGTGATTAATCACCAATGAATCATATATCAACGAGAACACATCCTCAAAACTCTTATCAATACCTAAAACGAAGCCTCTAACACGACTCACACTCTCGATAAGAAGCAGAAAAATAAAAAAGAACCGACTTTGCAAACAGATCTAATAAAAGCCTAGTGGGCGTGAAGTGAAAGCCCTCATTTAATCGAGCCACTCGCGTCGTCGAGTATCCTCGAGGGAATTTTCCCGCGCCGTCAGATGCGCACTGCGGCTAGAAGCGCATTAAAGCGTCGCCGGCTTCTCTCTCTCTCTCTCTCTCTCTCTCTCTCCCACCCGCACAGCCAAAACCACTGCAATATCTCGCTGTGCGTTCGTGTGCTATTATATATACGTGTGCGGATGTTGCAGGACGCAGACATATTCCTGAGTTTGCCAGAATACGTTTATCCCTGGGTGTAGGTATATTTGCATGAGAATTTACGCGTGTGTGCGCAGTTCGTCCACCCGGATTTCGACTATTTCTTAGTCAAGAACACATGGCGTTAACAAGCTATGTTCGAGGCTTGATTTCTTGACGCCAGAGAAACTAATGATTGTCCAATTTCAGCGATTTTAAACGCGTTCCGCGTGCAGTTACAGTATGAGCGGCTGAAGTAGCAAGCCAAACAAGGCAGCTTAAGCGGCATCAAAAAGAAATAATCGATGATCAATGATCGTGAGATAAAGAAATAAGCTTTATCTCAAGATCAGTTTATATATAGCATGAGCGGCCAAAGCAACCGGTCAAACAAGTCAACTTTAGTATTGGTGACACACCACTATATCTAGACTCGGCGCGCATATTGCCATGGGAAAATGAAAAATGTCTATGCGCCACCTATCTTCACCTGCCAGAGACACGGAGAGTCTGGGCGGTGACGAAACGGCCAGTCCAAATTCCAAAACTGCTTTGTTTTGATGATTGACATCTTGCGGTCCACACGTATACGTATACATTAAAATTAAGTTTTATAGCTTGGACTTGCAACAGTGTTTTCAAAATCATAAAATGTTTGGTACATAAGTAAGCTTCAAATTTTAATTTAAAAAGGTCGATATTACTGCGACAATATAACAAGAACGTTATCATATTTTCTCAATTTTCACTTGTTCAACTTATGCCATTATCCATGTCCTTTTTAAAGTAGGATATAGCCGCGCGGCAATCAGAGAAAAAAACTGGTTCAAAAGCCGAGAGCTTGATTAAACAGTCCGGTAGATGCGACGAGACGCGAAATTTCATCGGCTCACGGATCAGAGGAAATAAATTTTTATCCGAAATCGATGCTGAATACGGAACTGGAGAGAAGCTAGCTCTCACGCATCGACTTTAACGTCACCGGAGATCCTCTTTCTCTCTCGAATCTAACGATAACGTGCCAAAGCCACACCTCTTGGCTCTATATATACATCCTTTCTTTTAGCGCGCGGAAAAACTTTGTTTTTGCGAAGTGGTTGCAGGAAGTAAAAAGGCTATGCACCACCTCCGCTGTGTATACTGCTCTGCAGTGGTGTTCTGTGCTGCTGCGCGGTTACGCGCTCGATGAAGTTGGAAATTTATTACTCGCTAAGCGCTCCTATGGAGTATTTTTCTAGTCTGCTGGAGCTTTTGAACGGAAAGGCGAAATTGATTTTTAAGAAGAAGCGAAATAATTTCATCCAATTTTTCGGCGAATATTATACTATGAACGAAAAATTTACTAGGAAATATAAGCTTCGATTCTGTAAGGTTCACCTAATGCAAAACGAAACGATTATACTATACCCAGACTCTCCAACATCGAAGAAGCCGCGTAGAAAAATTGGTATTCCCCTCGAGAACCAGCAGCATTGACCTATTTAGCTTATTATCTTCTACAGAGGTACTCTCCGTATAGATAGGCGTATACCTGCAGTGAGATAACCGCATCTCCTATATATACAGTCGATTCTCATACCCGATAAATATTATATAAGTTTAATCGAATCCAAAGTATAAATACCACTATATAATACACACAGCAGAAACTATACACACCCGAAAACCGAAGGAATTCCCCGACTGATTTCCAGCGCTAATCTCCGCGCAGCAGAAAGCATCGAAGGGGGATAATAGCCTAATGGATCGATGTCCGAAACACGATCCCCCTATACTATCGTCTTCTCTTTCCTTCGAGGCCTCCGTATAGTGTATTGTGTATATATATAGAGGCCAGTGACTCTCTGCATCCCAACGGCTCCACAATCTTCTCCAACAGATCTCTCCCTCTCTTGTAGATACAAGCGCGTGCATCGTTTCGATACTACGCGATGCCGCATAGGTGAAACCAATCCGGTCGATAAAATTACGAAAATATGCTTTCGAGTTTTATCTATAGTTAAAGATGCGCCTTTTTAAATAATTTTTTTCGTATAGTAATAAAGCTTGGAATCGCCCAATCTCTATTCTATCAAAAAAGGAAAATTGCCTCCTGCATAACGCATCTCGCAAAGAAATGTGTAATGGAAGCTGAGAAAGAATAAGAGAAAATTAAAGAAGCACATTACGGAAAAGTCGGACAACAGATGGCGAAAGTCAAGAGAACCAGAGAGTCGGCTGGTGGTTTGTTTTGTAAAGCGGCGTATAAGTCTCTTCATTATTCATCCGGTTCCTCCTACGCGGCCGGTGTTTTTTTTTTTTTTATTTCGTCGCTTATATCCCAAGACAATGGCACTGAGAGAATCTGCCCTTACGGCTTTATAATACTCGCCTGTGTGCGCAATACACACGTCGCTTTATATTCGATTTCAAGCGTATACTTGACGATTTATAATTTCGAATATAGTTACAGGTATATACGTATGCAGCCGTAAAGGATAAACGTCGGGGTATACGCAAAAAATGCAGTAAAAGCGCGCAGTGTTCTCGGAAGCCCAATTTTCGACGTCTCCCGCAAAAAATGACAGAGTACGGCGATGCGAAAAAACAGCGTGCGTGTATACATACTATACCTCGTGCGAGCGAGCGGGTCAGTTTTAATGGGACAGAAACGGCAGCAGAGCCGAAGCGAAAGAGAGAGAGAGAGAGAGTGAATTCGGCTGGACCACGACGAAGAGAGGCAAGAATATAGGGTAGAGACACGCACAAGTTTGGCGCATCTGCATATAAATCACCGGTCGAGGCTGACGCTGCGCGAATGCCGATGTATAACCACCTCTTAGACTATATAGCGATTGGAGATCCTTGGATTTTACGAGGCAAGTGTGTGCGTGAGGGAGTTTTCGAGAGTCAAAGTCTTCAAGCTGGTCACAGAAGCTCGAGGTGAACAACTGCGATAAAGTCGAAATTTTAATTTTTCGGTATTAATATAACGAGCCAGACACGGAGAGAAGTCAAAAGAATCATTTTTTTATGCCCCTACAATGAAAGGGAGGTTCGACCCATTAATCTTGCGTCTCGCAACGCGAGCATAATATACAGCGATCACAAGCTTTGCTTGATGTTCGATTCAGCTCAGGATTCCGAGAAATCCGATGGTAGATTAAGACGGAACGGAAGTACGCATCGAGGAAGTACGAGTATGTCTGCACTTACCTTTGCCTCTAACGTTTCCAGATGGGCCATTCTCGGTTCTGTGAGCTGCTGCTGATGTTGCTGTTGCGGTGATCCGCTACTCGTATGTAGAGCCGTCTGGAATTGCAATACAAAGATTTAGTGGATTGTTTATTGAGTATTGGATGCTTATATTTTAGTATAGCTTTAAAAGGTTAAATATCGGTTGATTCTCGTGTATTTCGACGGATAACAACATCGCGTTTTGATTTTATTCGACTTGTGAAATCAACGATATAACGATATTGTAGGATTATCGTTCATATATGCTCTCATTGTCTGTATAGAATAATTTAATATGCATAACGTCGTCCAGTCATACGTATTCATTAATTTGATTGCGAGCGTATGCGCTAGTGTCCGACTAAAATAATATTATTCATATAATAATCCAAATTAAACGCGGAATGTTTGATCGCTTCGCGTATTACAGATTTAATTAACATCTCGATCCGAATGAAGAGTATACAAATAATGTTTATAATTAACAAAATCGCGAAGCCATCCCAGAAAAAAGCCACATCTCCAGCATTGTTAAAGTAAATTTTCCATATCTGCATCAAGACAGGGAAGACATCCACTCGCTGAGAACAAGAGGGAGAGAGAAAGGGAATGAGTTAAGCGCAAGAGAAAAAGTCAAGAGAGAGAGAGAGAGAGAGAGAGAGAGAGAGAGAGAGGAGACACGACGAGCTGCGCACAGCACAGAGAAGAGATAGAGAAAAGGGTAGTTGTCGCAAATAAGAGACCGCAAGGCATAGAGACTCTTTCTGTATATAGCTATATACATACACACCCACCAACATCACTGCAGCAAGAGAGATAATGCGAGGTTATTGCAGTCGCCGCGAGAGTCTCTTTCTCCGTTTCTTCGCGTGCGGTTGCTGTATAGAGCTTACACGCTATCCGCGGGGCTAAGGAATATTTCGTTTCGCTACGTGTATTATAGTCGCACGAGAAGCTACAGCATCGCTCTTAGCTCGACGAAAGACACCTACGGGCTATACTATATGAATGTCTGTAAATACGTGGATCTTCCCGCTCACTTCTTCGTATTATGCCACTACTATATGCTGCTGGGCTTCAATCTACTTTTTTTTATACGGACGTTTTCTAATCTCTAGCTGTTTATAGGTGCAATCAGTGCTTGCTTTCTTTTATTGTGTTGGTATCCGTTTATATCGGAGAGATAAGTGTATAACTGTATATATGCGAGTGATAGGATAATATTCTACAATTATAATATATCTATGTGAATTACATTTACACCTACTGCGATTTACGAGCTGCAGCGTTGAGGTTTTCATCTGGATTCTATACATTGTGAAATAAACGCGTCTATAGTAGAAGAAGTGTTAAAAACACAGTTCCGCGTGTATGTATCCCATTTATAACGTTAGACCCTCATATGTATTTTTGTAGGCGTTGCTCGACGCCCGCGTGTGGAATATATACCTACTATCTTTTTGTCCGTAACGGCCAGTTATATGGATGCTGGTGAGTATAACGGAAAGTATCTTCGTGAGTTTCGAGCCTCGCGTGAATCATGTGAGAGAAGTTTAGAACTCGGAATCTCAATGATTCAAGCTGTTATATAGAGGCGTCGGTTTAATGAAATTTAATCGGAATTTGTAATTTAATTTCGACGTTGTTATATTGCGCACGTGTAATCAATAATGATTATACGTTGTAAAGGAGCATCTTATTAGGTGTCACGTTCACTCAGATGATCGATAATTGTACATGACTGACGACGTCCATCAGTACCAGAAGGTAAAATAAAGCAATAAACTAAAAAAATAGACACAAGCATATAACACACGCACTGCTGGTGAGTATACGCACACACAGCTAAGTCTATCTCCCTCGTCTCTGAGAATCGAAAAACGTTTAGCTTGTATAGATCTTATCGAACAGTCTCGAAGCGGCCCCGTTATAAAGCCCTCTATTCTCGTCGGCAATCTACGCTCTAAGTTATGGTATATCGCGGCTTAATAGATACAGATGGCCTATGCTTTCTAGCAATACTATAAAGACATGACTCTATGTTTCTCTGCTTATTGCACCAATCGATGATGTACGACAGTTATATCCACGTATACTATATATCGATACAGAACTTAAACAATGATCTTGTAATCGACACAAATTTCTTCAAAATTTACGTTCATACAATTAAAGTCAAATCAGTATCGCGAAATAATCTCCAAGAGATACCCAATCGCACCAGGTACATCGTTGCTATATAACAACTTTACGACTCTCTCACTTTCTCAGCAAAGACAAAGGCGCAGCTCACAAAGTCTCCTCTCCCAAAGCGTCGTCGTCGAGTCTCTCGGTCCTTCGACTAATTGCCCACCGCTCGTTAATCGCGTCGCTAGCACTACACGTACACGAGGTGGGCAGGATATTTATTGCGCCTCGTTGCAGCCTCCTTGTACCTATATCCTCGCACATATATGGGAGCGTTGAGCAAAAATCAACCGCAAGTTTATAGGCACGTAATGTATGTGTGTATATACGTGTGGGCAAGAACACCAGCAGGGGGTATTGGGTTTTCCGCGAAACTTGCGCTTTTTCCCTCTACTGCATCAAGAGTGTAGTGTACAGCAACTTTTTATTTATGGAAATTTCAACGTTTTAACGGCCGATCGTATTTCCCGCCAGAGAGCGGTGCGGCTGCCGAGAGATTGATTATGCCGGAAGAGAGCTTGGTTTTTCTACTATCGGAGCGTATAATTGCCGAGGATTTTCTTCGAGGGGGTAAAGATTGATCGTCTTGCGTGTTTGCTGATGATTTTTGATGGCTCTGTTAGTAGGCGTGATTATGAGCTTATGTGTTAATGAATTTATCGTGCTCGAATCGGTTGACAGAGTAAACCCATATCGATTTATTTTTACAGACGCAGGTATATATAATTGAAATTGCACAAACAGCAGCTTTGATCAGCGATTGTGCGGGCTTAGCTGTATTTGTACTCAACTAATTAATCCTGTTTCGATTCTATCCCACACACATATTATAATCCCAATGCAACGAGCTTACTGCTTTACGCAGTATAATTTGCGAATAAACATATGACTGAAGATCCGTTAATGAAATTCATATTGTCGAGTTTATAATGTAATGCTAATCAATCAATAAAATTACACATTAACCCACGCGAAATACATACAAGCCGTTCTCGGAAGAGGTAATCAAAGCAGCACAAGCTAGAAGCGACGAATAAAAGTACCGCCTCGTCGGAAAAGGAGTATACACATAAGTCGCAAGCGCCGCACCGCGATCCCATGTCGCTTTATGCAAATAAGCGTGATTCCTCCCCTATGTATACGAGCGAGCTCACGCACACACAATTCTCGTAGCCGAGTATACATTCCCGGAGTGAGAGCGAGAGAGAGAGAGAAAGAAAGAGAGATAGGGACGAGGATGCAGCTCGTTATGTGTATCTATGCGCTCTTGCCCAGGTATATAGTGTATACCTCCTCCTCGGGATCAGTACACTACACTCAGAGGTCAAGGGCAACGTTCTCTCGCGTTTGTTTCTATATATACGTATATTTGTATAGTATATCTCTGGCGAGTTTGTGCACAGTATTATTTATATATACGTGGAATTTACACGCGGAGTTATCTGGATGATACGCGGAATTGGGAACGTGTCGGTGATGCGGGAGTTTGAAAAAAAAAATCGACGACCTTTCGTAACTGCTGCTGCTGCTGCTGCTGCTGGTGATTGGGGGAAATGTAGCGCCAATACGTACAAACCCGGTAATTGGAAAGATTCGATCGATATCCGGGAAACAAATTTCTCGGCAGATGCCCAGCGAGCTAGAGAGAGAGAGAGAGAGGGGGGGGGAATAGTCTCTCCGGAGAATTTCAACGCTGCTGCTTTCGTCTTTTTCCGGATGTATGTGCGAGGATGATTAAAAATTTATAGTCGATTGATGTTGAATATAAATGCGCGTGATAATGGAGAGTATGACAGGTATAGATGCATGAAAAAATTTTAGTGCATCATTTGTCAGGATGAAAGTAATATGAGGGTGTTTCGGGATTAATTCGAAATTAATGTTATGGAGACTGTTGTGAATTTACTGATCGAAATTTGATGAGGGTTTCGAATCGTTATTTGCTCGACTCTGACAAATTCGAATAATAAAGAATCATTGAAGTTATACGCTCTGTCTAAGGCACTAAGAATCGAATATGAATGTTATACCTAGACTAACAAGAAACCCCCTTAATTCAATCGCGAACTCCCCGCAACATCATCGAATTAACAAGGCATCGCGGAATAAAAGTTTCTCCCTAGCAAGATAAACTGCAAGAGCCAATAAACGACGAAAAAGAAGTCAAATCCTCCTGTTTGATTTACGATCTACTTTCAAAGATCGCTTTATTCGTCAAGATGAGTTCTCTCCTCTTGCTCAGACTAGGCGCGTCAATCATCCTCATCCGCAAGCAGCTTGTTCTCCCGCCTCCTCCTTTCTCATTTTTATTCTTCACCCGTGAGATCCTCTTAATTGCCTCGACGCTTACGCTCTTTCTTCCTATGTAAGTGTGTATACACTGATGGCTCGTGTGCGCTTCTGTCATATATGCGTACACGCTTAACCCTTTTTCCTACTTTGAAAATTGCGACTTTTCTATGGATGTGAAAAAGCAATTTGCTATACACTCTTATGACAATCGTATTCTGACGCTCATTAAATTGCAGTTTTAGAACCAATTCATCTACTGAATAAAACCACCCCTATTCGATTCCCCGAGAGCAAAAACAAAAACACAATAAACATAACTCGCCGGTGCATATTCCTTTAATAAATGCCACTTCGACACAACGTATACAATACAAATTTTATCTCTGCTCACTGTCGACACTCTTGTTTTTATCGTTTGTCTTGATCATCGAAGAAGCGCATTAAAGTAATTGACACGTCTCGGAAGACAAAAAAAAACATCTCCCAACAGCACTTTCTCTAATCGACCATTCTTATAAAATGATTGACGCATTATCCTCTCTCGGTACTCCGAGAGACTCGTCGTCGTCGTCGCGCAAGCTTCTTTCGCCCCGAATAAACACTTGTCGTCCGTCGACCAAAGGAAAAATAAAACATCGACGTCTTTTTATCGCAAACACGAGCACATACACACACAGCTGAATCTATGGATTACGTCTGCGGGTTTACTCTCTCCGGGCGGGGAAAGATTTTTCCTCGCGAACGCACTTAACGCAGCGATAAATCGACCTAATTCGATCGGCTCGCCTTTCTTGCACTGACGAAGACAAACGAGGCTTGTCTTCATCAAGCTTTCTTATATATGGACGCGACAAAAGGGTGAGGAATCTGTAGGAAAAGTAATAGATATTGGTAATTGCGTTGGATGTAGCTTGGGTATAATTTTCCAAAGCCATTAACGCTTGAATCTGTGTGTGTGTGTGTGTGTGTATGTGTGTGTGTATGTGTGTGTGTGTGTGTGTGTCTTGCGCAATCTCGGCTCTGTCGATCGGACGTGTTATTATCCTTTTGGGATTTTTGCGTACGTGAGAGAAGAATGCGTCTTCTTTTTCGAGAGTGGATTTTTGCTTTTTTTTACGATTTTCGGGGGAAAGAAGTAAGGTAGATGAAATATTAATGAAATTAAGCCGCGGTGAGGAAAATTTCGTGTTTTACGACGACGTGCAGACATTTTTACTGCTGCAAACAAGCAGAGTGAGATTGTTGCTAGAATAATGCAAGTTTTACTTGGTATAGACAACGTCGATGCCAGATCCTGTGATTAAAATGTAATTTGGAAAAAGGCCCAAGCAGGAGATCAAACAATAAGTTTTGACATAGTCAGCAGTACACCGCTTGTATATATGCACTGTAAGCGCAGATTATAGTGATGTGGAAAATATATTTCCTGTAGAAAAAGTGCCTATGCGCTACCTATCTTCGTTAGCCAGAGACAGAGATCCAAAAAGGTGCGAAGCGATAGGGAAAAGGCCACACCGCATTCAAACTTAATATATTATATTCGTATCAAAATTTTGATGCACCAGCTTATCACGAAATATTATCGCAATGAAATTTTACAGCCTCAGCGAGTTAAATCATATCCACTTTTATCTTTTCCAAAAGGGGAAAAATGAATCATTCATCTGTTATATTTTGAATTCGTCTACTTCACTATACGACCTTTCTCGAAGCTATATACTTAAATTGGCTTTAGTCACGAGAAGGATGTGTTTACTCCAGAAGCCGGCGATTTTAACAGTACTTTTATCTCAATTGTAGCTTGCCTCCTACTGCATTCGTGCGTATAATTACATCAGACAAGTTAAATTCTCAAGGATAGTATTTTTGAATATATATCGCTCTACCTACTCGCAGTCGTAAAAAGTTTATATATACACACAACACAACGCCTAAGACTACTTCGGAGTATATTAAAATCCGATAAAGTTAAAATCGAGGAAAATAACTCTATATACTTCCACATATATCTCGTCCTATTAGCTCGCCGAGAAAAAGCAATTTTATCTTCCACATACGACAGTAAACGCCAAAGGGTATCGGTGCAGTGAAGATACGACGTTTGTTGCCAAGAGGCGTCGGAAATAATGACGAAAAAAGTGAGAAAGAGAAATAACGCTTGTCCGGAGGCATAATATCAGGCGAAGTTCTAGCGCTCACAGCATCCAAACCGCAAAACTTGGCGCAGCAGCAGCAGCAGCAGCACACGGTATATACACCCAACGATTGGCTATATCGTCTTTCTCGAGACGTCTGCAGCGATCGCGTGAGAAGAGCATTATTTCTCACGCGACGTCGGACCGGAAAGCGCGTGTAATAAAATATCGTTTAACTTGACATTCCTATGGGTATGTGTAACGGGCATATGGGAGGAGAGCGTTGCTGCTGCTGGAGAAGAGAGGTAATTTAAACTGAAGTCTCTTCTCGAAGGAATTTGCTACCAGACGCGTTTGCTCTAATTTTTATGGCCTTGTCTGCACAAGATTCTGTATACGTGCTATTTAGCCGATGATGAAAACGATCGATAAATTTACGACCAAAATATTTACCCCATAACCGTCGATATTCCCAAAAAACAACACACTGGTAGCTCGAGCATTCGATTATAATTCCGAGCAATTTAGCTCTCTGGCGTCCTACAAACTCGTCGTCAAACTCGCGAGCGTTCTCTCTCTCGCCTCGTGTTTCGCGAGTATAGCGCGGAAATAGTTCGAATCCAATTAAGTTTTATGCGACAAATCCTCGGCAGAAGGCAAATTTAATAATACAAAAGCGCGCGAGATGGCCTTGCCATCGAAACACTAATTGCACAATATAAGCGCGCGCGACGTCGAAAATTCAAAGGCTCGAGTATGAATCCTGAATATTATGATAATACAAGTCGTACGTAAGTACAGCTTCAATCTTATAAAAGCGCTTCTTCCTATCCAGAACAAAGTCAACGTGCTCTCGTGATAATTCAATTGAATTCTATAAGTGTACACGCGAGACGTATATTTGGAATATGCACACAGAGCGAATCTGCCGGCGCAATTAAAATCCGTATAATACCGCCAGCGGCGCTGTGTTAATCATCTGAAAGGGAGAGAGAGCTAATGCGCGGGTGTTGCGAGAGTCTGATGCGAAAGACGTATATGCGCGGGTAAACGCCCCTCTCGTGCGCGGATCGGCTGAGAGGAGAGAGAGAGAGAGAGAGAGACCCGGAAGTGTATGAGACGTCGAGCTTCCTGGTCTGGTTGGATATATACAGGTATAGGTTGTGTGCTGATCTTCGAACCATTTATCTATCGCCGTTAATCCAACCGCGCGACGAATGAAATGTACGTCTCTCCCTTATTGGATATGCTGCTTTTTTCTCTGATGCCGAGAGAAGAGAGAAGGGAGGAGAGCTTGATGATTGTTATGCGCTGTGCCTGATGCGGGTGTTTAATTATTCTCTTTTGGATGATGTTTAATTTTTAGTGGATGTGGTTTGTTGACTATTTATGGAAGAAAATTCCGTTTGAGGGTGAGGTATAGTTTTATGCTAAAGACGCACGTATCCTTTTAGCTATGAGTATACCTATATAAAACTGACTTTTCAATTAACGGTTCGCCGTATACTTCAAGCTGTTCTCGTCAAGCGCAACACGACTGGAGTCACCTGCTACTAATCTTCGAAATCGCAATTTTCTCATCGCGATCACACGCTTTCTCAGTCGTTTTAATTACACGCAAGCTGGCTTCATTAGAAAGCAGAAAAAAAAAGAAGAATAAGAAGATACCAGCCGTATAATGCAGTCTAACGAACGAAATCATCCGCCTCGATCTCTACGGCGGAGTGTAATCAAGATCCAGCTCATATTTTTTCGCCTCGATCTTTATCGAGCGTCATCGAGTCGTTACGCACGACTCTCGAGACAAATCATAGACGAGACTTTATGCTCGGTTTCTATTGAGCAAGACATGCGCGCATCCGACTTAATTTCAGGCTGTCTCAACTCTGCAACGCGAGGCTGGCACGGAATTGATGCGAGGAAAAAGAAGGGTGTGTATAAGAGAGATAATTGATAGCTACTTATTAGAGATGACTAGTATTGCTCTGTATAACTTTATTTTGCTTTCGCGTGAATGGGTGAGTAAGAAGTTGTATACTGAGAGGTAGTTTTATTTCGATGTGAATTGAACTATTCTTCGATTACGTATCAGGAGTGTATGTATTTGTGATTGATGCTCACCAAAGAAACGCTGCGTTGCTGAAGGTTGTGCTCGAAATTGTCGTTCTCGTCACCACCGCAATCCGTCGTGTAATACAGCACACTCTTTTTGGACGCTCTGGAAGAAATACCTACTATACGAACATAATAATATAATTCGTTTAGTAGATGCTTAAAATAAATGCCAAGAAGACAGTCTAATTTTTTCAAGATTCAATAAAAAAAAAAAACGGAAATACGTTGTGTAATAAATTTAATAAATCCATCACTAAGCAAACACAACAATAAAAGCCAGCTGGCAATCGAACAATATAGGAACAAGCCCTCGCGTCAAGCATTCGCAAGCCGACACTTGGGAGCAAAGCGTCGTTCGCCTTGAAATTGAAATACGGCAGGCCGGTAGCCGCTATTTTAGCATACACGATGATAACCACACCTGAGTGCCTTCCCATTCCGGTTGAACGGACGCTGATCGGCAAACTCGTTCATCATCGGGACAGCTGCATTGCCGCTTAATACTGCCTCCCTTGAGTCGTCCCCGATGATGCTTTCGTCTGACGTCTATCTGTAAGTGGAGACGTAATGCCGATCGTTAGAAACAATGTTTCGTTGTAGTGGTGAGAGGTTGTATTTTTGAAGTATGTATATATGGATGGAAAAAGAAGGAGATGACACACAGTATATGGGGGGTGGTTGTATAATATAAATCACGCTGTGTATATAACAGCGCGCCCTAAAGCGCTTAGCGAGTATTAATTTAATCACACTCCAACTCCGGCACTGCAGTCAAGGGAATCGGGGGGCTATTATACACGTTCGAAACTGTATTCTAGATTTAGTGCCCTAATGCAATAACTTTTATGATTCGCGCATGTATATAACGACGTTATTAATATTGCGAGCTCTAACGATTCAATTATTGTAAACTATTTATACATAGAAACGAAACAGTCAAACTGCACAGTAACAGTCTGGACAAGCTTTTATTTATATCTCTCTCACGAAGATCATCCAATTCCGTTCAATACCACTAAAATTTTAATCAACCGCTCGCCACACGACTAAAACCGAAATATTCCATCACCAGCCTAATAATAATACACATATGCATCTCGGTTTCAATCCTATCCGTCGAGCGATAAAAAAAGAATGCGAACGAGTGACGAATGCCCGCATACCGTTGCTGCGCCTCTCGTATAATTCTATTGTTCCGTTAACGTCTAATACACTGCGCTGTGGCAACACGACGTTTATTCATTGCACCTATATAGAAGACGAAGAGAAGATAGGTATATACTCTGAGTAACGGCTTGTTTAGTACTATATGCGTATACGCTCAGGTTGATTTACGCGCTTTGATTCGTCGTAACGTAAATTTACCGGAGGCTCGAACAGCCCTGCGGTCGAACAGGTCTATTAGGACCTATGTGCGCTGCGAAAAAGTGATTGTACGATTCTTCGTCATTCTGCTCTGTATACGCTTTGTTTTAACGAGTTGCGAATGTAGATTATTAAACTGTATATATAACTAAAAAATTTAATCAATTTAAATTCTACTCCTTCAAACTCATCCGCTTTGCACAAATTCCCACAGTTTCCCCATCGCATACCAACAGTGCAAAAATGACAGCAATTACGCCGGCATCGATCTCCAGAAGGAAGAATCAACTTTTTGGCTCAATCAACGCGCGCTCACGCACATACTCAAACCTCACCGCATCTCTCACGTCTAACTGTATAACCTGCTGCCGTATACTCTGGCATCGCCAAAGAATTCAATCCCCTACTACATGCACACATACAGCTATATAATAGTCTCAACCTATAGCGAGAAAGGATCTAATGGCTGGAAGAAAAAGTCAAGTGGCTCGCCTTATAAGTCAGACGCGGAAGTGCGAGATGCGTTTGTGTATTAGGCAAGCCTAGACGCGTTCGCGTATAGCACAATGGCCAGCTTTTGCATAATGAGATATTATTCGCGCGTGAAAGTTCATGCGCCGGCGTAAACACAAAGCGTGAACTCTCGGTGTGTATTATACACCTTTGTATCTCGTTGGTTTGAAAAAAGAAGAGATTGTGTGCTGCTGGTGTAGACAGGCATCTGTAGAATGTACGGCTTTTTTTTTTTTGCTCACGAGTGTCTGTGAATGAGTTCGATGAATCGGGACGATTATTCTTGCATCGGTATAGTGATTGGAGTGGATTGATTCGTCAAGTTTTTTTTTCGAGCTACTTCGAAAGAAGCTTCTGATTTATCTCGTTATCCTAGTATACGATGTTGTTTGTAAAGTATAATTTCAAACCGTTAACACAACTTGCATCGATCACTCTTTTGAATTTTTAGAGCGTCATAATCCGAATACGAACGAATTTTCAGCGAAAAATCAATACAAAACACTCGATGCTTATATGCACCAGAGAGCACACAGCTCGATTCTTCCGCTCAACCGAAGATGCGTTCGCAATTCGCCTCTCCCTCTCATCACTACAGTCATTAGGTACAAGTCAATTGTCACACATATGCATATTCACGCTGCACACGCGCGCGTTGATGCATCTTGCGCAACGTATACCATATATAGGGAGAACCGTACACATAGCTATATAGGGGTTTCGAGTACGTATATATATATATAGTAGGGGGCCGTACGTTACTCGGTTTGATAGAGTACTACAGGCCGAGCCATAACGGTGACGCTTCGCAGCTGTCCGTCAGACGCGTCGTGGCGTTATATATATATATACAGAACACACGCATCATCATCGCTCTGTACAGTATTGTATACAGCGAAGTCGAACATATTGGTGCGACGACTTCTCTCCTCTGTGATGACTATGGCCTCGTTCTCGCTTTCTTTCAAGCCGCAGGCATTTCTTTCATCCGCGAGCGGATTACAGTAATTTTCGTTCGGGGCTTCGGTTACACTCACCGCCGCGAATATCTACCGGCTTGTAGATCTGATTATTTCAATCCGATTTGCAAAAGGGAGAGAAATGTATATATATATACTTATGTGTGAGGGTGAAGGGAAGGGCTTTACACGCCGGCTTTTTGTTTTTATTCCAGTGTGTGGAAATCGCTACGTACCATCTGTTTCTCTGGCTGTTACAGTGGTGGTGGTGGTGTGGTCCGAGCGCAATGGAATTCTTTTCATGCGGGTTCTTTCAAACGGAGCAGCAAATTCAATTAGAGGCAGATAAAAAGAGAACGCGCGCGACCGACCTTATGTTCTTTAATTGTTTTCGGAGACGCGACTATACTGTGGAGTTTAGCTGCTTATTGCCAACGAGTGAACGTATTTTTCATCTGATTAAATTTTGAATTTTCAGAATTCAGTATTATTTACACAGAATAAATACATATTCCAAATATATAGGGGGTAGTCAATACATCACACCCCGCACCTACTTATATTCCACAATTTCCTTAATTCTCTTAATATATACTAGGTGCGATCGTATACACACATCATTCACACCGCCTGCTATTCTAAAGGTTTTTTTTTTCCACATCTCGTCGTACGCCTTTCAAATCCCTCTGGCAGATGACACTTTAACCCCTCTGGAAAAAAGCCCTATATACGAAAGCCAGGATCGAGTCACAGTGAGAGAAAAAAAAGAAATAAAGAAAGGGAGAGAGTAACCCCTCTGCAATGCGGAAAGAAAAAAAAAATACCTCTACACAGTGAGAGAGACGACTATGCGCCTTTTTTCGGTATATGGGGAGAATCGAGATGTTGTCTACTCTCTCGCATAAAGTGGGTCTTTCGGGATTTTTGACGTTGATAGAACGAACCCGTCAGAATAGATTCACTGGATAGGATTTGAGTGGCTTCTTCCTTTCGCGTTTGCACATTTTCTCCCCTTATTATCGTATACGTATCGAGACGAAATTTCATTGTCTCTCTCTCCAGTCGTAGGAAATTCGACGATTAAAAAAACTCTGCGGCGAACGACTGCCTCGATATTTGCAGAAGCGCATATAAATTTCCATAATAAAACGAACTTTTGCGACCAACACACACACACACACAAGCTCTACGGTAACTTGCAGCACAGACGGAAAGTTTCAATTGAAAAGTTTGTCGTCCAATTAATTCAAACAGCAGCAGCTGCATGCGCTACGCGCGTAAACAGACAAACCTATATACACACAAGCAGGCAGAGAGTCTAGAGACACAGTAAAAGCCTGAAGAGAAAAATCAAACTTCCAAGACTCTCGGGGGTCCCATTGTATCATATTCACACTGACGGCCAGGCGTGTATATATAAAGCACTCGCGAGACAATTATACTTCGCCAAGAGTTTACAGCTTATACTCTCACCCCGAAACTTGCCTTCATCTCTTCCTCGTACGTATATATATATAAGCTTCCCTGGGATGTTATTCTTTTCGAAAACGACACTTCTTCAAAGTTGTATTATAAGCGTCGTGGGTGGCGTTGAGAGAAGCTGATATTACCCGCTTCATGACGTGCCATTAGCCTGAGGTGCGTGACGCTGATTGCCGATGCGCGCGAGCTTGAAATACGTGTGCTTCGAAGCTCGATTTTCAAATGCGTGTGTATGTGTAGACTTATTAATTAAAATTCCTAGGTTTTTTTGCGGAGCTGAAGGGGGAGAGTAACGCCGACGTTCAATTATAACCTGTGTAATGCGAGTGCGACTATCTAAGAAGATTATAATTTTTTTTTAAGAAAAGCAAACGCGTCAACAATTCATGACACGTGTTTGCCCCACAACCACAAGACATACAGTCGCAAATAAAAGTCATACCTGATCTCTGTTATAAAAAAAAAAAAAAACAAGCTCACTCGATGTCTCTCACAGCAGAATTTTACGCCTCGCGTGACAGATTCGCAAATTACTGTGTGTGCGGTGATGTGACGCCGCAAAAGAAAAGACACACCGGTACTGCTGCTACTGCTACGGAGGTTTGAAGATCGTGTTGCGCTCGCCAGGATATCCGGAGAGCTCACAGTGGGGTGGCTTTATGTTCGCTCTCCTTTCCTCGCTTCCTGCGATAAATTTTCGCCTTTTTATTCCGCCCGTATTCTTGCACTGTCGTGATGACTTTCTTCTGCTATTACTCGGTGTGGTTTTCATCTTTTTGCCTCGAGACAATGAAGGCTGTTTGTCGGTTTTAAAGCGGGGAGGTACTGAATCGTGATGCGTTTTTAGTGTTGGTATTATATCGTTTTGATGACGATTGAGCGGATTTTTGCTCGATATTTTTTTCTAGTCAGGAAAAAAAAAATCTTCGTTGCATAATCATTTTTGAATATAGTTCGCAAAATCTACAATCAAATACCTCCGAAGTTACTACACGCGTGATAACAGTAGACTCAGGCAGTTATAGCACAAGCGGCTCGAGCACAAAAGGGTCAAACAAAGCTGTTTAGCATTAGGTGACATACGGTTATATAATCATTCTCTGCGCGAATCCTGATGAGGATTTTAGGAAAATGCCTTTGCGCTACCTATCGTCGCTGGCCCGAGACTCGAAGATACTAAACGGCGAGTGAGGAGCTAGTCTAAAACTATCTGGTTCTTTTTTCGATTCATCAGAACTTTCAAAGCCCGTTTACACAACACTCGTGATCTCTAAAAACACTGCGGGGATAGAAAAGGGGAGGAGGGGATCAGCTTCGTTCTCGCGTATATATACCGATGTGTCTGCAGAACCATAATAGCGACCGGTTACATTCGTGCAATTTAATGCGTGACAAATGCTTTTTATTTTGATAGTCAGTCGCTCGGATCAATCGAGCGGAAATAAGCCATCGAAATGACGCTGCTGAATATCAGTTTTCTCTGCTTTGATATCGCTCGCTACGGTAAATCATAATTAACGTGACTTGTAAACGTTTAAACGTACGCGTTGCTTTTTTTTTTAATAACAAGACGAGGCGTATAAACGAACTTTATTTAATACCCTCTCTCTGCAAGTTTTGCATCTTTGTCAGTATTATACTTTTCCAGAGACTATTAAAAGTTGAAAGTATAGCTTATCGATAAACAGTTCGTCTTCGCGCGAAACAAAACGAGCGATATTATTTCAAAGTATAAAAAAAAACTTAGTCATATATCACACGCACTACTTACAGCCAAAGCATTTAACGACACCGATTAACATGCACGCGTCTCGGCATATAAATATTGCGCAAGACATCCCCAGTGTGTAAATACAGCGCGCTCGCGCATTATATCACTTTAATAGCCCTCGAGCTCGAAAGTCGAGCACTCATTGTCGGCCGGTAAACGCGCCAGGCATACATCCTACTTTAAATAAGTGTATCATATGAATGGCCGTCGTTGAAAAAAAAGTCCTCCCTTCAAAAGAAAAAAAAACCACACATATATAGCTTTTCAGAAGGGGGACGACCCGTCCAGTTATGTGTCAGTATAGTGCCTGGCTCTTTGCGATAAGATGCAAAAAAGGGCTCGACTTGACAAAAGTTGCGGAAAAGCTTCGATGCGTAACAAATGATTCTATATACGTCACGAGGTATATGATAGTCCATTGAGAGCAGGGCTACTGTTATACTGCTCTGCGTATCATAAATTAAAGGAGGAAAGGGGCAACGGATCTCCAGCAGTCACGAGTTTATGTAGAACGGACAGAGAGAGAGATGATCTATCGTTGTTTAATGTCGGCCTCCTGAGCGAATGTGCGCAATAATATACAGGGAGATATACTGCGTGCGTAGTGTGTGACGTCGTCATGTTTCGTATAGAGCAATGCGAAAATTTAAATTATCGATTCTCTTATTATATTATTATACGTTATTTACTCGAAAGTTTCGATCGAAAATTGCAATGATAATTCCAGACAATTATAGAAAGTCGAAATAACGAATAATTCGGTCGCCTCGAATGGCATAGTATAGAGAGAGAGTTTCGGTCAGTCGACGCAACGAGATCTCAAATTTCGCAACACCGTCTGTCGTGTCATTATATTATTCATGCGGAGCAAATAATCTCGCGGGGAAGATATAATATATCGGCGAAGCCCTCGAGCTTCCGAACAAATCTCGAATTTCCATCTCTCATCTCTATACCTATAGCTATAGTATAGAGAGAGAGAAAAAAAAAATGAGACTGGCTTTTCCGACTCGGAAAGTACTGCTGCAGGCGCTACACCGCACCGTCGGAATCTCATTATTAGAGTCGATTGTGTGCGACATCGACGGGGGGTCCCTTTGCAACTAGTTCAAAAGGTGCGAGAGTATAGGCGGGAAAGATTTACATAAGCCGAGGGATGCTACCGCTGCTGCTGTGTGTTACAGAGCTGAAAGTTTTCGGTTTCCAAAGTGATTCATGGGGCGCGATATACTATACATGCGGAGGGGGTCATTGTACTCGTGAAAAGAGTGATGATTGCTGATTTATAGGCAAGGCTTTGTTATTCAAAGCGGCGGGATGGGTGTCGCTCAAGTAAAAGCGGCTGATTGTATTTTCTGGAAAATATTTTGAGTTTGAATTTTTAATATTGATGATATCGTCTCTGCATATAAGAAGAGAGTCATCGATCATTGTGTGTATGACGCAGCTTTAAGGCTGATGTGTATTACCATAGAGGTGTGTGTGTGTGTGTGTGTGTGTGTGTAATGCTCGACAATGAGAGGATGAGTTATGGAAAATGGAATTATAACATGGACACTTTTTCTCAAGGAGTCGACTTTGTCAACTTGAAACTTCTTTATATATATACTTCTGTGATTGTGAGGATCGAATTTGTAAAAAGAGAATCTCGTTCGAGAGAGAAAAAAACAGGGCAGTAGGAGCTGATGATACCGAGAGAAGAAGACTCAGCTATATATAATACCTACGGAGTCGAAAGCTCCGTTAGCAAATCGCATTAGATTGATGAAGTCGCGGGGAAATCGAAAGTCGAACTCTGTACGGGGGATTAATGATTGGTAGGAGTGTAGTATAGGACAAAAATCGAAAAAAGAGCTGATGCGAAGACATGTCATTACGTTCTTTCCTTCGGCACAAGAAATTGCCCGTTGGCTTCGGTGACTACTATATACGTTACTACCTTCTTCTTCTTGCTCTTCTTTTCATTCGCCGGTGCGTGTTCCCACGAAAGTCAGCGGTGCAGTACGAGGCTCATTCTACATATGCTCTTCTTGAAAACTGTTGCCACGACGGCCGACCGGAAGTCGTGTGGAGAGTTTGCGAGAGAGTCTTTAATACACCTTCGACTCACTTCAGGAACTTTCTTGTTAATGAGTTATATTAGTAGGGAGAGAGCAGAGGGAGACACATCCTCTCTAGTCCGTCGCGCATACTCAAACAGGGCGGTTTTGGAACTATTACTCAATTACAGACAGAATTTAATACTCCACAAAACGTCGAGCGAAATCGGCGCTCCATCAAATAGCGCGCAGTCCATTAAGTGAAAAAGGACGAACCGTTGAACTACAAAAATAAAAATTGCCTAGAAATTACTTTCGGAGAACCGAAAAATCTACTGCTTAACGGCCAACGTTTATGTGTTTCGCCGTCGTTTATTTTACACTCAAGCGATAAATCCGGTAACGACTACGCCCGTAATAGCCTTGTTAAATTTAGCGAGCTCTTGCTCCAAAAGCTCTACGCGAGTCTGCCACGGAGATTTTACGAACGTCTCTTCTATGTCCGGCTTTTCGAGAGGATCGCGAAAGAGTTGTTTCCGGGAAATCCCAACGGTCTCTCTCTTGAGTTTGTCTGGCCTCTTGGAAATCTTGAAATTACCGAAGCAACGTCGCGCCTCTGCACAAGCACCTGTCGACAGGTGTGCAGTAGACGTTATACATATAGATTCTATCGGTCGGCCGGGTCTACCTTGTTGTTATGTACTTCGAGAGCGCGTCGAGCTATTAAAACTATTTCATTGCGAGTTCCGGAGCGTGAGGTGTATGCTGGAATAAATTGGATGAATTTTAGGCTGTAAAAAGGTTTTTATTGACGTTTAACTTTTTTTCAACAATAAACTAACAGGAATATGAACAACTTACAATGTTTTATTCTAAAGAAGCGGAAGACTGCGAAGACTTCCTTTTTAACAAGCCTCGTGTCTTACTTAATCAGTATTCACGTATTATTAAATCCAATCAAGACGTTCTAATTGATGCTGCTTTATGAAAACACTTTGCTAACGCTCTATATCCTATGTATTCTCTCCTCGCTCTAACGTGATCATTATTATACTAGTATACTATATAGGATGTGTACGCGCCAAGAATTAATACCGCGATGCAAGCGTGACGAATCGATGAAATTGACTTGAAAATAACTTCATCGCTTCTGATAAGAAATCGATCGACTGGAACCACGACGCTCCCAACAGTGTATTAACGTTGTCATCCTTATACTGAAATAGAATGAACGTTTATTTAAATTAGCCAGTTGCGTAATTTCTCAAAATGTTATTATCTCTCGAAACATCTATATAAGCTTTCTAAATCGCAACACTATTATACATACGAGAAACGCGAGTTCTACTTCTTTTTGCGCGACTCCTCGACGACGCCCCTCTCCTGCTCGTACAGCGACTTCCTGCTCATAAAATCGGCGACGTTGTCAATGTGTTGTTCCAACAAGATGAGCCTGGCCTTCCTAGCCTCCTCCCTCTCCGCCAGTTCCGCTTTGCGTTCCTCCTCGAAGGCGATGCGAAGTCTGGCCAGTTCCTTCAGTCTCGCTTGCTCCCGTTCCTGCATGAGACGCTCCAGCTCCTCTCGGTACTCCAATCGGCGTCGTCTCCTCACCTCAGCCGTGAGCCGCTCCATAGTCTCCGACTGCATGACCTTGACCATTACAGCCTCAGCGAACTCTCGTTCCCGCTCGAGGAATCTCCTGCGACACTCCTCCTCGAAGCGGATCTGCTCCTCTAGACCCTCGGCGTAGTCGCGCATCTTCTGCCTTCTTCTGAGCTCTGTCTCGCGCGCCTCGAGCTCCACGTCGATCTTTACTTCCTCGAGCATTAGGTCCGACATCAGTCGTCGACGTTCGTTCCTTTCGGCCTGCAGTTCTAGCAGCATCTTCGCCACCTTCTCAATAGCCTCCTCTCGCTTCTTCTGAGCGTTCAGCTTGAGCTTCTTCAGCTTCTCAGACCTCTCTCTGAGCTCTCGCGTGTAGTTCTCGTTCCTCAATTCCTCCAAAGCCTCCCGCTCTTCGAGCTTGCTCTTCTCGATCGCACGAATCTCCTGCTGAACTAGTCTCTGCAGCAACTCCTGTTCGGCCAGTTCCTCTCTTCTCTTGAACCTCTCCATCTGGTCCTTTTCTTCCCGAATTCGATCGAGCTGTATCAGAAGCCTACGCTCCCTACGTTCCTCTTCCTCCAACAAAGATCGTTCCTCGCGTTTCTCCTCGACCTGCCGGTCCAGCATCTCTTTGAGCTCGTCCGTCCGTTTCCTCAGTTCCATTTCTCGAGCTCGTTCTCGTCGCTCGTTCTCCATGTCTGACCGGCATCGCGCCACCTCGTGTTCGATTCTCGCCTGGACATCCGCCGCCAAACGGTCAGCCTCCTGCTCGGCCAGTTGCGCGTGTAGAGCCTTGAGCACGTACGCCTTCTTGATCTCGTCCTCTAGACGAGCAAGCTCCTCGTCACGAATCGAACGCCGTTGATGCTGTCCACCGTTTAGTATCGAGCCGTTCACCGGACTGCACGTAGTCGTCTTCGTCGTCCTTTTTGTCGAGTCCATTCTGCGTGCGAGAGTGTTTTACGTCTATATACAGAGTCGGAAAAATACTGGTCTGATAGTGCACTCTTTGTTGGTTTTTCTCGGGCGAGAGCGATGTGCTGTGCTCGAGTTTAAATGCGTTACGTGTCGAGTTGTGAACGTTTGTGTACACTTACATATACAGAGTTTGAGAGTGTGCGGAAGATGGAAGTTTTGTGTTTCTTTTTAGTGTCCAGTGCGCGATGAGATGATTTAATAGCGATGCAAGTGATTCAATTTACGCCGGTATAGGTGATTTTAGCGAGAGACCGAGGGAAAAGCGAATCGAACCTACAAACACAATCACGGCTTGATTGAGCTTAATCGCGTATGACGTTGATGACAGTCTCGTTACCCGGGATTTATCGCGCAATGCCGACGAAATAACTAGGCGTTAAAACGGTGCTTGTTTTTTTTTTCAATTTAAACCCGATCTTGCAATCGAAATGGGAATCAACGAGCACAACGCACTCGAAACTGGTGGAAAATAAAACGAAAAGACCGTTTGTTCGAATCTAAATTCAGTGTACTTTACCTGCGAGCCAAAACGAGCCAGCCAGTCTCTTTCACGGAAAAAGTGGCAATGGAACTTCAGCGAGTCAACAATGCCACTTGGACGATCCAGTTCCAATTAACGGTTTTCGACTGTCATCCGAATCGCCGCCTCGTTTTGATGCTCTCCCTCCCTTGCACCGGCGAAGCAACGTTTGTAAACAAACGCGAGAGGCACACATATACACATAACCAAACTCGTGTCTAGCTGTACAGCATCAGTGCATCACTGCTCACTTTCGCAGAATCAACTCCGGATTTAAGTATTACGTATGTACACACACGCGAAGATTTCGTGGAAAAAGGAAACGATTTCAAACTCGCGGAGAGAGATATACAACACACGGCGGACGCGCGCGGCACACATCGGAGAGGGGAAAAGCAAACGGATGTAATAGCTGCCTGAACACTCACAGCCCAACGGTTCGAGAGCGACTAACTGGCGCGGTTGGAGTCGCGTCAACGCCACCACCGGTCCCAGCGTTCATCGGAGAAAGGAAGGAGGGAGACTTTGCCGCTGGCCCTTTTGAATACTGAGCGAGGATAGGTTAGTCGAGGACGAATCGGAGAACGAGCCGGGCCTGCTTGACTGGTGGCTGTGGAGAGAGAGGTTAGTAAAGGGGATTCATGGGGCGAGATGAGTATATGTGAAGGTTTTTGTTGGCGTTTGTGTTTGTGATGCAGTGTAAATGGGATTTTGTTCGATTTTTTTTGCAACGAGTGAACTGAAATGAGAGGTTATGATTGGAGTGAGTAATGAATACCTTTTTATAATGTTTTACTATATTGAATGTTGGTTTAATTTTAGAGACGATTACGTTACACCATAAGAATATTTTTATAACCTTTTTTGAATTAATAGTGTAACGATTACGTCTATAAATTAAACACAATATTGATATTATACTCCTAGCTGCTTCGATAAAACTATTTGTTCTATGATCAAATACCTCCGAGATGCCTTTAGGGAGAGTTAAGTCTTCTTTATGACTAGGCTGTTCTTGATCAGGATTATACCGCGTCCTTGATCAATAAGTCAAACTACCTCCTAAGAGAATTATGTTAACTTGTTATCCTCGTCTATCTCTGCTGAGACTTACATATACAAAGAGATGTTTGTTTAATTCAAAAGTGAATTATAAAATAAGGTAAATAAATCTTACGATGATTTCTAATTTTTAATTCTTATCTCATTGTGTATTGAACCGAGGTATTGTATTTACATCTATGAGATACTCTGCTAATATCTGTTCACTATCCTTTGAGAATATGAGAAAAACTTATCTCAATTCCATGAATTACAACCATTAGGTTTTTGCGGTAAAACGACCGCTATTAGCCAGAATTGTTTTTGCCTCTGCGACAAGTAACAAGGAGTGTCATTTCCATTTCCAGTCACGAACCGAACGTATCTCGCGATTTTTCCGAATCGCTAAGAGAGAAATTCGTTTCGCTACACTTGAACAGTACGTGACAAGCAAATTTTTCAAGCCCTATACGCATACTTTACAGTACTTTTCAGTTAGATTTTTACATTCCTTCGAGGACGCTCTTTATTGGACGACTCTTTTACTCGTTATCGCGCACGAGTGCGCATCCTCTGGGTTACCCAATTATTAAAGGATTTATATTTTCATATTATAATAGGTATACTTATATTGTGTATATCGTATGCATATGATTCATGCCTCGGTAAAAATACGTTAAGTAACTGCAATATTAATTTTGATTAAGTTTATAATTTCTCTGCAATTATGCATATTTATAGTAATTCCATGTATTTAAGTTATTATAATTCAAGAATTATTTCAATATAAATCAGAAAATAAATTGATACGATTGGAGTATGCACACTATTACGCAACATCGTATGCACGTATCAAAATCCTTGTTTTTTTTTTATTTGATTATAACTTATTCGATTTTCGGATTTACGGTTATCTAAAAATTTTCGCTGCAAATTTGTAACTAAATCCAAAGCAGCTTTGTATACGGAACTAAAAATCGAGTTTGAGGATTCCAGGAAATTTTCATGTTGTGACACACGATCTATACGTATCAGAGCATCAATAAGTCAGCAAGCTTTCAGGATGCTGTGAGAGCTTCTTTTCTTGACGAAATACGAGCTTTTCGGATACGGTAGGTATACCTCGATACGGGATAGGCACATTCTCTGTTCATGAAATTCGTCGATACAAGCCATCCACCCCAATACACCTAAAATTCGCTTAGTGATATATTTAGATATTTTTTACGTAAGATCACAAAATAATGATGAAAATCTGCTGGTTCAACAACAAAGTTTTGAGTTTTTATATTAACAATATGATCTAAAAAAATTAATCATTTTGACTTAATTTAAAACTAGTCGATTTATCTAATAAAGTGTATTTTATTTCTAAACACTAATGATGCATGCGATGGAACGCGAGAAACCGTAGATTCTCATGTTAAACTGAGCATATATATGCATATGCGCATCGCGTTGCGGTGCGCTTGTGTATACCAGCTTGTGGTTATGGTTATTCGCGCATAATAACGAGTCAATGTACGTTTGTAATACCTCCAATGACGCACAGTATTAGAGGGGACCGATTCCACGCCAAGTTAATTAGTCAACAACAAATACCTTAAGGGAATATGAGACTGTTCAAAGAGGGATAACATTTTCTTTAATATAATTAATTATGTAAGGACTAGTTAAATCAAGCTTCTTTTAAAGTGATTAAGTAGAGTTAATAGGGTTTTTATGAATTAAAAATTTAAATCATTCAGAATCATTATATAGAAATGTGACGTTTTGGTGCATGCACACTACATTATAAAGAGCAATTTAAAATAAACTACACTCGTATACCAAACAATTAACCGAAATTATCTCTCGACCTCATTTTCCGTCGCGATTGGCTTTTCTTCGGGTCGCAAAGCAGTAAAACAATTCAAACAGGAGATTGGCCCTCACGTACACACATACAGCTATATAGATACACGTGATATTTTAATATCAGTACGTCAGTAGCTCGCATGGTGCAACAAAGTGACCATACGATCTCCAATGAGCCGTGCTGTGCTTGCAAATGCGTCGAAGCGCCAGCTGCCTGGCAACCACTTGCACGTACGTGAGCGCACTGTAGCCATATTAGTCTTTATAAATCGTCTACTTCAAATAGTTTCATGTCGACGTCAAAGGCTTCAACGTAATTAATGGCAATAGTTGTGAATGAACAAGTTGACATCTTTGCAACGATTAAATTTGTAATTACAAACTTTATGATTAACTTTGATGCGTTATGTCAATTACGAGCAGTAATTATTTAGTGAGACGACATGATTTAACTCTAAATATCTACAGTCAGAACCATATACTAATTTACAATATTACGTTGAAAAGCATCTGACTTGTAATTATACTTTGATTGACGTATATTGCAGTTTCATAGTAGTAGTTAAAAGCTTCTTGTAGACTTCAGCAATGCGTTCTAAAACTTCTAATCGTCTGATATTCCTAAGTTGAATTGACTGCTTTTTGATGCGCTACATTTCAACATTCTCATAGAAAGTAATTTTAATAACTTTGTTAAATCAGAAAATATGAAGAACTAGAGCAGAACTTAATATTTTCTTTACACAAAAAATCCCCAATTTTTAAAAAATCATCCCAACAACGCTGAATTGATCCGACCTTTTTAAAATCTAACGCTATATTCACAACAATTTAAAATTCCAACCCATTTCAACGTAGCAAATAGTACATCCATTCAAAACGCATGCACGGCGACAAACTCCTCTATTCCAGCAATACCTATATACAGCCACATCCGCATCCTCGCAATCCTCTCTTCCAAAAACATACTCCTCTATACAACACTACCTCCGCACTTGCGTAGCATAGTAGGAGTAAGCGCGCAAGCTCGTCGCAGCTCGTCCATCACCCATACACGTATATATATATACATATATCCATCATCCGCGTAGAAAGAAGACTCAAGCTTTAGTTCTGCGACTTGCGCGCGCGCGCGTTTCGACAGGTGGCTCCCTGCAGCGAGTCGTGGTAGCAACTGTCGGCTGCAAGCTCCAGGGAGAGCGAGAGAGAGAGAGAGAAAGCGCGCGCAAGCTTTCCAGCTCCTGCGCCGACCCCCTGGCAGCAGCGGCGGAGAAGCAACCCCCGATGCGGCTCACCGTTAGCTCTCAGTGTCAGCGCTTCCGCCGTTGCGTTCACGTGCCGCCTCTCGATCCAAACGCGAGCATCGAGCCACGCTACTCATCGCTTATATCTCTTTTTCGTTCGTTCCTCTATAAAGTCTCGATTATTATCCTCTACGTACAACACATATAGTGCTGTGCTTGCAAGCTCAACATGGAAATGGACCTTCTGTGCCTTGGCGCAGGCTGACCGATTCCAGAACGAACTACTTGTTACGCTTCGGCTGCGGCGCTTGTCAAATCGAGACATCGTTTATTCGCATTTATTCTATGTGAACCAGGAGACGAAAAACTTCCGCGTGTAGAAGTCAATTTCACCGAGTGCGCGAGAGTTTTCGGAAGCCCGCCGCGGGTATATTTACGTCAGAGGCTGTAGAGATCCTGAAAATTTGACCAGCCGTGCAAACGTGTACGTAAATACATACATAGACTTCGATGGGGGGATGTCCATCGAATTTTCATGGCTCCCGGGCTGAAGTAGCGCGAGTGAAGTGAAAATAGCCGAGGAACCGAATCACTTGGATCTTTTGACGTGATTTATTCAACGCGTTTCATTTTCTTTACATCTCGTTCCTCCTCTCGTCTTGCACAGAAGAGAGGATATTGTGTGCTTTCGCTTGTGAGTTATAAATTTAGTGGCAAGATTTCTTCTGGAGAAAGAGAGAGAGAGAGAGAGAGAGAGAGAGAGAGAGAGAGCTGCTCCCGTAGTTACACTGCACTGGAAGCTTTATTAAGTGAGTAAACTGCTCTGTTATTTATTGTGGAACACGTCACAGATTTATAATTGATGACGCGATATGACTGAGCTCGAAGTTTTTTGATAAAAAAGCGCGTACTTGAAGCTTGATGGACGGCTTGTGGTGGATATTTTGTGGGGGTGTTATTTATAGAATTTTGGTTTGGGATAATTGATTAATTTTACACGCGCAGGTCGGCTGGAACTAATTTAATTAGAGTAATTGAGGGTAATTACGTGAGAATGTGTAAGCTTATGTAAAGTTTAATTATTTTTAAACACATAGGAGAAAAACCACTTTGGACGTAATGATCGAATAATTGATAAAAGGTCCAAGTTAGGGCAATTTCACCAAAAGAAGGCAATCAAATCGGTTTGTGTACAACTCGCATGTTATCTGGAAGTAGGATCTATGTATATAGAATCAGTAGAAGCAATAGAATATTTCTATAGCTTGTTATCGGGAATCTCCGGTCATGGTAGCATGAGTGGCCCAAGCACAGGCTCAACATATTGCATTTTTGGCATCTGACCTACCTCTACATAATACCCTGGGCTCGCAGATAGCGTTAAGGGAAATAGGAAAGCACCTATGCGCCACCTATCTTTGCTGGTCAAAGACTCGGAGAGTTTGAGCGGTAAATGAAAGACCATTACAAAACTGCTTTGATCTCATATATTGCGATAATTTTTATTTTGAAAGGTTACTCTCTAAAACTGAAAGAATGAAAAGTGACTGTAAAGAGTGAAAAATCACTCGAATCGGAGACAAAATTGAGTCACTCATTGCAAAGAGTCACTTAATTTCTACTCGAAATGAGTGATTTTTCACTCTTTCAGATTTAGAGAGCATAAAATCAAAAAAACTCAATATACTTAACTTGTGTAGACGCAATTTTTGAACTTTTACTTTACTAAGCTTCCTAAGATTGGTTGGTGGCTGGTGCAAATATTATTGTTTGAGTATTAGTAGTAGTAGTATACGAACTTAATATAGGTATATATAATTAATAATGTAGCATAATACAGCTTGGTACGATGAGTTCGAAACTTTCATTGTCACATAGAAGTGCCTTAATTTATAAATGAGAGACGAGATACACATTGTTGTTTTATTGAGTCGAAAGTTTGTGGTTAGAGCATCATAATAATAAGCTCAAGCGAGTTTACCATTAGAAAAAACTTTGCTCCCGTTTCTAGCAAAAATCGAATTCAATAATCAAATCTGGCTCAATCGCGTATTTTCTAGATTAATTCTCAACGTTATTATGTATTAATTATAAAAATAAAAATAACCATGCAAACTTTCGCTCGTACACACGAAGTTGAAACTGATGTATATACGAGAATTTTACGTTTATAAAATATAAAACGTAATATACTAAAAAAAGGTTCATTACATAGCTGAACCATAAAATTTTAAGTACCGCGAAAGCAATGCACGTTTCGCGATTTTATTTAAAAAGAAAATTTATCCTCCACGATATCGGGAGCCTGATTTCAAACGATGCTATCAGCTCGAATACGGCTTATCTTCGAGTATATAACGCAAAGCTAATTGTCGCAATTAAACGTACAGCGAATCGTTTACTATCTGCAAGGCAAAGCAAGAACAAAAAAAAAAAACAAAAAAAAAACGAGCCAATAAAAGCCTCTCCAGAAGCCAATGAGCTAGAAACATTGAAACTGGCTTTTTTTCCACAAGAAATATTTTCCAGAGTTAAAGCTCGTAGGTGCTTATAAGCCCTCTAGAGCTTCGCGCATCGCTGATTATCGTTGCGTATATAGAATCCATGCTTCCCTTCATTCTTTTTCTAGGACGTCTCTCGCGTATAGACACATTCACATTTTACGACGAATTATACCGCAAAAGAACATATTGTTCGTCGTTCCGTTTGTTTTGTCAGGCTTCCTCGACCCACTTTTTTTTTTCTTCTTCGATTGCCCGAGCGAAATGCGATACTCTCGCGCGACGACGACGACGACGACGACGATGTCGTTGCTGCGAGTTGTTTGCGAGAAAAAGCAAGCGACACCTTATACCACTCTATTACACTCCTTTTCTTTCCGTCTCCTCTCTCTAGCTTTGAGATTCACTCGTCCCGAAGAAAAAATCTCGCTTTCGTCAATCTTTCACTATTATCGTCGTTTTGTATCGTCCTGAAACTCCAACGTTATATACTTATACTACTTATACATTGAAATTCATGTCGCTTCATTATTAAGTATGTATAGTCGTTGATATAGTAATGAACTATTCACGAAGTGTAGTAACAATTTCACAGTTTGTTTCACATTCTTATACATCCTTGAGGAATAATGTCACTCTTTGCAAATGATTAATACAAGAGAGCAGCACAAGTTTTGAAAGTATAAATTATGAAACTTGGAAAGTATTATAAGTTTAAACAATAGAATCTTTCTACGTGGCGCTACGCGTCGATGTCTGCTATATATACTACTTTGCCTTAAGTAAAATCACGAGAAGGAGAGAAAAGTTTCACGCTATACAACCCGTCGCGCATTTAAGCGCCACGTCGTTCACCGAGTAAAAACTTAACTCGCGTATTATATATCTCTGAATAATTCACATTAGCTGTTCCTCATTATGCACTCGTTCCTCTATATGTGTCAGTATAATACTTCGGCGACGAGCAAATAGTTATCAAGGTTGCAAAAATTATAGGCCGTCGTAATACAGTCATCGAGTTGCGCTCACGTACTTTGTTAATCAAGCCGTTATGTGTGTAGGTATACCTATGTATATAGACTACCACCGAATGACCCAGTGACACCGGAAATCAAAGAGACTAGTCTTGTTGGGGTGTCCGCCCCCGCTCTCTTTTGTCGCTAATCCTACGTGTGTCTGCCTGTAATTTCGAAGGATTTTCTCTCGGTCGAGGATTATTGGTCGAGAGCGACATTATGACATACGGGACACACACGTGTACGTGTATATAGGCTATTCGAGACATATGACGCACGTTGCTGATTGGAGCTTCCTTTATCGAACGTTGTAGGTAGTTATGGTTTCTTGTTTGCAGTCACATTCTTTTTAGGATGCATAATATATATTTGAACAAATATTTTTCACATGTAGGATGTGAGCAAGTTAGTGTATCATTTTTTTTTTTTTTTTTTNCTGAATTTTGTAGACATTCGTAGCCTTGATTCAAAAATATTGCGGTATACATGTCCCTACATACATACACTCACACACATACACACATACACACACACATACACACACATACACATCCATACGGACATTTTGTAAAAACACGTGATTCGAACTGTACGAACCTCAAAATGGATTTCTAACCTATTTTTGAGAAAGTCGAAATTTTTACTATTACAAAGCTTATTCTAGGAGAAAGCAAAATATGCTAAAATATTAGACAAAGTTATTTTTTTTTTTTTTTTTTTTTTTTTTGGCTTTGGGGTGATAAAAATAAACATGTGCTGTGCGGAGTGTACAAGGGTGGATTTTATTGGAACGGGTGTTGTTATTGTTGTAATATGTTGAATTACTTATAATATATGAAGGTAGTGGGAGGAATGTCTAATGAGAGACATTGCATCTGATCCACATGATGTGCCATACAGGAACTCATCGATGTTTATAAATGTCTGCATTATGATAAAAACGTAAATTTGAAATGTAAATAGGCGACATTTCAATAGATTTCCGGAGTTCAAACGTGGCAATTAAATTGACTTTTTAAATCAAAATTTAAAGCTCCTACTTATGCACCAAACATTGTTATTTTAAAAACACTGTTGCAAGTCCAACTTAACCTTATTTTAATGTACACGTCATGTGGACTGCTAGAGCGACATTAATTCTGAAAACAAAGCAGTTTTGGACTGGCCTTTTCGTCACCGGCTGAACTCTGATTCATGTCTCTGACAAGTGAAAATAGGTGGCGCATAGACATTTTTCATTTTCCCATGGCAATATGCGCGCCAAGTCTAGATATAGTAGTGTGGCACTAATGCTAAAACTGCCTTGTTTGGCCTGCTAATTCGGCCACTCATACTAAAATAACAGCTAGAGATAAAATCTGAATTAATATTATCATATCGATCAATTTTTTATTTAATTCTCTTATTAAACTTACAATAAATACAAGCTTTCATCATCAGGTTGTTAAAGAGAAAATAAGAAAACGATTTTAGATTCCAGATTTTAATTAAAGAATATTTCAATACCTTCACTCCCTAATTTTCTCAGATTTTTTGTACTCCATATATAATCCAAATGATTCCGAAATGCACACGGCACTAACAGGTTAATTAAAGTTGCAATCTTATTAGAAAATAAGTGGATACATTAGCAGTGCTGCGGAGCTTAGCGCTGCGCATACCAAACTTTCCGAGCTATCTTCTTTTTAGAAAGTTTCACTTACAAGTAGATCGCAACGCGATTTTAGCTTACTTTTCGGTTATTATACTTAATATTCATACAAAATACCGGAGGTTATAATCTACACTAAAAGCTGCGTTTAAGGCAGAGAGTTAAAACGTCGTCTGTAAATCACACTTAAAAGGAAATATTTAACTTTGAAGTCGAAACTTTAGGCCAATATATTATTTACACCAGCAATTTACACTCGCTAAGATTTCTTTTTCCTCTGAATGTTTAGAGATAAAGTATAAATCTTTTAAGTAGCCCTATCTCGGTTTTAAAGAGCTTTGCGAGAGCTACATTTCTGCACTGCTTTTATGGTTTTTGTTCTGTATTGTGTTTTACGTCGGTTTTGATACACGGTTATAACTCGAAAACTACAGGTCATAACTAAATGAAATTCTACGCGACGTGTTCAAGTGCTCTTTTATCATTGTCGCGCTTATCATTTTTAGGATTGTTCCAGCGGTATAAAAGCTTCTGCATACAAATATTTTTGCTCTTACAAAGATTTTATTTTCATCCACAGTTCACACTGTATGTTTAACTTTTCTCGCGTGAAGAAAATACGAAATCTCAAGAGATGACAAGCGGAAGATCGAGACTTTCACTTCATAAACTACGTTCCCCGAAGGACTATTGCATTCTCACATACTCGACATGACAAATCGAATCTTCTCTACGCACATACAGAACCAAAACACATTACACTACTTGTAGTAAAATTAATAAAAACAGTCCACCCCGATACCAAGTATATAACAAACACTCGCTGCAGATTCAATCACCAGCGGCATATAATCTCAAATAGAATAACGCAGTTTGCCAACTCGAGAAAAACCCACCGCAGTGGAAAAAGTGACAGGGAAGAATTACCGGTGTGCTACACCGCCCCCCAGAGGCAGAGCACTTGTGTGTGTGTGTGTGTGTGTGTATCTATATATACGCTTCTCGCTTTCTGCGCCGTAAATCGAATGAAAAAGTCGGCGAATCTAAAGGAAACAAAAAAAAAGGTAACGAGCCAAGAAAGAGAGAGGGTGCAGAGCGAGACATCGCTTGCTCGGCCGCGCGCGCGCATGTCACTATAGCTAGATATCGAGAGCAAGGACGAGTCGTCGAGGCGAAGTGCCATCGTATATATAGTTACGTCGTGCGCGTCGAACGTGTATACGAGCCGATAGTAGACGACGTGCCTCTATCGCAATATATCGAGAGGGTCAGCGCGCGCTTCGCACCCTAGCTTATAACGATGAGCTGCTGTGCGTATGTATGTATAGGTGTAGAAGGGAGAAGAAAGAGCGGAGGTTTTTTTGAGAGAGAACATTGTTTTTTGGGAAATTGGTTAAAAATTCGTTAAAAATTTCATTATATGCGTAGGTAGTATTTTTCTACCTTTTCAAAAGCACAATAAATACGTCTTTCTGAAGTGCATGTAAGTGAAGTTGACGACTGAAAGCAGAAACATTGTTTGATTTTTTAGAAAAGCTGAAACGTTCTTTGAAACCCTTTGAAATTCTTTCAAAACTTTCCAAGAAAATTAAATTAGTTAAAAATATATTTCAAAAAGTTCGCCTTCGTAAAAAGGATAAAGATAATACCAATATGTCGAGAAGTCTTTCAAAAATTTCCATATATTCGCACACACACACATTCCTTCACTGCTTACAGAAGGCGACAAATACCGATGGATTCCAATCTAGCTCACCTTGTCCCCGTCTTGCGGAAAACTATAGCTTCGCTCTCGGGAAACACAATAACTCGTTTTCCGGAAAACCGGGGGAATCCCCGACACGTGTTATACGTTCGTTTAAAGCACACAATACACATATACACATACACACAGGACAATACGGGCGTGAAAAGTTTTCGCGCGCTGCACGTGAAAAGGACAGGTCCGCAGGAGCACAATATACAACGAATGGACTCTTCGATTGCTCAATTTCACGCGTTTCTTGCGCATAGCGTCGCTTCGATAGGTTCCAGCAATTTTAGGCGGAAGCTCGACTCTTTGTTGCGCCACACACGGACAGCGAAGTGGGTCAAACTATAGAGGGACGAGCCCTTTTTTCAGTTTCGTGAATTATTAGACACGTGAGACTTGGATGTCGGCTCGAATATCCTGTGCTTTACGAAAAATGTGACGAAAAGTTGTATCAAAAATGTTTTTGTGAGCTTTACTTTGAACTTTATTTTGTTTCTACAGCGCAAGCTCGTTTTTTAAACTTTGACGATCGTTGCAAAACACGTTTTAAAGAGGAGCAAAGGAACTCTTCAATTCGCCATAGTAGCGAGTGAGGCTCTCGAAAATTCACCGATTCCGCACTCAAAACAAAAAGCTCTGACTTGCAGCCGTATACACATCCGAGCGGAAACTAGAGCTTACTCAGGTAGAAGCTGAACATGCAAATCTGAAAAGAAAGAGACGCTAGAGACTTTAAAGGCTAAGGCAGAAATGCGCTGTACAAACGTTTGCACGGGGAAAATCTTTTCTGCAAAGCGCCGCGCATGTCTCCCAATATTTTCTCTTCTCCAATTTAAAGCACAAAAAAAGCTCGACTTTCAAATTAGTCTCCAACAACAACACGGCTTAATTCACCGTAGATTCGAACGAAGCGGCAATATCCCCGCGGAGTTACTCCGAGGCAAGTTCGTCGTGCAATCAAACGTCGAATCCCTCGTCGCGGATTTAATCGCGCACACGCCGAAGCTATAACGTCGCGCAGTGTCCGCGACTGTCTCTCTCTCTCTCTCTCTCTCTCTCTCTCTCTCACTCACTCTCACCGAATCGATAAGCCGCTTAGGATTCCCCGCGTGTTGGACTATGTAAATAGTACAGTATAGTGTCTCGCAGTTGTTCGTTCGAAACAAACTGACTTTATATACGTCGAGCTTTCTGTGAATGACTCGTTTTCTTGTGCAGGACGTCACGCGCAAGATGCCTCGATATCTTCTTAATTGAACCACGTCAGCAAGAGATAAAGTCGTCCGAGTGTGCCGAATTGTGTCTTTAGAAAATCGAGACAGTGACGAGAGCTTTGAATAAATCAGCTGTTTGTGCGAATGGATTTCGTTTATACGTGGTATAATAAGCGCTGTCTGAAAGTTGCGACGACATTTTACCAAGCGCCCGCGTGTACTTGTAAATGACATTGCGGGGAATCCTATCGTGTAAAGCGGACTGGCTGTAACAATGTTTTTGTGTGGCCTTCAAACTTTAGAAACAGTCGCACAATAAACGCTCTCTCTCTCTGCGAATGATTCTGATAAGGGACAGTATACACAGTGTTTCGCAAATAAAACTTTTCTGCGACGAAATCCCGACTAAAGATGCATACGTAATTATTTAGCGCGAATCAGATGATAATTTCTGTAATTGAATGCGGGAAAACTGCACGGCGTACATTTAATCAGGTCACAAAAGCTCGCCAAGCATTAATAACAAAAGTTTATTTCAATAATATTTTCATCCGCAGCAGTAGCGTATGGAGTAAACGAAGCTCGATTACGGTTGAAATAGTAAAACACAGAGATAGAGACTGCGCGTATACGCTAGTTTAAGGCGCGGCTTATGACTTAGTTTTCCCCTTGGTATTGTGTGGCCCACATGTCATGTGTTTGAAAATAAAAATAACGCGCTTGTCGAGTCAGTTCAACTATTTTAGGGTTATATAAATAATACACCAAGCTTCCATTGCGTTGTACGTCTGACCTAATTTACTTTACTTAGGCTAACACGAAATTCTTGGAAGCGCTTAAAAATTCATCCAATTTCTTGGAACTATGTCCCAAAGCTTTGGTGAATGTATACTGGAGATTAGGCTTGATTTCACCGTAGAACTTTCGCATATCACTGTAAATTTTACCAAAATTAATCAATCTATCACACAGTACCTTGTCTCCAGCGCAAATTATCGAGTCGTCGTCTCGTGTTCAACAGCGCCCAAATGGTAAACACAGAAGCTTTATCTGTAGGCTCGCTGCCAAGAAGCTGTGCTTGCACTTATGCTTTATAATAGAAAATTGCAAGCTGTTGTGTTGCCGAATCATTTCTTAAACTCTACCCGCGGAAAAGCCACGAAAGAGAGTCGTTCTTACGCAGCGGTTCCTCCCGATCGAGGTCGTTGCTTCTAATAAGCTGCGCAGCCCGATTTCTCTTCTCCAAGGCTGCGCACGGCTTATCCCTAATTCAGGAAAAGCTCGGTCGCTCCTCTCTCTCTCTCTCTCTCTTCTTTTATTTGGGAATTGAGCGGGGTAATCTGAATTCTAATGCCCGCTCCTGTAAAATACGAAATAAGAAAAAAGCTAATTTGCATGCAAAGCGCAGGTTAAGTCTTCATAACGCTGATGGAAGGAAAGTTGTATACGCAGAATCGTGCTGCGGGTGAGCTTAATAGAAGTTTTTTTTTCTCTAGCGCGAGACGTCAATTTTGTCGAGGATATATACAAAAAGCGGGGCTTCTAGTGTTCGTTGGATGAAGATTTTAGGCACGTAGTTATGTTTTTGTCGAATTTGAGTCGAATTAATGTACGATAAATCTCGCATGGATTATGGTATTTTTGAAAAACTTCGATGATAGACGATGTTGGACGGAGTATAATCAATTTCTAAAGCCATTTAAGATCTACTGTGGGATTCGTAGATTGGCAATTTTCTTACTAGTTCACGGGCTTATACTTTGTTACACATAATCGCATATAAGTAGAAAATATCGTGTGCAGTCAGACGTATATTATGCACGCGTTTTGATTGTGTAAGACTACAATACTAATATTGACTCACTCGTACGGCATCATCTTGTTATTGCGGAAAAAAAAGTTCAATTTTGAATGGCAAACTGATAAATATTTATACCTGTTCAAATATTAATTTAATATCTGATACGCATAATAAATCAATAAACGATGGAAATGTATTTGGTGTTATATGTAGGTAGCATAGAGTATGTGTACGTTGGTATATATAGCAGCCAAAACTTAAAGCATCAAAGAAGCACTTTGCTTTAGTCGGTTATCGTCGATAAACTTGTGCGAAGCCTTGGTGTGTCTAGAAAGTGATTTCTTTTGACCAATGACGTTTCTTATAAAATATCTTGACAATTTAAGAATGTTAATAATAAACGGATGATTAAATCATTATGATTAATCATCAGTTGTGATAATATCAAAATAGATTACCTTTAGAATATAAATGTCAAATAACGCTTTGATGAAGTGAGAAACGAAAGAGTATATTTGACACGTTCTGAATGATTATCTGTTGGCTTAATCTTCACACAAAAGTAGATAAGATTTAAGGGTGTGTAATCGTAAGAGACGCTGTTAGCCCCTTTTTCGAGAGGTTTAAGATAAGATTATCAGGATTCAGCAGAGAATTAGTACTGAAAGAAAATACTATTTTTTCGGTATTGAATGTTTATTAATATTTCTACTATTTGAATGAATATAGCTCCTATTTTTTACGATCATCGATATTATAAAATAAAATATATTCTATTATAAAAGTATAGAATTTTTCATTCTTTTATAACTATGCGTTAGTCGAACAAAAGAAGAAAATACTTTTTCAAGGTTCTTTTAAAATTGAATAGTCTATTTGAATTGCGAAACTCAAAAAATATGATTTCAATTTTGATACCTAAACGATTTTCCTTTGTGAAGAAGAAAATCCTATCGAACAAAAGAAAAACTTTCAGATATAAAAAAGTGAGGAGTTTTCTCTCAGGGCAAAAGAATCGCTTTCACTGCAAAACGAATCGCTGCATTTCGTGTTAAACTTATTGCGCACACGCGTATAAAATCAATATTTGATTAATATTGAAGAGTAAAAAGGCAAACATATAAATACTACCACCCGAAAAACTTCTCTGCTATTATACAGCATTCAGTTATAACATGAGCAGCTCAAGCTGGCTCAAGAGGGCAGTTTTGATATACACGGTTGGCCTATCGCTATATATGCATATTGGGCGTAGATTCTGATAAAAGTTGTAGGAAAATGTCTTTGCGCCATCTATCTTCGCTGGTCAGAGATTATCAGAGAGCTGGAAAGTTCAAGTGGTGGGGGGGGGGGGGGG
>CM053169.1:9614032-9639215 GCA_012977825.3 Pteromalus puparum
GGGGGGGGATAGATCCAAAACTGCTTTGTTTCAATTCTGTTTGTCATTTCGAAACAGTAACAGAATATACCCGTCAAAAAAAAACGAACGCACCTGGTACAACGTGGAATATATGTCATTCCCTGCTACTAAGAGTATAGTCATAGTCATCGCCTTGTCGCAAGCTATTTCGTGACCGCACTTACGCAAACGCCATCATATATTTTATCGTACATCCAGCAAACTTTCCGAGTACGTACTTAATTTTGAAAGGAAATATGTCTCATCGGGGACCAGTGTGCAGTACACACTTATATGTCCCATCATTATAAATCGTCATCGCACTAAATCCACGCGGTCATCAAACACTTCTTCGAGCTTTGGGGAGCCGAGAAAAATGATCCGAAAATATAAATGGACGCTCGCAGAGGTGGAAATATAATACATGTACAGAAGGAGAGAAAAAGTTCTCTCTCTCTCTCTCTCTCTCTCTCTTTCTCCCACGCGATAATTTACGATGAAGAGTTATGAGGGCCAGCGTCCTCGAGGCTGTCGCTTTTCCCGACTGCAACAGCGGTGCTGCTGCACACGTCCATAAAAATCATACGACGGAACGGTATCTACTTTTTTTTTACGGCTCACCCTGAAAATCTTATCGCGGCGAGGAGCGCGAAAGCGGATGCGGAATTACTAGCGCAGCTCTTCTCGGCCAACGCTTGGGCTTCTTCTTCTTCTCGCTTTTACGAGCGTCATTTGGATAGTGTGCGACTTTCCTTGCGCTTTTTTTTCCCTCTCTCTCTCTTTCTCATCGACCTTTTTCTTTTCGCTCGCGAGGCCCTTTCTCGAGGCTGGGGTGGAAAAATTCTCGGATGGTCAAGTCGATCAGCATTACGACGCTCTCGGGAGGATAAGAAGTGCTACGACCGATGAGGAAATTGCCGCGGCCGTGAAAAGGAGGAGGAAAAAAAAACGAAGGAGAAACCGAAGGATATAGTAGGTATAGGTACGCACTGTCGCTCGCGCGCGAACACGATGAGAAAAAACGATACGCTGGCGTCTACTATGGCGCGTTATTCGATTTTTCGATAGACCTTTCTTCGAGGCACACGAAAATAAAACGTCGACGATATTGCGTCGAGAGCCGAGATGAATACACTTTGTGATATCGTTGCGTATGCAAAAATTGATTAAAGTTGAATGAATTACTTCGTAGGCTAATGAATTGGGTGGGCAGATTTATAACCTAATTCTGGGTACGGCTTGCTTTCGTTATGTATTTTTCTTTAGAACCCTAGTCACGATTTTTTAAAAGAAAGCTTATATGCAGAAGAACACTTCTACACCGTCGTATGAGCGTTCAAGAGAGTTTAAAGTTTTTTACAACTTAACGTTCGCGGCAATTTCCAGCGAACTGTTCATAAAATATGGCGCGGAATTTCTATCGATGAAAAAACCAGTATATACGTACCGGATTGGGGGAGAATTTTTACCCTGATGAGGAAATCGATCGATTGAAAATTACGTTTATAACGGTAATAAAAATACACTATATTTAGGATTTTCACGAGAATCCGACGTTTCGAGATAGTGAGCTGAGCTACTTTTAAGAAGATTGAAGTCTCTAATTAAATTGATCGATCAAGGTTGGACGTTTTTATTTTATTTAAAATGTTGTTATAGGGATTATTTTTAATTTTCTTAACGTTACCTTCGAAGAACCTCTGGATCGAAAAATAAAGAAAAATCTTTCTTAAAACTAGTATAGTTTACTAAAATTAATTGTACTTCTAATTAACATCTCTAATTTTGTATGTATAGTAAATACTTTGAACGAGCACTTGTCCACCTCATTCATTTGCTAACGGTATGTCCTCTCGCGAAAGTTCACCCCAAGTCCTTACTTCACTCGAAGACACGACTGCAGCGAGGAAACAATCGATTGTGCGCCCTACTAAATTCACCAAATAATGAATTAACGTACTTCAGCTATGTATCGAACCCCGAGAGTACTATACCTATATTGTTCACGAAAACCTGCAAGTCACCCAACTGCGATTTCAAAATAACAGTTAAAGTTTGGAAAACGTTTTGATTTTTGTAAAAATTTACGACGAAGTACTCTTTTTTAGCTCAAGGCACATCCGAATAACAAATATGCATTTTCATATGATTTTTATATGACGTCATTAGTTTTACGTAATGTTAGATAGTTAAAAACAGGAGGAACGTAATTTTTCAAACTGTCCGTATCTAATTGCACATGCTTTCGTAACGAGGAAAGCAGTCAAATTGTCTCTATTAATCACTTCCGAACCAGCACAGAATGTAATTTAAGTATTCCTGTGTAAAAAATGTAAGCACACAAGTCTGAAAAATTAGCCGCACTCTGTGTATTGTTCCCACTTACAGCAAAGTTCTTTCCATACTTTTACAGTGAAATGAAAAAGTATACTAAATCGTTTATGGCAAATTATTTATCTCAGCCTAGAATATAAAATCTCGCGTAATTGCTTACCGGAATCGTGTTCCTATATATATATATATATACTTCGACGAATCATCAACTACGTCTTAGAAGAAGCAACACAGCGTATGTAGGTGAAGAGACAGAGGGCAAAATAAATCGAGCATGTACAGCGACGACGATTACCGCGGACGATTGGCCGAGACACTGCTACTGTCGGTCGCGTGGATCTGGGTCAGGAAATAGATGATTCTATGCGATGCAGTATGTTACAGCTATGGATGAATTGACCTTGAGCCAATAGAATTCAATTTATTAGGATTATACGAATGTGTACGTGTATTTCTATATGTATTGAAAATAATCTTACGATTATTATTATCTTTTTTTGTTATTTTGAAAATCCTTTTATATTTCATACGTTTGAAAAATTCAGATATTTGTGCGTGATGTTCATTTGTTCTCGTCGGCTTTTGTTTTTCGTTTCAGTTATACGTGCGTTGAATGCGTACATATTCCAGATGTAACTGCAAAAGAGAAAAGCGAATTGTTAGCAGCTGCGTAATTTTTATTCGATTCGAGCTTGTCATTCCTCGTACGAATCAATTTTCTTTATTGTCACTTCAGGCCATACAAATTGGCAAAATGATTTGCATGCGTTAACGCTACTGTTGTGCACAGCGAAGGCACATGACAGCTTTGTTTTTAGGCAAGCTCGTGGTTAAGGATCGAACCTTCTAAGTCTTTAGTTGCCGGCTAACGACAGTAGGTGGCGCATAGGTGCTTTCTTATTTCCCTCATCACAATATGCTTGCAAAATGTATATATATAGCAGTGTGTAACTTATGTCAAAACTGCCTTGTAGGGTCTCGTTGGACCGCCCGTGCGTCTATTGAAATTGTAAATCCATCCTTAGCGTGATAAGATATGATTGCATAATTTGTTATTTTGATTCCATGTCGCACAAAAATTCATGATCAATGTTCAAACAAACTTCAAAAATGCCAAAGGTAATTTTACACAATCTGACCGATCGCTTATGTAACAAACGTTCACATAACGAACAATCAGTAACAGAAAACCAATTAAAAAGTAACGATCCGCTGCAAAACGTGCCTAAAAAGAGCCGAGACGTAACAAAAGAGATTGAAGCTTGAATTGTCGCAATTAGAGGTAAAAATTTTCGAGCTTTCTCGTGTCGCCTTCAGCGCTTACATACACACACACACACAAGTCAGCGAAGGATTCTCTTCAGTCGCGGGCTTGCAAGCTCTCGGCTCGTATCCCTTAACCCCCTTTGGTTTCTTTTTTTATCCAGCTCACATATGAGACCGGCGGCGATGCTTCTCATTAGCATAGCTTTCCGCACGGCTTGCTGGCTTTCGGCCTCTTTCCTCACTTGCGCTCTTTCGGCACAACCAGACAATTAAGCAGCGGACCTTTGTTGTAAGTGTCGCTGTATTACTGCAGCGTTGCGCGATGTGGGTATAACTGTATGTAGTTATCTGGATTTTACGTTTGTATGTATTTATACCTGGTTCAGGTATTCGTGGAAAGCTATGTGGGTTTTCGAGCTTTTGTAGTAGGTGTAATTGAAATGTAAATTCCGAGGAAAGGATTTTACATTTGTTATTCGAACGACCCACTTTTGCGAATATAGTTGCTCGAGTTTTAATTTTATCGTCAACATGTGATTCGTTATTAGTATATTGGTTCTGATTTAATTAATTAGACTTTTTTTATAAAATACACGAATGACAAATATTGCAATTTGATACATGCATTACATATTACGTACTCTCCACTATAAAGGGATACCGCTTAATATGCAATACGGGAATATTAATATCCAACTTTATATCGATCGATTTCATTAAAACGTAAAATAAAATAAAGCTCAAAGCTGTCCTCCCCATACGCGGCTTATTCGCTTTGATACTGGAATATTGTGATTGATAAAGAGCAAGGAAAACAAGATGTAGGAACGGCGACAGACAGGTAGATTGGCACATCTATCGAAAATGAATGAAAGAAAAAAGTAGAGGAAAATTATAGGAGGATGAAGAGAGTAAAGAGAACAATGGCTGGCAGGAAGTCTCGCGGATGCAGCACAGAGCGATGAGACCATACGACAGAAGGGGGAGGGAAAGGAGGGGGATAGATGAAGTCCCGCGCTGAAAGAGAACGCGTGAGCGAAAGGCAGATAAAAGGAGAGAAAGAGAGCTTACAACGCCTATATCCGAGAAAAGCTGAAATCTGCAGCGCAAAACCTCGTCAGCTCTTTTTCGGGAGGATCCTATATCTGTACACGTATATATAGCTATATGTGTGATGTATACGCGTTCGCGCGCGCGCGCGCTCAATCTATTACGTCAAAGTTAATTAAATCCAGCGATGCGTGACTGAAGATTCGCGCGAGCTATGCGGAATTCTGCTTGTTGTTGTTGTTACCGTGGACTGCAGCAGTGCTATTCTAGTTATGCATGACGTACCGTAGTTGCGGCTCTGGACAAATTGACCGAAAATCGCATCTCGCTGTGTATTGTTGGGATGGGAGATATTGCAGCCGAATAGGCCAACACTTTCACTCGTTATGGAAGATATGCAATCGTTGATTGAAATGCATCGAAGCTTCTGGGATATGAATCAAAATGAAAATACGCGTTGTCCGCTTTTTGTGTCGGGATTTAAATTGCTTTTAATTCTCTGGGTTCGTGTTTATTTACCATTTACACGCGAAATCGACGGATTGAATTCGAATTTAATGGGTTTATAGTGTGCGATGTTCCGCGCGTGTTTACTAATGTCTATAAAGATTTAGGTATTGATATTTTTTTGGAGGTCGGTAATTATCTTGCCAGCGATATTGATTCGCAAAGTAACGCTGTAATTACAGCGATTTGCGGGTAGTGTCATTATTCATGAATGTTGTCTGAATGGGTTCACAATATTTTTCATATGAAAAATCAATTCAGCACGAGCAAAGCGACTTCAAATCATTAAATTTCCATCAAAACAATGCTTTCAGTATATAAGAATAAAAGAGAGCCTCAGAAGATAATCCACGAGCAAATAACGAAAGTCGATGAGAACATGGCATCGACTCTCCAATCCGATATTCCTGATAATAACAGTTTGACGAGTCCCAAATCAATATTCCCGTCGCAGGGGGGAGTGTCCCCTAGTCGATTCGAAACTTAAATCGCAAAGGAACGATAATTACCACTCGCAGACGTTTTGGCGTAATACAGACCTACAGGCCGTAAAATCGATCGCAACGAGGCGCGAGCTTTATATCATCCCATCCGCTCGCGCATACACGACATTTTAGTTAGCCAGCCACAATCTAGTCGTAGCATCGCGGCCTACTTGCCAATCACGCCCTTCGCACTGCGTGTCACGCGCGAAGCGGGCCTCGCACTTGGCTCTCTGTACTTACGTGTACATTGTAGACACAATGACGTGTGTGCTGCTATGGAGGATCGCGAGGTCGTCTGGTGCGCTATGACCTGCCGTTGCTGCTGCTGCTGCTGCTTATGCCGATTCAACGGTTGCCTGTGCGTATTTTGTATAGCTTGTTGTGGCTTGATGTATAAGGGCTAGAGGCCTTGGATGCGAACGATGTTGTGTGGTAGTGTAGCTTTCGATTGGGATGTACATATTACGTACTAATGAGGTTTAATAATTTTTTTCATTTTCCGTGTGTAAAAAGTAAGTCTGGAATGAGTATGGCTTAAGAAGTCTGGGGTAAATCTGGCTTATTGGACTATCCCATACTTTTTTCCCAGACTATTATTTTTCCTCCTGAAAAACACACGTTAAACAAAACAGTTTTGGACTGGCTTTATTTTTCCACCGCCTGAACATCCCGAGCTCTTTGGTTTCCGACTAGCGACGCTAGGTGGCGCCTAGACACTTTTCTGTTTTTCTCATCAAAATCTACTCACAGAATGTAATATATAGTGATATTGTACTGTATAATCCTTCCTTCTTCGAAATTATAATATTATAATCCTGGTAACTTCAGCTGCAGGAAGCAGTGATTGCTTTAACGCTTGGAAGATGTGAGATGTGAGTGACATTTTTTGAAATTTAAGAAAACAAAAGCTATAATATTAACATTTTATAAAAATCGATAAAACCAGACAGATTTGGCTAAGTTAATGTCTCTGTTTACAAAACTCATTCACAGAATTAATTGCGATTTCTTATCTTTTATAATACACACGAGATGTATTCACATTCTCCGCACAATTTTCCCTTCTAATGGAAAATGCCTTTGTAAGAGAATTAAGTGGGAAAGGTTCATTCGTGTAATTATAAGTGCATTCATAATGTATACAAGGGTATAGGCGAAAGTTGGATGGAATAAAATAGGCAACTCTCGGTGTAAGTGCTTCATAGATATCGTTGTTGTAACGCTGGGCCTAACTTGCTCCTAATTTCATTAAGAACCTAATTTTCATGATGATGGAGACAGCAACATTGCAGAGGGGAATTGATGGCGCATAGTTTGAAGTTTTTAATTAATCTAATTTAAGCAGTGCTTCGAATTCACTTAAGACGCGAGAGTGCTTGTATGCACATTCCCAGGCTTAAATGTACATTAAACGTAAAAAATAACAAAACGAAATTTAATTCCAATGTGTGAATCTGTTAGATCACTTGTAAATATTTTGAAGCACTTAACGCGATTAATAAATATCCAAAAAAATTAAGTACATCATTCAACGTATATGTATACGTGCTAGTGTCGGAGCTAAACAAAGACAAACCGGGGCAGCCAACGATGTTTGCGACTCCTCGTAAAATCGACCCAATGACGATCGAACGAAGGACGACACAAGATAGCCACTGACAACCTGCGCGCACACACATCCAAAATCAGATTGACTTTCAAAATTAGCCCTAATACCACGAGATGCATGAGCTGAAAAGCTCGCGTGACAGACACAATCTAATCAGCCTTCCTCATGCCAACAGTGAACCCTATACTGTACATGTTTTACGTTTTGGATGATTATATAGACTAAAAGGTCAATTTAATCAATGTAGTCGAATCAACAATTCGAAAAATATTTTTCCAGTTGAAATCGAAAATAGAACAATGTTGTCATTTTGGATTGATTAAAAAATTGTTTCCACGCGTGAAGGACGTATCAAATCCGCGAAGATTTGTTTTTGTCTTGTTTATTCGTGTATTTAATTTTCCCTTCGGCTTTCAGAGAGAAAATTCGCAGAAGATATCGCTTGGAGCATCGCGTCTTTTCTCGGGTCTTAAGCATGAGGTTAGAATTGAATCAGACTGGGGCACGACGTAATTAGATCACACGGGATGGAAAGAGGAGCGAACGTAAGGAGGACGACGGGCGAGGCGACAGTTCGAGGGAGACGTCGGTTTTATCCTTCCGAAAATTGTGAAAATCGAATTACGTCCAATTCTTTTAATTTAACTTGACTTGACAGCGGGATTTACGATGTTTAACGCGTTTTATTCTTGAAATGTTTATTACTTTTGTAAAATTTATGTTTTTAGTTGAAGAGTCGAGTAATAAGCTTTTTGTTTAAATCTGTATCAAAAGACAACGTGGCGTACGTTAAATAAGAGATAAACTATGATGAATATTGATTTTATAACTCAATCAGAGTAAACCAACAGCACTGATGTCAAACAACTTTATTTAAAAAAAGATGATCGACATTAATACCATCGTCGTAATACTCGTTACATAATTTATAGAAGTTCACGAAGCGTCCTGCAAAAAAATTGATACCGAAATAATCCACACGACCTACATTATAATAAACACCGTAACTGGCTTGAAACCCAATTTTAATTGACAGCTTCGAGGGCTTTAGCCGAATATAATTGGATTCAAAATAATCATCCCTCACTGTACGTCATCACAACCACTCCCTGTACACAATAATTATTATGTTCGAATACATTCAAAGATACTCGACAGCATGCGAAATCAGAGCTCCCACTACAGATATAATAGAGCACATTGAATAGAGCAAAATGAAGCCTTTGATAAGCAGCAGCAGGTGTCCATCGTTGATTCAACGCGGCACTTGCAGGACCGAGCCGTGTCTTTATAACCCCAGACCGCGCGTGAAGCTTATACGCTCACGGCCTGCGACCTTATCAAATTGGATTCTCTCTTCGTTAGTAATGCATTATATCGCATACTAATTGTTCCGCCCTGGACCGAAATTAATTAATTCCATTGCGGAGGGCGCATGCATGCAAGAGTCGAGTGCTTGTGTGAAATTCGGCCGCATCTTCATCTCGTGCAGCAACAGCAGCGCAAGCTCCAGGAATTAGGCTTGCGCTCAATTATTCAAACCCGACGCTTTTCCTCCCATGTGTGTGTAGGTGTGTAAGTATATACGGCTAATCTTCAACAAACGTGTCTACAGTTGCCACCGAAGCGAGCTTCTTCCAACTGTCGAGAGCACTGCAAACGGCTTTTTGATGATGTGTTCCTGTTTGTTATGATTTCTTTTTGTCGAGCTTGGTTTATTCACGAGAGGAGAGCTTCGTTAGTTCTGCTGCTATACTGCTGCTGGTGCAGACGGATGTTTGTTTTTTAGTCGTCGCGTTTGCTCGGGTACCGAGTGTTTCCCGGAATTGAATTCATTTTTCATCGAGAGCTTGAGAGGATTTTTAATGGAATGTTAACATTTTTAGTAGAAGGATGAAAGGTAAGCACGAATTTCTGGGATCGGTTGATGCTACGTGAGGTGATTTCGCGTATTTTTAAGTTACTGCAGTAGTACAGTAGTTAATCGTGTTGTTGGAATCATGCGAATGTTGTGAAATGTTAAGTATGTATAGGAAACGGCCATGAGAGTTTCCGTTTATTATTTTCTGCAGTACTGGCTTTAATCTATCTCACAGACTTATATGCTGGACAGAGGTATTCTAGATTTCTCACGTAAATTAATTTTGTCTTCAATTCTTTTGGATGTCGTCTCAAATATGGACCAAGAAGAAATCCACTTGGTATAGTAAAAGATTCTTCCATAACCAAGAAGATTCCATTATAATCAAACTTCTGACTATTCTAGATACAAATATAGAATCTTCTTGGTTATGGAAGAATCGTTTAATACCAGGTGGATTTCTGGCCTTGGTCAATATTTGAGACGACATTCGCTAATCACAAGAACTAATAGAGTCAATAGGATAATCCACAAAGCTCAAACTGTTATAAGCATGAGAGGCTCAAGTAGGCCTAATAAGATCAAGGTGGCAAACTACTATATTATATACATTTCCTCCGCATATAGTGTTGAAAAAAACAAGAAAGTACCTATGCGCCACCCTATCTTCACTAGTCAGAGATTATACAGAGAGCTAGACAGTTTAAGCGATGGGAGAAAGGCCAGTCCAAAGCTGTTTCACTTTACCATACTCAGGCTTGTCACTACTGCGACTTATTCCTCAAAATGCGCGCACACCACTTTGTAGTGTAGTGAATCTTTTCTTTGTACACACTAGTAAATGCGCTATTATTGCTTCTTGCATATAATAATATACGCAGTGTTCTTAAAACCGATGGACAACTTTCTATGAGAATTCAAACATTTGAAATAAAAATAAGGTTACATTTTTAAAATCGAAGCTACAAAAACAACAGAAAAAAAAATTTCACGACATTACTAAAACTTCACTTAAATTGTGACCAGTTTGTATCTTCTGTTTTCTGTGCATAATGTACACGCATGATTGAGTGTAACCACAAAGGTCCTCTTATTGCGCTTGTAGAATTACGGCGCGAGTTTCTTCAGTAGTCCGGTGGGAAATAACTCTGGAAGTTCGTCTCTGCTCCTTCGATGCTCTAAAAATATCTAGCTTCAATTAAACATTCATGCGTCCCCTTCATGGTCATTATAGAAGCTAATGTGGCAATATTTTAATGCGATTCGCGAATACGCTCGTCACATTCGTCGGATTATTTTTTCTTCTTCAATATGATTGCATCTGTCCATCAAACTATCGAGGCCAGTGTAATCGGAAAGGCAAGCATTAAAAACTAATTAGAATTTAATTTCACAATGGAGATCAGACGATGAGATAAATTAAAAAAATTGTCCGAGTTTTAATGGGATGCGATTCCTCCGCACCGCTTACCTATTTCTACGCGTCTATAGACCTCGTTTGCAAATGAAGCAAATGGCTTACTTTCTTTTATAAAGCTTTTAAGTCTTTTTAGAGCATGAAAGCCACCCCCTAACGAATTCTTTCGAAAGAGATGCTCTTTCTGTATTCTTCGTGCTTTATTTTCTTTTTCTTATTCTTCTTCCCTTCGTCGCAATTTTCTTTCCTTGATTTGAAAAAAAAAAGTTACATAATGCCTGGAGATATTAATCAGTAAATTGTATTTTCCATGACCCAATAACTTGTAAGTCAACGACATAAATGCAACTTGTCACAACGACATGTGATATTTTTGTAAAGCTAAAAAAGGGAAAAAGGAAACGCTGCAAAAATAGAATCAACGCGCAATAACATTAGAAATATACGACTTCGCAGAGTAGAATATAATGTAGCGTCGTCTTTCCGACTGAGTCAAGCCTATCCCAGCTGCGTGACGAAAATCCATCGATTGTGTAATAATATCGCAATCGAACCGAATAACGAAGCTGCGCAATATTCATGATCATTTGCCGACGACGTTATACACGTATGTGTCACAGAAAATTACTTGTCGCAAGCAGCGAATCAGTTTCCCTCGAGCTCGATTATCCGTTTACAGGAAATCGTGCGTCCAATCGTTTTTCATTAAACGAATTTACATACGGGAGATTTGACATTTACGAGTACCATTGATTTCGACGACGACGCAAAAGGAAAGCAATAAATAATTACAACCATCTATATTCGCAATGAGTTCCGAAGCCGCTTTATTTTCAACCAAAAGTATAAAGCGCGCATTATCCGACTGCGAGCAGACGTAATATCGAAGCGAAAGCCAACGCATTACTCACATATACTCACCAACGTCGTCGGCGAGATGCAACAGCTTCAACAGCATCAGAGATAGAGAGAACGAGTCGACGGCCCTGCAAACTCTCTGCAGGCAATCTTGCTGAACGGCTGCTAACTTTTACAATTTCCACCCTCTATACTCTCGAGGAGAAAAAGGGCAAACGTCTCACTTCTCGCTTAATATATGTATAGATCGACGAAAGCTGTGTATGCATTAGTAGATGTGGTATTACCTCCGAGCTTTATTCCTCTGTTGAGATATCGGGGAGAGCTTTTTTCGAGGAGTTTGAGGATTTTACGCGTTGGCCCGAGTTATATACATCGTGTTTGCTTTAGCTCAGTGGTGATCAGCCCTTTTTGTATATTATGACCGACTATTCGTCTTTATTTCCACTTGTGAAAAAAAAGCTTATTTCCGTTACGCGCTTTACTGCAGAGCTCTTATGATGCAATTTACGATGGAGATTCTTTTACGATGAGTGCAAGTTCAATCGAGTCGAATGGCGCATGAGAGATATTACGGTTATTAACGCACTTGAGGTAGATATACGCCGCTGGTGATCAACTGTTGTGTGCTACGTTTGTTTTACGAAGTAGGTGTGTGCGTATGTTTCCTGGAAAATTAAATTTTCAGCATTAGTTTTTTTTTTCGTTTTAGCGTGACTCAGCACAGTCATGTATTGATTGCGGAGATTGCTGACACGAAAATTCTAGCTTTGACTATCGATTATCGCTTTCAAGAATATTTCCCTCTATCTGCGCTTACAGTGCATATATAGCGGTGTTCCGCCTATACCGAATCTGTCAAGGGCTGGGCCTACTGCTTGGGCCGCTCATCCTATAACTGCTTTAGTATGTGTAAATGTTAAAGTTGATACTATTTAGTAAAATTTTTTTCCAAGCCCCAAAACGAACACTATACGAGGCGAAAGTGTAATTCTATTCCAGCGGCAGCGCCGTAAATCCTTATTAAAATCGGGTAATATATCCGTCAGCGAAAAGCCAGCGCACATGTATAACTAGACGCGGGGAAAAAAGCCACATCGTATATACCTACACGGCCCATCCGTAGCTTCGTCTTGACAGAAAACGTGCGCCTGTTCGACCATCAGTGTTTTCGCGCGCTTGGCTCTTTCATCCCATTATTCACAATTTTCTATACGTGCATCCGTTCCGTCGTTCCGCTGACAGCTGCGCCAGTAGATAAAAAAGCTTCGCAAGCGCGGCACGAAGTATATGTAGATATAGGAAGCTTGCGCGGAGCTTCATTTATAGGTAATAGCTCCGGTCGATTTTCGTATAGCTCTACTGATTCGCATAGAGTGTGTCAGCTGCAATTTCGTTAGCTATACTTCATATTCGACCCGTTTTCGTCGCTTTATACGAGTCGTATCCCGCTATACAACGTTACTCTCTCGTATTAACGACGCTTCTGCATTAACCTACATAGTCTCTTAAAATAAGCTCATTGTGCTTATAAGCACGTGTATACGCCAGGTATACTCGAACGTATAAACTTTACGAAGCGTAATGTACAAGTTGAGATACCGATGCGCGAGAAGCGAAGCGAAGCGAAACAGGAAGTCTAATAGCTATGATGTTATTCCGTCGCTGTATACACACTGCACTCGGTGGTGTACAGAGTTTCATCCCCTTTTCCATCTTCCTCTCGTTATCGATGTATCAATCTAGTAGTCTCTCTCGCTCTCGATCCTATATCCTACTCACTCTCTGTATATGTAGCTGCCTCTCGATCGAAGCGCGGTAAGCAACGCGGAACGCCGGAAAAGCTCGAGCGAGTGAGCTTCCGAGCTTGCAAGCTCACTGGAGAATAGAGCAAAGTTCCTGTGTGACAGGAAGTAAGGCAAGGCAGGCTGCAAGGGTAGAGGGGGAGAGAGACGATGCTATCCGACACTTATTTCGCGGTGGTGTGCAGGGATCAGTCGCAGCTGTTGCCGAGCGATAAACTGGCTCCGTGGAATTCTTATAAGAACGCTATTGTTGCTCCTCGGCAGTTTCTCTCTGTGGCATCGTCCCTCGAGAGGTATTTGTCTGGGAAATTTCGCTGCTTTAATCGCGCACAATAATGCCGGGATTATAAACTCGGAAATCCTTCGAGTGCCTAGTCTTTGTTTTTTTCATTAACCTTATTATTTTATTCTCGTCGTAATGTATACAATTTCAAATAAATTCTATATCGAGTGAATATACGAGCTTTTTTTATCGGATATAGACGATACGTGGCTCGAATCGCAAGGAAACCACGCAGTGAGTTAGAAATTAAATTAAAAATCGTAGGCAGCAATAGCATAAACGCAAAAAGTTTTCCCTTCGTTTTGAGAAGTTGCCGTGAAATTTGATATTCAGGAAATCGATTGGCATAAAATTTTTACGCGTTTCTCCCTTATATATTCGGCCGTAACGTATAGACCCCATATGCTGTGCAGCAAAGCTTGTGTTTTCTGCGGGTAATATAAAAAAATCTATTCGGCGAAAGTGACTTTTTTAGTCGATTTGTTTTCTTTCGTAATATTTGATATTGCTTGTTGCACAAGCCAAAACCCACAGGCCAATAATCATAAAAGTTTCACGAATTTTTTACGTCGCCGTAGTATGGAATTGGATTCCTCTATACTTTTTTATGATCATGATGGATGTAATCTTGCGAAAAAAAATCTCGTCTGGCCGATGGTGATTGTTATATCGAGATTTTTCAATCAAATAAATTCGATTCTTTCTTTCATCTTTATCTGAAGCAGATATATCTCTAACAACGTACAGATATTACGTTATTCTTTCTAGTTATTTTCCTCGTGTTGCCTATTGTTGCAACTGTGTATACTTGGAGTTTCTTGTCAAAAGTACATTCGGAGCAAAGGCATACAATGAGAAAGTTTTAGGCAACCCCAAGAAAATTTTAGAGTACCCTAGTAAGAATAGAGAGGGTAAGGTAAATTGCGTTCTACAAGTTTAATAAAGTCGTTTCAATTTTACGCGTTCGAATTACAAGGAGCGCAAAGTTCTATTGTGATTAAAATTTTTAAGTACAAAAAGATAGATGTGAACCTATGCAACGTCTTTCACTTCCATATTCAGTCCAGTAATAATTCAATATAGCAAAGTGTATAAGAAAAATCACAACAATTCGACATACACCTGAATAACAAAGAGAACCAATTTATTGACTATTGATGTATTGTGTAGCGTGCAAAATTTATTCAGCATCGAATCAACTTTAAATTATAAAGGAAGACGCGTCAAAAGAAGTTATAAAAAGAGATGATAAGAAAACATGGTAATTCGACAACAACACAAAGCTTTCCCTCAAATACAAATGCAGACACAAAAGCTTCCGTCCATCGCGTACACTCCTCGAATATCCAATTAACTTCAGTTATGCTCGATCATGATCGACCAGCAACTACCGGCAGCTTCCTATAATAAGCGATCTCTCTCTCTCTTTTATCTTCTTGTTCGCATCCATCCTTAAGCAAGTTGCACGTCCGCCTCTATACACATCGCCTCAGCGTGCACACAGTCGTATTCAATTTCGGTTTCAAGGCGACAGCCAGTGAGCTATCGATCGGCTGCTCTTCCCGTACACTCTTGTTAATTTTACACGTTGCTCGCTGTCTGTGTGTCTGCGATGTTTATTGGTGAGTATACGTGTTTGTGCGAAAAGCTCGACACGCGTTGGAAGCTTATTCTCCTCGAGTAACAAGCGACGAGTGGAGATTCGTGGTTGTTTGTGTGTGTGCGTACCTTTTTGTGATTTGCTTGGATTATCGCTCGCTGGATGCATTTATTCATGGTAATTATACAAGCTATTTTGGCGTGTGTATCGCTGGAATCTTTATTGTAGTAAATTATGCGTTATCGGTGGTATTAATCTAGTCTCATAATACGTGTCGTCTATTTAATTCATGATGTTTTATTTCAGTGATCCTAATGTTTATGGTTACGTCGAGTACTATATTCTGTATTTGATCGTTAATTTTGGCATCGTTTAGAATTTTGTGCCGATAGAGTGATGATAAGTTATACGAATGAAGGTTCCACAGAACAAATCGCTTTGACATTGAAAAACGCGTATTCTCTACTGATATTGATTTTCCGTTTTCAGCAAACACAATAAATCGTTCACATAGACATCAAAATTCATTTTCTATAAAGAATAAAAATAAAATAAATATTTAATCGTATATATGCATTCGATTTTACACAAAACACGCATTTTTTATAATCGTTTGCTCGTATATTGGATCACGCATCAGCGAAGGTTAATCAGTCTCTGTATTTATTTTAAACGGCTTCCATCAAAAGCTTCCCAGGAAATCCAATTAGAGTATTCTGCGCTTATCCAATGGAAAAATACACCATCGACGTTAAATCAATCATTAGTTCAAGCTAATTTTAGCAGTTCTACACACTACACGAAAATAACTCTACACAGTTATTCTGTACACGTAAAAATTCTACACGAATATTTCCCGCAGAAAATTTTTCTACACGCATATTTTCGATTATTTTACTACACCGGTAAACTCTACACAATCGGGTAACCAATTGTTATACATTGTTGCAACAATAGATAATGCGATCGATGTGTAGAGTTTACCGGCGTAGTAAAATAATCGAAAATGCGTTGTAGAGAAATGTTGTGCAGTGAATATCCGTGTGGAATGTTTACGTGTACAGAATAACTGTGTAGGAGCTATTTACGTGTAGTGTGTAGAACTTTTTTTGGTGTAGAGTTTACTCAGCGTCGTCAAATTCCCAATTCTCTTCTTGGAAACACTGTGTATAGCCCCGCACACAAGATTATCCAGCTCGTAAAAGAATGTACGTATAAATGCTCAGAGACTAATACCAGAAAACAAACGAGATAAAAGCTCTTGAAATGTGCATTTATTTCCTTTCATTTCGCTGCGAGTACAAACTCGCTCGATGGAAAAAAGTATAGGAAGAGCCTCGCATTGTACCTAAATAACATCGGAAAAGAGAGAAGAAGAAATATTAAAATCGCTCAAATAGCAGAGACGTATCAATAGCCGAAAGAGACAAGAGGTATGACTTTATCGAGGCCCAGTTACACTCTAGCAGAAGCTTTCGTGAAAGCTTAACGAAACGGGAAAAATCGAGCGCGACCAATGGAAGGCGTCGGGGTGTGTAATATATAGGGTGGGATGGAAAGGTATACATTTCATCGGCGACGTCGTCGACGATGATCAACGTCCAGTGTCGCGACGAGCTTTCGTATCGATTGAGTAACAATGATGCTACGTCAATTCTAGACTATAGGCATACATGTGTGTCGCCTCGCTGTGACTATATACACCCCAGGCGAACGAATACGAATATGCTGTTTTTCAAGCGAGCCTTCGCCACACAAGCTATACGTCACGATATCGCTAATTTTAACGTGACGTCAAAGAAGAGAGAAGCTCAATGTTGTACACGAGCTACATGTTTAACGGTCACTATGCCAAATCGAATACCAGTTCCCCTGAATCGCAGATAAGAAGATAATGCCTGCTAATAGAAAGTGGAGGTAGAGCGACATACATTTTCTATTTTTATACAGTTTCCAAGGATCGATTAAAATAATTAGGCCTCGCTGCGCGACATATACCTTTCTTTTTAATTGCCTCGCGAATAAGGTGTATACTTTATAAGAATAAATTAGAGCGATGATTTTTATTATTTATTTAGTGTTGTTTTATTGATTTTTTATTATTTGATGATGGAAACAGCAATGTCTGTTTTATTTTAATTTTTTTAATGGAGATAACGTAATATGTTTGATATATTTCGAGATCTATATTTGCAAGGTATTTTTGGTATCGAGTCTGGGGAAAGCTATTTAGTATTTTACTCGGTTTGTTTTCACAGGTGGCCTTCATTGGTTTACTGCGAAGTATCTTTGAAAGAGGTTAACCATGTGTTTATAGCACAGCGTCATCTATATATTTCCACACTACGTCTTTTTGACTATAGGGTAGAGTAATTTTATTAAAAAATGTTGGTTACCAACAACATACTAACAATTCGATTTTTCCATAAAAAATTAATTTGAATGGTATTTTTAATTTAAATTACTAGGGGGTAATCAATTTTGCACAGTATTAGGGCATTAGGGATTATGTGCGCCAGTCTAAAATGGATGTACTTCATTAAGCAGTGTGATGCAATGCGTTATTAAATGGGAAGCCTGCGTTAATACCGCGTTCTCTCTGTCTCTCTCTCTCTCTCTCTCTCTCTCTCTCTCTTCTATTAATTTACAAGCCATTATGATCGATCAATAATTAAATAATAGCACCATTTGAGGAACCTTCACATTATGATGTACTTTTATTGTTCTACTCACAAAAAATACTCATTAATAAGCAATAGGTATATATAACTTTCATAAAATATATATCAAAGAGTGTTATGCATATTCGTTCCAAACTGATCTGCCAATTTCAATCACCCGCGTGCATTACAAAACTTGGCAAGCAAATTCACTCGCTATCGCAAACTGTTGACACGCAATTCGCACATTGTTGACTCATATACGGAATCAAATGGAAATCGCGGAAAAGCGATTGTATGGATAACAGAATCACGGATGACTGGTTTCGTCGATTGTCAGAAAAAGTGATTCGTTATCGCTTTGTTACGTTCGTTCTCAATAGTGACGCTTAATCGGAACGTACTCTGATAAGCTGTCAGCCTTACCTATATACGCAAACAGCCGAGTCCAAAGTAAACTTACGCTTGTGCGAAAGTCTGACATTTACTTGTGAAGAATTGCCATTTTTTGCAGCTACGCAAATCGCTTGATATTTTAATTGAATCTGAATAGGATGATATCAGCTGTATCCGATGCTTTCATCGATAGTATATTATTTATTGAGTGTAAACATGCAAAATTTTATAAAAACTTTTTTTTTTCTGTTTCAGGTAAGTGTACCGCATAAACTGCAAAGTATACCGCACCGCCACGTGAGTTAGAAATTCATTGTTTCCTGCGTAATTTTTTACTTTACACACGGATAAAGCTATATTTTATCCATAAAATTCGGTTTTACTACGACGCTTTTCGACCTTTGTTCGTAACTTTCGATCATGAACAACTAAATTACGTCTGACCATACCCAGCACTACACTACTCGGCACTAAAAGCCCCAATAATACACCTTTTCCAGTGAAATCACGTTATACAGCTATATAATATTTCACGTAAATCCTTGACAGTTTAACTATAAAATCTGCATTACAAACATATGCAGCCGACATTAAATTCGCATGTTTACGACACAGCCGTTAACTTCAATCTAGTCAACGTTTTAATTTTTCAAGCTCCAACCCTTCACATCAAAATCAATAATACATAGCTTCACCTATCGCATTACAAAAGAAAACTTCACCAACTGTATACACATCCTCGGCTACATTATGCTAACAAGCAGAGGCATCTCGGTAACCGATATAACGGAATTAGCCAACAGCGCGTATTAGGGCTCGCGCTTGAGCTTTGAGTCGCTGCGCTGCAGGTAGACCGCAAGCTCTTGCTTCTGGCGCGTATATATACACTCTCTCTCTCTCTCTCTCTCGGGTATATAGTTTCCTCGAACTGGCGAATTAACGAGCAAGAAGCACACGCACACGCGCATATCCCGAGGCCATATCACCGCGGTGGGTATAGAAGAGGATGGAGACAGGAGTCAGGCATTATATTCCGCAGCCATTTGTCCGCGGGCGTACGAAATCGCTCCGCGGCATTGTTCGTCCGCGCATCAGCCGTTGGCATTAATCCGTCGCGTTGCCCCGAGGTATGTGTATATAGTATATAATATGATCGCGCAGACAGACTACTCAAGCGTCCAGTTGTTGCTGCAGCCTAATTTACAGTCGCCGAGCTTGCGCAAAACGAAGCTTCAGGCTGCAGGGTAGTAAAATAGCCGGATGCTCTTATCTTGAGCTCTGTGTGTGTGTGTGTGTGTGTGTGTGTGTGTGTGTGTATGTGTGTTGGTATCGCAAGTTCAGCCTCTAGCTACTGCGGAATCCAATTTAGCTTGCGGAGCGCTGCACGCGCTATGTGTGTGTATATGTGTACATACGCATCCCCAAGAGTATGTTTTCGGGATGCGGTTTGACGCGAGGACAATGCGGCTCTTGTCACCGACAAAATTGCTTTAGCGACGGATTGATAGTATATGACGTATATAGATATCTACCTACCTGTCTCTAGGAAGTGTGTGTGTGTATAGATCGTTTATGTCCGGGATTATGGTGTGTCCCTGCGCGAAGTTAGCGATATTCGCTTTAATTATTTTAACACGTATACGTGCTGCTGGTTCAATTTTCGGCTGACATAGGAATTTCCATTTAATTTCAGCCGCAATCTCGAGAGCTATGCAGCGGCTTTTTTTTCTTTGCGAGGTGGTATCAAGTTTTTAACTTGAAGTTGAGCTTTATCCTTTCGTGTCGAGTTAATAATGCAGAAGAGCCAGTGTATTTTTACGTGGTGGAGACGACAGAGTGTGTATATTTGTGTGTACTGTGTGTGTACGAGGACGACATGAAATACTAAATTTTATCCGCATTATACTGGGTATTTTTATGTGTACCGCATAGAAGCTAGCTATAGGGAGGTGAAACACGCAAAAATAAGAAGTTGAGGAAAGATTTGAACTTTTTAAATCTTTAGCGGACTAGTGTCCTCGGATGCGTGAACTTTTTCCGTAAACTATGAAAGTTTTTTAATTTTATACGAGTTTTTAAAATTATAAAAGTGAAATCTAATTACTCGGACTTGCATGCAGTAAGCTGCACTATTTATTTACAAGAATAGCGAGAGAAAGTCATTTTGAGAACGTAAGCTATGTGGAATCGGCCAATTGTTCCTGTGCTAGATTAGGGATCCTTAAAGTCAAGTACTCTTGAAAATCAATGCCGATGTCAAGGTCGATGATGACATTGACATACTATAAATAAAGATATTAGTGGCGAGATCAATTATAACAAGAGTCTTTTTTGATAATTTGTTACTAATTACATCGCTATAATTAATTTGAGTATGAAATTAAAATACAAGCATAAAAAAGTTCACCTGTTAGCTTGATTATTCGTTTTCAAAATTCAATTCTCTTCATGCAAGAGGATTTAAGTATTCCAACTGTTTCAAAAGAGCAAAATTTTCTTGTTAACTGAAAAGAATGGTACAGTGCTTTGCTACATATTCACTTTTATCCCCAGAAGACAACTCCCTTTTCCAATTACCTTTATCGTTCCCATGGAACAAAAGCTCTTTTCTCCCCCCATAGACATCCGATAGACTGCATAGATTACTCGTGCCAAAGACAAAGAGAATTGAATTTTTTTCTAAAACTCTTCTGACAAAGACTGCGAATTTAAAATCTTTTAGGAGTACCGAGCAAGCTTTGGTTTTTAAATTTCGACGAGCACCTATTAAACTTTCGAAGCGAGCTTTTTCCTGCGCATAATTTAGAAAAAAAGGACAGAAAATTACGTTAACAGAGCTGTAAAAGCAGATGGTAATCGAGCGAAAAAAAAATTCAAAAAGTTGACAGAAGTAACGAAGTAAGAGAAGGGACTAAAGCTCAAGTCGATCGACTACGACGGAATTTCATGATAAAACTTGATATCCCTTTTCTGAATATACAGCCAAGTTTTATACGGTATAAGCAAAAGTGGAATATCGAGACGCTTCAACAGGGATTAAATTGGATGACGCGATATGTTATACCTCGTACTTTTGAATCGCGCGCGTAAGAAACTTCACTCCCAGGGAAATGAGCTACTAGGTAGCATCTTTTTGCTAAAGCCGACGTGCCGAAGGCGTGATCGAGTTTTGAGCGTTACGGAACGGAGGTATAAAATATTTTTATCACCGATAAAGTGAAGAGTATTACGGCGATTTTTGCTGGATAAGACTTTCTCCTCTTTTCTTCCATTAGAGGAATGTGCCGGTGAAGAACAAGTTTTTCATTCACTGGAACGGTATTACGTTACGCCGATGTAAGGAGCTTACTCTTTAAAAAAAGTTTCTGACCAAATGTCGCCTTGAGCTTGGATTTCAGTTTTTATATGAAAAGTGAAAACTTTCAATTGATCGTTTGGATGAACGTTACCTAACGTTGTATGGAAAGTGTAACCAGCGACATGAACTATATGTATACACACAAGGCTGTATTGTAATAGTGAAACAGAGACAAGGTTTTGGTTAACTCTAACCAAGTTGGGCATATTTTCGATACACCGTTCTTTCAACTTTCTCGATAAAAGAAAACAACATACCGCTGCATTTGTCCAAAAGAAACATAATCATCTCAACGTTTATACCGCATACACAAAGAGGCGCGAATCTTCCGGCAAAGGATACAAGTACAGCGGTGGTCGCCGATTTTTAACAGCTGACGCTACCGCGAGACTAGTGGCGCAATAATTGGGGTCGAAAGACAAAGAAGAAAGCTCCGCGCGCACTTATCTCAAAGTAGGCCAAGACAATTCTCGACTTAAGTAAAGCACTTTTTTTCGCGGCCTCGCGCGCGCATCACCCTTCGGGCGAACGAGCTTAAAGCTGCATTTTCTTTGCGCCCTCGGGAAACGAGACACATTTGCTAAGTATGCGCACTTGGCTCTTTCTTCCCCCGTGAGTGTGTTGTGCATTCGGATTACGATTATTCCTTTGTGGAGAGAAATTGAGCATTTTTCTGAAGCGCTTTTCGTCGTCTCTTATATAATATAATCCGTGGATTAGCCGCACGTCTTTTTTGCTCAGTAGCTTCTTAACGGCTTAGCTTGTTAGCTAAATATTTATATCGGTTGGGGAATCTTGTTTCGTATCTGCATAATTGCTCGTTACTTCTTGAGAATTAACTAACAAGGACAGTGTGAAGATATTTTTAAAGCTAGAGTTGGCGGGACATTCTTTTAAAGTTTCGAACGTTGAGAAAGTACCCGAGAGTTTTTTGAAAATAGAACATTGATAATGAAGGCTTTAACTTCAACTTCTTTTTTATTCATCAGTTGATGTTTGTGATAATCGAATTCTTCGCATTACAATATGCATACAAATTTAAGATAAACCAGCTGTAGTAGCTTTAAGTAACAGTTTTGAACTGGCCATTTCCCTACCGCTTAAACTTTTCAACTCTCGTGTTTCTGACTAGCGACGCTAGGTGGCGCATCGACACTTTTCAATCTCTCTCATCGTTATTTGAGCCCAGAAGATGTATATTGCAGTATCATATGCCACTTCCAAAACAGCCTTCTTGGGCCTGCTTAGGCCACTCATGCTATAGAACTGCTTGAGTCCAACTCATGTGTCCGTCGGTATTTTTTTATTCAACAATTATAGAAATAGAATATTGAAAGTGCAGGGTTCCACACAATTCGGCAATTGATGCTCTATCGATCAGCTTTCGCAATGAGGAAGAGCCAGTCGATAAACATTCCTTGAGATATATTTATATACATAATACTCGAACGCTCTCGTAAAAGCCAAGCCGTATTACATAATATTATGCAGGAAGATAATAAAAAGGAAAAAAAAATCAAGCGGTATTCTCGCGCTGCGGTATACTGCGCAGTTCTGTGGTTTAAGAGCGGAAGATAGCATTTAGGCCGCGTAAATTAGCATTCTATTTTCGTGAATCACAGCGAAAGCGCGCATCGGCTCTCCCTGCGGCAACTCCCGCGAGGGCCGTCTCGTGCCTCCTCTCTCTTTCTCTTTCAAGTCCACAAATCCTTCCGTCTCGATGTGTTATATACACTCGATATAATACAACAGCACCTTGATCTGGCTTCGAAAAAGCCGGAAGCTATCGAGACTCGCGGGAAATTTGTTTATGACGGGGTAAACCTCGGGCCATTCATGATGACCCTATAAAATTTTTTTCTTCAACCGTCCGTTCTTTTTTCTTCACACTTGCCGTCGTAAGTTTGCGGTTCTTTAAGCTTTCCTCTTCGTTTACTCTTATATGCGGGCGTTCTTTATTGGCCGATTGTCTTCCGGTTTGATTTTTTATTATGTAGAGGGAATTTTTTATTTGACGTTATTTATTGGCTTTTAGAATAATCCATAAGAAAGTGTTTGTTTCGGGATCGCGTGCCTGGACAAACGTGCAGAGCGGATTTCAATTTAAAAAAATCCAAGCTGATCCTTGTTTTTAAAATTTTCTCTATAAATCTTGTTTATCAAACCGAGACCTTTTACGCATCTTCCTGAATATTCATAAGTTCAAAATTTTCCACAACGTCCAAGGCTACAGCTCACCACAAGTTAATAAAAAAAGTCAAAATCATAAACCGCTGGAAGAAAAATAATTAAATTTTTCGTTCTCCTCACCTTGACCACACACACACACACACACCTCGTAAACTCCTCTCTTCCGTTTTTTTCACTCATCTCCACCACCGCCCGCACACAGAAGAGACAGACATATCCGTCTCGCTATAAAGCATACCATATACCCGTCGCTTGCATTTCCCTTCCGCCTCACGCGCATACGCTCATTTTCAGCTACTTCCACACGCTCGCGTCTCCACACACACATAAGTGAGCGCGCAGCCGTCGTCGTGCTTTTCCTCTCATGCGGCTGGGCTTTGCGGCGCGTCGTCTATATAAAAGCCGGTCAGCAGCAGCTTCATTTGTTGCGCACGAAAGCTCTACCCGAGGTTTGCCAGTATTTTCGTTGGCCTGTGCGGGATAGTCGGCGCGCAGCTGCAGTCGCGCACATACCTATACTCTCTCCGCTGCGACGACGACTGTTATTTTGCAAAAGTGTGCACCTGTGCGCGCGTGCCGCAGTCTACTATTTCCGTTGGATTTCGTGTGTGTGTGTATATATATATGGATAGACGTGGATTTTTTTCTTCGTGCGGAGGAGGTTGAGTGAACTGTTGGTTTGTCGTGTTATTAGCGGTAGACAGTGTTTCTGTGGCTTGTGGTATTTGTCTGGTGATTGTTTTATTTTTGTTTTTTGTTTTTTTTTTCATCGGCTGGGATTTTGACGAGGAACGACAGATCGGTGAGTTTTTATGGAAACGTTGTGTAGACTAAGGGAGACTTGCTTTTACTCGTTCACAATTGAAAAATTTATAGGTGCATGTTGTGCGAAGGTTGGCTCGGATTGAATATACGTTTGTGACCCATTTGATCAATTTATTTTTAATTGCGATGTATAACAGCTACTGAAGGGTGTAAAATCTTGTGGAACGAATTTTTATATTGATCAAAACATTCCGTTCCCGAATAACATTCTAATTCAAATCAAACTACAGTATATACACACATTTTCACTCAAACTTACAACCACGAATCGCAATCTAGATAATCGACAATAATTTTCGCAATCGCAAAAGTTTCATCTTCTATACATTCAATCACGTTCTCAGTCCAAACTCATACGTATAGCATGTCCCGATATCGTTTCTCGCGCTTGCAACAAGTAATTTAATTGGATCGACACGAATGCACACACGTAGAGTAAATTTCGAGAGCACCACCCACAAGCATCTCTCTCTCTCCATAATACAAGCTCAATTTAACGATATTATCAGACATGATTGCGCGTTTGTGAATTCCCCGCTATGCACTCTCTCTCTCTCTCTCTCTCTCTCTCTCTCTCTCTCTCTCTCTCTCTCTCTCTCGAAGTACGTTACGGTGCACGCGTAATGCATGTGCAACAATCGCGTCTGCCGTAATTCCACGATTAAGCTCGCGTGAGTGA
>CM053169.1:9639818-9656231 GCA_012977825.3 Pteromalus puparum
GTGTGAATACCCCGCTATGCTCTCTCTCTCTCTCTCTCTCTCTCTCTCTCTCTCTCTCTCTCTCTCTCTCTCTCTCTCTCGAAGTACGTTACGTGCACGCGTATATGCATGTGCAACAATCGCGTCTGCCGTAATTCCACGATTAAGCTCGCGTGAGTGAAAGGCGTATCATTATACAAAACTCTACACTATATAGCGTGAGGATAAAGCTCTCTCTCCGAAAAAAATAACGCAGCCGGATAATCCACGTGGCGCGAGTCGATTCCCAATAAAAAGATAAGAGCCACATTGGCGTCTATACGCGCATAAAAAAAGAAGAAGAAAATATAAAAGAGATAGAAGCGTTGGAAGTGTAGTCTTGTCTAACGTAATCTCCCTATCTTTTCAGAGTCTCACAGCGGAATATAAGGAATGGCTGCAACGACCTCGACTACTGCTACTGCTGCATCCGTAGGATGAAAGTCTAAGGTCTCGACCTTGAGAGGCCGAACGTCATCCCGAGAAGGTTACCGCAGAACTGCGTGTGTATCGAGAGACGTTCGGACGTGTGTGGTGGTAAGGATGGAGAGGAAGAAGACAGCCGGATGCTGCTGCTGAGCCACGGGGACGTCGTGCACGCGGTTTGGCGAAGGCCACCGCCGTTGCACTGACGGCTACTAAAGCCATCAGTCGTCAGGGAGGATAAAGACCGCGACAGCACTAGAGTGTGGCGAAGGAGACGCGGTCCATTTCCGGTCCGCCGACCTGGCGGCATGGTCCTTTGGGCCACTATACTCATCCTCCAAGGAGCTAGCCTCGTGGGTATGTTTTTTTTCGGTTTGAATTTTTTTAATTGATAACAGCACGATATGTAATATACCCGTGAGCTTACTCGGGAATCTCGAAGCTCGAAAAATCAAGACTACAGCTCACGTACTGCATCGCTCTATAACCGGTATAGCAAGTGAAGTGGGAAATCTTGTTTGTTATAAATCCCCGGGATTGCTATCTTGTAACGGCGCGTGTAACGTTTCTGGAGCGTGTGCTGAACGATAAAACGGATCTTTCCGAGTAAATTATTGATGCAATTAGTGCGCGCAAGGCTACTTGAAATTCGTTACTCTCCTCTGTTTTCACAAAACTGTTTATTTACTTTTCCAAATTTAAAAACCACCGAGTACAGGAATAACAACGGAATTGTTTCAATAGTGCGGAAACTTTTCCAAGAATAATAAACAACACGCGTAAAAACTTGTTTATTACTCGCGTACATAAGAGCCGACCTAATGACGCGAAAGCGACGAATCGAGAAAAAATTAGTAACCTCTTTAAAAATGCTAATTTTCGCAGCGCTGATGTAGCAGCACCGCTATTATAGAATTTTAACACGCCGGCACCTCCCGGAAACTTTAAACCGCGCGCGCGAATGCGAAGCAATCAACCCGTGTTAGCAACAAACCGGAAAAGTAAAGTACGAAAGCTATTAGCGTTACCTGCAAGCTAACTCCCTCACTCGCACGAGCTAAATGCTTTAGCATTGCAAGCTTTGGCTTTCCTGCCGCCGATGTGTATAAGAACAAAAGTTTCCGATGCAATTTTAACTCGCTACGAGTCTCTATACCTTGACAGGGTCGAAAATGGAAAGCCGAGGGAGAGAAGAAAGCTGAGTGGGGATGACTCGTTCGGAGAAAAGCTCACGATTCGAACTTAAATTTGCAATTCATGAACTCGAGCAAATTACGAGGCGCCAGCTCTGGGGAGCCATTTTCATAAGAAGCCGAAGGGATTTTTCCAGCCCTAGCTTGAGTATTTGAAATCAAGCGTTGTAAATTTTAACGCGCAAGCTTTTTGAGCTTTGGGACATGATTTCGTGTAACGAAAGTGTCATCTCTACCGACTTTTCTCCAGCTCTTGCAAGCTTTCGCGAAGCTCAGTACTAGAGCAACTTATAAATAGCCAGTCGTGAGACGACGAGCTTTGCTCCTAGAGTAAATCCGCTATAAACGGCAGAATAAGCTGTCGATGGCTGTTTCGCTTTTGACGCGCGTCTCTCAACCCTTCGACTCTATTTTCAGGTTCTTCGACAGGAATCCCCGGCGTTCCCGAGAACATAACTGTCATGTTCCTGAATCCGACGTCGGTACGCGTCTCCTGGAGTACCAGCCAGGTCGAGCAGGTGGAGAAGTACGATGTCACGTACAAACCCACGGATGCCAGGTGCGTCATTATCGGGTTGACGGATGCGTCGACGTGATCTTATTTATTTTATTATATTCTCTAATATTATATGATCTACTTTTTCAAAGTCAAAGCATCGATATTTCAAGCCGTGTATTATACGGAGCACACGACGTCAGAAGTCTTTCTCCGAATGATTTATGTCAATTGATCACATTTGGATAATATACGATGATTCGGCGAAAGACTTTGAGTTATAATATCTAAAGCTGTCGTCTCGCTTATAGATTTTTTTTTAAATTCGATTTCTATATATACTATTATAACTCTCGATCTCTGTCCTACTATTATTATACAGCTGTGTACGAGAATCGTCTTATTTCTTTTTTTCTTCTTTTGTTCAAGTACACACACGTATATGAGATAAAAGTTATAAAACAGGTGTGAGACATGGTATATATAAATTAGCGCGACAAAACGCCGAAAAAGGGACGACGACGAGTTTATATTATTATGTATACTTTTGTTTCTGGGATTAATCGCACGAAAGACGCAGCTGTTGCTTTCCTCTCTCTCTCTCTCTCTCTCTCTGTTAGGCAGCTGCGTTTTTGCTTCTTATGTGCACCGGGATATTTAATGCATTTTATTAAGAAATTCGATGCAAAGGCGAACAAGTCCGTCAATATCAAGCTCCAACATTAACGAAGATTTTTCTTTTCTCTTGCGCGCCGAGAAGGAGTCATAATAGCAGGTACATGGTCCTTTTATCTTCGAACAAACAAGTTTTTTTACATTACTCGCATTAATTGATTAACATTTATTATACATATACAAAGCCGGGATTTTTGTCAATGCACGATTTTCAATCGTTCTTCGAGTGAATTGATTACATTACTTATAAATTTATACATTTTTGTCTTGTTTCGTTATATATTTTGAAATTTTCATTTTGCACTGTGATAATAATTTTGACTGTTTCGTCCAAATTTTTACGTTATATTTCTTATGGATAATGATGAATTTTGGTTTGTTAAACTGAAGGTAACTGTAAGAACGTCTATTAGAGCTTAGATTAGTGCGAGAGTCGATAGTATATCCAAATGTGACACTTGCAGTTACCTTTAGTATTTTATCAAAAAAATTTACATCGATATAACATTTTTACTCATACGTAACGTCATTCACATATTTTCTTATTGGCTAACGTAAGAATTTCACTCGAATGAATATCCTGAAATATCTGATTTGAGTCGGGTTTGTAAAATAAGCTCTCGCAAGTAAAATAAACACGTGAAAATAGAAGTAAAGAAAATCAAACAGAGCTTATACATATACTGTTTTCGCTGAGTCTCTCGGCGAGTAAAGTCAAAGTAAAGTCGTGCAATCAACACTCCCGTGTTTCTTAGCTGCCATTTAATCAAAAGAGCATAAAACGCATATATATTACATATTTTCTTTGGCGTGTAGAATGCAGTTTGCGAAGCAATAAAAGTTTTATATATACATGCATTGACCCGACATCATATGTGCAAAAATACATATATATATTTACAATAATTGTGATTTACGTGCTGGAGATAGTCGTAGGTGCAGCTCTGTTATGTATATTTTTTGCGTCAATACAACATATATAGTGAAAAGATAAATACCTAGTCCGCTGCTAAAACGTTCGTTCTTTGTTGTTGTTCGGATGTTCGCTATATACATATATATCTTTCAATTGAAAATCGTAACTTGTTGAAATGTGTCGAAAGCAGTAATGGCCTCTCTGATGCATTGCATATTTTATTTCAAAATCAAATTTCGTGCTGTACATCGGTGTACTCTATTTTCGACTATACACTATATTAAAGCGTAAACTGGGGTCGAGGCGACATTGATCCACTTTTTAGAGTGCTCTTAGCCTCTTCGGTGTATAGATTTTTGATTACCAAGCTTAATAGTTGAAATTTTCAAAGCTAGTCGAATATATTGTAGAGCATTTTTGAAAATTCAAAGTTTCAACAAATTACGATGCAGTTTAATGCGAGGAACCAATTACCGATCGAAAATGTTTGAATAAATGTACAAATAGAGTCGGTAATGGATTCCTCGACTGAATACTTTTCTCTTACTTAGAATTAACAATATATTCCACCTGCAATTATACTATGTGATGTCTTAAATTCTTTGCTGTACATCTCAGTGTAAAAGCGACCAATGTAAATGTCAGCGGAACAATAGAAATAGCTATTATCGTAATTATGAAATCCATTTAACAAAGGTTCCACTGTCAAGCAAAAAAAAAAAAATGATTGTTCCATTTTATATGTAGCCGCATAAATATCAACGTCCGTCAATCTGCACAACTCACACGTTATTGTTTCTTCTTTTGGTTTAATTTAGCAAGAAAGCAAATATGTTCTTTTGAAATCACTCTGCTACCGGACTGCCGCACAACCTTATAAAATTTTGTTTCTCTATTAGCCAAAGCACAGACGGACACTTGATTTCTTAGCTCGATTTTCCTAAACGCCTAGAACAATAACCAACTAATTCTAGTGCTATAACTGTCTTTCTTTTACTATATTAAAAACTTTATATATAAACCTACATACGTATATAGACGAAGTGCCTCGTCTCATCGTCATAACCGTTCTCTCTCTCTCTCTCTCTCTCTCTCTCTCTTTCTCTCTTTCGGATCGGAGAACTCTGTGATGTGTGCTGTTGCGCTTAAAAATAACGCTATAAGAGAAAGGCCCTTGGAATCGTTTTGGGAAAATACGACGGCGCACTTCGGGTTATATTAAGCTTGCTAGAACATAGTTTCGAGCAAAGGCGAGTGTGTGCGTGTGTGTGTGTGTGTGTGTGAGAAAGTGTGATATGAAAAATAACATAACGCGCATATTTTAATTAATAACAATAAACAAATAACGCAATGAAACATAACGATCGAGAATGCGACAGTTATAAGTCAAATGCGCGCGAGTCTTTGTGCCAATTGATTAATCTGGTTTAAATTTAACCAGACGTATAAGTCTTTCACGCCCCGGAGTATTATACCGGTTGAACGACCCCCTCGAGCATTATAAAGTCCAATCATAGATAGAAAGCAAAAGCCGAGCGCTACTAATATCGGAGGAAATGACGGGAAAGAGACCTAGCTCCGCAGTTTCGAAGCGAGAATTTGCAGATCTGCACTTTATTATACTCGTATATACGAGAAAGTGTGGTGGCAAAAAAGTATACCCGGAAAGCCGCACACACGGTACTTTATATAGCACGACCGAAAAACAGACGCAAGCAAGCTGAGCTCGAGGAATTTATAACCTTTCCACGAATCGATTGCAGCAGCGCTTTACCTTCTTTTTTTTTCTCTCGTACCTTATCACGTGCAGAACACGAATAAATTATGCGTCGGCGGTCAGTTGCTGGTATCAGCAATTTTCGTGCTGTTAAAGACAGACTTTTTTTTTCTTGCTCAAAAGTTCAATTATACTCGACGACAGATGCGTTTATCAGACGAATCTATAAAACAAACGATAGAAAGATCAATTTTTCTCGAATTAATAGATTGCTTCTCGCCGATGTGTCTGACACGGTTGTTTGGCAGTGGCTCGTGTATTTTCCAACATCACTCGGCGACTTTGACGTGTTTTGATCGAGCGCAATTCCTCGTGACAGCTTCGAATCACGAATATTTCTTCGGTATAAATATTTTCGAAGCGTCGACGCCAAGAACAAAGACCGGAATAATTTCAATCTCATCTAATAGAACGTGATATATCCAATTGGTCTCTTTTTCTAGGGTATAAAAGAAATCTCTCGTCGGAATCTCAGCCACAGCCGTTAATTAGAAAATTTCAAGCCAGAGCCCTTTGCCATTCCATTACGTTTCAATGAGCGTCCGAGCGAGTGAAAGATCGGGTAAAGCGGAACGCGTTAGCGGCCAATCGATCTCGAAAACAGAGGTATCAAAGTCGCTTGGCTGATGGATTGCTTGCACGGAAAGAGAAGGAAAATGCAAACAAGCCCCAGCAGTAGCCGCCAGAAAAGAAGAAGAAGAAGAAGAAGAAGAAGCTTTTCCAATCGATTCACCCTCTTATAGACGCAGCTGTATCCCTGACGGAATGTTTACGTGGAGAGATTGTTTGCTTTAAATTTTTTCATGTAAAGCTCCGACATGGATTTCTCTCGCAAGCTCGCAAGCTCGCGGCTAATTTAGTTCGACCTCCCATGATGCATTGTGCGGTGCACACGGAACATCCCGCTGCCTCTCCATCTTCGTGCATGTGCTTCTGCTGCGAACGTGTATTTGTGACACAGTGTAGTTTATACATATACATATATAGACTCGCTCTCCGGAGGGAATCGCATGTTCTACGCGGCAAATGATGCAATGTAATTTGCGGAAGAAAAAAATCTAATTGCGCTTCCATACACGTGTATACTGCGGATGTAATAAAGTAATTGAAAAGTCGGTTGTGCGATGAATATATAGGGAAATTTCTGAAATTAACGCGTTTTTAATTATTTAGGAAGATACTCTGGGATGGCTGTAATTAATCACGCGGACGTGTTTTTGCGGTATATACGATCGTGTGCGATTTGATTAAGTATTCCGCGAACGGTGTATTCTTTTCTCAGTAAATGTGACGTTGGAAACTTTTCAATGTGCGTAGCTGTACTCGCGTCGTAAATTATTTGAATATTATGACGTAAAAGAGAAGATATAGCCTTGATCGTTACTGTAATTTTCAAATGATAAAGTTGAGATGGATTTTTCATAAAATAAGGTTCTATAATTAATTTAATTATTATGATATGCCGATTCAACGATGCAGGATATTCTACCAAATTAATTTGTTTAATGAATGTGCTCTATATTCGCGCCGATCTATACGAATACGCATATGCCGCAAATTTTACGTCGGAGTATAATACGACAAACTTTGGGGTGGTATAATTAATTTTAGACTTCCATATTAATTAACTCCGAGAACTGAGTCGGTACATCGCGGTGTACGTACACACACATTTTATAGTCCATAATTTCATTAAGCAATTACTCAGCTGTCAATTGATAAACTATTTCTACAATTCATACTCAGTTCATGCTCAGTCGCTCCTCTCGAGCTTTTCAAGTGCGAAGGGACAATGTCAAGCACTGCTAGGTTTGACACCTCGACTCGGGCGAGTGTATATGTGTATGTATACGTGTATATTAATTGCTGACAAAGTAAAAGCGAGTCTCGTCGTCGCGACGTGTTCCGTCAATCGATATCGCGCCCATAGCCCTGAAGTATCTCTCTTTGATGATGTCCTGATAAATCACGCCGAGCTTTTTCGCCCCCGAAAATCTGTTCGATTTTAACGATCGCTTCATCATGTGCAATGTTTTTTTTTTCTACATTTTCTCTTATACCAACGATTCCGCGGATTAAAAAATAACAATATTCACGTAGCGTGACTTCATTATACTCGAATATCGTATTCGCTGTACGAAAGCATTATATTACTCAAGCTCAATCGATAAACTATTAGTTAATATATGCAGCTCGATCTACATGTGGCGCGCAGGTGGAGCTTGTGCATAAAAATACACGTACATTAAAATATCAAACAAAAAGAACGAGTCATACATGTGTATACTTCACGCTGTATCTATATACAGTGCGCGCTACTGCGGCGTATTTAAATCGCGGGAAATTTAAATCACGAAAGTGGACTAAATTTAGGAATGCGGCATTCTTGCGGACTACACACACAACTCGTGCTTGTATATCAGCGTCGCCTGACTGGCATCTATAACGGGTAATATAAGTGAACCTTTTTTCAACGAAATAAAAATCCTGATAAATCAAGTACGTGGCGTCAAAATTCTATTATACGAGAAAATGAGACTCCGGCGATTCGATGAAACACCGCGTTGGAAATAACAATGCTTGCATATACAGCCCCGGGATTCCTCATGTATCGCGTGAGCCGCGAACGAAAATACATCAAGCCCCTCCAGCTTTCCGTGCGGAAACTGCACTTACTCGTTACGATTAAGAATAAAGCGAGCGAAAGAAAAAAAAGGGTATGGGATTGAATCGATCACGCTACGTAGAACCATCTCACACTGTGATCTCTGTTCTCGATTTTGTCGTTTTTTTTTTTTTTGCTGTCTCAGTGTCCATGTAAATACGTGCAAACGTATATAATGCGTACGTCTCTTCTATGTATCATTGTGCATGCGCGTTAATGGTGCAAAGGCTCGGGCGTATATTATTTTATGGATATATCTACAAACGCGGCTGTTTAGGGAAGAAAGTTGATGCGAGAGAGTATGTCTGATGTGTGTGTTTGTATATAAATACGCTGATGGATAAAGTTGGAAGAGATAGAATCACAACGGAAAGGTGGTTAGTTACAGGGTGGTGGCGGTGGTCGCGGGTAACAGCGAAGCGGTCACCCTGAGCAATTTGCGTGCCGACACGCAATACCAACTGGTCGTCACTGCCGTGAAAAGCGGCAAGAAACTTCGGAGTCGACCGATCGTCTTCCGTACACTTGGTAATTATAACAAGTTCTCTTTATATGCTTCTTTTTTTGTTTAAATTTTTATCAAGCAGATACGCTTTTGTGGCCAAAATGTTATTAAAAGGTTTAACGACGATGCCAGAAACTAACAAACTTACGACGTTTGATCAAAGTAAATCCTGTACTTGATTGATGACGTGTAAACACGACTACCCAGGTGATCCAAGTTGACTTTGAAATTTCTGACATCGTATATACGCCGCGAGTATACATGCAGTTTTCAACACACGCACTAGTTCCAAACTTGGATTTCCTCATTTATCTCGGAATCGTCTAAAGCAATGAAGACAGATAGACATAGCATGCAATGAAGATAGATAGAGTCGGTTCTACGACAAAGAGCGTCACACTAGCAAATCGAATTACCTCTCCTTATACGATTGTGAGTCTGCGCAAACTTTGTTACGCGGACACCTTGATGTTCGTTTTCGCGCAAAAGCTCGAAAGAAAATTTTACTCGTCTTCTATCCTTTGTTATAATTAAAGTGTTGACATTGCAGGTGTGCAGATGTATAGGTAACTTACAGTTTCATGTAGAAGTCTTTTGCAGTGAACGCAGATAAAATTTTTTAATATGCAAAGAAGTTCTTTGCAATCAGACTTCGCTTTTTAAAAGACCAAGTTTTTTTATTTGTGTACTATTTTCGAAATTGAGAAACACGATTTACTTTTTTCATATTGGATTCACGGATAGTTGGAGGCAAAGGTAGCATGAGCGGCCCAAGCAAGCCCAATAAGGCAGTTTTAGCATAGTGTCAAAGCGTTACATATACTTTTTACGTGCAAATAATAAGTGAAGAAACTAGAAAAGTAACATGCGCCACCTACCTCACTGGCCAGGGACTAGAAATTAAAAGTTTAAGCGGCTGAGGTTTCCCACTCCAAAGTTGCTTTCTTACGACTGCTATTATTTGGTACTACTACTCTGGTTGGAAAATTAGCTATATAGTCGGTAACTTTATTCAAAATGAGCTAATTTCGTTACCAGCTAGCTATAACTTTTGTATTAGAATACGGCTGCGATTTCCCGTGTTTTTCTACAACTGCCTGTTTGAAAAATTCAAACATCTCTTGAAGATATTATTTAAAAGTGTAGCTGAATAAATAAAGAAATTGATTTCTATTTCACAGAACCTCCAAGGACATCTCCACAACAAGACTCAGCCGTAACCGGTGGCCCTCTTCCCCCTCCTCCTCCGTCGTCGGCGCAGCAACCTCAAACCTACATCCAAGTGAGTTTTAAATTAAATTTTCATACCTTGACGCTGTGTGTGTACATAAGTCACGTTTGTCTATTTACAAACTGAACTAAAGTTATAGAGTTAATTTTAACCATCGGTAAAAATAGTACACATACACATTCAAACGCATTCGAACTCATTTGATTAATGACATGTTGTATATTTATAGTCGATCGTTTAGCCTAGTTTGTTGACTTCTCGGCCGGTGAATTGTGCTGTAATTTAGATCTGTCAATCAAAGATAAATATGTCAAATCGTTCCGAAGCTCCTAAATTGAACTTAAATTGTTTATCGCACATGGCCAGTAAAAGATGCGATTCTGAATTACGTTTTATTTTAAATTTATCTAAGAATATTTGCAGTTAATTTTGAATTCACTTTTTTATATTTTAAAACCACAAGTATGATACAGATGTTACACAAACGTATATGATATGCCCGAGTTAGAAAGGTCGTTTAGAACATTAGCTTTTACAGTGCTTGAAGTTTTATTTCTCTTTTACGACCCCAAAATGACTTTTCCACTCACTCCGCTACACTTACGGGGAGAACCCGAAATGAACATTAAACCGAGTTTTTCTCATTGGAAGTAGTCTTTTTTTGCAATCCTACTATAATTGTTTGGATGGGACTTTCCACATCAGAGTATAACCTACATGCTTAGTACCGTTTTATAATTGCTATTAAGAATTAATGTAAGAAAATTGTTATACTTTAAAGAAAAAATGTAGCTATTCAATATTCAAGAAAACATGTATTATCAAAGCCTCATAGTAAATTAAACATCGCGAATAGCAGTAAAAACCGCCTGGCTTTGATCAGACGCTCGTCCAAAGATTTTTAATCCAATTACTCATTCATCCCAAGCTGTACAAAGTCGAGCTCTTTCATAAAAATTAGAACGAGCGTTTATCCTCGGCTATACATCTCAGTTTATTATTCCCCAACGCGGTCCGTTTATTAATTCAGACCGATCTGAAAAACTGTCAAGCTCATCTTATAAAATATAGTGGGCTACCAAGAGGGGACACTAGGGAAAAGGAAGAGAAAGAGATAGATAGGAGAAAAGCTTATGTAAAAATAAAAGCAACTCTGCGTGGAAAGCAAAAACGCTCTTGGCTTATCACGGTCTCGTCACTGTACTATCCGTGGGATGGACGGATTTCACAATAAATTCACAATGACGTCTCTCGGTAGCACTTCCGAAGTTGTCGCGGCTCGTAAAGCGGCTGAAATAAATGGGATTCGTCGGCCTGGACGTGCGTCCCGCAACTATTCCAGAGAAAAATACGTTTCGTCCTAGAGTTATTTTCTCTTTCTATACTTTTCATGATGATTTTCCCGCTTCTACAGCTGAGGTATGCCTCTTTTTTTACTCTTCTGCTTCGCTCACCTTTGCCGCCTGAGATTCTTTTTTTTTTTCTCTCTCTCTCTTTCTGCTTCTGCTTCTGCTCGTATTTTACACCTACCTCCGTTTCTAATGGTTATTTGCAGTTTTAATCATTCTAAATTTGTGTCTGGAATCTCGTTTCGTTTGAGAAAATGAACGTTATAATTTAGGTGCTAAACGTATAAAGCTTGATTGAGATAAAGAAAATAAAAAAATTATCATTAAAAATGGTTGCTAGTCATATTCAAACTTACAATATATCAAAACATTGGCAGTTTTTGGCTGGTTCCGCTCTAACTCAGTGGACTTTAACTCTGGATAATGAAGATAGATGGCGCACAGGCTCTTTATTATTTCTCTCATCGCTATCTGCTAGTTGAGTGCATATATAGCAGTGCGAAATAGTATATTCAGCTACGAGGGCAGAAACTAGATCTTTCTGCAGTACGTGGAAATATCACCCGAGGCGAAGCCGAGGGTGATACACGCACGGCTGGTAGATCTAGTTATTGTCCAAGTAGCATATACTATTTTTCTTCATGCCTAAAAAAAACATCGGACGAGTTGGATCTGTCAGCTGACGACAGCGCGTAGCCATATTGTCACTTTCTGATTCGCTCGCGCGCCATCTGCGAGCAACGCGTGCAGTGTTTTGAGCGCGTATATGAGTTTTCGGCACCGCGGCATTTGCGGCCCGAGCGAAGCGAGGGTTGCTGGCCAGCGGGTGCCGAAAACACCATAACAAGCGAATATTATTTAAACAATTTAAAATACTTTCTGAGAATGAGTCAGCTTGTTTTTCAAGTCTCCATTTCATGAAGATATCATATACTAGGACGTATCGATCTTTGGACTTTTTTGGCAGTGTGTTCTTATTATAAACTGGGCCTCTGCTTCAAAATATCGAATTACTTCTTCTTCGTCAGTAGTAGATCCATCCGATGAATCGTTTACTAACGAAGCCATGATTACTGTAACAAAGGACACTATTTTTCATCACTGACGAATAATTTTCTATCACAGACCACAGTTCTGTTCGATGTTTAGGTTAAGATAGCGTCCTTCTGCTACTCTGCTATAGCGATCCTGCGGTCGAAAATTTTCTGCCCGCTGGCGTGTTAGTCCCGAGAGATGGCGCGCGCGATGCTCTACTGAGCAGAAATTCTCAGTTTCGCTGCCTGTTCTTAACGCCGAAACACGAATTTTCGGCCAGGGTATGAAGAAAACTGTATTTTTTTAGATTTGCTTGCGGGCCGCTTATTTTATAACTGCCCTGGTTAATAGTCTGTTGTAGATCTCGCCCCATCAATCTTTCCTATTCCTCTCATCCAATCGTCAATTATTTCCCTCCTATACCTATACAAAACTCGCGCCGAGCTTGCGCGCAGCCTTCGTATAACTTTCCAACCAGAAAGATTAAAGTACATAAAATCCCCGAGCAAACGGAACATCCAAGCTTAGCGAGCTACATTTTTCGCAACGAAATATACATTTTTCTCATTCGCTGGTACGCTGCAGTAGGGGCGCGGCATACCTTGTTAGCAGAAGTTTGCGGATGGGGCGGCCGGTTAAAGCACCCGACTAACTTTCGCGAGAGAAGTTACTTTATTCGAGCGAGCGCTCGCTCGTGCAAACCTGCGTTCGATAGCTCAGTAGCTTGAAACGTCGTCGTGAACAAGCTTTGGCATCTCTACTCTATATGCACTTTTATCAAGGGTCGCGCGGTGTGTATGGATACGTACCAGCACAAACTGCGAGTAATAAAAATGGTTCGGCTGGTTCGTCGGCAATTAAATTCACTTTGTCGCGCGTATGGCTATGTATATAGAGGGAGACTTTGCTAATTAAGCGTGTCTGCCGTCAGCTTGACCCTACTCGTGCTCGAAGCTTTAAATTCAGTTATGTGATCTCGTTAGCCTTTTACGAACGCACATTTTCCACTTCGGAAACTGCAATCTGTTTTCGGAGTTACTTTGGTGAGTGGCTTCGCTTGTGTGAAATAAATTATATATATTCTTTTTTTCTATTATGAATATTGTTTATAGCAGTATTTTCTATTATATTTTTTTAATGCTTCAAATTCTCACAAAAATTTGATGGCTAAAAAATTCCTTCATATAATTATACAAAAAAAAATGTACTTTATTCAAGCGCATGAAAATCTTAAAATAAGTTTTATGCGTGCAGAAGCATAAAATGTCGAGGGCCGAGTCAGCATCTTAATTGCGTATTCACGTGCATAATTTGAATACTCCGTAATAATAAAGAGAAAAAATGTAAATGCGTTCGTTATAAAAAGAAAATTAAAATTAAATTATAACAGCATACAACAATTATGCAACCATACAGAACATCTAACCTGGCTTGTCACTCCACAGATACGAGGCGTCGAAGTTGGCATAGTCGTCCTGGTACTGATCGTGTGGGTCGGCGCGATAGCATTGTTCTTCAATCGCTGGGGTAAGATCCGCATGCTGCTGCCGTATCAACCAGACTATAAGGAGCAGCTCAAGGTCCCTGGCACTGGCGTCTGCGCCTCCGCGAATGCCGCCTACACTCACAGCTCGTCGCAGCACGCCTGCTCCCAGGTAACTTATCGCCTCCCCCTTTCCCATTAGCTGCAATACAACGCAACGCGACTACCTACATCTATATTACGTTTCTACGCCCACTTCCGACCTACTATATACAGTATACCTCCTCGAAGAATCGCATTATATATATTATACTTTTTACCGGGATCGCGTGCCGCGGGAAAATTGAACGCGTTCGAAATGAGATGCCTCCAACGCGAGTGATTTTCTGATTTTTTTTTCCCCATCAGCGAGCAAATTTTTTCGTCTTAATTCACGAAGCGAACGATTTTCCAAACTGACTGCCAGAGACGCTTCTAATTTCCGAGCTGTGAAAAAGTCTCTTGGACGCGTCCTTCCGAGGATCGATGACGAAAGATATCGCAAATCGAATTTTCATCGCCCGTCGGTATATCGAGCTAGAGAAACTATTCCCCGAGGCACACACACAACTCGTATCTATACGCTTGTGAAATCGCGCGAAGCGATAAACTCCGGTGTCCCGCGTTCGATGGATCCGAATAACGTCGGGCAATGCATATTTTAACGTATACGTATCGAACAGGAGAGATTCGCGATTTGGAGAATAATATCGATCGGATCCGAGCGAGACACGTGTGTACTAATTCGTAGATACGGCGAAAAGACGAAGCAGTGGAAGCGTCAGAAATGCGTTGAAAAATTCAAACGCTACATAGTGCCTTATACAACGCTTATGTTTGCTTAACGCGCGAGAGCGATTGCTTGTACCTTCTGCCGTTTCTCGGGATCAATTTTTGTGATGACTTTTCGGGTTTACTCTTGTGTATACCGGTCGTGTTTGTTTTTACCTTGTTTTGATAAAACTTTATTTCTATCAGAAACCGCAGATCGTACAACTTTTCCATATAGTCTGATGATACGTATCCTATAGATGGAAAAAGATTTTATCGCAAATTCGTGAAAAATCTTTTTTGTTAAACAGTGCTCGAATATGACTTTACGTAAAACAGTGTGAATTTTTAGCACGTAATTTTTGAGCTTCTTACAAGAGACTTCGACACGCCGTGCATCAAAGTCGATGCTGCAGGCGACTTGATCGACAGCTTACGTAGAGTAAAGAAAGCTTATCTCACGTGAAAAGTTATTCGAGATTTTCGCGAAAATTGCGTTGCAACGGGAAAATCGAAATTTTGCGAAGTTATTTCGCGATACGTAGAAGTAGGATATAGGTGTCCTCCGTCGACTAATTGTGTGTGCTGTTTTAAGTAAACACTTGTATCGATTTTGAAAAATTGTATAATTATAATCGAACACACACACGACGGAGGACAGTTGTACCAGTTTGAAATATACGTAATTCCTGTCTAAATAATTTTTCACGTGAGCTAGCCGTCTTTATAGATGCGTCTGGCTATTTACGCTGTAGCGCAAGACGATGTAATCGTTGTACTTAACATGGCCAATTTTTCGGCCCAGTCGACAAGTCTTATGATGATACTACTAATGATTTGACTATTTATAGTCGAAAATTTTTAATGACTAATACATTTTCTAACAAACTCACGTTGCATATTATGATGTCTAAACATTGAAGATACATGTGTGGTTTTATTGCTGAAAAACAAGTATGCACGTACATTCAACGTTACAGATATCGTAGAACCAGTGGTAACAATAATAGTTTTAACAAAAGAAAAAAAAATGAAACACATACTTAAAGAAAACAAAATACACATTCAATATACAAACTATTCTCTGTTAAAAAAAAAAAGATTAAACATAAGCAAAAAAATAAAATAATATAGTCAATTGACGTATGAAAGTAAGCAAAGCAATGACCATCGGTGATTATATATGGCTATGGATAAAGGTAATGACTACATTGTCGGATATGGTGATGCAGTGCGGGGGAGGGGGTTGCTGCGTGTTGGAGCAGTGCTTTCATTATCCTAGGAGAACTCGGCAACCCCGTGACTGCGGCTGCCAATTCGCTCTTCTACACAGGGCCGACATCGCGTGACCATCGGTATATCCGTCTCACTTTTGCCTCTAGCTTAATATATGATAAAAAAAAAAAAAGAAACCACTGATGGTTCTTTGGTCTGATGATTGATTTTCGCTCGATATATCTATATGCGATGCTGCTGTCTCGGTGTCGATTACCACTTGTAATACACCACCACTATACCAGCACCGCTGGCGTCTCGCCACTGCAAGCGCTCTGTACATCACGCGATAAACGGCTTTCTCTCCTCATGTTTGACGAAGCGTAAAGGGGTTTATGCACTGCAATTATTCGCAATCGCGCTGAAAAGCCTTCTTCGATATATTCCTTATCATCGTCGGAAATTAAGAGAGACGAGGAAAAGTAAAATCCTGAGAGTATACCCGATAAGAGAAGTGGAGCTTTCGCTATATAGGAGGCAGAAAAAAAGGGTTGGAGTGTACTCGAGGAGAAGAAAGGGTGGTCGGATTGTATTTCTTCCCCCGAACTTCATTTCTCAA